>CM054802.1:23713115-24438495 GCA_028984105.1 Lavandula angustifolia | reverse complement strand
ATCTACTATCACTCATCTTCTCTCTTCTACTTTATCATCTACCCATATCTCATTCTTAATCATCTATTTTTTTAATTTCCGTGCCCAAATGAAATGTGTCGGAAATAGCGGGACGGATAAATCAATCCTTCTATTAAATTTCAAATTAGTTCATTATTATTTATTAGTCATGTAACATTACAGAATAAAAATTTTAGGGACTAATTAATTTAATTTTTATATTAAATTTTAACTATTTTTTTTCAAATAGTTTTTTAAATTATAATATTTTTTAAATAATTTTTTTAATAAATTTTTTTGGCAACAAAAATATTAATTAAAAAACTTAAATAAAAAAATAACAAAAAAAACTAAATTAACTAATAATAATAGTTTTAGAGATCAATTCATTGTTTTCAAATATATTTTTTTAATTAACTTTTTTCAAATAAATACTTCTGTACTTAAAAATTTTTAATTAAAATAAAAAATTAAATAAGTTTAGATTAATTAATAATTTTGCATCTCACAGTGGAAGAGGTGAGCGGGTCGACGTAATAGTTTGGGAAAGTATTATGTTCTTCGAGGCCGGAAAGCAGCGGCTGGACGACTTGGAGGTGTGAGAGGTAGTCGGAGAATATGGAGGATGGCGTAGATGGAGGATTGAGAGAGGGTGGTGTAGGCGAGGGTGACAAAGTTGCGGAGTTTGTTGTTGCGGTGACGAGCGTGACCTTCGTAAGATGACGGAGCGGGGATTTAGATAATTATTTTATTTTTAATTAATTTTTTCGTACAAAAAATCTTATTTGAATTTTTTTTGATGAAATATAGTTAAAAAATTATTTGAAAAAATAGTTGAAACTTAATTTAAAAAATGGATGAATGGGTCTATAAAACTAATTAGTTAATCTAGATTTCGTAAATTTTTAATTTTTATTTAAGTTTTTTAATTAATTCTTTTCGTAACCAAAATATTTATTTGAAAAAAAATTAATCAAAAAAATTAATTTGAAAAAGATTATAGTTAAAAAAATATTTAAAAATTATTAATATTTAATTTAAAAATTGGATGAATTGGTTCCTGAAACTTTTATTTTGTAAATGTCCCTATGTATAAACTATCATAGTTTGAGGATCAATTAAGTAAAATAAATATATTAGGATCAATTCATCCAAACTAGCATACTTTGAGAATTATCTGTGTCAATTTGCCTAATAAAAATAAATAATCTATTGGATCTAAATTTATACTCCTCGTCTTATTCGTAGTATCTGGTTTTTCTTGGACACGGAGATTAATAAAGTAATATTGTGTGGCTTATATTATTTGACTTTTAGATAATTAATTTTTGACGATAAATTCTTTGTCTTTTTTAAAAACAAGACATTACTAATAGAATACTCATTTCGAAAGCACAAGACATTATTGATGGAAGGGAGGGGAGTTTTCGTATTTTCATTTTAATTATTTTGATTTAAATTGGGTAGTGTTAGGAGCTTGGGACTGCCAATTTAAGTATTTAACCAAGCTATTTGATTTTGCACTCTCCAGCTATATTGGTCTGAGTTACTTGCAATTGAATTTTCTTCGAAAAACATTATAAACTAATTCTCGTTTTTATTTTATTTTATTATGCCATAGAGAAACCACGGCCGTTCAAGAATTTTTCATTGGGTTAATCAGAATTTTTTAATCTGGATCACATCCAAACTTAAATTACGAAAATTGTGCATCTTGTAATTTAGGAGACTAGAACAAATCACGTCTATCTCATATTGATAATTCTTTCTAAATAAAATACATACACAAAAAAAAAAAACTGAATATAATATCTCGTGTTATTATAACACATTTTTTTAAAGTTTTTTTTAAGTGATGATGTAGTTTGCCCTCGACCACAAAGTCCACACTTCAAAGTAGAACTTTTCGATTAAAATTTGATTTTATAATAATCTGTGTTGGTCCAAAAACGAGTATCAGGTGTAGAAGGGGAGGGGAATGTGAATACACCTGAGTCTAAGATTTTGCTCAAACGCGAAAGTCAGTATTTTACTGAGTCTTCTACTGAACGAGTTCAGTTGTCTGTTAAGCCTTCTGATCGTGGGGCAGAGTGATTCAACGACTGAATCCTTTCTACTGACTGATGTCAGTACTGAGTAATTCAGTAGATGAATAAGTGCAGAATTGTGTAGGTTCGGTTTAAGTTCGTCTCTTTGAAAAACGTTTTTATGCAAACCAAATAAGTTGGTTAGTGCATTTTTAAATCTGTTTTATTGAAAATATGATTTTGCAAACAGTTAAAAAACAGATGCTATAAAACAGTAAATGACATGAGCAATTTTTAACGTTGTTTAGATACACAAGATCCTACATTCATGGTCCTGCTGAACATGAGGTCTTGTTGATTAATCCGAGCAAGCCTCAATAAGATTATGTGCACTGGACAGAACCTTCTAAGTTATAGTCCTTAACGACTTTGCAAAATCAAACGAAGTTTGAAAGGTTTTCTCTCTAACTAGAAGGAGTTCTTACAATAAGAACGTTTCACTAAAAGTGAACTCCTTCAAGTGTCTAAGCTTAAGATCTAACAAGGTTAGCTTAGAAAAAAGATCGAGAACAACTCTCGAGTGAAGAACTACTAGGATATCTCTAAAATTTCTAGTTCTTCGCCGAATGTAATATTAAGTTTGCTAGAGTGCTTGAGAATGTATGCTTTGGATTTCTTGCTTCTCTGTTCCTCGTTGGTTCGTGTTGTACGTTCTTCAATTCTTGAAGATGATCTCTTTATATAGTTGTGACCCATGCATAGATCCGTTGGAGGGGACTGTGTCACGTGTTACAAGACTCCAAGAAAAACGGCCATATAATTTGAATGTCGCTGCAGAGAGTGGTTGACTTTCTGTGCATGAGAGCAGCTTTGTGTCAGAGCAGGTAAACTTTGCTTGCTTCTCATTGGTCGAGGTATGCGGTAGGTGAGACTTGTCAAATATCAGTCTTCTAGCCGAGTTGACTTCCTCTGAACCTCGGACATAAGTGTTCCTCTGCTAACATCCGACTGATAAAGTCAGGCTGTCGATTTCCCTTGTACGGTCTGCAACTGAGTCGCAGCTCATTCAGTAGATCAAGGATGATCATACTGAGTTTTCTTTCTGAGTCGGCTGAAGAGTGATCTTGTGCTGAGTGCTTCCAGCTACTGACTCGAAGACAAACTACTGAGCTCTTATACTGACAAAGCTCTACTGAACTGATGACATGAGGTTCTGGAACCTTAACTTCTCTACTGAAGTTCAGTCCAACAATTTACCCCTTACAGGACTAAGACAAAATAATCTAGAAAGATCAAAGCAGGTCTAGCCTATTACATCATGTTGGTTCATCATACACTCAGGGGTTTTGGGATCTTCAATTCCTCTTTAAACATTAATACAACAGTTACTCAGTATCAGAATTACTGAATCATCTCCTTACAATTTCCCTCAAACCACTGACTCATATCCTTAGAAATTCTACAATTTCCCCCTAGAAGGACTATGAAGAAATATCTCCTGAATCATATCCCTACAATCTGCAAACCATGTAAATAAGGGTTAAGTGAATTGTCGACTTGCTTTTCAATTGTGAGGACATTATGTAAATTGTACTTGTCTATAATAACATGTAAAGCATACAAGAGACACAAAACATATTAGAAAAATTGTGTATGAGACATATTTGTAGAATTGTATCGTTCATCCCCTTTAAAGTGGGAGACAAAGGTTATATAATCTTGTACAAATGAGACATGATATATATTAAGTCGATGTGAGATAAAGAATGAGCTTCAACACGCCTTTTCACGTGTAGATTGATATGACTATAAGACTTCTACACGTGGAAACAAAGGTCCACATGGATCAATCAAAATACATGGACCAATTCACCAGAAAAATCATCATCAAATTGATTTTACTTTGGTACAATGAAATAAGAACAATATAATACATATCACTATGAGATGACATCGCGGTTAAGGTCAGAGCTTCGACTAATACAATGCTGATTGAAACTAATCAGGCACGTGTACTAAACTAGCCATATATGTAAGCTGTCTTTATTAGGATTATTAATTAGTTTGGACTTTTATGTGTGGTAGACTTCAAGAAAATTTTCCCAACAAATTAAGAGTGTTGATATCATAAACTATATGCATATTATGAAAATTTAATGTATTAAATATTCTTTGATTAAACATACATTATTATTTATTTTCTCCGTTTATATATGAAAACATTACACTACGGCCATTATTAGCCGATTTCAAAATTTAGAAAGTCAAATGTTCGAATCAGATTCATATATGCATATTTCTTAAAATGAAAAAATTTAAATAAACATAGAAATTATGATTTAGTTTATTCGTCCACTACTGCAATTGTGGTCTTGTTCTCTTTCTTTCTCTCTTTTTAACGAGCTAATTAAAGTAATACTTCCTCCGTCCCAAATATATATGCCTAATTTCCTTTTTCTTTTGTCCCAAATCTATATGTCTATTATCAATTTTTATATATTTGACTAAAATTTTCACCAATTTTAATAAATCTAATTAATATGATAATATAGAAAAATACTATTTTATCCAACTTTTATAATAAAAAACACAATTAAGACATTAACTTTTTAGTAATTTACTTTAATTTACTCAAATTTCAATACCAACATTTATCTAATTTTCTCGGCCTACAGGCTACAGATTCTTAGCCATAGCTTTAAACCCTCGTTTGGTTTATATATTTATGAGAAAAATTGACATGTAAAATTTACCTATTTATGAGGTGAAACTACATTTTTAGCCTGTTAAGTTAGCTTTTTCCGTCACTTTTTCTCATTATATTAATCATGGTTAAAATCTATCAAGTTGTAAAATTGTTCGGTTTTTATAAAATTAGGGTGTTTGCAAATGCTTATCATAAACATATTTTATTTTCTTTTGCTTAAAATTGAAAATAATTATTTTAAGCAAAAAAATATGAATTTTTTGTGTAATAATAAAAAGAAAATATATTTAATTGGTAGTTTCGGAAATTATAGTGTTTTAAGTACCAAAAGCATCTTAGTAGATGCTTAAAAAAATACTTAATTAAGCAGTTTAGTTGCTTAATTTTAACTAAACTCCCCCAATAAGCAGAATTTTCAAATACTAAAACTGTTTATACTGACAAGAAACAGATAAATGCTTAAAATAAGAATTTGCAAAACACCCCCTTTAGCGATGGAAAAAAAAACTCATTTCGTTATGGATTTGAATATAAAAATTAATTGATTTAGATAAATTATAAAGGAAAATATACATAATTAATAAAATTGATAAAAACATTCGTGGCAGGCCTAGATTTTTGAATTATCAAACTATATAAGGTATCTTTTGATTTGATTTTGATTTATTTTCGATTTTTGGATTTGAATAGAGATCGTAAATCCTGTATATTTCAGTAATTATATAGTGTATAAAAAAAGTAGACATGCTTTTTAATCATTGGAGGAATCGGTTGAATCATAACTGATGATTATAATTCCATAATAGCTATAAGAACCAATATTACAATCTCGTGAGTGAATTGTCAAAATAATTTTTTTTTATAAAAAAATATACTCAAAATAACACTATCTGAAAAATAATTTTCAAACTAACCTATTCTTGTTTGCCAAATACTAATAATCTTTCGTGCAAAAAAAAAAAAAAAATACTTTTAATGGTACAGAGAGACCAGTATGGATGAAGAGAGAGCTTCAGACAAACAATTCATTGTCGATTAATTAGACTTACTTTTAGTGACCAAATTAACCTCGCCTCTTGTCTATCTGTTCCTATTCAGTAAAAAAGTCCAACTCCAATCACGTCGTTGTGTTCTAAAATCTAAATTAATTAATTTAATTTCCATGTTTTCTTGAGATTTTTACCCGAGTACCTCTATATTGCATAATATAGCTTCTGAAAAAAATAGGCAGAGAAACTAATGTAACAATTTGGAATATTAGGTAATTTATAAAAATAGAGAAGCCACGTCTGCATCACGAGGTTACAACACTAATATAATTGAATATGTGTGTTGCTAATCGCCTCATAAATTTAAACTATAAAATAAATTCCTAAATTATTGAGGCATGTTTTACATGTTGCGTGGACTGTAATGGACATTATTTTTAATTCTGTAGCACCACTGGTTGTCCATTATTTAATATAATATATTTATGATGTGGTGGATTCTGGCATCTTCTACTTTGAAATTTCGGTTATTTAAACAAAACATAATAAATATTTACGTAATATGCCATGACCAAAATTATTTAATGTGACCTACATAAATAATTATTTCAGATGTTTGTTTGTTTAATAAGAATCTACATGAAAGTAAGCAAATGTTTGTGTAAATAGATGCACTCCTTACTGGTACCAATTTAATACTCCCTCCGTTCCGTCCCATAGAAAGTGTCTCCTTTTTATGGGGCACGGAGTTTTAGGTGAGTTATTTTAGTTGGTAAAGATGTGGGGTCCATATAATTAATAAATTATTTAGAATGAGTTTGTGAGGTAGATAGGTGGGATCCATACAATTAATTAATTGTTTTGAATTGATTTGAGTAGGTAAAGGTGTAGGGTCCACTTCCTTTTTAGGAAATGAGACACTTTCTATGGAACACCCCGAAAAGGAAAGGGAGACACTTTCTATGGGACGGAAAGAGTAATAGTTTCATGATCTCTTGAGATCATAATTCAGTATTTTGTTGATTCCTTTGTTGACTGTATTAGCTGTAACTATATGAATACTTTTTTATCATTTACTACAATTTTACTATAATCAATTGTTAAGTAATGTTAATCACGATAAAAAAATAATAATCTGAGCCTAATTATGGCATTATTGCTTTTACTCTTCATTCTTAATTTTAATCTGAATTAATGGTTCTATTTAATTGAATATATTATTTATTAGGCTTTAATGCAATTAAGAGGTCTAATCAGGATCAATTCATTAAGTGCATACATAAGAAATTAGTTGTAAATCTGGAATTCGTAATTGTGAGAAATCGAAATTTAAAATTTAGAATTTTAGAATGTGAATATACGCTTAAACCTCAATGAAGTAATACTCGATGAAGTAATAACTTCGCTTAGATAATAATTTCTTTCGGTCCCTGACTTGGGTCAGTGTACTAAAGTAATAATTTCGCTAAATGCATTATGTAATAATTTTTTTTAAACCTTAAGGTTCCAATGAAAATATAAAGTAATAATTACTGATTTTCAGAAAATATATATAGACAATTATAATATTACAGTAGTACAATAATCATTTCTTATGAATATAGACTTTCATAGTTATTTTTTCTTCCCACTAAACCAAAATTATCATCATTAACTTTCTACAAAGTATAAACAACTTCTGAATATTTTGCTCGTGTTGTAGCAAGTGACAAACATGGATTTTATAGGTCTTAGAGAGCTTACATGTTGTTTATTTACTTAGAAAAATCATGATTGTACATGTTGTGTTTGCATAGTTCATCATTTTCGAAGAATATGCTACTTGGGTTGGTTTCTATTGATTTTTAAGGAGAATGAAGACCTATTTTGAAGAAAAGAGAAGTTGAGCCTTAAAGTTAAGCTCGTTGGGGTCACGTGGCTGAAAACGGATCGAGATTTGGATAAGAAACGAGGGAGAACGAGCCAAAACAAAATTGTTGCGCAACAGCAAAAACGGGACCGCGGTCCGAGCTTTGTACTGGACCGCGGTCCGATGCCTTCTGCCCGATTTTTTTTTGAAGAAAACAGTTTCGGACCGCGGTCCGAGCTTTGTACTGGACCGCGGTCCGCCCCCTTTTTCGCGGATTATCCAGTTTTTGATCCGATTTCGATCCGGGTCACTATATAAAGCCAAAACTTGAAGCCCTAGCCTCCATAACTCACCTACCACACGAAATTTCACCCTTTTCACTCTCCAAAACCATCCCTTCACCCCCAAACACCCTAAACCTTCCATTCTCCACCATTGAAGTTGATAATTGTGTGAAGATTAAAGAAGAAGGAGTCAAGCAATCAAGATTGAAGACAAGACTTTAGGATTTGTTTGCATTTTCTTTTCCCCTTGCTTTCTCATGTTTTTGACTTGCTATGATTTGAGTATTTTGCTAATTAAGAACATGAGTAGCTAAATTCACTATTATAGGGGCTAAACCTCCGAAGGAGGATTGCAAGGCGATAAACCTCCGAAGTGGAACTTCATATGAAGGTCCAAAAATGCCGGTTGAGGAAGATAGTCACAAGAAGGATGATGGATCATCTAAGATGGGGGAGAGCCAAATTCCAAGTGGTGAAACTATCAAGGCTACAAATAAAGACAAAGGGAAGAAAACCATGGAAGAGTCATCTCCAGATCACCCACCACCTCCTTATGTGCCTCCTATTCCATTTCCACAACGGTTGAAAAAAAAGAATGTGGATGAGCAATTTTCCAAATTCTTGGAGATTTTTAAGAACATACACATCAATATCCCTCTTGTAGAAGCTTTGCAACAAATGCCCAACTATGCAAAGTTCTTAAAGGAAGTGGTGGCCAAGAAGAGGAAATTGGCGGAATTTGAGACGGTTAATCTTACCGAGGAGTGTAGTGCTGTTCTTCAAAGGAAACTACCTCCCAAGTTGAAGGATCCCGAAGCTTCACTATTCCATGTGACATTGGAAGAGACAAGTTCGGGAAAGCCTTATGTGATCTTGGAGCTAGCATCAACTTGATGCCTCTTTCTATTTTCACCAAGCTCGAGATTGGAGAGATAAAGCCAACCACAATCGCCCTCCAAATGGCGGATAGATCTATATCTTATCCAAAAGGGATTGTGGAAGATGTGTTGGTTAAGGTGCATAATTTCATCTTCCCGGTGGATTTTGTTGTATTAGATATGGCGGAAGACAAGGATATACCTCTTATCCTTGGGAGACCATTCCTTGCTACGGGAAGAGCTCTAATTGATGTGGCGGAAGACGAGCTTACTCTCCGGGTGAATGATGAAAGCCACACATTCTCCATTTTCAGAGCCCTTAAATTTCATGATGAAGATGAAGGAAGGAAGGAAATTGAAGAATGCAAGGTGTTGAAGATGGTGGAGTCTTGCATAGATGCGAAGGAGTTTCAAGCTCCAAGGGACCCATTAGAGGAGTGCCTACTTAGCTCCTCTCCATCTCATTCTCTTGTTGGGAGCACTATCAAGGGTGAACAAGTTGATTACTCCACTTCTATGAGTTATGTGCAAGAAATTCTCAAGCATGAAGCTTGTTTCATGAAGCTCAATGATGAGGAGCAAGAGGAAGAAGAGGATGACAAGAAGACTCTCACCCTCGAGTTGAAACCGCTTCCCGAGCATCTCAAATATGCTTTCCTTAGTGAAGATAAGACATATCCGGTAATTGTATCATCCTATCTCTCTCCCATTGAACTTGAAAAATTGCTTAGAGTCTTGAGGGAATACAAGTCGGCTATAGGGTGGTCAATTTCAGTTTTAAAGGGAATTAACCCCTCAATTTGCATGCATAAGATTTTGATGGAAGATGAGTATAAACCTAAAAGGCAAAATCAAAGAAGATTAAATCCGATAATGCAAAAGGTGGTCAGGAAGGAAGTCTTGAAGTTGTTAGATGCCGGGATTATTTTTGCCATTTCGGATAGTGAGTGGGTTAGTCCAACTCAAGTGGTTGCTAAGAAAGGGGGGATGACGGTTGTGAAGGATGAGAAGAATGGTCTTATTGCTACTAGGGTGGTAAATGGGTGGAGGACGTATATTGATTATAGGATGTTGAATGCCGCCACTAGGAAGGATCATTCTCCCCACCCTTTTATTGATCAAATGCTTGATAGACTAGCCGGCTTTGAGTTTTATTGTTTCCTTGATGGGTATTCGGGTTATAACCAAATCATGATAGCTCCCGAGGACCAAGAAAAAATGGCTTTTACTTGTCCTTATGGTATCTTTGCTTATAGACGCATGTCATTTGATTTATGCAACGCCCCGGCTACTTTTCAAAGATGCATGATGGCTATTTTTCATGGATTAATTGAGAATGTGATGGAGGTTTTCATGGATGATTTCTCGGTTTTTGGGAATTCTTTTGATCATTGCTTGCATAATCTTAGCCTTGTTTTGAAGAGAAGTGAAGACACCAACCTTGTCTTAAATTGGGAGAAATGTCACTTTATGGTAAAGGAAGGGATTGTGCTTGGGCACAAGGTGTCTTCTAGCGGATTGGAAGTGGATCGGGCAAAGATTGTTGTCATTGAAAAATTACCACCGGTCCACCACCATCTAATGAGAAAGCCGTGAGGAGTTTCTTAGGGCATGCCGAGTTCTATAGGCGATTTATCAAGGATTTCTCAAAAAATTCAAAGCCTTTGAGCCGCTTGCTTGAGAAAGATGTCAAGTTCGAGTTTGGGGATGATTGTTTGAAGGCATTTGAGTGTCTTAAGAAGGCATTGGTGAGTGCTCCCATATTAATAGTGCCGGATTGGAGTCTACCTTTCGAGCTCTTGTGTGATGAAAGTGATATTGCCGTAGGGGCGGCTTTGGGGCAAAAGAGGGACAAGATCTTCTGGGTGATCTATTATGCGAGTAGAACGCTTGACAAGGCTCAAGCCAACTACACCACAACCGAGAAGGAGCTACTTGCCGTGGTGTATGCATATGACAAGTTTCGACCTTACTTGGTTGGAATGAAGTCCATTGTTCACACCGATATTGCCGCCATCCGATATCTATTTGACAAGAAGGATGCAAAGCCAAGGCTTATTCGATGACTCTTATTACTTCAAGAGTTTGATATAGAGATCCAGGACAAAAGAGGATGCGAGAATGTGATTGCCGATCACCTCTCTCGAATTGAAGGCCCGGTGGAAGGAGAAGATCATGGAGTTCCAATTAATGAAAGCTTCCCGGATGAGCAAATATTGCAAGTGCAAACCACTTCTCCATGGTATGCGGATATAGTCAATTTTATTGTTTCCGGTGTTAAACCTCCGGACATGTCAAGCTATCAAAGAAAGAAGTTCTTTCATGATGTCAAGTTTTATATGTGAGATGAACCTTTCCTCTACCGGAGATGTGCGGTGTGTAGCACAAGAAGAATGGTCTTCCATCATTCATCATTGCCATGCCTCCCTTAGTGGAGGCCACTTTGGAGCCAACCGCACGACCATGAAGGTACTTCAATGTGGTTTTTATTGGCCAACTATTTACAAAGATTGCTATGCCTTTTTGAGTGGTTCTGATAGATGTCAAAGAACCGGTGGAATTTCTAAGAGACATCAGATGCCTTTGACCAACATTATAGAAGTGGAGCTTTTTGATGTTTGAGGGATTGATTTCATGGGGCCTTTTCCCGCTTCTTATGGTTTTCAATATATCTTGTTGGCGGTGGAGTATGTGTCGAGGTGGATAGAGGCTATCCCCACTCAAACAAATGATGCTAAAGTTGTGTTGAAATTTGTCCAAAAACACATTTTGTCGAGATATGGAGCTCCTCGTGCTTTGATAAGTGATGGAGGAAGCCACTTTTGCAACAAATAGGTTGCCAACCTCTTGACCAAATTTGGAGTGAAGCATAGGATCACCACCGCCTACCATCCACAAGCCAATGGGCAAAGCGAGCTTGCCAACCGGGAGATCAAGCAAGTTCAGAGAAAACAGTGAGTGCCAATCGAACGAATTGAGCGATGTTGCTTGATGATGCCCTTTGGGCCTATAGAACGGCCTACAAGACACCTCTTGGAATGTCCCCATATCAAATGGTCTTTGGGAAGTCGTGTCATTTGCCCGTAGAGCTTGAGCACAAAGCATATTGGGCGGTCAAGAAGTTGAATTTTGACTTTAAAACCGCGGGTCAAGCGAGGGTTCTCCAACTTAATGAATTGGATGAGTTTCAGTGTGAGGCCTTTGAGAACTCAAGTTTTTATAAGGAGAGGATCAAGAAATTTCATGATCGGTTGATCAAGAGGAGGGAGTTTGCCCCCGGAGATGAGGTCTTGCTCTTTAATTCCCATCTTTCACTCTTTCCCAAAAAGTTAAAGTCGAAGTGGTCGGGACCTTTCGTTATTGGTCAAGTGATGAAGAATGGATCGATGGAATTGATTGGCCACGATGGAGCCCATTTCGTGTTAATGGTCAAAGAGTGAAAGCTTACTTTAGGCCGGAGCAAAGAAAGGAGATAATGGTGATCTCCTTGGACTATCCTCCTCCTCAAAATTAATCCGGTGAGTTTGCGACAATCTAGCACACTTCCTTTATTCAAACTTACCTTCCCTTCATGTTCAATAAGTTTGGGGGGGAGGGAGTCGTGTCTTGATTGTCTCTCTTTTAATGCCTTTTGTCTTTAGTTTGTGTGTTTACTTTTCTTATTTTGTTTCTTCTAGTTTGCTTGTCTCCTACTGTCTTGCTTCTTAATGTTTGGTGCTTGCTTACATGGTTTGGTTGATTTGTTGATGAGGCTAATGATGAGATGCTATGGTTTGTGTTGAGAAAATGTTGTGTATGAGTCTTATATGAAGTCTTGAGCATGCTTTAGCCATTTTTAGAGATTTGGCCTTTTTGAGTTTGAAATCAAAGAGCCTTTGTGAGACTTGAGCTATGACTATCACATTTTATGCTCGATCTCCTTTCTTGTGTGATTTTGTTCGGGCTTGCATGTTGATCTCTAGAATTTGCCATGGTATCTTCCTTGAGGTTGCGTTTGTAAGTCGACTAAGAGATAATCTTAGGCCATGCTTCATAACTACACTTACCTAAAGAAGTGACCCAAGCATGAATATCCTAGTTCACCCCTTTTGAGCCTTAACCATTTTATTTGATCTAGCCTAATGGGAAAGGATGTGAGCTTAAGAGACTTGGAGGTGTAGGTTTTTGAAAAATGATGAATGAGTAAGAATGAAAAATGTTATCTTGAGATACAAATGTTGAAAGTGTTCAATTATTGGAATTATGTGCACCCACATGAGAATGAAAAAAATAAAAAAATAAAAAAAGTGATGCTAAAATAAAAGAGATGTAACTTGGGTTAGAGAAGAGCTTAATATCAAATATGAGCTAGTTGGAATTGTGGGAATGAAGATAAAAGATCATATGAAGTGATGAGTATATGATATGAAAATATTACATGCAAATTGGGTTATATGAGTCACTTTAGCTAAATATTCCTCACCCTTCCAAAGAGCCAACATTACAACCCTTATCAAAGACCTTTGTGATCTTAGTGAGAACTTACATTGTGCGATGGAGAGGTTAGACGATTGGCAAGCTTATGGCAGATTGCATGTTTGACTTGAATTGAGTGTAAACACGTCCCACATAATACACTTGAGAGTGAGCGATTGGTTTACCCTTTTTGTGAGGATTTTGAATTCAATTTGGCCAAGCTTTGATAATTGTTGGTGTATGCAAGAGATGGATTATAGGATTTATCTACAACTTATTTTTGTTGAGAAAATCTGAAGCCTCTATTGTCAACGTGTCGCTTTTCCATGTTTGTTGTCTTCGTCTTCTTCTTCTTTTTGTTGTTCGAGACGATCATGTTGGGATTTTGTATACTGGAAGCAAATTTTATGCTTGTATACAGTGTGTTTTGTCCCTGCCACTATTTTATTCTCCTATCTGATAAATATTTATATTTGCACATGTTATCCTTTATCTTGTATAAAAGTTAGATTTGTGTGGTGTGTAAGGTATCACAGAAGACAACACAAATTGGTTGAACTGACAAGATATAAACATTTATCACAGCTGAGACAACTTAAGGATAAGTTGTCGGTTTAAGCTGCAGTTTAGATAAGAAGAGACTTGTCTTAGCTACTTGTCTTTACTGATACACTTAAGGTGGTGTATTGATAGATCACAGTGAGATGTGTTCTCCTAACTGACTTTAGTGGAGAACCAAGATCTCGGTGACTTAGCTAGTCTTAAGCTTGGTAAGACTTCAGCTGAGCGCATTTGGCTATCTATCACTTTAACCTACTATGGTGAACGTCATCGCGACCGGTTCTACGTATCTTGGGTGTTAGTAGTTATTTGTAGCTCAGTGGGTTGTCTATATCTTGCAACCGTATCCTAGTAAAATGGGTTGATAATATCCCCCGAGGAACTCGAAAGGATTAGCACACTAAACTCGCCCCTGGTTGATTAAGTTCAGGTGTGTTAATAAGGCCGAGTGGTACTACACATGAATATAAGATGTTAATTAATTTAAGCTATCAATGAGCTTAATTAATTAACGGATATTTCTATCTTAAATACGGAGATCGATTAAGTCTAAAATACAAGCTCTTGCTCAATTTGGGATAAAGGGGTAAGTCAACACGGATTCTCTAGTGGAATGAATCTGTGTTTATTAATTAATTTTGCTCTGGGCTGAGCATAGATAATTAATTAATTTGAGGCCCAGCTTTATTTCTTGTATTGGATCCCTGATCTGGCCCAATTAGTTGCCTAGTTATTTATTGTCTCTCAGAAATCATTATTAATAGATTAATGTATTTTTACATTATTTAATAATGTTATTTATCTGGAATTAATTGGCTGAGCCAATTAATTGATAAATATTAGTAGCTCAGTAAATTAATTAATCATATTATGGGCTGGTTATGTGGAAACGCATTAGAAATATAATTAAATTAATGAGCTACAAATATATTAATATTATATTGACTTTTGAAGCCTATATATATTAGTATTATATTCAGAAACAGATGACACACATTCATAATTTCTGAAACGCGTGCGTGAGTACGTAGAGAGATAATAATCTATTTTCTTCAGTTCTCTGACCACCCAGAGGAAGAAAAAGGTCGGGACACAGATCAGAAGATCTGACACAGGAGCAACAATCAAAGCCGCGACAACATACGAAGGAGGAAGGTATCGGTTTCTGTTGGTCCGGAGACATAGTCAGGTGTAGAGGGGGGGGTGAATACACCTGATGGTAGTTTCTTTTTCTCGAACCGAAGGACAGTTGAGCTGTTTAGTGCAACTGATGAACAGTGCCAAATAGTAACCTTCGATCACGGGTCAGAGTGTGTCAGCTACTGAGCTCTCCTACTGACTTGAGTCAGTCGTTCGAAACTCAGTCGGAGACGTTTTGTGTGCGGATAAGTGTGGGGCCCGGAAATTCGTGTCAGTTTTGAAAAACGCTTTTCACAAATCAAGTTATTTTGGCTGTGCGCTTTTGAAACAAGTTTTATGCAAACATATGATTTTGAACAGTTATGATATGCAATAAAACAGTAAGGAACACAAGCGATTTAACGTGGTTCGGATACGCAAGATCCTACGTCCACGGTCCGGACAATGGCAGGATAACTTGTTGATTATACTGAGCAAGCCTCAGCAGGTATCTGTGCACTGGACAGATCCTTCTAAGTTATAGTCATTAGCGACTTTACAATTCAAACCGAAGTTCGAAAGGGAGGGAATAATCTCCAACTAAGAAGGAGTTCTTACAATAAGAACAATTCACTAAAAGTGAACTCCTTCGAAATCTAAGCTATAAATCTGGCAATGAGCTTAGTCTAGAGAAGAGAGAGATCTAAATACTCTAGAGAGAAGAACTACAAATATTCTATGAAAGCAAGTTCGTCTCTGTATAATCTATTGAGTTCGCTAGAGTGTTCTTGAGCTTGAGCTTTTTCCCTTATGAGTCCCGTACGTGGAGCTTCTAATTTCTTCTCTATTTATAGTTGTGAGCTATGGCATATGTCCGTTGGAGACGACGATGCCACGTGTCACAAGCTTCCAAAGAAAACGGCCATAATTTCGAATTTGTTGCAGCAGGGTAGTTAATTACTGTACATGAGAGCAGCTTTACTGTATAGAGCAGATATGGCGCTGTCGGCTTCTCATTGGTCGAGGTTTGTGGTTGGTGAGAATGTGTCAGAGTCAAGTTGACTATTCAAACAACCTCGTAAGATCTTCTGCTGAACTTCGAAAAGACTTGTGCGACTGGGTCGTTTTCTGTCGGACATAGTAGACTAGATAAGTCTCTATCTTCTTCGACTGAGTCGGCTGACAAGGAATATATTTACTGAGAGGTCAGCTGGCGACTGCGAAGGTACTGAGCTTTGCATATGTTCTTCTGCTGATGGCTTATCAGTTGATGGGATGTCTCCTACTGAGGTGAAGATCAGCTGCTGGCTGAAGAACGCAAGCTCTTACAAAGATGACGTGGGGTTCTGGAAAGTAACTTCATCAGAAGATCACCCAACAGCTTTACCCCGTACAGGACTTAGACAAAAGATAATCAAAATAAACAAGTCTAACCTATACATCATCTAATCCTATAGACACCCCGGCACGACTGATAACAGCTGGGTTTTGGGATCTTCAATTCCATAGTACTACTATGATTTCCCCCAATATTCTTTTAACCACTAGACAGCTGAGTACCATCTACTGACTCATAACCCAACAGTTTCTAACCCTTATTTATCCTTCAGATCAACGGTTTAAGTTTGAGGGGTTGACAAACATGGATTTTATAGGTCTTAGAGAGCTTCCATGTTGTTTATTTACTTAGAAAAATCATGATTGTACATGTTGTGTTTGCATAGTTCATCATTTTCGAAGAATATGCTATTTGGGTTGGTTTCTATTGATTTTTCAGGAGAATGAAGACCTATTTTGAAGAAAATGGAAGTTGGGCCTTAAAGTTCAGCTCTTTGGGGTCACGTGGCCGAAAACGGATCGAGATTTGGATAAGAAACGAGGGAGAACGAGCCAAAACAAAATTGCTGCGCAACAGCAGAAACGGGACCGCGGTCCGAGCTTTGTACTGGACTGCGGTCCGATGCCTTCTGCCCGAATTTTTTTTGAAGAAAATAGTTTCGGACCGCGGTCCGAGCTTTGTACTGGACCGCGGTCCGCCTCTTTTTCGCGGATTATCCAGTTTTTGACCCGGTTTCGACCCAGGTCACTATATAAAGCCAAAACTTGAAGTCCTACCCTCCATAACTCACCAACCACACGAAATTTCACCCTTTTCACTCTCCAAAACCATCCCTTCACCCCCAAACACCCTAAATCTTCCATTCTACACCATTGAAGTTGATAATTGTGTGAAGATTAAAGAAGAAGAAGTCAAGCAATCAAGATTGAAGACAAGACTTTAGGATTTGTTTGCATTTTCTTTTCCCCTTTCTTTCTCATGTCTTTGACGTGCTATGATTTGAGTATTTTGCTAATTAAGAACATGAGTAGCTAAATTCACTATTCTAGGGGCTAGACTTGATGAGTTTGTTTGAGAATTGATGTTTGCTAGATTTGCTTATGGTTAATCTACTCTATTTCTCTATGCTCTTGCTTTTAATGATTGTTTGAATGATTGATCACCATTTAGATTTATCCATGGAACTAATTCGATAAACGAGAGTTGAGAATTAATTCTAGATTAGGAGCATAGAGCACCTCTTTCCAATAGGCCGAGAGGTTGCGGGATACGGGTGAGGGCAATAAACTCGAGGGTTTTTGGGAGTTCTTGGTTTCGATGAATTGGAGACGATAGTCTTACTCTAGAATCCACGGTCTAAGTTCACCGAGAGGTAGTTAGGCTATATCCGACGTCGCTCATAAATAGATGTAATTAACCGTAGCAAACTCAAGTAAGTTAGATCCTTTTACATATCATTAGTGTCTACCCCTAAAATATCTTCTCTTGGATTTTCATCAATTTAACTTCTTTATTGCCCTTAGCTTAGATTTATTTCAATTATTGCCTAGGATTAATCACCCCGGTAAGTTTTCATCGTCTAGATAGAGTTTAAGCATCCGAATAGGAGTAGTTACACGATTAACCGCATAGTCCTTTGGGAGACGACCTTGCTCACCACCTATATTCCAACACCCATACACTTGTGGGTAGAGGTCTAAGTAGGACACGATCAAGTTTTTGGCGCCGTTGCCGGGGACTATTGAGTTTATTTGTGTAATATTTTGAAACGGTGCTTGATTCTAGTTTAGACATTTATTATCCCGCATTATTATTATTATTATTGGTGTTTGAAGTTAGATCTTTGGTAGTTGATAGGTGCATGAACACAAGGTCTAAAGGTTTGCCATACGACCCTTTGAACCCGGAAATCGAGGCCTTTTGTCGACGCAACCAAGGTGAGGCAAGAAGGCACCAACAATTACCTCCACAAATGGAGGGACAAGGTGGAGATGTCATTCAACAACTCCAAGAGCAAATGAGATTGGGTTCAAGAACAACTTAGGAACCAAGAGGCGGAAAGGAATCGGGAACAACCCCCTCCACTCACAAATGTGTTTCAACCTACCATTCAACGAGGGGCCCCGCATGGTCTGGGTATCGATGCAAACAACTTTGAGATCAATTCGGGACTCATATCCATGATCTCGAACAATCAATACGGAGGTCGTCCGATGGAGGATCCTAATGCTCACTGTTGGTCCGGAGACGATAAGTCAGGTGTAGAGGGAGGGGGGGGGTGAATACACTCGAGCTCGGTTTCTTTTTCTCAATGAAGGTCACTGAGCCGATGATTGCAACCGATGAACAAGGCCAAATAAGCCTTCGATTGCTGGGACAGAGTGAGTCGCCCATCGAGCTCTCTCCTACTGACTGTTGTCAGTACTTTGAGAATCAGTCGGAGACTGTTGTGCGGAAAGTGTGGGGCCCGGAATTCGTCTCTTTTGAAAACACGTTTTAGCAAATTAAATCTTTTGGCTGTGCGCTTTATAAAATACGTTTTATGCAAGCTTATGATTTTCAAGTCAGTTGAATGCTATGCAATAAAACAGTAAAAGAACACAAGCGATTTAACGTGGTTCGGATACGCAAGATCCTACGTCCACGGTCCTGAACAAAGCAGGAGAACTTGTTGATTATTCCCGAGCAAGCCTCATCGGGGATACTGCGACCGGACGAGTTCCCTCTAAGTTATAGTCCTTAGTGACTTTACAATCCAAACCTAAGTCTGAAAGGGAAGGGAATTTTCTCCAACTGAGAAGGAGTTCTTACAATAAGAACAATTCACTAAATTTGAACTCCTTCGAATCTAAGCTATAAATATGACAATGAGCTTAGTCTAGAGAAGAAAGGGATCTAAGAACTCTAGAGAGAAAAACTGAGAAATCTTCTAAGTACGCAAGTTTTCCTCTGGATGATCTTTGAGTGTTCTAGAGCGTTTATGAACTTGAGCTTGTCCCTTTGAAATTCCGTCACTCGGAGCTTCAAAAACTTCTCTATTTATAGTTGTGAGTTATGGCATATGTCCGTTGGAGACGACGATGCCACGTGTCACAAGCTTCCAAGGAAAACGGCCATAATTCGAACTTGTTGCGGCGGGCGCGTTAATGCACTGTTCATGAGAGCAAACTTTACTTGTGTAGAGTAGGTAAGCGTTGTCGGCTTCTCATTGGTCGAGGTTTGTAGTTGGTGAGAATGTCGTAGTTGACCGTTCAACAACCTCGTATGTCTTCTCGCCGAACTTTTCGAAAAGACTTGAATAGCTGGGTCGCTTTCCGTAGGATACGATGGGACCGAAAAGTCTCTGTCTTCTTCAGCTGAGTCGGCTGACAGGGCATCTACTGAGTAGGTCAGCTGGCGACTGCGAAGGTACTGTGCTTGTTTCTGTTCTTCTGCTGATGACTATCAGCTGGGAGTAGTCTTCTACTGATGATTTGTCAGCTGATGCGCTGTCTTCGACTGAGTGGAAGATCAGCTGCTGACTGAAGAACACAAGCGATTACACTGATGACGTGGGGTTCTGAAAAGTATCTTCGACAAAAGATCAGTTCAACAATTACCCCGTACAGGACTTAGACAAGAATATAAAAACGATTACAACAAGTCTAACCTATACATCAGCTAATCCTAACGACACACTAATCTACTGATATCAGCTAGGTTTTAGGATCTTCAATTCCATAGTACTACTATGATTTCCCCCAATTTTCTTTTAACCGAACAACAGCTGAGTATCATCTACTGACTCATATCCAACACTCACTTAGCTATATTCTAGGAGATTTGTAGCACGGTGAAGAAGAACGGAGTGCCGGATGGAGCTCTTAAAATCAAACTTTTTCCTTTCCCCCTCCGTGACAAAGCTAAGACGTGGCATCAATCATTAGAACCAATTGCCACTTGGGAAGAAATGATGCAAATATTCCTTCTCAAATTCTTTCCTCCGGGGATGACCATGAAGTTGAAGGCGGAAATCACCCAATTTCAACAATTGGATGGAGAGACTTTTTATGAGGCATGAGACCGATTCAAGGAGATGCTTCAAAAGTGTCCCAATGATGGCTTTGATCAAAATACTAAGGTATGCTTGTTTTACAATGGATGCAAGGGGGATATGAAAAGACTTGTGGATGCGGCCGCGGGAGGAGCATTAATGAGCAAGAATAGCAAAGAAGCCTTGGAGATCATTGAGAATATGACTACAAATTTTTATCAATGGCCCGCAGAGAGGACAATCTTGAAGTCGGTGTCTTCAACTTCTACTTCGAGCTCGGATCCGATAGCTTTGTTAGCCGCCCAATTGACCGTTATGAATAGCAAGATTAATGCTCTTGTCCAATCCAAGAGTGAAGTTATGTCGGACCCCCATCTTCTTGTTGAGGATGTGAACTACATCAACAACAACCACCGGAATTATGGTAATCTTCGTCCTCAACAAGGGGGTTACCAAAATAATTACCAAGGAGGATATCAAGACCCAAGGGTGCATCCAAATCTTTCGTATGGGAACCCAAACAACTCTATTCAACCACCTCCCGGATTTTCGGTCACCAACGGAGTTATTGACCAAGAGAAGAAGCTTCTTGAGGATGTGTTGTTTGAATTCATGACAATTTCTCAAACAAGGATGGAGAAAACAGACTCAAATTTTTCTACTTAAATCTAATTATACTTATGTTTTATGGCTTATTTAAGGATTAAATTCTTCTTTCATGAATAACTCATATATTTTTTATATTTATTCGAAAAATATAGTACATAATCCTATTTGGACATCACTCTAAATTTAGTTAGAGGAAATTATGAAGAATAACAATATCTAACTGAGGAATTAATAAGTATTTAAATGATAGTTTATTTATACTTCAAATGTTCTTAATTTTATATCAATAAGTACATGAAAAAAGAAAACACAAACATAGTATATTAATTGCATCAAACAAAAAACATAGTATATTAATTACATCAAGTTATATAAGTTGACTCTACCAAACTAGGTATCCAAAACTCAAAATCTACACCTCCATTAAAATATGTGACACTTAATATACGTTTTTTAAATTTTTTTAAAGTTAGGATAACAAATTAAATTTTTTTTTTGGGGGGGGGAATTCGAAAATTTAATTGGAACAAGTATAAAAATTACTAGAAATAAAAGATAACTCGTAGTATTACAAAAAAATCGGGGGGGGGGGGGGGGGAGGTCGCACCCACCCACCCCCCTTGGATCCGCCCATGCTTGAATGCTCAACATAAAAAAGGGCAATTCCCAAGCAATACGGTGACGAATCCAAAGGAGGATTGCAAGACGATAAACCTCCGAAGTGGAACTTCATATGAAGGTCCAAAAATGCCGGTTGAGGAAGATAGTCACAAGAAGGATGATGGATCATCTAAGATGGGGGAGAGCTAAATTCCAAGTGGTGAAACTACCAAGGCAACAAATAAAGACAAAGGGAAGAAAGCCATGGAAGAGCCATCTCTATATCACCCACCACCTCCTTATGTGCCTCCTATTCCATTTCCACAACGGTTGAAAAAAAAGAATGTGGAGGAGCAATTTTCCAAATTCTTGGAGATTTTTAAGAAGATACACATCAATATCCCTCTTGTAGAAGCTTTGTAACAAATGCCCAACTATGCAAAATTCTTAAAGGAAGTGGTGGCCAAGAAGAGGAAATTGGCGGAATTTGAGACGGTTAATCTTACCGAGGAGTGTAGTGTTGTTCTTCAAAGGAAACTACCTCCCAAGTTGAAGGATCCCGGAAGCTTCACTATTCCATGTCTAATGTTTGAGATCTTCATATAATTCAAGGACTTGAGTTTCAGTAGATTATTTTCTGTTGAACGAATCTTGCAATACCTAAAATATATTGGATAATTTTAATATAAGCAAAAATAAACTTTTCATTTTTTATGTATATGACCGTTCTTTTATAAAATTACATTGAGCTTTTCTAATGTTTGAATAATGACTTGTTTTATAATTCATGTATATTCAATGTTTATTTTCAACGTGATTTTACTAAAGCAAATACTAATTTTTTTTATTTTTTAATGTTTACACAATGAAGTTATTAAAAAAATTAAGTTTAATACACACATTTAATTTATTTTATATCGTAAATTTCTCTCTAAAATAATAAATATTATTTATTGATAAATGAATAACATAATTGAATAACTTCGCTAAATATTTTTTTTTTGTCTCAAGTATATTACTTTAAATAGATTTAATTGTATAATTTTTTAGATAATAAAATATATAATAACTTATCGGAATTTATAATTGTTTAAAAGTTGGGAGTGCGATAGCCCATGTAATGGCGGCGGAAGGGGGGGGTGTGCACACATGGGAGGCCGCACCCCTCAAAATCTTTTATCAGATCTACTTATAGTTTATCATAATTTATTAATTTGAGATCGAAAAATGCATGTTCACATCCTTGAAAATTACAAATTCTAAATTTTACTAATAATAGATCTTGAATTTGCCTTTGCCCTACGTGCACCTTTATTCGGCATGCTAAACATAAAGAAAAAAACACTACCTTTATTAGGCGTACTAAACATAAGGGCAAGAATAGTAGTGTGTGGATACAAGCTTTTGTTTATTCACTTATTATCAAAGAAAGTAGATATATGATGTCGTTTTTGGGTCGAGATGTAGGGTTGAGATGTTTGATGATCTTCTCTAAATGGTGGATGTGAGAGAAGGAGGCACAGAAGATGATGATTCGACGTCTTCTTCTTCACTAACATCATATTTGACTTTCTTGATCAGATGGGCTTCTCCATTGCTGGCATGCATGGTATCTTCTTCGCGTAGTACTCTATGTGCTTCTTATCATGCTGCCTGATTAACACACACTTGTCAATTAATCAAATTTTCACTTAAAATAAATTAATCGGACTTGATAATATTCGACTCGTCAATAATACAAGCTCAACTCAATAATAAATAAGTCAAATACCTTCAGAATATCCAAAATTATAAAAAGTTATATCATTTGGATTATACTATATTTTTTACAAATAAATATAGGTTCACTCTTGTAAATTACAAATATATATATATATATATATATATATATATATATATATATACACACTTATATAGGAGGTGGTTCAAATGTGAACATGCTTTATCGTATGAACATATGAACACTCCACTTTAAAGACAAATGTACTGCACTTCCAATACAAAGATATTGCACTTCAAGTATTGTACTTTCAAAGTGATCAGATTGCACTTAAAGGACATTTTTGTAATTTGACAAATAAAGTGCAGTATTTTTGCCTTGAAAGTATAATACATTTGTCTTGAAAGTGTAGTGTTCACACGTTCATACAATAAAGACTGTTCACACATGAACCACTCCATATATATATATATGAGGAGACTCAAATGCGAAAATGCTCATATAGTAGGAATGTGCACTTTAAAGACAAATGTAAATGATCATATTCCACTTTAAATACCGCACTTTCAAATGATCGACTACATTTTTGTAATATGATAAATAAAGTGCGAGAACATTTGTCTTGAAAGTGCAGTGTTCACATGTTTACACAATAAATGATATTCACACATGACCATTCCCTATACAGTTTAACCTCTTTAAAGTAATATACTTGGGTTCGGAAAAAAAAATATTCATTTGGCGAAGCTTTTCAATTATCGATAAATCAATAAATTATCCATTTATCGATAAATGAATATTTATTACTTTAAAGATAAATTTACGATATAAAACAAGTTAAATGTGTGTAATCAACTTAATTTTATTAGTAACTTAGTTCATGTAAACATTAAGAAAAATTAATATTTGCTTTAGTAAAATAATGTTAAAAATGTACATTGAATATGCACTAATTATAAAACAAGTACAATTATTCAATTTTTTTGAAAAACTCAATAGTTTTATAAAAGAACAAAGCTCATATACATAAAAAAATAAAAAGTTTATTTTGAAGTTCTTGAATTCGATAAAGATCTCTAACATTAGATAATGTCATCTTAATTTTACACTGCAAAATTGTTATGAATGTTCAAGATCTTTTAGCTATCGAGAATGATGTAACTATGAAATTACCGATGAATGAAGAAATTATTGAAACATTTTTGAACGGTAATGATAAAGAAGAGGATGATCCTAAACGAGATTACGGTACATTTATTCCAATTGTGTCATTAAGAAGTTTATTTCAAACACTAACCACCTTAAATAATTACTTGCTACAACACTAGTAAAATATTTAGAAGTTGTCTATACTTTGTAGAAAGTTAAGGATTATAATTCTGGTTTAGGTAGGAAGAAAAAACATTAACTATGAAAACATATATTCATAAGAAATTATTATTGTACTACTGTAATATTATAATTGTATATATGTATTTTCTGAAATTAGTAATTATTATTTTATACTTCCTCCATCCCACAATTCTTGCTCCAAAACTTTTCGACACGATTTTTAAGGAAAGTAGGTAGTTGTGTGAAAATCTGGAATTATGTATAAAGATGTGGAACCCTCAAATAAAGTGTTTGTAATAATTTGTTATTTTTTTAAAATAGAGAAACAATTGTGGGATAGTCTAGAAAGAAAAAATGGACCAACAATTGTGGGACAGGGGGAGTATTTTCATTGGGACATTAAGGATTAAATTTATTTTTATTACTTAATGCATTTAGCAAAATTATTACTTTAGTACACTGATCCAAATCGGGACCGGAAGAAATTATTATCTAAACGAGGTTTAACTGTATATGTATAACTATATAACTGTGGATACGGATCCGATCCGGTGGGAAAACAAAGTTATAGAGGAAGTAGGAAGTATGCATACTCCTTATACTTTTTTATGTATAAATCCTGTAACTTTTACCCTTTTGTCCTTATGCATAAAATATATAACGAATATTACAGAGCATATTCAATCGAAACCATCTACTGATAAGATGAAAAGTCCAGATTGGTTATTATTTTTTATTTTAAGCAGTTTTCCTACACGATACATTCCCTATAACTATTATTTTACAAGTTAACATCTTGTTTTTGCTACTTTGGAATTTAGTTATTTAAGTAAAGGGTGAAAATGTAGTTTTTTTTAGAGTTAAAATAATTAAATAGTTGAGCACTTTTGAGATTCGCTTGCAATTAAATTTAATGGGAGGAGTTCTCCTTTAATATATTTTAAGGACAACATAGTTATTTTTTGCAAAAACCGTATAGAGGATATAGTTTGTTTATTCTTTTTCAAATTTGGAGTCAGTGTACATATTTTTGGCATAGATCTAAAAGGCGTTGAACTTTCTGATACTTGAGCTCACACGATCCTCAAGGTTCATGCACCATCTACCAGACCAAGTCTTTACCGACACTGCAGAGAAAATTAAAAACATGCCCTCTATAGTGTTTCGAATAGAGAAGATGCATACATGTAATGTAGTCCAATATTAATGATGATGACTATTAAGGCATGTTGAGATAGGGGGTGATGCCGAGGATGCTGATCCTGGAGGACTTATGAGTCTGATATGATGTTGAGAGAGAGAGAGAGAGTGAGTGCAAAGGGGTTTGAACAAGTTATATAAGGTAGCTGCCAATCAGAATCTAGGTGCATATCGATTTCATTTACATCGACTATGTCATTCGAGATAATGCAGCACAATTCCAACTCACCCGATTGGTTTTCTAAGAAGAAAACGATACGACTCTTTTTTTTCAAATTACAAAAGAGTTGATCAAGTGAGTCGAATATTCTTGGGTTATCCAATCGTTATAGTAATTTAATCTTGGACTTTACTTTTTGTCACATTATTCTATGGTCAAATATAATGACGATGACAATTAATATATTAAATCTCAATATATAAACCTAGTCACTTTTGATAAGTGGTGAATTTTATAGTTGCTATTATTAAATTATGAGTTTTATAACAATATAGGGGACTGGCAAAAATACTCCTCTTCTTAGGCCATCTCCAAGGGTAGGGGAGCCCTATCCATATTTTTGTGCGGAAATAGTGTTTCGTTTTCAATAGTTTCCCCTATCTCTCCCCTAAATAGTAATATTTCATAATTTTTTTATTTTTTTATTTTACAAATTAATTTTAAATGCACATATAATTAAACTAAACATAATAATATATTTATTAAATAAAAGTAATTAAAATTCTACATTAATTACAAAAAAAGATAATTCAAATTATTTAAATAAAAAGGATAGGTTACCTAATATCTAATTTCCCGAAGATGAATATTCATTCCACAAGTAGTCGATTAGTGCATTCCGGAGGTTGAAATGACTGTTTGTGTTTTTAATTTTACTAAACCGCTCCGACAATCTTCTAATTTGATCGGGTTGAGATGCTTCAAATTCAATATCTGTGGCTAACACATCTCTTTCAACTTCAATCGGAGCATCAATGTCTCGTTTACAAAGTCATCTTGACCATATATTGTATAGAATTTAAATTTATATGAGTTATTTTCCTTTTATATAATATTTATGTATAATTATAATTTTCCAAAATTAAACAATGTATTTATAAATGTATTGCAATATTTTACATATGGATTTAATATTATATTTTACAAATATATAACAATATAAAAGTTGAAATTATCTATTCTATATAATTATAAAATAATGTATTTTATAAAATAATAAAACAATCAAAATGATGAAATTACATTCCCATACGGTTTTGTATTTACTACGGCTCTTCTCTTCCCTCTCATTCCATTCGATCTCCAATCTCGTATTTTATAAAGTACTCTGCTCTTCTCCTCTCTCTCATTCGATCTTCAATGCGGGCGAGCACCGGACGGTAGAGCTCCACGGACGGCGAGCGAAGACCGCGAGATCCAATTAACGAGACGGCCGGTGGTAGAGCCCCGGTGGAGGGGCGGAGCGCCGCCGATCTCTCATCTCTCGGCGGGAACACGGTTTGTCGTCTCCTTCTCCGGCGGCGGTCCTCTTCTTCTCTTCTAATTTATCTTCTTCTTCTCGCCTTTTGTGCAAAAGATGCTGCCCAAAAAATTAAAAAAAAAAAAAAAGAAATTCGATACGGTAAGCGATATGGGAGGCGGGATCCCGTATGTGTAGGGAAGAATTTTTGCTTCCCAGGGCAGTTGGAGGAAAAAAATAGGGATTCCCTTATTTACGGGAGCGTTTGAGACGCTCTTAAAACTTAACTGTACATCGTGCAGCTCTAGTAGTATAATAGTGTTATAAAATTTATAACTATAACTATTTATCTAAAGTGACTACTTTCGATTTTTATTTGTTTGGTCTTTCCCTCATGTGCAGAAAATTAGCATACTATAGAAAATCTAATTAAAACAAGTCTTTAAAATTAATTACATCTTAACTATTTTATTCCAATTTCGGCAGATAATAGTATTTCACACCCCAACTACATGGGCCATCAGATAATTGCATTAGTGGAAAATTCTTTGATGATGATATCTCTTATTTAATCATTACTTCTATTCGAACCCAATCAAATGCAACTCCCAATCATACAAAAAACGATGCAAACATTGAGCTTTTTCATTGGCCCAAAAGTATGTCAAGGGCTCTTTATGGGCTCTTTCTTGCAATTTTGCCCTTTATTCTTCCTTTTAGGATTTTGTTATTATGTGGACATATTTCTTAAAATAATGTTCATGTTTAATTTTTCTTCTCTAATTGAATTGATAATTAATCCGACAAACCCAACATTGAAAATGATTAAAGGATAATTAATTATAAATCCAACTCAATCGCAGAAAATGTTGACCATGATATCCTTCTTTTAAAGTCAAAGTCAACGGCAGAAACGTAACATTTCAAACAAGTTGATGTGAAATATATATAAAACAGAAATACTAAATTTTAACAATAATAATTGACACCTAATTATTTTCTCTGACCGCGTCATTTTCAAATGAACGAGTTGAAACTACACGATTTGCACGCACTTCCTCAAACTCAGAAATTTTCTGAACTCAGTTGGCGATGAATTTTGGAGCATGGCTTCTCTTCTTCTCTCTCATCCTCCTAAATCTCTCCGCCTCCGTAACGGCGCAGCCGCACTACGGCTGCTTCGGCGGAAACTACACTTCCAACTCCACGTACAGCACCGACCTCAACTCCCTCCTTCCATCTCTACCATCAAACATGGACGACGCCGGCTTCTACAACGCTTCCGGGGGCTCAGCCTACGCCTCCGCTCTCTGCCGGACTGACTCTCAGCTCGGATCCTGCCGCTCTTGCGTCAGTGACGCTACGACGGAGCTCCTGAGCTTGTGCTTGAATCGAAGGCGGGGGGTTTTGTTCAACGATGTCTGCACGTTGCGATACTCCGACGAGCCCTTATACGGCGTCTTGTCCGATAATTACATGATCATCGCCCGCAGTGGCGCGAATGTCTCGAGTCCTGACCAGTTTAACCCTAATTTGAAAATATTGTTGGACGATCTACGTAGTGAGGCGGCTTCTGGTGGATCGATGATGAAAATTGGGGCTGGGAATCGGAGTGCTTCAGGTTCGGAGACGATTTTTGGTTTGTTACAGTGCTCGCCGGATCTCTCCGTACGGAACTGCGATTATTGCTTGTCAGGTCTTGAGCAATATTTGCCTCAATGTTGTGGTAGTTCGAATTTTGTGAGAATGCTTGTCCCCAGCTGCACTCTCCAATACCAGCTTGATTCCTTTTTCAATTTGTCTAGAATTGAACAAGTACGAGATCTGGTAGCTGTCCCTCCGCCTCTGCCTCCGTCTGCGCCAGCCGCTCCTTCTCCTCCAGGTTCATCTCCGTCGATGTTGATGAAATAAATTACTAGTTCTACATTTTTCAATCTAGGGAAATATTGATTAGTTTGAACCGTTTGATTTGCAGGAAAGGGTGGTGATAATAGAACTCGAACAATAAACTTAATTGTGGTTCCGATTGCTTTGTGTCTAGTGCTTACTCTATGCTTTTGCATTTGGCTGAGAAACAGATTGAAGAAGCCAGAGGAAATGACTACTAGTAACTAAGTCTTCTTTTATCTCCCTACTATATAATCTACTATTGCATTTATTCTAGCCGGAATTCACTAAGCTTTTTTATTGAATTAGATGACGAGGATGATGAGATAGGCATTGCTGAGTCCGTACTATTTGATTTTGCTAAAATCAAGACTGCCACGAATGATTTCTCTGCTAGCAACAAGCTGGGAGAAGGAGGATTTGGTGCTGTTTATAAGGTAATTTGGAATTTTGTTGCAGTTTACAAGAAAAAAAATTTCATTTCCGTTGTCTGCTTCTCAGGGTAAACTTCAAAATGGGCAAGAAATTGCAGTCAAAAGGCTGTCCAGAACTTCTGGGCAAGGAGATCAAGAATTCAAGAATGAAGTGATGTTAGTGGCCAAACTTCAGCACAGAAATTTGGTTAGACTTCTGGGATTCTCTCTACAAGGAGCAGAGAGGCTTCTTGTATACGAGTTTGTCAGCAATGGAAGTCTAGACTTCTTCATATTTGGTAATTAATCTTTTGCTTCCATTTACAATATCTTAGGTTATTGAGCTCTAACATTGATTGCCATCTCTCTCTCTCTCTCTCTCTCTCCCTCGCATTGTAGATCCAATCAAACGTCTTCTTATCGATTGGGATAAGCGTTACAAGATCATTAGAGACATCGCGAAGGGTCTTCTTTATCTGCATAACGACTCTGGCTTCCGCATCATCCACCGCGATCTCAAAGCTGGTAACATACTATTAGACAAAGAGATGAATCCTAAAATAGCTGATTTTGGTATGGCGAGGTTATTCTTGCAGGACGAAAGTAGAAACAATACTGGTAGAATCGTCGGAACCTTGTAAGTCCTTCATTGCCTAATACATTTGCATCTCAATTATAGGAGAATAGAAAATGTAACACGACCCACCCTTATTAATTGCAGCGGATACATGGCTCCAGAATACGCAAGGCACGGGCAAATCTCCGTTAAGCTAGACGTGTTCAGCTTCGGCGTTCTAGTCCTTGAGATGGTGAGCGGCCAGCAAAACGGCTCTTTCCTAAACGCAGAGAACGGAGAGAAGGTGGAATACATGCTGAGTTTCGTAAGTAGACAATTCATATGTTCAATTAATTCAATATTCATCCAGATGGGAAATTGAGGTGTTGATTAAGGATTGTGATAGGCTTGGAGGAATTGGCGGGAGGGGACGGCAAAGAAGATGATCGATCCTGTGTTGGTATCTAATTCGGGTAGTGTAAGAGATATGTTGAGATGCATTCACATTGCTCTGTTGTGCGTTCAAGAAAATGCTGCAGAGAGACCCACCATGGCTGCAGTTGTGGTCATGCTTAGCAGCACTACTGTAACGCTTTCTGTGCCTTCCAAACCTGGCTTTTTCGTGCGTGGCGGTGATACTTCACGAGAGATGGCGGTTGGCAAAAGTTGGGAGAGTACAAATGATGTCTCAATAACAGAGTTATACCCACGATAACGTGGAACAATACTGGTTCTCGTAATGGTTAAATCCCGCTCGTGTATGGCTCGAACCATAAATAAACATTAATAAAGAAGACATAAAACACATTTTATCACATGCACACACACATAAACGAAGAGGACCTGCTTTTGCTCCCTTTTGTGATGTTTTCTATGCATTTTTCTTGATGTTCTCCCTTTTCTCATCGCTCATTTTTTCCAAGCGTGTTTGTGGATACTTGTTCTAGTGTCAACGAGTTTCTTACATTTTTTCTTGCATTGTCGATCCCGATATTCCGGGTCAAATTCTTTGCTTGTGCCCACCAATTAGGCTGCCTTGGTAAATTGAAAGGCCACTGCAACAACGGTTGCTTCAAAGTCGAGGTAGCAGTATTTGTTGGTGTTGTTACAGGTGCTTTTGAACCACCAATTGAAAATGTGTTGGATGTTTTCTGGCTTCCTTGGGGATGACTGAGAGGTGGAATGCTAGATATTTTTTTTCTGTCCTTTCATCTACAACATTGAGACATGTGAATTATATATATCGCTCAATACCTTATTATCAACCAAATAGTTTCGGGAAAATATACCTGTAATTCACTTTACTTTGAAGTTAATTTACTAACATTACCTCTCGTTCCTTTTCTATACACCTACATAAACCATGGACAATAATCTTGCAAATTAATAAAATTTCACAATTAATAGTATAATGGGGTAACTAACATACCTGTAATTTGTTTAAACTAGGTGTTGACAAATCCGCCTACACATGTAACACATATAGCAATTAAGATATAGAAAAAAAAAATACCTGATTGTTTATCACATCTTCATTTGCTATTGAACTCCTCGATATTCCTTGTTTCTTAAGTGAGCATCCTAAAATGTTATGTCCTTCCACTCCACAATAACTATATCTGCAGGTTGTCTGTTGTTTCTTCATTTTATTTGGATTGGACTTTGATATTTGAGTTTGCTTCCCTCGCAACTTTCTTTTTTGTTTCCTTGTCGGTTCATCAGCTTCTTTTCTCCTCTCTGTCTCAGGCCTACCAGATGTTCTCCCATCATTTCTTCCATTCTTCTTTCGAATTGTGGTAAAGTAAGTGCTCTTCCACAATTCCATAAGGTATGGTTGAAGGCATCACCTCGAAAACCAGCAGATCTGAAATTTGCATGCATATGCCTTAAGCAATGCCTTATTTCAGACCCTTCAAACAGTGTATCAAATGCGTTTAGCAGACCTTTTTGCTTGTCAGACATAAAGGTCCACTTACTACATTCTTCCAAGTCCAAATCAACTGATAGAATACGCAGAAACCATTCCCATGTTTCATTACACTCTTTAAGCACTACTGTCCCAACTATAGGAAAAATATTATTATTGGGGTCTACACCAACAACATTTAATAAAACGGCCCCAAAAGGTCCTTTTAGATGACAACCATCTATCCCAATTATTGGCCTACAACCTGAATTGAACCCCTTCTTCACAGTCTCTAAACAAATATACATCCTGTCAAACTTGCCCTCCCCATCTGAATCAAAACCTAATGAGCAAGTTGAACCAGGATTGACTCTTTTCACCTCACCAATTAAATCCCACAGACTACTATACTGATCAGCTGGATCCCCGTGCAATTTTTTGAAAGCAGCTCCTTTGGTCACGATTGCTTGTTGCTTGCTTAAGTTAATTCCCATTTGTCTTTTCACCATCATTCTAAAGCCCTTCAACTCCATGTTGGGTTGATCATTGAAATAGTCAAGGTATTTGTCAGCCACCCAACTTGACTTAATCATTCTGACTTTCGAAGTTGTGATACAAGTATGCTTACTATTGTACTGGGCAATTCTGAAAGTTTCTTCCCCTTTCACCTTAAGAGCATGAAGTAACCATTGACATTGATCCACGCTTTTCCGTTTCTCATTCCCCTTGCACTTTACATACATTCTGATTTTGTCATTTTTTGTCACTTTCAAATTTCTCCTCGTCTCTGCAGCATGTGACTTTACAGCTTCATGGAATAGCTTCTTGCCAGAAAACTTTTGTCCCACCTCAAACTTTGGGTGAAATGTATCCATCTCTCTAAAGTTGTTGGATTTCAGTTTTCCTCCTGTATCTCCTTCAGAATTCTCACTAGTGAAATATTCATCACTACCCCCAATTTGTCTTTTCAACCACATCGGCATCCGAATGGTAAAAATCATCCCTTGTCTCTTCCCCCCCTCTTGCACTACCTTCGAGGCACTACCTTCCGAGTTTCTTCCATCCACCGTCATCATCATTTTCTCCTTTTCGCATCCACTATCATAGAACTCAAACTCGTCCCAATCAATCTCTCGTATTATCATCATCCATTGTAAATTCACATACGCTCAATTAACCAGATGGTAAGAGTCAAAATCACAAGCACATTCTACATATGAGGAAACGAGAAAATTGAAAATTAAAAACCAAGAGTATTGGTCTTTTCATAGATCAAGACATTCTACATAAGTATCTAAATACCGAAAGCATAACATAAAGAATTGAAGAAATGTTTATTACAAGGTGAATCATTTAACCATAAAGTTACTGCAATATCTTGGTACATATAAGTTGCATAATTTCCCATGTATTAATCCGGCAAAATTCTCAATGACATTGAATAAACATCGATACACGAAAATTAAAGGAGGAAACTAGAAAATTAAGTCTAAACTAAAAAAACGAGGCATACTTATTTTCCTAGATCATGGTAAGAATCTAAATAGTAAATACCAGGCACATTTGAAGAAGAAAAAAGAAGATGAAAAAGAAGAATACTATACGTAAACAAACAATTGAAGCATGAAAATTGATAGTTCTAGAAACAGGCAATTATATGCTAAGCTTCTCAAGTATTTATACAAAACAAAAAATTACAAAAAAATGCATAATTTGTCATGTATTAATTGATAAAATCCTCAATATTATCTCAAGATGGCATTCAATAAACAACAAATTGAACAAGTACATAACACGGGAACTCGAACCGCGAACCAAAATCGAACGCCACAACTTTGTCCGGTGCCGTCACAATAGCCCTTCAAAATCGAAGTCCTTCAAAAATCAAGCGAAAATTCCTTGTATCACAACCCGAAAGCATACTTGTGTCACAACTTCGAAGGGCTATTGAGGAATACAAGTACGCCGGAGCATCAACGAGCTTACAAGTGAGAAATTTTCGTTTCAAGTGGGTAAGGGAGTCGTAGGGCTTGACGGGAGAGAAGAAAGAAACATTTTTTATTCTAACTTATCAATTAATTAATTAGAAAGAATAATAGTTATAAATTATTAAAAAAAAAAATTACAAGGCGCGTAAGTTTCCGGCGAAAAACTAAGCGTGCACACCACTCTCATTGGAAGGACCAAAAAGGGACAAGTATAAGAGATAAATGACCAAAATCGGACGACGCCACAATAAAGGACCAAAATCGAATAAGAGCCACAATAAAGGACCAATTTTGACATTTTCTCTTGCAAAAATAGACGCACACCATACTAATTGCCATATGCATTGTATAGACTATAGACAATTTCTTTACACCCGTTGAGTTCTTTTTTTTTTTTTTACACATACACATCAAATAGATATGACTTGTGTGCCCAACAAGAATGACTAATTGATATAATTTTAACTAGTTTTTTCTAGCATTTTTTACTCTTTCAACGGGAACCAATGCAACCATGTTAGATTCTTGCAAATGTTAATTGATAGGTAAAAAAATGTGTTATATTTATATAAATTAACTTCCTACTACATATTAAACCATCAATTAGTATCAAATATCAATCATCCCATTTAAAAAAAATACATTAGTTCTCGAACACTAATATTTTCAAACACAAGACTATTGTAGAATGTAGATTGATTACTATTGAAATATAACTTATCGTTTTTTAGGTTTTATATTATTGTTTGCTAAATTTATATTATTAATAGGTCGTTTACCTCCAATTCACGAGAGAACCTTCAAATTAATATTGACTGCTGCAATTTCAATTCATCAAAATAAATAAATAAATAAACAAATGAATAAGAAAAGAATAGACTAGACTCTGACATAATAAAAGGAGGGCATAATAGCAATTTTGCCTTCTATGCATTTTAAATATAGTGTGTCTATTAACGCCATTGTCCTCAATATATATTATTATTAATACATAAGATGAAAAATGAGGAGAGAAAAGTTGAAAATATGATGATGATTGAACGCGTAAAGTTAATGGACAACTATGGACAATTATGAACTGCAGATTAATTCAAAGTGCGAAAGCAGAAATTAAATGAGTCAACCATAGAAAATCATAGTCATCAATCTTTTCATTTGCTCCAACTTCACATGTATATTGTCATGTGCGCGGAATTTTACGTTGGCACTAGGAATTTTGACGTTGCCTCGAAGCTTACTAGTCTGCCTACCCTCGAACAAACACACTTAGAAAGAGAAAGGAAAGAGAAGCTCTTGGAGAATGATTTGTATTACTTGAATACTTGGTGATTACAAATGAATGAAGGTGGGGTATTTATAGCCATCCTCTATAATGAATGGCTTAGATCAATTCGATCTAGTGGCTCCTATCTACCTTCTAGAACCCTACCATACATATTTACAAATCATATCAATTACATATCAATCATATTAATTACCTAGATTTTTCCATATTGATTTAGTATCTAAAATATTCTAGAATCTTCTACAAGTATCTACAAGCCTCCAAATGGAAAAACTTAGAAGCTCTAGCCCAATATTAGCTTCTAGTAAAACCGGCCCACTTGGCCCAACGCTCTGCAAAATGCCCGTTAGCCCCACTCGCGAGGGACGTATGCGGGATTTTAACTAAGGGGGTGCAAGATTATAAAATGCTTAAAATATATTATGATCAAGCTATAAAAATTGCTAGGCAAAGAAATTTTGCATAATTAAATTATATATACATGAATTTGAGGGTTTCTAACATAAATTTTCAATAATACTCAAGCATAATTTCAACTTTTTCATCAATTTCTATTATAAGATGTGATTAATTTTATTTAATTAATATACATAAAGGCATTATAATAATTTAATGTAAAAAAGAAAGGGGTGGCATTTGCCACCCCATGCCTCAATGTGCATCCGTCCTCGCCCACTTCGAACATGCGGCTCGTGACAATATGTTTTCAAATGTATTTGTTGGGTTATGGAGTGAGAGTAGGATATTTTATCGAATCATATAAAATTGCAATCATGATTGATATCATTAATAAATATGTAGATTGAATGTACGTCGGATGTACTTGTTGAAGAGGAATTGTGTGAACGAATCGGATGTTTTCTTATTGTTTTTTCTCACCGTCATTGAATGTCATATGCTAGAAAAACTATGAAATTACTATTATAGGTTAATTAGAGGGAGAATTAATTAGGTAATGAATACTATTGTAGAACGTAAATAGGGTTTCAACAATTTTAGCTTAGAAAAACTTTTTTGAGCGAGATACAACAATAATGGAAATTGTCAACATAATTCTATATGCAATCTACGCATTAGGCAAACAACCTCTCAATTGTTCCTTTCTTCCCATCGACAAGATGTTTTTAAGCGAGGTTTAACTCTATACATAAAGTATATCCATCGGTATCATATTGCTCTTTATTCTTCAGCGCATCTTCAAGATGAACAAAATAAGATCTCGAGTCATATCATCTAAAGAATGCAACTTCTCATACTTAAATAAGAACCCAAATATTTTTTCATATTCTTGATATTGTTCAAATATCCGGAACAAGAAGTTGCTTTATTAATAATATATAAGAAATATTGCTCACGGAGGATTCCTCTTCAATGGTTGTGATGCATTATTTTGGTTCTTATCAAAATGCCTCGTTCTTCTGATTTTTTGCCTCCTAGAAAAATTAGGATCAATATCCATGTCTCTTTTGATTTATCGCCATGGCATTTGAAAAATCATTTTCTCTATACTCTTCAAAGTATAAAATTAAAGCCTATACTTCCTTAATGACAACATCAACCATCATATCCGCAGCCTGCAAATGTTCTAACAGCATAGACATGGGATAGTACATCAAACCATATATAACTATAGCCTCCAAAAACTCAAACTTACCGGTTTAAAATCTTACTACCATAGACTCAAGATCAACTTCTCCAACTAAAGTAACATTTTTTCTTATTTTTTTATTTGAAATCTTATGACTTTCACACTAGTATATGACAATGATTTAGGAGACAACCAATCACATTATCCTTCAAGATTTACCACATATTTGTAGATTTTGCAAATATGGTATATATGCGTTGTATAGCTCAAAAAATAAAGAAAACTTCTAGCCTCAATTACCACAAGTCTCGGCCATGTCACACAATACCAAGTTTAAATTATGGCAACCACACGGAGTATAAAGACTCTTCTATTTATATTAAAAAAAATTATTTTGCACACTTCATTTTGTGTTAGAAAGATTATCATATCTGTTGGACACAGTGTGAAGTTAGGTGGGGAGGAATATACACGATTTCGAAATTCGACTTATTTTTCAAATCAAAGGGTGAGACTAATTGATGTTGAGTCGGTTAGTGAGTGCGAGAATAGTTGTGAGCCCTTTTAAAACACTTTTAAATATGCGACAATTTTCAATGTAACAAAGTATGCAAAAAGATAACTCTGGTAAAATGCGGAATCTCAATGACACAAGGATTTATAGTAGTTCGGATTTACAAGATCCTACGTCCACTTTTCTACATCGGAGATATCGACTAAGGATATTCGAAGGCTGTCGAGAACATATCAATATAAACAATTTAACAATTTATCAAACTATCAAATCTATTAGTAATATCGGGTTGGGTTCGAGACTATTCAACTTAATAAGAGTTTTAGACACTTTTGATTCCAAGCTTGTGATATGAAAGATGATCAATTGGAACATGAATATAGGGAATTTCAAGAAAATAAATAATAAGATACTAAGGCTATTAGCTTGTTCTTGCTTTTCGATGATGTTCATTTTGAGATCTTTGAAATTCCGTAACCTCTCAAGGATGAGAGGCTATTGCGATATGAATCGGTATGATAAGATTGAAGATCCCAAATCCCGAAGCTAAATGATGGAACTTTGATAATGTAATATCTAGTACGAGTTCGGCATGTTGGGAACTCGATAGACTAGTTTTTGTTCGGTAGGCTGCTAGACTCGGTAGGAGTTGTCCTTTAGGTGGTTTAGATGTCGATCCGTCAAGCTTCTTGCGTTTGGTGATTGCTTGGGCTTTACGCACCAACACATCAAATGTTGTTATCTAATGACTAGCTAATAGGCCACCTATTTCATCATGCAGGCCCGCTCTCGAAAATCTCCATCATCTTCTCGTTTGGTATCCACTAAATCAGGTGCAAACTGAGACAACTGAGTGAAATAACGCTCGTAGTCCACAATTGATATGTTCCCTTGTTTTATAGTCATCAACTCCACTTTCTTTCCACGCCGAACAGATTTCGAGAAAAAATTATTCAAGAGTCGTGTCTTGAAGAAATCCCCAAGTTATGTTTCTTTTCTTTGCTCTACGGCGCCCGTAGTGCGAAGCCGAGAATTCCACCATTGTCGCGCTTCACGGGCCGGCTCATACTTCGCACATGTCACTTTTTGAGCGTCGGTGCATCCTAGGTGCTCGAAGATCCGATCTAGATCACCAATCCACTCCTCCACAAAAATGGGTCCTTCATTCCTCTTAAGAGTAGGGGTGACATCGTCCTAAAATCATTCACAATTGGATCTTCTCCTTGGCGTTGCGGGAACATTTCCCTCATAGCCTCCATCAGCTGTGTATTGCTAAGGTTCTCTGGAGGGTTATTTCCTGTCCCTCCACTACCATTGTTCTTGGGTTGTCTTCTTTAAGACATTTTCCTATTGTTCATATAAAATTCAACTATGTAAGGACTCTCAGGTTCTTATTCTTAAGACAACATCTTCGAGGACTTTAAATGTTTTACATAATTTACTTGCATACAAATCATGCTCATGTTATGCTAGAAAAACATGCTTTCAACATTGTGCGTCAACTTAGAAAATCTTGTTTACCTCGCCGGCACGATCTTTGTGGCGGTTATGATGGTCAATTTCATGCATAACATGAAGCAAGTCTACGAGGAAAGTAAACACGCTTTCGATACCAATCTATAACGCCCCAATTTTCTTAACTTTTAAAGGGGACGTCACCTCATGCATAAACTTTGTCATCAATATATTTAATTATTTTTTAAATACATAAACACGAGAAGGTTTTAATGCGATTTCATATAGAGCGGAAGTACGAAAATAAAAACATGTGCAACTATTAGTTCACTAAAAAAATTGGAAAGAAATGCATAGTTGATGATAAAAATAAATAAAAGAGATTTGAGTTTCCAAAAATTCTTTCATGTGTGACCATCACCATCCGCTACTTTAAGCATCTGTCAGACCATGATTTGAAAAAGTTAAAAATATAAGGGGGTGAGTACAATGACTCAGTGAGTCAAACATTATCCAAATTATAAACTATAAATAATTTAACATGAGAGATTAAACATGCTAGCCCGAAAGCTTAGCCCGAAGGTTTTTCTTGCGTGAATGCCCGAAAGCATAAGCCGAAGGTTTTACTACGTGAATAGCCCGAAGGCTTTGCAGTCTTGAATAGCACATGAGAAAAACTATATAGAGTATAATAAGGATAATAGAGAAAAAACCCACCTTAACCTATTTGAATAAATGAAAAAAATGTATATCTAGTGATTAAGCCTTGCGCGCTTTTTCCTAAACATCAAATAATTTGTACTTAATGACTTATGCATGAGGTATCATGTGAGCATCACGAATCACAAAATAGATACTTGAAAATCTGTTGCCGTTTGTTTATCTGAATAGTTTCACTTGTTAAAATGCAAATTCATATAATTAAAATCACATAATTTTCGACCAAGCAAGCACAACAAGTACTTAATTTATTAATGTAATAGAATAATTTTTTGATTGTCCTCCCTAGCAGTTCTCGGCAAAACCAAATGAATCATGTTCATGTTATAAACTATTAACCATACATAAATACAAATTCATGAATCACATATTATAATATTCCCAATTTCCAAAACAATAAATGATCTAGACTTACGTATTGCCTAAGCAGAATCCAATAATTTAAAATTTCATGTTTTTCAGTAATGTAGTCCCAAAACACGCTCATGAAATAAATTAAATCTATCACCCATAAAAACAACTAAGAAATCTCTTGACCACTATCAAGTATATTCGTCGAACAAGTACTTCCTAATCGAATTTTATTCGAAAAAAAATCCAATTAACCTGTCATATGATACATCACAATTATTAAACTGGAAAAATAATTACATGATTAATAAATCCATAAAATCCTATAGTTACCTATTGCGGTAATCCACGTTGAATATCCGTAGTTCTTCTCTCTAGAGATTCTTTAGTTCCCTATTCTCTATCTAAGCTCCCAGGCTTTGTTACATCAATAGCTTAGAACCTTCGAAGGAGTTCACTTTACGTGAATCGTTCTTATTGTAAGAACTCCTTCATTTTTGGAGAAAATCCCCTTCCCTTCAAACTTAGATTTGATTTGTAAAGTCTCTCAAGGACTATAACTTAGAAGAGGTCTGTCCCGTAGCGCATGGATTCCTTTCGAGGCTTTGCTCGAGATTAATCAACAAGAAGTACTCACGTGCAGAGGACCATGGACGTAAGATCTTGCGTATCCGAACCACGTTAATAATTGCTTGTGTTATTTCTTGTTTTATTGCATCGTTCTCAAACCGATTTACAAACCTATACTTTGCATAAAACGTATTTAAAAGTGCACCGGCCAAAACAAGTTTGGTTTTGCGAAAACACGTTTTCAAAAGAGACGAAGTCTATCGGGCCCCACACTTATCCGCACTAAACTCTCCGGCGAGGTCTTAATGCGACAAAGGTCGGTAGGACGGTATCGATAGTTGAGACACTCGACCCGCGATCGAGAGGTTACTATTTGCGCTTTGTTCATCAATCGCACTCTACAGCTCAGTTGTCCTTCGCGTCTGAGGAAAAACTTGTACTCAGGTGTATTCAACCCCACCCCCTCCCCTCTACACCTGACACTCGTCTCCGGACCAACAGAGAAGTAGGTGAGATAATGAGAAGTAGGGGAGATAGTGAGGTTAGATGATAAAGTAAAAGATAGAAGATGATAAAGTGGGAGAGAAAGAAAAAATAGATAATTAGAGTAGATGATAAAGTAGAAGAGAGAAAATGATAAAGTAAGAGACATAGTAGCAATTATTTGCCAGTCCTGGTAAATTTCTTATCTATCTGAAATCTGTGTATCTAACTTACTCTATTTTCGAGTGCTAACGCATTTCTTGCAGATTTCTGATATAATGGCGCCTGTATCGACCCCTTCCAACATCGAGGAGATCATCCAGTCCAGGGTTCAGTTTGAACCCACGATGGCTTTCCACCTAGCGGAGTTGCCCTACATGGAGCCGATCGTCTACCCTTACGAGAAATCGGGGCCCGAAGCTTCTTCGACGAAGCACCCGAAGGCGTACACTTGCCCGGACGGTGGCCGAGTTTTTCTACAATCTGCGTTACGTGGAGGATACGGACGCGAGGCGAGCGTCATTGGATATATGAGGGAGGTTGCCCCTCGAAGTGGGAAGAAAGCCACGCCCGGCCTCGGCGTTCTTGAGGCGTTGAAGTCGATATTTGAACTTCCTAACAGGCGGGATTTCTCCCTGTCGGATACAAGGAGAACGAGTGAATAATTATATTCGTCGCTTTTGCGGACGTGACGATGTCTCCTTCCAATCCGACCTTCAGAAGAACCGGCTCCTGCCGGAGTATAGGGGGCTCGCATACATCGTAATCCACATCCCTTACGGCGCCGCCGGTTCCTTCGATCAAGCTGTCCAAGCCCGGGACTCCAAATCATGATGGCGATAATATATGGAGTCCGGGTGAATTGGGCGTAGTTCCTTATGTCGAGTGAAGGCTCGGGCTCGAAAGTTTGTGACCACGAGTGCGGAGAGAGAAGACTTATTAGTGTGGACAAGCTGGCTGTATGGGACGAAGGTGTCCATGCGATTGAGGACTCCGTGACGAGTCACGCGTCCTTCGCGGACATGAAATACTTCGACCGCAAGCTGATCAAATTCAAGACGAAATCGGCGGCCGAAAAGTCTATCGGACGTGGGGTGGCGAGCTCGAGAGGTCATCTCTCGATGCGCCTCCACGTGCCGATCGCCGGAAGAAGAAGAAGGCATCCAAGTCGGAGCTTCTAAAGGGTTTGCTTCCCCCACCGCCCCCTTAGGAGGAAGAATTGCTTCGGGCCCGACAGCTTTGGCATAGAAGGTGCCACCTTAAAAAGATAAAGTGTAGCGAGTCGGTGCAGAGGAGGCACGGCGGGGAAGGAGATGAACTGCTGCTTGAGGTCTCCTACGGAGAATCATTAGCGGTTCAACTAAGCCGGTCTCCGTGCGGCGGGAGAGGTTCTTGAGCAATTCTCGAGATAGCCCAACATCGGGATCCGGTTGATGTTGCGATCGGGGCGAGGACCCCAATCTTTGCTTGAGGTTCTCGGCCCGGGGCGTCCTTGCTTGATCTCATTCGGCGGCGTTCTGCGCTCTCCTTGCGGCTTTAGGAGCAACACATTTAGTCGGTGATAGGGTTTCGGGAACCCGCCGACATAGCCTCCTTCGAGGACCTCCGCTCGACTATGCTCTATCTTCTAGAGCTTAGGTCCTCTCCTCCCGCCCGCGGAAGTCCGTCGCCGCCTTCTCATCACGATGATAGAGATGATGACCGAGGCACCCCGAGGATGCGAAAAAGGGAGATTCTGGCGAGGGAAAGACTCCTAGCGAGCAGGCTGACTCACCACCTCCTCCTCCTCCGGAATCGAGTGCGCGCCCTGTTGCTCGTCATCTAGACAACAACGGCTCGTTGCCTATCGGATAAAGCCGATAGAGTACAGGTGTCCTCTAAGTCCGTCAGCCCGAGCCGTAAGGAAGCGAGGGAGACAAGAATCGTCTCTCGGCCAAAGATGTCCATCTCAAGTGGGCACAATATACAAAGGCTCGGAGCGAGAGAAGGTTGACGGGCCGGCGGCGCGGCCAAGAAGTCTCGGATGCTCCAACTCCCGACATTCGGGGAGATAGTCGAGGGCTGCGCTAGCGGCTCGGAGAAGGCGGACATGGCCGCCATATCAGCAGTTGCTCGAAGCTCAGTAGAAGAAATTCTCAGAGCAACTGTCTGCGAGCTTGGCCAGTGTCCAAACTACCATGGATGAGCGAAACAGCAAGCAAAATAGGCTTGCCACCTCCAGTGTCCAAACAACCATAGAAACTCAGGCGGCAGCCCTGAAGCTCATTCAGAAGGAGACGACAGACTCTCTCGATGCATCGCTACTCAAACAACGAAATCGAGACGAGAGGCTCAAATCAGACAAATCCGCAAGGATCGGGAGGATGGCCCAGGTCCCTGCGTGATGCGGTCGGGGGACTTCAACACTACCTCATAATCGATCAAATCGTTTGTCTACACACTCCAGCTGGAGGTATCAACCATCAAGACTCTCTTGTCCTCGGCGGATGATGCCAAAAGGGGGAAGGAAGAGCGAAGGAGGTGTTGGCGGAGTCGGTCGTGAGGAACATCTCAAAGGGGAAAGTTTAGCACGAGTGCAGAGCGAGCTTGGTCCCCACTCCCTCGGTCCAGAACCCCGGTTGTCCAAATTCCGTCGAGGCTCGGCCCTGCGGACCTCGGTGGCCGCGCGGGTGGAGGATCGGGTGAAGGATCCTTGGCTTAGGCGCAACACATTGAAGATGTGGCCAAATTCGTCGAAGGCTCAGATCACGAAGATGAGCCCCTGCCAACTCAAAGGCCCGGGAAGGAGAAAGCTACTGAAAGCACTCCTCCTCCTTCCCCGTCGTCCAAATTCAAATCAAGAGAAGAGCAGGAGGAACACGACAAGAGGGTGGCTCAGCAGCTGTAGAATCAGATAGATTATGAGCTGAGGATGGAGGAAGAAGCTCAGAAGAAGAAGAGGGTCCCAATGTCCAGGATGTCAAAGAGTCAGGCGAAATTAATCATGGCTCAGCGGAAGAAAGCACAACAATCTGCTGCTCCGAAGCCTGACGAGGACTCGACACGAACAAACTGCCCCTTGCTCAGCGGCTAAAAAATCTTCCAAAACTTACAGTTGAGCAGGAAGCAGAGGACAAGGCGACTTGGGATGCAGTGCAGCAAGGGCTGAATATCAGGACGAGAGACGAACGAGCTGCAGAGATGAGAGAGAAGAAGAGGCAGGCTGATCTAGTTAAGATCATTGAACTTCGTTTGAACAAGCGGCCCGAGAGAGCCTATCTTGTCCGAAGCGAAGCAAATTCCCGGGACTTCCAAGTTCTTCCGGCGTGGTGCTCACGAAGCCTCATCGAAGAAGACTACTGCACCGCCGTATCGACAAATGGATTCCATGGAATCCGAGCGAAGAGTGGGAGGAGGCTGAAATACGACTTCAACAAGGCTTATTATGTGTGGCGGTTGTTGGGTGATGATTCGGTTCCCGAGCAACGGCACAAGCATTGGGAGATGATTCGGTCTTCTCGGTTGATAATTAACTTCGGTAGCCATGTGCTCCGAAAACTTCTCGAAGATTTGAAGATCCCAAAACCCTATGCGGATTGGTGAACCTTTGCTATTTTGTAATCTGTTTTTGTCTACGAGGTTTCGGACTCGGCGGGACACTCTGCTCTGGTTCGGACACTCGGTAGATTATCTGCCCTCGGCCCTAGAAGTAGAAGACTTCGGTGATATTGGACTCAGCGGGGAATAATATGCTTGAAAGGAGTTTGTAGGCTGAACTCGCGGGAGAGCCGGTTCAGCGGAACTCGAGGGGCGATCTTCGGTAGAGCCGAGCTCGGCGGATGCGTGCTCTGCGAATCGGAGAGATCGGACTCGGCAACGGCTAGATAGTTTTCGGCGTCGGGATCTTTAAAGTCAAATCGGCGGAGTCGATACGAGGAAGAGAGAAGTCGGCTTTAGATCTCCTTGAAGTACGTTGCTGTCTCGACCACTTTACGAACCTCGACCCGATGACAAGCGGCCACTTGTCCATATGCGGTAAAGGCTGCATAGTCAACAACTTTCCGAGAAATGGAGGGAAAGGACAACTTGCTACCATACTTCAAAAGAGCCGTTAGCTACCCCGAAAAGAGAGAGACAAAGGATCGTCGTCTCCAACGGATCTATCCTAATCTACTGCTCTATAAATAGAGGGACAAATCAAATTGAAGCTCACCAACCTATCTTCACATACACAAGAACACACATAGCATTCAACGAGCAATTCGAAAAAGCCTAAGTCTTCCGCAAGAAATTAGAAGAAACAATCTCCCGTGAAAGACTACATTTCTGCTCATAGGGAACCAAGCTGAATTAGAATCATACAGCCTCTAGCATCTAAGCAACGATACACGAACCCAAAGCTTATACTCAGATGTTCGTCGTTCTAGAAGCTACTTCCTTATTCCCTATCCCTCTAACCTAAGCTCAACCATTTAAATCCATAGCTTAGGCGAAGGAGTTCACTTAAGCCGACCACTACTTGTAAAGGACTACTTCACTATTGGAGAGTTTTTCAAACACTTAGTTTGATAACCTTGTAAACTGAGACTTGCTCAGTATAAATTTCAAGACCAGTGTTTGTCTAGTGTACAAACCGACTGAGACTACCTCAGTATAATACATAGCCTCCTGATCTTTCAACGGTGGACATAGGATTGTTGGATCCGAACTACTTTAAAAATCTCTGTGTTCTGTGTTCTTTATTTTACTGTTGCATTGATTTACCGTTCATACTGAAAATATCTTTTAAATCATTCAACTGAGTTTCAGCAAACTTAACAGTTTGCACTAATCTCTTGAAGCCCTGTTTTGATAAAAACGTTTTCCTAACTTCAGCCGAATTTGGGCCTACACATTTCCGCACCACTGAACTCTAATCTGAACAGTACTGAATTCTGACTTCAAGTCAGCTAGCAGGCCTCAGTAGAGTCAGTCACTCTGCCACGCGATTCAGAACAGCTTATCTGGTCTGCTGAACTCGTTCAGTACGACATTCTCCTGAAAAGGACTATTCATGTTTAAGTTGAGAAATCGGTTTTCAGGTGTATTCCCCCCCCCCCTCTACACCTGAACGTGCTCTCGGGACCAACAATTGGTATCAGAGCGGAGTTCTTTAAGACTCTTGTTATTCTGAAACTGGTTTACTTGAATGGATCCGGAAAACGTTTTCACTACATATCACTCTTCATTCATATCACTATCTATCATGTCTGATATGTTAGGGATCAGGATGGTACCCATGTTCTCAGTAGAGAACTATGGTGTATGGCGGGTCAGAATGGAGGCACATCTGACCTCTCTCCATGATAGCATGACAGAGGTTCTGGAGGACGGACCTATCGTTCCAATGATCGATAGCGTCGTAGCTCAGAATCTAGCAGACGGAGGAGGAATGGTGACCGGGAAGAAGATTCCCAAAGATAGAAGTCTCTTCACCCCACGAGGAGAAGAAGCTTCACAACTTAGACCGCGTCCCCTAGAAATGCCATACCTGACCACCACGAGTGATTCTTATCTCGGAAGAGTTCGGGATGCGCAAGTCCGCAAAGAACTACTGGAATGCTCTAAGCGCTGCTGAGTCGGGGGACTCGAGGAAGATCAAAAGCGAATAAACTTGCGCTTGGAACTTCTCTCATGCTTGGTGACACCATTGAAGATCTCAACGTCGAATTCACGGATCGATGAACTCTCATCAGCGGTGCGGGAAAGACATTCTCCAACCGAGAGATGAATCTCAAGATTTTGAGGGTGCTTTGCCCGGACGGAGGCTGGACCCCCTTTGCTACTTTATTGCGTCGTTCGACTTAGATATTGTTACTCCCGACCATATCTTTTCGGAACTTAAAGCGGAGGAGTTCGAGTTTGGCTTACCTCGAAAGGAGCGGTGGCCAAGGCGACACCCAAGTCGACCATGCCTTCAAAGCATCGGTCGGCCACGCAGCTCCGCGTCTAACAAGGCTAAACCTTCACTCGGTGACGTACAAGAAGGAAATCTAGCCAAGAAGTACGCGTTGCTTGCCGTAAAGTATCGAAGGAAAAGGAGAGGGCGCAAAAAGCTCTCAAGAGTCGTTAGAGACTCTAAGGGTAAGAATGAATATACACCCAAGCGCACTCTGACTCACAAACTTCGAATGCGGGGAAACAAGAGGACTCAACTCGGTCGAAAGACGGTGAGAGCAAGGAAGAAAGAGTCGCAACTTGCTACTGTTGCAAGAAGCCGGACCTTCTATCGGTATGATCGTCACGAGCTCGATCTTTTGAAGAGAGAAGCGCACGCAAAGCAAGAAAGGAGAAGTTCATCAAGAGGGAGACAAACATTTGCCGGTGAACTCTCAAACGAATCGAGATGCGGTCGATTCCTTCATGGATTCAATCGGACGATGAAGCGACTTTCATGGCCATAGAGCTTGAAGGTGAAGAAGACGGCGAAAAGTGTCTCATGGCGGGAGAAGAGGATGAGGTAAACTCTCATGCACCATTTAATTCCTCTTCACACTTTGCACACACGACTATCTCGGGTGTAGATGAGAATGCGGACGTCGCGATCGCATACGAAGAACTACTCGACGAGCGATTTAGATGAGTGCAACGGCTCGGTAAGACTCTTCGGGGAGTTGGATATCCTAAAAGTGGAGAATCGAGACTTTCTCGGGAGAGTCGGGTTGCTGCGAGTCGGAAGGACTTGTGTTGAGACTCGGAGAGGGAGATAAACTCTCGATGGCCAAGTCTCGACATCAAGAAGATCGATCTCGAGTTTTGACCAAAGACTTGACTCGAAAGATCTTGCGGCCCGAGTCTCTTGAAGCAAGAGTTGTCGGGACTTCGGGCCGAGCATGAAGCTGGCGAAGAAGAGTGATGATGTCCGGAGGAACGATGACGGAGCGGTACATGGGCGGCGAAAAGAAGCTTGAAGCTATGCTTGCAAGCAACAAGCCAAAGCATTGCGAGGAGGGACTTGGATTCGAGTCATGGAGCCTCCTCATACGCCCCCGTACGCTCGAAAACGCGGCTAGGCGATAGGTTTGTTCAAGGGGAGACCATCAATGCGAGCATCTTGAACCCCCTAGCAAAGAACAAACGAGAAGATGAAGGCACCTCATCCTAGTTATCGGCACTCGACAAAAGATCGGCACCGGATCACCCCGGTTCGGTCGAGGGGGAACCAACAAAGCAAAATGGGTTGATCGGTATGGACCTCCGCGGTGACTCATCCAACTCGGTATTGGTCATATTACTATGATCCTATAGTCGGGGAGAGGATCCAAAGGTCGAGAAGAAGAAGAAGAAAGTCGTACGAAAGGCAAAGGTCGGCCGGTCCGCCCCACTCGGAAGATCGGGACTCCCGAACACGAAAAGCCTACGAAGTCGGCATCGACCGGTCCGGTGGTCAAATATGTTGACAAGAGTGGAAAGAAAGCTTGCGAGACCACCGGGGTCGTAAGACAGATATGGGTTTCCAAAACTAACATCTAAGGACCCAAAATCAAAAATAAAGGGTTACCTAAATATAATTACATTTTGCGGGTGCACAAGGACCCTTGGTATGTGGATAGCGGATGCTCAAGACACATGACATACCAAAAGGACCTCTTGCGAAGAATTATACTGCGAAGAAGGACCCCGAATCGAGTTTGGAGACAACGCAAAGGCTATACCGGAGGCTATGGAACACTCGGCATTGGAACAACAACGGTTCCAAGAGTATCATATGATGAAGGACTTCGGCATAATCTTCTCTCTGTTAGTCAATTTTGTGATAACTCGAATAGAGTGATTTTTTACTGCTTGGTTTTACGTGATGTCATTGATAAATCTACGGGGAAAACGGTGTTATCGAGGTTCGCGCAAAAAGAATATTTATGTAGCTATCGGAACTCGGTGAACACGAGAAGCTTGTTTGTTGGCGAAGAATGATAACACAACGGGATGGCTCTGGCAGCGCGAAAGACTTCAACCATCTCAACTTCAAGACGCTCAACAAATTAGCTATAAACACTCTAGCAAGAGGGCTGTCGAATGAAGTATTCAACAAAGACACTCAGTGTGAAGCATGTCTAAAGGGAAAGAAAACAAGGAATCAAAATCCACCTGTTCCATCTCCTTCCACAGATGGAATCCTTCAGCTGCTACATATGGATTTGTTCGGTCTAGTCTCTCCGGTAACGATCAGAGGCAAGAAGTATGCATTAGTGGTCATTGATGACTACTCGCGCTACACATGGGTCATATTTATTGCCAACAAGTCTGACGTCAAAACAGAGTTACCAAGGCTTCTGAAAAGACTCAGTGTCGAGAAGAACACCAAGATCGTCAAGATACGTTCAGACAGAGGAACTGAGTTCCTGAATTTCATGGTGGAGGAGTTCTACAAAGCAGAAGGCATAGAGCATGAAACGTCTGCCGCACGCACGCCTCAACAAAATGGGGTTGCTGAGAGGAAGAATCGAACACTCAAAGAAGCGGCCAAGAACCACGTTCGCAGGACTCGGAGACTCCTAACCAAATGCAGGCGGGAAGCTACGTGCGCATGTTATACTCGAACCGATCTTTACTGACAAAGCAGCATAAGAAGACACCATATGAACTATAGAACGACAGGAAGCCTTCTTTATCTTATTTCTATATTTTTGGGTGTTCGTGCTTTATTCACAATAATGGGAAAGATCAGCTGAAGACTTTCGATAGCAAGTCAGATTAGGGAGTGTTCTCAGGATACTCCCGAGTCAGCAAAGCTTTTAGAGTTTTTAACTATCGGACCCGTTGCGTGGAGGAAAGCCCTCATGTTGTTTTTAATGAGTTTGCTACTGAAGACAGGAGCAGAAACTCTAAACCTGAATCTGAGGACATCAGTAAGCAGCTACAGGATCTGAGCTTAAAAGATAAAGTGGAAAAGATCCAGCTATGTTGGGATGATGATTCAGATGAAGAGCGAAGACAAGTCTCATGAATCTCGGCCGGCGGCCGAAGTAGGGCTGAGCAGTTGACTCCCTGAACAAAGTCAATCCCAGGTAACTCAGGTCGATGAAGAAACCCCAGTGGTAACTGAGACCTCTACTGAGAATAATAATTCAGGGGGAACTAATAATGTTCCTGAGCTAAATGCCCCTGAACTTGGTGACTCAGTAGATCACACTCTTGTAACTCAATTGCTTCAATCTCAGAATAGTACAACTGAAATGCCTAACTCACCTACTATCTGTGTTGACCAAATTTCAGATGAAGAGTTGCAACATCGTAGATCGTGGTGGAAGCTCACACTTCGATTTAATTATTGGAGATCCTTCGACAGCGTAAAGACAAGATCCGGTTACGTCGGGGGAGAAAGCGCCTTATATTCCCGCTTCTTGTCTCTTGAAGAATCTCGGTCGATTGAGGACGCTATCTGAAAGATGCTCGATTAGATCATAGCCATGCAGGAGGAGTTGAATCAGTTTACGAGAAACGAAGTTTGGGAGCTTGTTGACAGACCCCGACATCAACATGTGATCGGAACAAAATGGGTCTTCAAGAACAAGTGAGATGAAAACAACGTCATAGTAAGGAATAAAGAAAGACTCGTGGCAAAAGGCTACTGTCAAGCTGAAGGAATAGACTTCGATGAAACATTTGCTCCGAGTTTGCGAGGTTGGAGGCAATCAGACTATTCCTAGCCGACGCAACACATCAAAGATTCAGAGTCTATCAAATGGATGTGAAGTCTGCTTTCCTGAATGGCGTACTGAAAGAAGAAGTCTATGTGGAACAGCCTCCCGGCTTTCAGCAAGGACGTCAAGTTTATAGACTCAGAAAGGCTCTGTATGGGTTAAAACAAGCACCCCGGGGCTTGGTACGATACTCTATCTCGAGTCTTCTTCGGAAAGGTTTTCAAAAAGGGCACGATGAAGCCAGCACATTATTCAGCATTCGACTGGAAGACGATATATTACTTGTGCAGATCTACATAGATGACATCATCTTCAGCTCGAAGAACGTCATCATGTGTCAGCAATTTGAGAAAATGATGAAGGACAAGTTTGAGATGTCAATGATGGGAGAGATGAACTATTTCCTCGGCTTTCAAGTCAAACAATCTGAGAAGGGAACGTTCATCAATCAAGGCAAATACACTTGAGACCTCATCAAGAGATTTGGTTGCACATCCGGCAAACCAATCAAGATCCCGATGAACACGAACATGAAAATTGATCTTGATAAAGAGGGAGTATCAGTAGACCAAACTGAATTTCGTGCTATACTTGGTTCTTTATTATACTTAACAGCTACTCGTCCTGACATAACTTATGCGGTAGGTGTCTGCGCTTGATTTCAGGCGAATCCGAAGTAGAGTCACATGGACTCAGCAAAGACGATTCTCCGCTATCTCAGAGGAACACCTGACATGGATTTATGGTATCCAGCTGATGATAATATTGAACTAACTGGTTATTCTGATGCTGACTATGCAGGATGTAGAATTGACCGAAAGTCAACTTCTGGAACGTGTCGGTTCCTTGGCGATAGGCTGATCTCATGGTTTTCAAAGAAACGACATTCGATAGCGGCGTCAACTCACGGAGCCGAATACATGGCTGCCGGAGAAGTTCTTTGTGCCCAAATCCTTTGGGCGAGGACGAGCGGCTACGCGACTATGATGTCATTCGAGAATGAAGTGCCGATTTTACTGCGACGTGCCCGGTGCCATTACAATCACTCGAGAATCCCGTACTCCATCACGAGATGCAAACACGTGGACATAAGACACCATTTCATTCGTGACCATGTCGAAAAGAAGGATATCGGGATGGAAAAGATCCATCATCCGACCATCAAAGGGCGATATACGACCAAGCCTTTAGGCGAAGCGGATTCGAGAGAACTTTCGGTAGAGCTAGGTCTGCGCTGGACCCTACTTGACTCCGGTCGGTAAGAGGATCCGGGAGAGGAGCATTGATGAAGGGGGAACGTTCACTCTCGATGCTGAGTAAAATCGGTATGCGTAGAGACTCGGCAACCATCTACACGAGGTATCGGCTAACTACGATGTTCATCGACGAGTTTTGCGTATCTCTCTACTCGGTAGCCAATAGAACACGATTACGTACATTTATGACTCGAATTGAGCATCGTATTCAATGTCTTAGAAAATGTCATTTAATATTAACGGTTTTACATTTAATACACGATATTCTATGTAAAAGCATCTTTGCCGAACTACGCAACGCATTAAATGCATGTCGAATCAAGTTACTTCTTTGGCTATATACAAGCTGTATTTTGACTTAGGCGGCTAACATGATCATTGCCTATTTTATAAAACTTCAATCCTAGCCGTCCATCTCAAAAGCGCGTTCAAGCCGAACCACTTGATATTTAACTTGTTTATCTTCTTTAAGATATATATATGCATGCAAACGTTTGAAACCGCCATTTCAACTCTGCAAATATCTTAAGAACCACTAGATTTTTTACGAGATATCTCTTACTTCGTTACACAATCTATCCTTTAAAAGCTTGCTCGGGAAAAATCCTTTGGTAACTTTCAATGATCATTCGGTATCGTATGAGTTAATTTTCTTATATATCTTTGAATCTTGACTTATACTTGTGTTTGCGAGATATTACAAAATGACGAGGGAAACATTGTCGTTTCTCCGTCCCGATATGCAAGAGATCCTTGAAAAGGATCGAGTCTGGTGTGAACCAGTTATGGAGTTCGACACGTGCGATTTGGACTATATGGAAGAGATTTTCTTCGCCCTCCGGGAGACAGGGCTTGAAGGATTCTTGACAAGGAAGCCGACGTTCTTCCTGCCGCGTCAAGTGGCTGAGATCTACCTGAATTCCAACTCAGTAGACGGAGACATCAGAGGCCGATTTGTCGTTCACTCAGTAGGCGATCCCTCGCGGACCGCTATAGAAGTCAAACAGATGTCCATCCGTGAAGCTCTACAGAGAAGCTTCAACTTGCCGAACGAAGGATTCACCACCGTCGCTTACAAGGATGATCTCATGGACGAATACCTGACGGAATTCTATGGGAAGCCGACAACTTTCAGAGCTGCATTTCCCAAAAATGCTATGCTCCCACAATACCGAGCTCTAGCCTACGTCGTGACTCGATTCTTGACGAGTCGGGCGGAGCTCCTTCGATCAAGTCTCTAGGCCGAAAATTCGGTGATGATGGCCATCCATGACGGAAGCAAAGATCAAGCTGGACGAAATTCTTTCTTAGAGAATTCATGGCGCGATCGCACCAAATTCGACAAAACATCCAAAAGGCTGAACGTCAAGGAGAAGCTTATGTATGGCCTAAAGCTTTCCATTATGATCGAAGACTTCTGCGAATCTGATAGCATCACCTTCGCCGACAAGCAATACTTCAATGTGAAGAAAGTCAGATTCCAGAACATGGCAGCGGCCCTTCAGCAGATCGGCTCAGGGCCCACTGACCTAAAAACCGGGACTCAAAAGATATCCACACCATCTAAGAAGAGGTCCCCTCCCAAATCAACTCCTAAGATGCCAACCAAGAAGCTAAAGAAAGTCAGCGAGGTTGTGCCGGAGGCAGAGCCAGAGGTTGTGGTTGCTGAGCCTCCTCTGCAGCTGAGGGACGAGCCCGAGTCTTCAGAGAAAACACCATCAGTGGAGAAGGCAGTCTCCACTGAACATGGTGAAATTGTGGACCAAGGGGTCCAAGCAGAAAAAGTCCAAACAGAGGAGGTTCAGACTCTAGAGAGCCCCTTGGACATCCCACCAGTCAGCAGCATCCCGTCTGCTGAGAAACAGCCGTCTCCGATTGAAGTAGAGGACTCGGAGACTGCCTCAGAATCAGAGTCGATCGGGATGGAGGCCGCAGCTCTCAAATCTAGAGCCTCCCGAGAGATATCTGAAGTCATCCCGGAGATCGCCAGCCACAACGACCTTGTATTACTTGCAAGGCAGGCGAGGCTCCACATGCTCATCAGATTCCAGGAGTGGCATAACCTGAAGAGACTCATCATCCACCACTCCTGCGAACAGCTTCACGAAGAGGAGCTGCTGATCAGGGGGAAGATTGTCTACTCCGAGCCATCTGACCTCGGAACGCTCGAAGACCTGAGGGCAGCGATGCTCGCAATGCTGAATGACAGACAAGTTGTCTCAGCATCTGCGCCCTCAGATGGGTCAGACCCCGATGGTCAAGACCCATCCCGTGATTCAAGCCCTGAGAAGCCTGGTGAGGGATCTCAACCGACCAAGGATGCTCCTACATCAACTGCTGAACCGCCGCTCAGCATCTTTGGACCCAGGCAATCAACGACTGGTACTTCGAAGGCAGCTGAACCCTCTCAGCTCCTTCTTGAGTCTGCTTTCGAAGTAGCGCCCAGCCTGAAAAACCGACGTTCAAAGTCAGTGGCAAGGGCACTGAGGAGTCAGGGGACTCAAAATAGACTCCTTGCCCGCGCCGTCCACAAAACATGGAGGCATACCACACATGCCCATAGCGCAGAAATTTAGGGGCTGAGGACTACCATCCAGAATCAGCCTGCCCCCGACTTCTCCACCATCTTATCTGACGCGCTAGCCACCCAGCGGGCTGACTTTGAAGAACAGTGAAGACGATTCGAGGGCGAGCCGAAGCTAAAGCGCTCGAAGACTACAAGGCGGACAGGCTTGCTCATGTCAATCCGTCGCCGCCGTCTCTCAAGCCGCCGATCTCGGTTGCAAAACATTCGGAAGGCGATTGAGGAGAAGGTGGAGAAAGCTTGATTGAAGGAATTTCGGGCGATGGCCGATCTCTCTCACAAGAAGTACATCACTCGGCTCACAAGCGAGAGAAACGAGCGCATGAGAAGGCGACGAAGCTGCACAACACGTTGGATGATCTATCTCGAAGCTTACAAAAGCTCGAACGACAAAGTGTCGGTTCCGCCCCCTACCCGATTTGCGATGCCAAAAAGGGGAAGGTATATTAGAAAAAGAACTAAGGAACGTCTTTGAAAGCTCCGAAGAGAGCAAGGTCGGTGGCGGGGCGACTCGGACTCGGTCATCTTGCCCCCACCGGGCCGATTCGACCGGCGAGGTCCAGGGGTGTCTTAGCGGCCGGAGGCTTGTAGTGCTTTGAGGCCCGGCCCCAGTGGCTCGGGAGCCAAGGAAGTCGCGACTCACGCAACTCAAACACCCTCGATATTATAAAAGAGGTTGCTTAGTATCGCCGATGAGGAGTCGAAAAGAGGAAGAAGCTCCTCTCCCTCCTCCGATTCTAGAAAAAGGCAAGAAGGTATGCGAAGCTTCCAACCCCTCCCTCCAAGAAGAAAGGACCCGGGAGGTACATTACTCCGGAGGAGGAGGCTCGAGATAGCTGTCGATGAAAAATTGGCGAGGGGAATAGCCAAGGTCGGAAGGCTGCGAACAAGCGAAAGAAGAAGCTCGCTAAAGGAAAAAAAAGGCTCCAGTTGGAGGCAAGAAAAGCTGGACCTAGGGCTGCCTCCTAGAACACTTAAGCTCGGCGATGAAGGCGATAAAGAAAGGGAGAAGGAGCGGCCGGCGGCAAGAATCGATCTTGGGGCGACGGGGCACATCTAAGGAGAAATCCTCCACACTGCGGACTCGAGAAGAAGAGCGGCCTCACAAGCCCTCCTATCTTGCCTCGAAGGCACAAGACCAAGAAATGGATGAGATTTGGGCTCGAGATGGAGAGGTACTTGTACGAGGAGAAGAGGCGGGACGGATAGAAGCGGCCCGGAGAGAGGATAAGGCTTGCTGACCTCAAACCTCTTAGGTGAAAGAAGAACAAGAAGCGAGTCATAGGATCCCCGAAAAGGCGACATTCCCTACGGATATAGGAAGTTCGGGAAGCTGCGATCTCAAGACTCGCGAGATGGCCAAGAGTGGATGAGTGGATGCCGTGGGAAGTCACTCGAGAGATGGGAAGCGGCGAAAGCTGAATTCATCAAAAGAAACTATTTTTGGAGGTTACGGGTTTGAAAAGCACAAGACATTGGCCTTTCTTGAATGGATCATGAGAGGCGACTTAGAGATGTATGCGAGTTCGGAAGGTTGTTAAGGACAATGTTGAAGTCGGGTACCGGCTCCCGAGAATCCTGCCTGCCCCCAGAGACTAGACGGATATGTCCATTATGGAGTGATAGAGAAAGAAGTGAAGGACGCTGCTGTGAAGCCAAATTCTTAGATGAAGAAGATCCGGTGACTTATTTGAGATACTGAAGCCGAGAAAAATCACTTATCGGATGTATGGATTGCCTCTTCCGAAACTCAATCTAAAGACTTCAAGGACGGGATTAAGCGAGTTGAAATGATTCTTGCATCTGTATTCTCCTTGTATCTTTCTTCTTTTTTTTTTTTTGGTATAGCAGATGATGTATTTGTACTGAATTTCTTATATATAACATCTCTGCTTTTGGCTTTGACAATTCCTTATTGTCTGAATAGCCGTGTTTGTTTATGCTTAACACTCAGAATCACTGAAGTGATTACTGACTCACACACTCACTGTTGTTATTTATTGTCAGTTTTTGCTTAGCTAGATTTTGATAGACTACTTAGTGTTTGGGAAAATGGTGTTAGAAAGGGAGAAAATGCCGATTAGACTCTGTATAGGTTCTGATTTTTTGCCCTGAGCCCCTCAGTAGTCTAGGACTTGAAGAACAACTCCACTGATCCTGTTTGTAATATTTTGTAAGGAGCACTGTTTCTGATAAGTCATCGTGTTAAGATTAGCTATTAGACTGATAGGTTTTGGCATCATCAAATAGGGGGAAAATGTTGGGTGATGATTCAGTTCCCAGCAACAGCACAAACATTGGGAGATGATTCAGTCTTCTTAGTTGATAATTAACTTCGGTAGCCCATGTGCTCACGAAAACTTGCGAAGATTTGAAGATCCCAAAACCCTATGCGGATTGGTGAACCTTTTACGTTGTAATCTGTTTTTGTCTCGAGGTTTCGGACTCGGCGGACACTCTGCTCTAGTTCGGATACTCGGTAGATTATCCGCCTTAGCACCCGAAGTAGAAGACTCGGTGATCTTGGACTCGGCGGGAGCGATATGCGAAAGGAGTCGATAGGACCGAACTCGGCGGGAGCGGTTCATCGAACTCGGAGCTGATCTTCGGTAGAGCCGACTCGGCGGGAGCATGACACGAATTAGAGATCGGACTCAACAACGGCTAAACGATTTCGTTTGTCGGGATCTTTAAAGTCAAATCGGCGGAGTCGATATGAGGAAGAGAGAAGTCATCTTTAGATCTCCTTGAAGTTTGTTCTGTCTCAACCACTTTTCGAACCTCGACCAATGACAAGCGGTCCACTGTCCTATATACGGTTAAAGCCGCAAGTCAACAACTTTCCGAAATGGAGGGAAATGACAACTTTGCTACCATACTTCGAAAGAGCCGTTAGCTACCCCAAAAGAGAGAGACAAAGGATCGTCGTCTCCAACGGATCTATCCTAATCTCTGCTCTATAATTAGAGGGATAAATCAAATTGAAGCTCACCAACCTATCTTCGCATACACAAGAACACACATAGCATTCAACGAACAATTCGAAAAAGCCTAAGTCTTCGCAAGAAATTAGAAGAAATAATCTCCGGTGAAAGACTACATTTACGCTCATAGGGAACCAAACGAATTAGAATCATACGGACCTCTAGCATCCAAGCGACGATACACGAACCCAAAGCTTATACTCGGTTGTTCGTCGTTCTAGAAGTCACTTCCTTGTTCCCTATCCCTCTAACCTAAGCTCAACCGTTTAAATCCATAGCTTAGACGAAGGAGTTCACTTCGGACCGATCCTTACTTGTAAAGGACTCCTTCATTTTGTTGAAGAGTTTTTCAAACACTTAGTTTGATAACCTTGTAAGCGAGACTTGCTCGATATAAATTTCAAGACCGGTGTTTGTCCGGTGTACAAACCGATTGAGACTACCTCGGTATAATACATAGCCTCCCGATCTTTCGGGGCCGGTGGACGTAGGATTGTTGGATCCGAACCACTTTAAAAATCTCTCGTGTTCCGTGTTCTTTATTTTCTTGTTGCATTGATTTACCGTTCATACCGAAAATATCTTTTAAATCATTCAACGAGTTTCAAAGAAACTTAACGGTTTGCACTAATCTCACAGGCCTGTTTTGATAAAAACGTTTTCCTAACTTCAGCCCGAATTTGGGCCTACACATTTCCACACCACTAAACTCTACTGCGAACGGTGCGAATTCGACTTCAAGTCAACTAGCGGGCCTCGGTAGAGTCGGTCACTTTGCCACGTGATTCGAGAATAGCTTATACAGTCTGCCTGAACTCGTTCGATGCGACATTCTCTTGAAAAGGATTTGTTCATGTTTAAGTTGAGAAATCGATTTTCGGTGTATTCACCCCCCCCCTCTACACTGAATGTGCTCTTGGGACCAACAGCAGTGCTATCCTCCTGAAATTTCGGCGGTCGACCTTTTTTATCAGTACTTATATCACCACGACCAAACTCAGAGCTCAGATAAAGCTCTTGCTATTTAAGGAGAAGCTGACATTCACTGCTCCTGCCTACCACCAGGTGAAGCCTCCGATGACCACTCAAGGTGTTGTGCGCACCAAGGAGATCGAAGAGGAAGTGGAGAAAGTTTGTTCGTCGCAACAATGCGGATCTTTTGACGATAGATGATCTCATCCCCATCCAAGCCCTTAGAGTCAGAATCTAATAATCCTATGGGTTGGATGCTCCTGCTACTAAGTCTGCTGATTTCAAAGCGAAGATCAAGAAGTTCAGACGATAGTAGTTTCCTTTATATCTTTTGATGTATAGCATATGGCCGATGTAATCTCTGCCATATCTATATATATCGGTTTTGCTTGGCCGAACAACTACTCATTGTCATGAGGTTGTGTTCTTTTTGCTTATCACTCACTAATCACGGAAGTGATCGACACACACTCACATAACCTATTTTCTTCTTATATGCCTATCTTTTATACATTTGTTAACCTTGCTTTCATTGTTCGGTATTTACTGAATCCTCTTGGGTTAGTAGTTTAGTATTTAGTGGTTTTGGCATCATCAATTAGGGGGAAATTGTTGGGTTATGAGTTAATGGTCGTTTAGATCATTGCTAAGGGGGTATTTTGAACTGACATCAGTAGTTCATATACTTAGGACTTATTGTATTTCGGTAATGGGGGAAATTGTAGTGATTTTATTGCTATAGAATTGAAGATCCCAAAACATGTCATGTACCCATAGTGTGTTTTCGGACTTGATGATGTAATAGGCTAGACATGTTCTTATATTCCTTATCTGTTTTGTCTAAGTCCTGTAAGGGGTGTTTGTTGGTCTGAACTTCAGTAGGAAGTTAAATTCCAGAACCCCATGTCATCAGTATATAAGAGCTCGTGTCCTCAGTCTCCAGCTGACTGTTCTCAGTAGAAAATTCCTATTAGTAGACCTCCGCTGAAGACACAGTTTGATGAGCTCAGTACCTTCAGAGTCACCAGCTGACCATTATCAGTAGAAGACTTCTATCAATCGACTCATGTGAAGAAGTCAGTAAGATCGATCTAGATCTCTTGAATCCATCCGAGAAACGATTTGCCCGACTATTGCTTGTCATTCGAAAGTCAACGAGTATTCATACGAGGATTAGTGAGAGTCGACTCGGATGAAGGCGATGTCGACAAGTCTCACCTACCACAAACCTCGCGATATGAGAAGCAACCTAAGCACTTACCTCGCTCTTGACACTAAAGCTACTCTCATGTATGCAGTGTCAACCACTCTGCGACGCTACTTAAAAAACTTATGGCCGTTTTCCTTGGATGTTTGTGCCACGTGGCATCGTCTTCTCCAACGGATACATGCCTGGGTCACGACTATAAATAGAGAAGCATTTTTGAGCTCAACGCACGGGACATCAAAGGGAATACACACTCACAACATTCAAACTTTCTAGCGCATCCACGTCGATCCAGCGAAGAACTTGCTTAGTTGAATATACGTAGTTCTTCTCTCTAGAGATTCTTTAGTTCCCTGTTCTCTATTAAAGCTCCACTGTTACATCTATAGCTTAGAACCTTCGAAGGAGTTCACTTTCCGTGAATCGTTCTTATTGTATGACGGAGCTTCGCGAAAATGGTTGTTGAGGAGAGAGAGAGAGAGAGAGAGAGAGAGAGAGAGAATGTGCTAGGAGAGGAGAGGAGGGATTGTATGTGTTGGTAAATTAAAACATGTGCGAGTTACGAAAATGCCCTTAATAAAATTTAATTTTTTATTTTTGATTTAATTTTAAATGACAAAGTAATGAAAAATGCTGGTTAGTGATCAACGAAATTAAAGATCGAGATGGGTTCTCATATATCATACGGACATTGAATCTCAAAAGATATATATATAGCGTGTGGATTTGGTGAGAATTCACACTTAACGTCAGAACTGCGAACCATGCATAATTCTTATATATTTTATGTAAAAAATCTGTAATTTTACACTTTTACCCTTCTACATAAAAATATGTTTAATGTAAAATTATATATTTTTGCATAAAATATATAACGATTATGCATAAATTATATAAGGATTATGCATGGTTCGCAGTTCTCAAATTAAATGTAGGTTCTCACATGATCCACTCCCTATATATATATATATATATATAGTTGTATTACATTTGAGTTATTAAAAGTTCATAGTGCATCAAGTAAAAAAGATATATAAAATCAGCTGGGTGGTGAAAACAATTCTATTAATGACGAATTCAAGAGAACAAATTAGCAGCATCAAGTTCAAGACCCAAATATAAACAATTTACCACATCCTATGTGGGAGAGATCTTCTCATTAGTATGAAAATCCTCCTCGGATAAGATGGCATCGGCGCCACCGCCTAATCCTCCGGCCGTGGACAGCGTACTAGGTGGCTCACACACGTCTCATGATATGATTGGTGCCAGGGTGGCCTAAGAATTGAGAATGTGGTTATTAAAGACTCAAAGGTGTGGCTGGGGAGAAGTATAGCGATGGATCCAATGCATTATGCATGCATGAAAGATTTGGTTAGAGTCGAGAGATCTTTAGCATATATAGGGACAAATAGTAACAAGACAAGTTCACGTGTGAGTTGCAATAACACTACAAAATAACGTACATGTTAAACATATCTTGTTTTAACGCTATGCTCGAGCAAAATATACCAGTAAGACTCGAATTTTCTTTTACTACTCAATCAATAACCCCTAAAGGATCAGATCACATATCCCTAAAATCTATGTTCCCATGGTTGTCCTCAAGTAATTAAACTATATTGTTTTGGATAGTTTTGACTTAGTTCTTAAATTTATTTATTTATTTTTTTAATTTTGTTGTATCTTTTTCTTAAAAATTAAATCAAAACTAACAGAAAACGATATAGTTTTGTTTGGAACACCAACGAGATACGAGTTTTTAGTACAGCAGATCCGATCCCGACCACTATCGATAATACTCTAAAATTTATGAAGTTAAATTTTGTTTCTTGGGATTTCTTAAAATTGACAGTCAAAATTAAACTCCTAATTTCTTTAACCTTGCCTTAACTAACACATGATAAATTGCAGATAGAAATAAAATAGTTACATCTTAGTCAAGATTTATTACCTAATTGTGGTGTCGTATTCAATTGGAATTTAGACAAATGAGAAACCGACATTTGCATGTGCAAAAGCTCATAAGCCTTTTTCTGTAGGCTCCATTGATATCAACAGGACGCATCCAAATCTAGCTATTTATGCTTACTTAAATAGCAACATTCTGATTTTATAAATGTAATAATACATACATATATATTAATTAATTAACATTATTATTTCTGCATTTCAAGATATATATTGTTTTTAGTATTTATGCAGTTATATACAAATTGTGACTTTCTTAGACTTGAAGAGTCAAAAGAAATATTACACTGGTTTTGTGTGAAGCCTTTCTAAGTCATCATATTGGAGCTATGCAATATGAATCTGACACTTCATAATTAATTGAAAATATGCAACCCATGCTCCACGAGATTGTCCCAACTCAAAAGTACATTTTAATACTCCCTTCGTCTCATTGAAAGTGTCTCCTTTTTATGGGACACGGAGATTAAGAAAATGAGATTGTGTGGTGTATATTGTTAATTTTGATTCACATATTGTTTGTTTTTTTAAAAAAACAATACACTTTCTATAGAACGGTTTGAAAATGAAAATCAAACACTTTCTATTGGACGGGGATGTATATAATATCAAGATTAAATAATAGTCAAAGATTTACATCTATATTCAAGAACATAGATGACCTATTGAAGTGTCTTTAAGGGAGTGTTTGGAATAGCTTATCTGAAACAGCTTATAGCTGAAAGCTGTCTCGAGAAATGAATTTAATGTTTGGAAAATCCAGCTTATATAGCTGCTGAAAGCTATTTGGGTCCAAGATAGAGAATTTTCGTAAGGCTTGGTATTAGGCGGTATTGGCGATAGACTTATAGCTTTTATAATTTTAACATTTTTAATTAATACATTATATTATAATTTTATAAATATTTTTTTAATTAATGATCGATATTGCTTATTTATATGTATAATTTTTATTTTTCATTTAACAAAAGAACAAGTAAATATTTGTTTTATTAATATAATTTATAATTTTTTTAATAATTATACTTAATTTTTTTTCTAATTTTTATTTTAATATTTTTTTATTAAAATACTATTTTATATGAGTGGAAATAAATTTTAAATTTTATTTGTGTAAAAATTCTAAATTTGTTTAATGAGTGAAATAAATAACATTTTCATTTTATAAGATACCACTTTATTAATATTTTCAAATATTAATTTTTGACTTTCAGCACTTTTTGCAAACACTTACAAATTATCAAAATCAGCAGCTTTTCACCTACTTTCACCACTTTCAGCCTTCCAATAACTTTCAAAGACTTATCGATAAAGCTTCGCTTATCCCAAACACCCCCTAAGTCTAGGGGTGTAACGGTTTGGTTCGATTCGGTTTCTTATGCATTTTAGGAACCGAACCAAACACATAGAAATGGTTCGGTTCGGTTCGGTCCGATGTGTTTTTAAATATCAGAATCGAACCGAACCGAACCGCTTATAAATGGTTTGGTTCGGTTCGGTTTATCGGTTCACCTTTTTATTTTTTTATTTATTTTTTAAATCCTAAATAATGCAAGAATAATAGTTTATAGGGTGTCACTCGTTCCAAACTCATAAGTATAGAGTTGTTACTCATTTCTCTTTCTTTGTATAGATTAGAATTGATATTAACTTAAATCTAATATCTAAATCCAATAACATTCTCATATAATAAAGACAAATATTAAATAAAAAAATAAAAAATAATATATTGGTTCGGTTCGGTTCGAACCGTTCAAAAATTCTTGAAATCGCGAACCGAACCGAATGTAAACGGTTCCTAAAATAATAAACCGAACCAAACCGCGAAGCCGAACCAAACCACATTTTTCGATTTGGTTCGGTTCGGTTTGATCGGTTTCGTGGTTCAGAGCGGAACCACTTACACCCCTACTAAGTCGGACATAGAAAAAAAAATAGCTGTCTACTTCTGACTATTAACAACCTAATTGGTCTACCTTCTAAACATATTCACACCTAAACTCAACAAACCTACCTTTTTTTCAGGGAAATTAATATTAATATGCCGAAGATTCGATTTACAATACCTTATTGGATCGAAATAACGAAAAGATTTGTATCATATAAAGTTTTACATATTATTACAGCAACATAGTGTGGTCAATACAATATATTCAAACGCAAAATAAAAAAAGAAAAGAAAATTATTTTGTTAATAATTGGGTAAAAGAAAAAAGAAAAAGTCAACAACTTTGTAATGGGGATTGATCTTGAACCACAATCTTGGGGGGCTTGGAACTCCGGAAGACCCTCATGGGGCTCGGAAAATGCCAGAATTTACGCTTCGCCGGCGATGGGGCGACGTTAGCACGCCGGTACAAGCCCGAAGCCATTGCCGACGGCCGGCCGGTGCCAACGGATCTTGATCTCGTAATCATATTTGCGAAGTCTTGGATTCTTTCACGGCTATCACAATTCTCATCGTTGACGTTGATGTTGATGTTACTGTTTCCGCCGCCGTTAGACACAATCTCCTCGGTCTTCTCCGGCGGAGGCTGGCTTCTTTTGGTATTATTTCTCTTAAAAACGGACATAAAGGACGGCGTCCTGAGGCCGCTGTTGGGCGTTTGCGAGGCGTTTCTGGAGCGCAGGAAAGGGACGGCGACGGATCTGGAGCGGCGGAAGGAGGGCTCAGCGTCGGTGGGGTTGGAGGAGGAGGATGAAGAGGAGGAAGAATCGGCGCAGGCGCAGGGGCGGGCGTGGTGGCAGTCCGGGCAGAGGTTGCTGAGGCGGTCGCGGAGGCAGGTGGGGCAGATGCCGCTGCGGCGCCGCTTGGAGGGGTGTTTTGGGCATTTCCATGCCTCTTCTTCCTCCATGTATACCGCCATGGGAGTGAGTCGGTTAATTGGTCTGGTGTTTGTGTGTGGGGAGTAATGGAGTTCTCTTGCGTTTCAGGGTATAATATTTGTGTATATATATATATATATATATATATATATATATATATATATAAACGTGTATGTATTTTAGTGTGAATGGAAATATATGGACTGGTTGACCATATATTGCCAAGTATAACCAAGGACGCGTTTCAGTGACATCTAACTAATACTTTTATTACAAATTAACAAAAACATGCTGAGCACACTAATTATTATCTAACAAAATCTCAATTTTCGTCTTACTTATTTCTGACCATTTTTTATCCTATATTGTAGTTGCTCTGTTTTTTGGTCTTATAATCGTCCTTTTTATCATTCACTTTTTCAATCATATATACGATTTGTTGTTAATAATACGTTCAAGTTACCCTCTAACATAAATAAATCGTTGGTAAAATAAATAACAATTAAATGGCAGTTAATGGACCAATGATAGATGCTTTTTCAAGTACGTATAGGATAAAAAACAATGGAAACCCAAACTATAAACTATTGAAGGGTTACGATATTTGTTGAGTTAAAAGCAAAAGAACTCACAGAATTGCAATACTCTCACAGTCTAACACGTGTCCTATATTGTTTTTCAAAGCTATTTTAATTGCTGTGTTAGTCATACCTTGAAAAGTCAAACAAGTTGAAAAGTGGTAATGAAGATACCGGCATCCGTAACATTGACCCACTCACCAGAAGTAGATTTTTCCGATAGCAACATGATTTGTGAAACCATCGTTTTAAGTGGAATACCTAATTTAGAGGATGGGTTGAATTCCCCAAATCAAAAAAATGGGTGATAATTCCGGAATACGGTTGAGGTGAATTCTAACTAGATTTCGATTTAAGTATTAATTTTGACTATTCTGGTAAGCACACGGCCAATTATTGCATTGAGTTTTGATTACTTAGAGAGAGAGAGAGAGAGAGAGAGAGAGAGAGAGAGTTAATAATATCCCACTAACTCTAATACCCATTTTATAATTAGTTTACTTGGGAAATATGAGATGACATAAATGATTTAGGCCCATCTGTGAATCCTTAGAGCCTAAATCGCAACTAGAATTATTTGATTGATCATCCATAATTATTGCTTTCAGTTCCTAAATAAAATAACTTTATTTTAGTGCTAAACCTCTGCATTTCATATCCTACCTTTTTTATTAATCCACATTTTGACCTATCGCATAATTGAAGCAAATCACATGGTTTCATTTTTTATTTTTTTTTTGAAAAAAAAAAGAATGAAGAGAAAAGAAAAATGTAAAGGTATATAGATATAAGATAAGTTAAGTTGATGATCTGTTTGTCCATGGAGATCCATTACGATAAGTTTGGGGGGCCACCCAATATGATGCCTACTATACAAAAGTAGAAGAAAAAAGTGCTCGAGAATAATTAGTGCCCTAACACTAGATTCTGTGTCGTAATCATAAATACACGAGAAGCCAATTTAGCATACTTATGACTTTTGGGCCTGTTACATTATTGAGAGAGAGAGAGAGTTCAACTCTTACATAAACAAGTGGGATACGTACCTCAAGTTTGAGAGAGACTTGAAGATCAAGGAGGAAACCAAGGTTTCTAGACTTTTCTCCCTCATTTCTCTACTCATTTACATATACAATCATGATATTTAATTTTTTTTATATAAATTCTATATCATGTTTAGGAATAAATTATCCTTCCTAGGGCTTTCTATTTGACCATCTCCAAGGGACTGTAAAGTGGTGTTTTACCTTATTTGTTGCAAAATTCACCCCAATAGTTCGCCATCCTTGACAATATGACGCAGCTTGAATGTTGCGCTATCCTTCTTTATTATTATTTTTTTTAATTCTTTTTCTTTTTAACTTAATTATTTGATTTATTGATATTTTGATTATCTATGATAATATATTTCTTGTTGTAATAATTTGATACTTTGATTTGATATTAAAGAAAGATATATTAAAATACAAAAGCACATAAGATAGCTAAAATCAAATACAATGACATAAAATAACTAAAACAACATAAAATAACTAAGAGAATAAGAATTTTAAATACATTAGCGTTTTTCTGAAATTCAGGAAAACCACCTCTGAAACCTTCAATATCCGGAAACTCGTATTTTCGTTTTGTTGTGGAAGAATTCTCTGCTCCAGAAGAATTTTTTCCCGCTCCCGAAAGTACTCACTTCAGCTTGGATCATGAATTGTATCCAAATCAATCATTAAATTTTTTTTTGTCTCTCAGCAACATTTTAGTTTCAATTCTTTTTAGTAGAAGCCAGTATTGTTTGTCGTAGCTTCTCACTTGAACTTTCATATACAGCTCAACAATAGAAATTTATTCTTTCAACTTTTCTTTTCATTAAATGCATCTTCACTATCAAATTGATAGATAAGGGAACTCCGGACTATTATAACATCCACCTATAGTTTGTGCTTGCTCAAAATCTTTTAGAATAGGCCACGTATATTCAAATTTGAAGCCATGTTCATATCATTTATGTGTCATCATAAATTCATTGGCCATCCTACACTGCATAGTACAAGAATTATATTGAGAACTACATATAAATCAAGAAAAATAAATAATTAGATAACGTCTTGAGACACTACTTACAAGATCTTGCTCCTTTGCCCTACTTGGGTTCGTATATTCAACTTGCACTAGGCACTTGCTGAAATGTTTCGTATCCTTCAATATGTTCCTATTGTGCAATTTATCCATGCACCAGTTGGTCTGAAGAAGAAGTATTTTGTAACGAAACAAGAAACGTGTAGAAATGAAGTTGAACGTGTCTTCGGAGTCCTTCAAAGTCGTTTCGCAATTGTGTGGCAAATCCAACACATGGGAGTTATTTAGGAGATATTACGATTGCATGCATAATATGATAATTTGCTCCAATTGAAGTTGAAAGAGACGTGTCACCCGTAAATATCGAATTTGAGATATGTGAATCTAATCGATTTTCAAATCTCCTTTCTCGGTTTAAAGAAGTCAAAGATAAATATGCTCATTTCACATTTCAGAATATATTAAATGATTATTTGTGGAATGAATATTCGAATTTAGAGAATTAAAATGTATTACTTTCTCCGTCCCATTATAAACGTCCTTCTTTCCTAATTAGGTTATCCCATTAAATTAAAAGTGTCATCTTTCTAAAACAAGCAAAGACTGTGTGGACATAAATCAATTACCCAAAAGTCAAACAATATACATCACGTAACACTACTTTCTTGATCTCCATGCCGAAAAGAAAGATGACGCTTTTAATGGGACGGGTGGAGTATTATGTAGTCTGTTAGAAATACGAGTAAACGAAATACGAGAAAATAACTAAAATAAGAACACCGAGAATTTACGTGGTTCGGTCAATCGACCTACGTCCACGGGCGAAAAGAAGAAAATTTCACTATAAACGAGGAGTATACAAAATCGGGTCTCCGGAATAAGTTCCTAGACCCAAATACTCTTTTATGAGGTGCAAGAATAAACAAGAGGGGAGTAGCCTATTTATAAGGGGAAAAAGAATGAAACTCTCATTCTTTTTCCAATGTGGGATAAGGGATAAGAGGCTTCTTCAACTTTGAGCCATATTCTAACAAATCTCCACCTTGGCGAAAACTCCCTCAACAACGAACAAACTCCAACCATGATAGGAAAAACTCCACCTTCTCCACAAAACCCCTAAGGGCATAACTCACCGAGTAAGGCTAACTAAATTCAAGCAATGCTTGAACTTAGTAAAGGGAACCACCTTCGTCATCATATCAACAGGATTGTCATGAGTATTAATTTTGCTCACCACAATATCACCACGAGCAACAACTTCACGTATAAAGTGATAACGCACATCAATGTGCTTAGTCCTCTCATGAAACATTTGATATTTTGTGAGACAGATAGCACTTTGACTATCACAAAAGACGGTCGTAACCTGCAATTCTTTCTTCAGTTCCCCAAACAAACCTTTCAACCAAATAGCTTCCTTACAAGCTTCAGTGATGGCCATATACTCAGCCTCCGTAGTGGATAACGCAACAGTGCTCTGCAAAGTAGACTTCCAGCTAATAGCACAACCACCAATGCTGAAGATATAGCCCGTAAGAGATCTTCTTTTATCGAGATCACCGGCAAAATCGGAATCTACATATCCGACAACTCCATCACGAGTCTTGCCAAACTTCAGACAAACGTTGCTAGAACCTCTCAAGTAACGAAAAATCCATTGAACTCCTTTCCAGTGTTCTTTTCCAGGATTTGCGAGGTACCTGCTAACAACACTTACAGCATGTGCTAAATCAGGACGGGAACATACCATAGCATACATGAGTGACCCAACAGCACTAGCATATGGTACTCGTGACATGTAGTCAACCTCCTCATCTGATTGGGGTGACAAAACAGATGAAAATCTGAAATGAGCTGCTAACGGAGTACTAACCGAGCTTTGCATTCGCATGTTGAACCGATGGAGAATCTTTGCAATATATCCCCTTCGGCCGAGGCATAATGTACTGCTTTTCTGTCGCGAATAATCTCCATACCAAGGATCTTCTTTGCAGCTCCTAGATCCTTCATATCAAACTCAGCATTGAGTTGGGTCTTCACCTTCTTGATCTCCTCTTGACTATTGGCAGCTATCAACATGTCATCAACATATAATAGGAGATATACAAATAACCCATCTTCGCCAACTCTGTAGTAGACACAACTATCGAAAGCACTTCGCTTAAAGGCATGAGTCGTCATGAAATGATCAAACCTTTTATACCATTGCCTTGGTGGCCCGCTTCAAACCGTAGAGAGATTTCTTCAAGAAGCATACATGATCTTCCTTCCCTACAACCGTGTGTCCCTCGAGCTTTGCATGTAGATATCTTCTTCTAGATCTCCATGCGAAATGATGTCTTCACATCAAGTCGTTCCAGCTCCAAATCATGCATAGCAACAATACCAAGCAAAGCTCGTATTGAAGTATGCTTCACCACTGGGGAGAATATATCATTGAAGTCTACACGGAACTTGGTCGTAGCCTTTAGCTACCAATCGCGCCTTGTATCTTACATCTTCAACTCCCGGTGTTCCTTCCTTTCTCTTGAATACCCATTTGCGAACTCGCTTTCTTGTCTTTAGGGAGCTTCACTAGGTCCCATGTACCATTCTTGTGAAGCGATTCCAACTCCTCTTGCATAGCGCCAATCCATTTTGCAGAATCCTTCGAAGTAATTGCCTCCTTGTATGTGGAGGGTTCCTCACAAGACTCAACTTCCTCAGCTACATTCAAAGCAAAAGCAACCAAATTAGTTTCAATCAATCTTTCAGGACGCTTTATCACACGTCTTCCTCTGTCTTTTGCAATACAATCTTGTGGAGCTTCGGTGGTGGTTCTTGATGCGGAATCGAATCTTCTTGTGAACTGGATTTTGATTCGATCTCCACCTCAACTTGTGAACTGGATTCTTGCGGAACATCAATGCAAGAGTCTTTAGGTGCTGCAACGTGTATCATCGAGCTTTCATCAAATATCACATCTCGACTGATTATAACCTTCCTTGTTTCTGGACACCAAAGCTTGTAACCCTTCACGCCAGGCTTATAGCCTAGAAAAATGCACTTCTTCGAACGAGGATCCAATTTTCCCTGCACATCATGCATATACGCGGGACAACCAAAAATCCTCAAATCAGAATAGTTTGGTGGAGTACCTGACCATACTTCTTGTGCAGTCTTCTTGTCAAGTGCAGTAGAAGGAGATAGGTTGACAAGATGACAAGCCAAATTAGCTGCTTCAGCCCAAAAACTTTGCGGTAGACCAGAATTGAGAAGCATGCAACGCACCTTCTCCATCAACGTTCTGTTCATCCTCTCGGCTACACCATTCTGCTGTGGAGTATGACGAACGGTGTGGTGTCTCACAATCCCTTCAGCCTTGCATAGAGAATTAAACTCGTCGGAACAGAACTCAAGACCATTGTCTGTACGAAGTCGTTTCACAGACCTCCCCGTTTGCTTTTCGATCATAACTTTCCACTCCTTGAAAGTGGCAAACACATCACTCTTCTGCTTCAGAAAGAAAACCCAAAGTTTTCTTGAGTAGTCGTCGATAATAGTCAACATATAACGTGCACCTCTGTTGGAGGGCACCCTCGACGGACCCCAAACGTCAGAATGGATGTAATCCAAAATACCTGTTGTATTGTGTGTTCCTGTAGAGAACTTAACTCTTTTTCGCTTACCCGCAACACAATGCTCACAAAACTTGAGTTTGCTTGATGCCCCGTCCATCAAGAAGTCCTCGTTTGCTTAGCTCAATCATCCCATTCTCACTCATGTGGCCAAGACGCAAGTGCCACAATCTAGTGACCTCGTTGTCGATCGGTGACGTGGTAGCAAGCTGCAACATCTCCCGTGACGGTGGAGCCTTGCAAGACATGCAAGTTTCCGGTTTTCTTCTTTCCCTTCATCACGACAAGAGAACCTTTCTTGACTTTCGAACTCCATTTTCACCAACATATTTGTACCCTTTATCTTCAAGAGTGTTGAGGGAGATAAGATTCCTCCGTAAGTCAGTGCGTGCCCGACATCTCCAAGTGTTCGGACTACTCCATCAAACATCTTCACTTTGATGGTTCCAATCCTCGTAACCTTACAAGGGGCATCATTTCCCATAAGCACAACTCCTTTTTGTAAGCGACTCATATGATGAAAACCAATCCCGATTGGGACTCATATGATATGTGCAACCGGAATCAAGAATCCATTCATCACGATGCTCACGAACCAAATTGGCGGGCAACAAGAAGATCCCGGTCACTTGAATCTTCATCGGCAACACCGGCCTCGCCAACGTCTAGTTCCTTTTCCTTCGTTTGTGCTTTGATTTATCACCATCGGCTTTGTCATTTGGATTCTTCCGGTTCCTTCTCTCCAATTTCCAAGACTTCGATTTGATGTGGTCGGGCTTGTGGCAATAATTACACCTCATGCGAGAATTCCTTGATTTCGATCTCCCTTTCTTCTCACCACCGTAACTTCGTTCTTGTGGCTGCCTCGAGCAATAAATCCCTCTCCCGAATCCTCGGAGGTACTAACAAGTTGCTTCATTTTCTCTTTCGAGAATAAGGCATCATAAACTTCATCAAGTGTCAAAGTATCACGACTATACAAAATAGTATCACGAAACGTACTATAGGATGAAGGTAATGAACACAATAACATCAAAGCCAAATCCTCATCATCATACTTAACTTCCAAAGCTTCTAAATCGAACAGCGGTTTCTTTAAATCTTTGAAATATGCTCTTGTAGAGACGTACCTTCTACCATATGATGTGAGTAAAGACGCGTTGCTTTAGATGTAGCTTACTTGTCGGACTCTTGGTCATGCACAACTGTTCCAGCTTCAACCATAGTCCAGCCGCGGTTGTCTCTTTCAGGACATCCTGCAAAATTTGATTTGATAGATGAAGGTGTATATGAGAGAGAGCCTTACGATCTTTTCTCTTCTTGTCCTCGTACGTCCCACGAATTAGGCATTTTTTCAAATCCCAACAAAGTCTCGTCCAAATCCATATGGGCGAGAACCCGCACGCATCTTCACTTGCCATAACGAGAATCGGTGTTCCGATCCGAGCGACGAATATCGTACTTCATACTCGCCATCGCAAAACTAACTTGGCTCTGATACCACTTGTTAGAAATACGAGTAAACGAAATACGAGAAAATAACTAAAATAAGAACACCGAGAATTTACGTGGTTCGGTCAATCGACCTACGTCCACGGGCGAAGAGAAGAAAATTTCACTATAAACGAGGAGTATACAAAATCGGGTCTCCGGAATAAGTTCCTAGACCCAAATACTCTTTTATGAGGTGCAAGAATAAACAAGAGGGGAGTAGCCTATTTATAAGGGGAAAAAGAATGAAACTCTCATTCTTTTTCCAATGTGGGATAAGGGATAAGAGGCTTCTTCAACTTTGAGCCATATTCTAACATAGTCTATACTTTTTATTTGTGTAAATTTATTTATATTTTTTCCATTAATGGAGATCTAATTACATCTTTTTTATATTAATAGATTTTTAATATAATTATATAAGATAATAGTATTTCTAATTTAATTTAATGTAAGTCTTAAAAATTATTCAGATTGAATAGTTCAAGAAAAATATTTTGAAATATTCTTTCTCTACTGTAAAATAGAGCATGGTTGCGAGGAAATATTATTCCTATTATCACATAGAGATAAGACTATCGTAAATGAATGCAAAAGGAGATGCTCTTAAGTAGTGTTTGTAACAATTTAAATAAGCTGCATTTAGGCTTTTTGACTGCAAAAGTACATTTTTTAATGTTTGGAATAAGTGTTTTTTTTTTTGCTTAAAATAAGTTAGAATAAGCAGAAACCAATAAACTGGTCAGGGGTTGTTTTATAAAAGTAGAAATTAAAAGAAACTCAGTGTTTGCAAAACTTCTTTTTCTAAAATTAAACTATTTTTTCTACTATTCCAACTACTAACAACTTTTACTTAACAAAAACTTAAGCAACTTTAAGCATAATCAACTAAGCTGCTTATAAAAAAATCTTCCAAACACTACCTTTGTTTGATCATAGATTTAGCTACATTGTGGCAATGCCACCTATTAATTTTGTCCCTTAAAAATACTAAAATAGCCTTGTGCGTTTACTAAAAAAATTCCATTTCCATTTTCCAGCAGAATTGTGCTTGAATATCATTCTTGAATATAAGGGGGAAAAAAACTCTATTTTATAAGCCACAATATTTAGCCCGACAGTAAAGAATTCTGTAGCTTTGAATCAAACATAGTTTTTGTCTGATTTCCAACACCATAGATTCTGTAGGTGTCGTTGCATTTGGTTTTTGTGTGTGTGTTTCTGTTAGTTAAGGTCTATGGAGATCGTTGACCAAGGACTTGTTGGACGATTGGAGATAATAGATTATGGTTGTACACAGTTTGAATTAGTCTTGGTCTTAAAAGCAATTCTTCAATTTCACATTCTGTCCCCCTAAAAATCTAACATTCCTCCATTTTGTTTTGTAGGTTAAAATAATTGCATCAATTTAGGTCTTGTAGAATTATACTATTATTAAGTTTGTAGACAAGAAATATTATGTCAAGCGGGCCACTTGCACATAGGGGTGGGCAAACAATTCGGGTTTCCGCGCCCGTACCAGTCCCGTTCGGGTATTTCCCGTTCGGGTCGGGAAAAACGGGTATGGGTACCCGTTACGCGGGTACCCGCAAAAAATCAAGCGGGTCGAGAATGGGAACGGGTTTTATTCTTAGGTACCCGTTCCCGAACGGGTACCTGCATTAATATACAAATTTTTTTTACATGAGGTCCTCTTACATAGAGGTGGGCGCGGGACGGCGCGGGTACCCGTTTGCATATTTTGTGCTAGCACTAGTGTGTGACTAAACAATTTTCCACGGTAATTTTAATTATAAGAATCTATGGTTTCATAGTTCATAATCATATGATCGGTTTTATAATTATAATTTATGGTGAGACACCATTGGAACATGGTTTATAAAACAGATTATATACTCCTATAGTCCTATTTAGTAGTTTAAATATATTGGTATTTTTTAATTTTAATTTATGTTTTTAAAATTTTATTTATGGGTATTTTTTAATTTTTATTTATGAATTTAAATATATTATAAATAGGTGGTAATATTTGCGGGTAAACCCGTACCCGTACCGTATCCGCGCGGGTACCCGCATGCGGGTAGCCGCTCTATGCGGGAACGGGAATGTGTATTAAAATTAATTACCCGCAGACGCGGGTATCCGCAAACGGGTACCGCGCTCACCCCTACTTGCACACATTAGCATATGTTAAGAATTCTATTACAAGAAGGTACAACAACTCAAAACGAGAACTGAAAGAATATCACTTGGGCCGCGGCCCATCATTTGTTAAATGAATAAAGTAAGATTGACATAAGCATTTTTAGGTCATAGCTCGGACAATGCGTAGAGATTGTGGTTATAATGGTCGAAGAATGATTGAGTTATCAAGATCTTGCAATCAGATTTTAAGAGAAAATACGTCACACTTTCATTTTCATGTGTTTTAATATTTTCATTGAATGATAAAATGATTTTTACAAGTTGAATGTAGGCATGATATGAGTCATGTAACGTATAAAAAACGTACTATAAATTAGAATTGAGGCAAAGAAGTGGGAGGGGTACTAAATATTGTATTTCTCTCCAACTGTTTTTTGCTTATTTTCCGTTTGTTCTGTTAGTTGATATATTTGATTATTAAGAATTAATTATACAGTATAAATAGTACCATAACCAATTAATGGATGATATGAACTACCAAACGATAGTATTAGTTGGACCCCACCTTGAGTTGTTTTATATCAACACCTTGGAGATTACGTCACGAATTAATTAATTATTTTTTTTAAATTGTAGGACATCGGAATTGACCCTCTTCTACTATTGAGTCTACTTATTTTAAAGGTTCAGATTTATCACAATGCCAACTACGAACTTAGACATGAATAATCAAAAAATGGATCAAGAGTTAACAAATTAAATGACATTTATTATTTATTTATAATATGCACACTAATAAATAATAATATTATTATCACACACACACTGATTTATAGACATATGGTTGGATTACCTTGTTGTCCCATGCCTTCTATTATGTTGACACTTACCAAATTAGATACGCCTCTTCAATTATTAAATTCTATATCATATTTGGAGACAAATTATCAATGCAATGCTAGGGTATTAGTAATATTTTGATTTTATAGCAATGAGGAATATTCAAAATACGCACTGAATAAATTATAAGTCTTAATATTTATGTTTTATTGATTAAGGGAAAATGAGAGCGTATGTGTGTAAATTGAAGGGACAACAAAATCTTAAAATTACAGATCATATGCTTTATTTTATTTGATTAGATTACCTAATAAATGCTTTAGCAAAATCTTAGTCAACATTGAGTTCCTTAGTTTTAGTTTATATTTGATTAGAATTGTTTTACCTTAGTATATAATTGTATAATGGCGTCTAGAATTAGTATATGTTGGTACAGTAATACAAGGCAGCAACCTAATCACGCAAACTATTAGACTAAGTGTATATTTTATTCAAGTTTTGTATGGTGATAAATGGCAGTTTCGTTGAAGTCAATTACTTTCTCCATTATTAAAACACGATAAATAATTAATTTCTGAAGATCACTATTCGTTCGTTGGACCACTCCATTAACTCCTTATTAATTAAGCTAAATAAATTAACTAGGAAGCAAGAGGAAATTTCAAGATCAATAGTATGGACATCCCCCATCATTATTATTATTATTATTATTATTATTATTATTATTATTATTATTATTATTATTATTATTATTATTATTATTATTATTTAAGAATATGCATGGTTCACATGGAAATTAAACATTATATGATAACTAGGAGCCATTCTCACCCAAATTCAAGCAATTGACTATCAGATCTGAATTGAATTTAGATCACACATTGCTTCTTACCTTTATTTTTTGTACATATTTTTTATTCTTTATATATTTATGCATTCTAGGTTTTATGCATAACGGATGACTGCAATATGCATAGCGGAAAGACAAAATTTGCATATGCATAAAATGCAGAAATAATATGCATAGAGCGATTCAAAGATTCAAATTTGTTGGGCGATGGTTTAATAGATAATGAATGATCTCAAAATCCTAAATGATGATGGACTAGTCTTTTGTAATAGATCGATCGGATTAGTCGAACTTACTTGTTAGGAAATTCGTTAGTCTAATTAGTCGTTTTCAGTATTGCTGCCAAGATCCAATAGGATCAAGCTCAGCAGTGTCCGAGGAACGGGCTTTTGAAGACTCAATAAGGTCCCCATGGTATTCAGTATCGGACCTGTACCGAGCACAGTGAAGTGGAGTCAGTAAAACGGTTTTTCGACTAAAATAAAAGGAATGTCAGTACTCAATCATTTCAGTAAAAAAAAATGAGTTTATATAAAAGGAATCAATTTAGTATCTGCATTAGAGTCAGATCAGACCTCAACCATCAAATCAAGCTCGACCTATCAGAAGTTGTCAACACTGTATTTGTGCTGACATAAAGCTGCAATAAAGCATGGAATCCCTGAAAAACTGGGAATCTCTACAATGAGATTCGAACTTCATAAACGATCCTTTGCTAGTCTTCTAGCTATGTATTTTTTCCAACATATCTATTTCCAGTTGATACTATAAATAGAGGAAGTCTTGTATTCAATCAAGACATTAGGAACATAACAGAACAAGGATTCAAACGCTCTAACATTCTACAAGCAAAACACTTAGCGAATAACTTATAGCGATATAATTATCTTCTCGTTCTTCCTACTATAGTGAAATTAGTTCTCACTCTAATTCCTTAAGCTACCCTGTAATATCTCAAGCTCGATTGAAGTAGTTCAACATTTGAATTGTTCTTATTGTAAGAACTCCTTACACATTCAGTAAACAACATCACTCTGCCAAAAGATCACGAAACCTATTTGACGAACTGAGCGTAATTGCTATCAGTGTAATACTGACTTACGCATTCAGGTTGAAAAGTTGAATTTAATTGTATTCAAGCCCCCTTCTTTATCTAAAGTCTAGTTTCTATACCAACAATATATGATCATCAATTACCCTAAATCAATAAATGAGATTGATTTCTAGTTTGGTTCTCATATGTACGACTTCATGACACTTAAATATTTAAGTATACTAAATTCAATTCTTAAGTCTAGAGGTAGGTAAACAGTATATATTTGGTTTTTTTCTCTGAACTTTGCTATTTTTATTCTCGACTTTATGAAATCCTGAACAATATACATTTCGATATTTTCTTCGAAAATAGATGTATTAATTGCAAAATTATTGACGCATCCAACTAGCATTGGAACCAGTGGCGTAGCTAGGAAATCGAGTTAGTGGGGGCAGAATTTATCGGGTTTGAGTTTTCTTTGTACGGGGGTTCGGGAGCGGAGCCCCCGAAAATTTTTTTTTTAGCATATTTTTCTACTTATATCCAATTATACTTACTCTTTATGTCTTATTTAAGGATTATATTCTTCTTTCATGAATAACTCATAAATTTTTTATATTTATTCGAAAAACATAATACACAATCCTATTTTGACATCACTCTAAATTTAGTTAAGAGGAAATTATGAAGAATAATAATATCTACTGTATGGTGCCACGAAAAATATTATGATTTATGAATCACAAGATTACTGCTTCCGGTCGTTTATTGAACCCTCGAGGCGTCCAGCCGTCCAGGTCAGCTAGCTCTGTACAGTTTGGTAGGAGTGTTCACAGTTTGGTAGCTCTGTCCAGCCGTCGAGGCCTCATGCATATAGATAGGAAACATTTTATTATGTGATGTTGGCGTTATTCATAATGGGTGCAGTTGGGCCACCCAAAAGATTTTAAATTGAAAAACATATTTAGAATATTAAATATATTAATAAATTTTATAATTAATTAGAAATTACGAAATTACCCCTAACAAATTCTCGAATTACAGTGGGGGCATTGACCCCCACTGCCCCCCTTTGCCTACGCCACTGATTGGAACTAAACTTTTAATTTATTGAGCTGCATGTATAAGATAAATTAAGATTGATAAATGGATAAAATGCACTTGTCTAAGCAAATGATAAGAAATTATGATCTCCATCGATCAAAAGTCATTCATTCTATATATCATCATGAAGAAAAAAAAACGAGAATTTGGAGAATTTTAAAATTGACGGTTTTTGAAAAAACAAAGTACAGCCCAACAAAAAACTACAAGACCTAACAAATAACCAATCAAGACTCGGAGAAAAAATTAAGGAAAATACTATAACTTGAGATGGTACAATGACGTTTAGAAAGACTGAATACAAAACTATCATTAAGATCATTATCTAAGTTTAGGATAATTAGGTTGTTCCATCCCGCTCCGTGGACCTGCACGGGCATACAAAATTAATTAATACTCTTGATTATTAGACTAACAATTTATTCATAAAAATTTAAATAAAGATAATTAAGAGATATATAATTTTAAAATTTTATTTTATACTGATATTTTAATTTAAAACATAAATAAAATATTTTATGAAAAATGATAAAAAAAGACAAGCATTCTAATTTCGTCTCCTTTTCTCTTTTCTAATTCCTTAACTGTTTTTAAATTATTAAATAATTATATTATTTATTATTTAATGGTATTTTATAAATCATGTTCGAGATAAACTATGTGTAAATTGTATATTTCATTTGCGAAGATTTATTTGATAATTAAATGGAAAATTATAATTTATATTATTTGAATAGGATGAAAAATTACTTTTACATATGTTATGAACTTATGAATTAAGTTACTATGTTTTCTAAAACACAAATGACTATTTTGAAGATGGAAATGCTAACATTAGTATATAAAAGACAATGAATCGATTTTTAATTCATGGAATCCTTATATGAATAAAAAAGTTATAATGAATAAAGTTTTCACTCGTTATAAAAAAAATTAATTGTAATTATTCATTAATTATAATTGTAATGATACATATAATTTATTTCAAGTAAAGAATAGAAATAAAAAAATACGTTGTAAATTTATATTTTAAAAATACTTATTTATAATATAAAAAATGTTAATTTTATTTTTCAAATACATACTACCTTTCCGGCTCGCAACGGCTCAAACGGGCGTAGGGGTAACTGACCTTTGTTTTCGTCCTGGGCATTGAAACCAACTCCTTCTTTGCTTATCTTCTGATATCTCCGCCCTTTTTTGTTTTGTAGTGCTCTTGTTAATTACAATTTTGAATATAAGATATTAAAAGTTAAAAGTTAAGATTTATATTTTATAAGCTAATTTCCTTGTTAGATGTATTAAAAAAACTTATTTTAGTGAGTCATATTAATATAAATTATTATATTATATATGTAACAAATATGAATATTGGCTCAAGTGGTAGAAGTGTCTGGAAAAAAAATTATTGTATGGGTTTCAAATGTCGCAGACGTTGTTTATTTATATACTTATGCAAATGCAAGGTAATAAAGATTATTGTAAAGTGTTCCTATTAATAGGATAATTTCGAATATTAGCAATAAAAAAAAACAATAACTTGCATGGATGTAGATTCTTGTTCAGTACAAGTGTACAAGTAAGAAGAAAGAAGAAGGAAGAAGGTAATGCGCCAAGTCAGTAATCAAGTATCCCCTCCCTCAGTCCCCTGGGGATGGCAGAGCGGTAGAGGTGAGGCGTCCCGGGGCCAGACGGGTCGTGCGGTTCAATCCTCACCTGAGCCTATTTCAGTGAGTGACACCTTAGGGTGGTTGAACCTCCTGTGTGGTTTGCGAGCTGCTTTGACAAGGAGTTGAGGTTTACCTGGCGCGAAGGTAGCGGTGCGGGTTCCTCAAATCAAAAAAAAAAAAAAAAAAAAAAAAAAAAAGTATCCCCTCCCTCATGCTCCAATAATGTTGTCACACACCACAAAATTTCTATCGAATTTGTTTTCTCTGATAAGACGTTTATCATAAATTCTCACCCAGCCTAATTAAATAATTTTGGTGATTAATCGATAAGGTCAAATGGAGAATATGTTGGACTTGAAAATGAAAGCCAATAAAGAAATTCATGTAACAAGGCTGAGCCTCGGAGCTAGGTCCGGACTTGGTTTGTTTGTGTTATTATTGTGCATGTAGAATTCAGAGGATAAGAACAAACAACCTCTCTCTCTCTCTCTCTCTTCTCTCTCTTACAACCGCCTCCACTTAAAACTTTCGAGAGCCCACTTTTCTTTTCTTCTCGCATATAGCCATAACTTTCCTCTAGAATACGCGCACACACACATATTAATTACACGCACAAACAACCATTCCAACATTACGAATTACACAGAAACCTCACACTATTTTGGCAACTGAAAACCCTCTCTCTCTCTCTCTCTCTCTCTCTCTCTCTCTCTCTACTGTAATCATCAACGAAGCTGGCGATAGAAAACCAAGAAGCCCTTGTTCCATAAGTCAAGCCTAAAAGCAGGAGAATAATGGTAACTAATATTACTTTTTTCAATGATTATTGGCGCATTTTTTGTAGGGGTTCTACGGCAAATGCCTCATTCTTGTCCATTGTAATGTAAATTTTGTTGTGGTTGAGCAGGGAGGTGATGAGGAGAATCGATGGCCGGCATGGCTGAAGCATTTGTTGAAGGAGCAGTTCTTCGTCCAATGCAAATTTCACGCGGATTCTCACAAGACCGAATGCAATATGTACTGTTTGGATTGTATGAATGGCGCCCTCTGCTCTCTCTGTTTGGCTCACCACAGAGACCACCGCGCTATTCAGGTACTCTTTAAGAACAAATCAGTAGCGTTGACTTTACATTTGCTATTGGATTTCCTTCAATTGATGATTCAGTGATTTTGATTGATTGATTGATTGTGTGTGTGTGTGTGATTTGCAGGTGAGGAGGTCGTCGTACCATGATGTTATCAGAGTTAACGAAATTCAGAAGTATTTGGACATAAGCTCTGTTCAGACATACATAATCAACAGCGCTAAGGTCGTGTTCTTGAACGAGCGGCCCCAGCCCAGGCCCGGCAAAGGCGTCACCAACACCTGCGAGGTCTGCGATCGCAGCCTCCTCGACTCCTTCCGCTTCTGCTCTCTTGGCTGCAAGGTACTACTCATTCTTTCATTACAATTACAATTTCGCTGTATTACATTCGTCTAAACACAGTTGACTTATTGCGGTTTCCTGATGGGTTTCTTGATTGTCAGATTGTTGGGTCATCGAAGAACTTCCTAAAGATGAGAAAACAATCGCCGGAGAAGAAGATAACAGCAATGGCGGCAGCATCGGAGTCGGAGGACTCTTACAGCAGCAGCAGCAGCCACGGCCGGAATACCACCACCAAGTTCCCTAGCTTTTCGCCGTCGACGCCACCGCGAACCGCGGTCAATTTCAGGACAGCCAAGCGGAGAAAGGGTATTCCCCATAGATCCCCTATGGGAGGCCTCATGATAGAAATATAGGATTAACTTAAATTTGGTTAACTTTACAAAGAAGCAGAGGAGAAGGTAAAAATTACTTCCCAACTGCTGCAGTGTTGTATAAGGTTTCTACCACATTGTATATAGAAGCATGTATTGTATAGAATGTAAAAATATAGACCAGAATAGGATGTGAAAAAATAAGGTGATGTCAAAAAAGTTTTTATCTTTCAAGTTAGAAATATAAAGCCTGGAGTTAAATGGAAGCTACTTTTTACATATTTCTAGCATCTCCCTTTTTCTTGAGTTTTAGCCCTTCTTGATTAGAATAGATTCTTGAACTGAAGTGTCTACATGAAATGGGATTGCCGTCATCTTTCTTCTTTGTGTTATAATATTGTTATTATTCAGCAGAGAGAGAGAGAGAGAGAGGAGAGGAGGAGGAGGATGTTACTATATTGAAATGCTAAATTTGGAATGATGTAACTGGTCGGATGGGGGGATAGGTTAAAACAGTGGGCGATCGTGGGAGTGATATCTGTTGAGTGGTGATTGGTTGGAGGAAAGCCAGGTGTCTTAGTTCTTGGAATCAAGAGTTTGGTCACGCTATCCTTGGTTATAATCTAGTATTCTTTGTGGAGGCATGCGCTTGCTTTCTGGGTGGGCCCACATTCATTCACCACCGTTGATCTTATCTAATAATGCAAATGCTTGCTTTACTTTTTCTCACCATCTCAAAATATTCATAAGGTTGCGTTATGGTACTTGGGCTGAATGAAGTACCAATAGTTATAGACTTTGTAGGCACACGTGTTTATTAAACATAAATGCCGTAACAAAATGACATACATTTTGGTTGGTCATATGTTATTACGAACCTATATCTTGCAATTTTGATTTATAGATAGCAAGGAGTGATAGCAGTAGGAAAAGTATTCACTAATTTATTTGAAAAAATGTAATGATTTTTTACATAAACTATGTGTAAACGCCAATAGGCGAAGTCGACCATTTATAGGACATATAAAATTTGCGATCGATGTGTTAAATGTTTACAAATCGGAGTAGGGCAGGTGGGGCGGCCTTGGCGCTATCAATGTGGATAACAATTCTAACTTGGTTAGCTTTTGTTTTGTTGTTATCATAAAATTTTGTGCCAATTTCAAATTCAAGCTTAAAACACAAAAGGATAATGCCGTACTTCTAACTTGCTCAAATTTCAGAGGTACTAGTTATTACTGTTATAGTAAACTATTGATTGGGGTATCTTTTATTATAAATATATATATATATATATATATATATATATAGATTCGAAAATGGCATCAAAAGGCTTTCTAGAAGAAAAAAAAGCAAATAGAGGTTTAGAAAAGATGGTGCAAAGGAATCTACACGGAGGCAGGCCCGATCATAAAGCATGTGAAAAACATGTATCCGCTGCCGTAGGAAGAGCAAGTGGATGTGCCATTTTCGGCTATTGTCCTATTTAATGCTATTTTCCCTTCAACCTATGTTAAATAAAAATTAAATAAATATTTATCTTCGCTAATCTCAATCAATCACTTTTAAATATTTCTTTCGTTCTAAATTGATGTGCTTATTTATTTTTTGCGCATATGCAAAAGAGTTCTAAATAAACTAAAAGAGTCGCATATTCTAAATTGATATGCCCATTCATTTTTGCACACAAATTAAAAAGAGTTTTAAATGAACTAAAAGAGTCACATATTTTACATATGATTAAGTTGTATAAATACAAAGAAAGTATTGATAAGTTATACAGCTTTTGAATTCTATAGCATTAGATAAGTATAATGAATGCGCAAGAAGCATGAATAATATATTTTGGTTGAACATCATAGTCCTTGATTTTGAATCATAAAAGCGCATCAATCCTAAGGTGGAAGAGAAGAAATCAACGGAAAAGATTTCTATCATGAAAATGGAAAAAAAAACAGAGAATTAAGATAACAATGGTTCCAACTGTATGGGATACTCGTAAAATGTATATAATTGATGGATACAATCAACGACTCTTTGATTTTACAAGAAATACTTGTGAAATGTATTCTTTGTGTGGAGAAAAATCCAATTTTATTTTAATTATCAATCAATAAAATGATTGTAAGTGCCCAGTAAAGACTTGAAAACAGTATGATAACATCAAGGAATACTATTTACTATAATTCTAACTAGTGACACAATGATTCAAATACTAAAGAATTACGGAAATACTCCAAAACATTTCTTTAAAAAAAAGTATGCTAAAAAAGTAAAAAACGCTGCCCCATGCTAAATTATAAATTTGCACAAATTTTCGAACGTTCTAGTTTCTGCATGTAATTGGATTCTGATTGTACCACATGACATCATCAGATTATAATGATCAAGTTAATTAATCGATAAAGTATCATGGACAAAGCAATTTACAGAAATAACTAATGCTGACACGATCATTCTTGTTTTGCAAGTGATCGTGTGATTTAATTTGTGATTTGTTTCATATGAATGGATGGTCACATGAACGCATTGCGGTGTAACACAATTATGTATGTTATATGATCATGTAAGTTCTACTTTTTTATAATTAGGAGAGAAGGAAAGGATTTAAACCTAATCTATCACCACTGTTAGAGTAATGTGCATTTACATATCTTGATTACTGATTTAGCCACTACTACGACAATTTGGACTTATCAGTCTCAAACGTATATGTGTTTGGATGAGATTAAGTATAATAAGATTTGAAGATTCCAAAACCCCTAGCTGAATGATGAATCTTGTATAATGTAATAACTTAATTGAGTTCAGCATGTTAGGAACTCAGTAGGCTAGCTAGAGTTCAGTAGCTGATAGGATTCAGTAGAGCACTGTCGTTCAGCCGAAGAACTCAGCACCAGGAACTTAGTTGTGAATGTTATAACCTGCTGAATCTGCAAAGGAATTTGAGCCATAAGCTGAAATCTCAGAAGAATGGAAGTAGGAGTCAATTCAGTAAAAGGTCTGAGGAATCAGTGGAAGTCAACTCAACATACTCTTGAAGTTTGAACAAACCTCACCTACTCGCTAACCTCGACCAATGAGAAGCCTCCAGCATTGTACCCGCTTCCGACACAAAGCCGTCTTCCAAGGCCCGAAAAGAAGGAATCTCTAATGTAACATTCAAAATGAAGATGGTCGTTTTTCTTGTCGTTTTCGACACGTGTCTAGACTCCCTCCAACAGATCTATTCATAAGTCAAGACTATAAATAGAGAAGAGTCTTCATGCAGAGAAGATATCAATCAACGGGAACACAAGCATTCAAGCGAACAAATACTCTAGCAAACTCAAAGTCAATATTGGATATGAGTCAGTAGATGATACTCAGCTGTTGTTCGGTTAAAAGAAAATTGGGGGAAATCATAGTAGTACTATGGAATTGAAGATCCCAAAACCTAGCTGATATCAGTATATTAGTGTGTCGTTAGGATTAGCTGATGTATATGTTAGACTTGATGTATTAATTATTATTTTTGTCTAAGTCCTGTACGGGGTAGTTGTTGAACTGATCTTCTGTCGAATATACTTTTCAGAACCCCACGTCATCAGTGTAATCGCTTGTTATCTTCAGTCAGCAGCTGATCTTCCACTCAGTCGAAGACAGCGCATCAGCTGACAAATCATCAGTAGAAGACTACTCCCAGCTGATAGTCATCAGCAGAAGAACAGAAACAAGCACAGTACCTTCGCAGTCGCCAGCTGACCTACTCAGTAGATGCCGTGTCAGCCGACTCAGCTGAAGAAGACAAAGTCTACTGTATCCTACGAAAAGCGACCCAGCTATTCAAGTCTTTTCGAAAAGTTCAGCAGAAGACATACGAGGTTGTTGAACGGTCAACTCTGACATTCTCACCAACTACAAACCTCGACCAATGAGAAGCCGACAACGCTTACCTACTCTACACAAGTAAAGTTGCTCTCATGAACAGGTGCATTAACCGCGCCTGCGCAACAAGTTCGAATTAATGGCCGTTTTTCTTGGAAGCTTGTGACACGTGGCATCGTCGTCTCCAACGGACATATGCCATAACTCACAACTATAAATAGAGAAGTTTTTGAAGCTCCGAACAACGGAATTTCAAAGGGACAAGCTCAAGTTCATAAACGCTCTAGAACACTCAAAGATCATCCAGAGGAAAACTTGCGTACTTTGAAGATTTCTCAGTTTTTCTCTCTAGAGTTCTTAGATCCCTTTCTTCTCTAGACTAAGCTCATTGTCATATTTATAGCTTAGATTCGAAGGAGTTCACATTTAGTGAATTGTTCTTATTGTAAGAACTCCTTCTCAGTTGGAGAAAATTCCCTTCCCTTTCAGACTTAGGTTTGGATTGTAAAGTCGCTAAGGACTATAACTTAGAGGGAACCCGGTCCAAAGGCACGCTATCCCCGCTGAGGCTTGCTCGAGAATAATCAACAAGTTCTCCTGCCTTGTTCAGGACCGTGGACGTAGGATCTTGCATATCCGAACCACGTTAAATCGCTTGTGTTCTTTTACTGTTTTATTGCATAGCATTCAACTGACTTGAAAATCATAAGCTTGCATAAAACGTATTTTATAAAGCACACAGCCAAAAGATTTAATTTGCTAAAACGTGTTTTCAAAAGAGACGAATTCCGGGCCCCACACTTTCCGCACAACAGTCTCCAACTGATTCTCAAAGTACTGACAACACAGTAGGAGAGAGCTCAGTAGCTGACTCACTCTGTCCCGCGATCGAAAGCTTATTTGGCACTGTTCATCAGTTGCAATCATCAGCTCAGCTGACCTTCATTGAGAAAAAGAAACTGAGCTCAGGTGTATTCACCCCCCCCCTCTACACCTGACTTATCGTCTCCGGACCAACAGTCAAATCCAGTGAAAAACTTGTATACAGAGAGTCCTTTCTAGTTCTTCACTCTAGAGTTTCATCAGTTCCATTTCTCTATTCTAAGCGAGCTTATTGTAATATCATTAGCTTAGAAAAACTCAAAGAAGTTCAACTTTTTGAACTGTTCTTATTGTAAGAACTCCTTCATAGTTGGAGAAAATCAAACCCTTGTGTTTAAAACTGTAAATTCACTACGACTATAAGTAGATATCTGTCTAGTGCACAAATCAACTGAGACTTGTTCAGTATAAGCAAACAAGATTGTATATGTCCAGTGCACAAATCAACTGAGACTTGCTCAGTATAAATTAATACAAGAACTCTTGCTTTGTTTAGGACAGTGGACGTAGGATCTTGTGTATCTAGGTCACTTAAAAAAATTGCTTGTGTTGATTTTACTGTTGCTTTGATTTATGTTCATATTGCATAAAACTGACTTTTAATCGATCAACATAAAACGGGTTTTCAAACTGAGACGAACATATGTTTGGGCCTACACTTCCGCACACAATATTTGATATTGAACTACTGTTCACTGACTGAAGTCAGTAGATAGGACTCAGTAGAAGGATACTCTGCCCACGCGATTTAGAAAGCTTATTTGACCAACTGACTAGTTTAGTAGCAATACTCAGTAGCACAGACTTTCGCGTTTGAGTTTGAAATTTGCATTCAGGTGTATTCACCGCCCCCTACACCTGAAGGCTCGTCTCTGGACCAACAATATGTATGCGCATATATAATGAAATTTAGATACCAAGATACTAAAACTTGGGATTATTATAAAAACGGATCTTCTAATAACAAATAAAAAAATAGTTGGTCTCATGTGCGATCGACATTAGGTATAGTCGGATATAATCCTGTTTAAATTTTTTGACCAAATTCACAAATTCAAATTTCTTGGTCAATTAATCCAACTCACGTTAAATTCATGATCTAATAACATCCGATTTTAGGTGAAGTCGATCTCACCCAAGTTTTGTGATGAATTAAAGTCCACATTCCAAATTGAAGTACAAACGTCCATCTAACACCTTACTATTAGGCACTTTAACGTGTCATCTAATCAACGATATGGTATTACCGCATAAATTGACATGTGACTAGCTATTGTCAACATTTCATTTATTATTTATATTTCATTTCATTTATTATTTATATTTACACTAAACACTTACCCGATATCTAATATATTCATAATGTATTACCCGATATCTAAGATATTCATAATGTATATTCTTGTATGCTACCATCACCTGTAAATATCATAATTAGTAACTTTTCAAATTATCGACACTATAATGTCACAAATGGACAATTATTTTACTAAAAATAAACGCAATTCAGGGCAAGTGGCGAATGGGATAGATGCGTGAATCAGTCTCCACTCAAATAGTTTTTTTGGCTTTTTCTTGAATGAAGTGGAAAGTATTATACTTGATGACGAATACATTCCACGTCCACTTAATTAACTCTTGAAACTTCCTTTACATAATATAAAAAACAGGTGGAAGGTTTCACACGTTATTACATAAAACCGCGATTTATTTGTGGTCGTATTTATTTTGTATAGCAGATTCGAGTTATTTTATTTAATTAAAAAAAATTAATTAATAATATACCTAAGCCATGATGCTTGTTACTTTACCATAATATTCAATTCGATTAGTCGTTGAGTAGTTGAACACCTATACCTACTTTGTGAAAAAAAAATCTCAATATTCAAAGTCTCTTTATTTTCGCTTTATTTATCATTTGTTCATAAAACATTAGAAAAGAATAAAAGCAAAATTATTTTTAAGAATGATGTCATGGAATACTTATCCTTAGCTTGTCATGCGCAGTTTCTGAGAACTTCCTAGTGTACTAGTTTTTGCTTAGTTGATCTAACAAAGTGAGCTAAACATCATAAGTTGGAATGGAAACACAACGTTAACAAGTTGTAAGGAAGCAAATTAACAAGTGAAGATGTCTTAATTTAAAAGAAGGTTGCAAAGCAGAATTAAGTTAAAGTAGGTTTTAGGTGTATGCATTGGCATTGGCATTGCCTTGCTTGTACTTTTTAAAAAGGTCTTCAGTCTTAGCGGATCGATAAGCACAGCATCCCATTACATAAACCGCGATGAGAGCCACAAGAGCGATGATCAAAATGACGTCCGCCTTCATCCATTCCTTCTTCAGATTTGCCAGCAATCCTGCTTTGCAAGAACTGCAGGAATAGCAGAGCTGGGTTTGGTCGTTGCTCCATTGCAAGCAGTCCATGTCTGCTGCGTTGTTTATGGGACTGATCCAGTACGTCGGGTTCACAAACGTGTACCCGCATTCTGTTGGCGGCTTGCAGCATCCAGACTACACATACCATACAAATACCCCATCACAATTGGTTATCCTAAAGTGATTTATATATATATATATATTTTTTTTTACAGAATATTTATTTATTATATAAGAGTGAAACTTGTCTAACCTGCACAAAAGATAACGGGGCGAATTTGTCTTATCATGAATCATTAAAGAGAGGGAGGGAAAAAAAGGGATTAGGGACTATTTGGGCCTAGTACTAGAAGCATCTGTGGGGCTATTAATTGCATACTTGGTGAGGCCCAGTCCTAGTCTTTATATTATTGATGTATATTATATTAAAAAAAAATCTGCGTTAATTCAATCAGTATGAAGTACTAGTACTATTTATGGGCTTTAGTTAAGTACTTTAATTTCTTCTCTGAATTGGTATTAATTTTCTAGTGATGAGGTCGCTAATTGAGTAAATCAATAAGTATAAATGCACTAGATAAACTATAGGGTCAAATGTTTATTTAACCAAGATAAATAATTACATAATTTTTTTAAACACTATTTTAAAAACATGATATATCTAACCATTTTTCATAAAAAGTCAAAAGAGTGGGACCCATTCATCTTCTTTCTCCCTCTTATGCAATTTCTCTATCCTAACTATTTTCTCCCATTAGATGCGTGGGTTTACTAGGGTTCATTATGTAATTGTATGTTACTGAAAATATTCTACAATCTTCTACTATTATGTATACTATTAGCTAATAATATACTTCATCCGTCCCGTTATTACCTTTCTCTTCATTTCCGGCACGGAGATTTAAAAACTTTATTTAAGTATATATTTTATAAGCTTTAATTGTATTAAGAAATAAACACAACTTTCGATGAGTGGTTGGTGGGAACATATGAGAATTTATCCAAATTTTTGTAAGACATAATCAAGCAAACGATTTATTGTATTTTATTTTTTAATATTGTAATTGAAGAAATAATATAAAATCTTCAAGAAGTTAAAAATCATAATTTTCTAAGTTCAGGGCGGAACGAAATTGTGTAAGAGAAAAAATTTCAAAGAGAGAGTATAAGAATATGCGGTGAGTAGTGAGTAAAAAGGGATTCACTTCATTTTAAGTTTAAGAGTTAGTTTTTATCATTTTAGAAAAGATGACAGTAATAGCTGGACGGGTGGAGTATTTTTTTTTATAAAAAATAAAATAATCCATCTTTTGAGATGAACTTGGGGTTTGTCTGTAAGTATGAAAATGGAAACAAAAAATTAAAGATGATGAAATTGATTTAAAGAACTACGGATTTAAATTTTAAATTGGACAAATTATTAAATTAAGTTCGGATGCATTTCACATGTAACATTCCATCATTAATTTTATTTTATTTAATAAATATTCTATCCAACAACACATTTCCAAGGCTTCAAACATGAACACCACACCCTCAAATAGAGGAGAAAAAATGGTGGAGTGGAGACAAGGAGAGAGGGAGGAAAATATGAGTGAGTCCCTTTTTTATTTTTTTCTAAAAAGTGGTTAGTTTTATGATATCTTTAAAATAATGATTAAAAAAATATAAAATTGTCTATTTAGATTATATTAATACATTGCCACTAAATTATATGCCTAAAGTAAAGTTAGCAATTTAGCATACGCTGGCTTTGGAGAATCATGTTTTGTGTAGTAATCAATCTAGGAATCACTTTTACAGCTTTTACAATGACTAAACGCGAATATGACGGAAAAAAAAGGAGTTAACAATTATTACTAGCAATCAAGTAAGGTTACTTTTGTCATGTTACTTCTAGAGCGCATAAAATGTCGGAAAGTTGATTTCAATTTTTATTAAATCTCAGAAACTCCTATTTTTTACTTACCCAACCAAAAAGAACTCTTTCGTTATTTTGCATCGAGAAAATTGTCAGAAAACATAATAACAACAATAATAATAATTAATTAACTATCTGTTATATTAGGTGCAAACAGAATATATAAGTATGCATCTGCTCGTGCAAACAATAATAAGTACATTACACAAAATGAAAATGATAATAATAATAAGAATGAAAATTATGATGATAATAATAATAATAATAATAATGAAAATGATGATAATAATAATAATAATAATAATAATAATAATAATCTTCAATTTATAAAAATGAATTTGTTCGTGTATTAGCTTATTGGAAAAGGATTTGCAATTGCTTGTGCAGATCTATATTAATTATACTTCTTAAAAAATAGAAAAGACCTAATATTAAGAATTTCCTCTAATAAAACTTATATCTCCAAAAAAAAAAAAATCTGAAAATAAGTAAAGCAAGAAAATCACATTACCTGCAAGGGAGTGATTCGAGCATTGAAGAAATCCTGAGGCGCGCGATAACTCTGATTCAACTCGGCGCACATACTGGACGAGCTAAGACAACTCCTAATCCTATCCCATTTGAAGGAACTGCGCACGCGCCGGCGCAGCCAGCCGGAGTAGTCGTCGAGATTGTACTCCAAGTAAGTCCGGCTGGGCACGGGGTGGCCCCCGCCTCTGCTTGTGACCATGTAAATGAACACAACCAAGCATACGAGGAGTACAATGAGCACAAGCATGGCCACGAGGTAGAATATCAGCAGCTTCTGGATCCTCCAAAACCCTCCGACAAAACCGGCCAGCGCCACCACTAAGATTAAGACTCCGAGGATAATGACCGGCCACTGCAGGATCTTCACGCATGAGTTGTCCGCCTCCGACGCCAGCCAAATCCCGGCGCCGATTATGGGGATCGATAGGAGCATGGCCACGAAGTTGATGGCGCCGATTACGTTGTTGCTCAAGGCCATCTTTTTGGGAGGGAAAAGGGGTTTTTTGGGAGGTTTGAGGAGTGAAATGTGGAGATGAACTTCAACCTTTTTCAAGAGGAAATTGTTTTGTTTTTGCATGGGGTCTTGTGTTGGATTCAAATATTACCCTAAGCATATGTATAAACTAAACTAAATAATTAATGTGTTTATAATTTGCTAAGGGGCCAATTCTAAATGTCATCACATATAAATAAGGTATATTAGGTCAAAAAATGTATCACATAGTTATAAACTACGATCGATATTTTGGAACAATTGATCTCATCCCATACTTGTGGGTAATTTTTTTACCTTTCATATCTTCAATTATATATAGAACAACAGTATTTCAGGGTGTATTTTTTAAATACATAAAGTTATGCACTAAATATGAGATGTATATGTAATCTTACACCTTGATAATTGATATAGTTTTGATTATTTGAATTACATGAGTGGGAAAGGTAATAAATGTTTATGTGGGACGAAGTAAATCACAAGTTTTATTGGAGGAGATAAGGTTTTGATTATAAGGTTTCAGAAATGGAGGATTGGTTAGCTGAGTCAATATTCTCTGTCATTATGTCTCAACTTTTTCAATGAGCAACAGCATGTAAAGAATGGAAAAGTAAAAGATGGGAAGAAATTCGTTGCTCCAATGCTGTTATCACATTGGATTCGCTATCAACGTATTAAACTATAATATTCCTTAAATCACTGTACTTGCTTTTATTACAAGAGAATCTAAATTATGATTTACTATGTGTTTTTTTTTTTTTATGATGAGGAACCCGTAGTCGTTACCTTTGGTGCGCACATAGTGTGTCCAATGGAATTTGAACCCATGACCTACAGGGTAAACCTCGCTCATGTGCAATAGTCTGCAAACCACACATGAGAGTTAAATCACTCTTAAGGTGACAGGGTGTCAGACTCACATAACGTGTCCAGTGGGATTTGAACCCATGACCCGGGCCACCCACCTTCACCGTTATGTCATTCCATAGGGACATTTACTATATATGTGTTCTCATTTCTGCATGGAGGTATCTACACAAATACAATACGCGAAATGAGTATATATCCAAATTTATTGAGACCATAAACTAACTTCATTTTCAACTATTCACGAACACAAATATATTTATTTTTATTTCAACATTTTTTATAAATGTAAGCATGATGATTAGTGTTTTTGTTTATCCACAATGATGATTGAATAACAAATCTTTGTTTATTTAGAGGAAGGCAGGGGGGTCACGGCCCCTGAAATTTTGAATTAGTAAAGTAGCGGATTTAATTTTTGCACTGTGGATTCTTGGTTCATGGTAAAAGTAGCGGATTTAATTTCTGCTTAATAAAAATGCCATTGTAAGCAGAAACGAAGTTATCCATCAACTCAAAGTACTGATATTAGATCAAACCACATGGAGAATAAATTAATTTTAATTCAACAAAAAAGACAAAAATCAATTATAGAAGATGCTAACCAGATGATATTATGATATATTGGAATTTGGAAGTAAAAGTGGTTTGAGTCTTCTCGTGATCATTTATGGCTATATTACGATTCAGCTTTTCATCTTCTCTGGAATCAAAATAAGGAAAACAACCCATTTATTTCTCTATCAAGTCATATTCCTTCAACCATTCTTTCAAATAAACCAAATTTAAGCATTAACAGATTAATTCCTCTTTTCTTCAATCCAAATCACGCCAAAAACACCCAACGATACTCAAAATTTTATAATAATAAACCATGTTTTTATGATCCTTTATCTATAAACAACGAGATGGGCACAATAAAGGAGAATACCCAAGCACACGATGCAAGATTTTGAAGTTGAAACAAGAACAACGTTATTATATCAGAAAGGAAAGAAACAAATTAAAGAGAAGTTCCATTAATTTAGTAGTTCGCTAGATTCCACTCAAGAGATGCTTATGCAAATTATTTATGGAGGATAATGAGCAGTTTGTGTGAAAGTGAAGAGAAAATGTGGGCACAAAGAGAAAATCTGAGCAGTTGGTTTGAACGAAGGCCATGCCGTAGGTTGTCCTCATAGCTAGTTTGGAGGATGGAAGCTGGTAGAACTTCGCATAAGATCAGACGGAAAATCTAAAAAAAAAGGCACTGAAGAAGTAAGAAATACGTAAGGAAGAATTATTGTACGTATAGAGCGGAAAACAATAACTGTAAAAAGATTGAAGGGGAAGGGAAGGAGAGGCTAGTGTTGAAGAACGAAACGACATAACCTTTTGTTGGGTAGTATCGGACTATCGGTTGATGAATACCTTGTCATCACACGGGTATTAACATTTAAACCCTCGTATTTTTTGCCTTTTAATAGTATTTCGTCTCGCTAAAAGATGTTCACTTTCCTAATTGAAACGTCTCATTAATTAAAAGTGACTCGGGTCCAATTTCGTAAAAAATTGATATTATTCTCATTATCTCTCATAATTAAAAGTGACTCGGGTTCAATCTCTCATACTTTATTATCTAATGTCTCATTATCTCATTCATCTTCTCTCTCCTACTTTATCATCTATTATTCTCTCATATATTATGGGTGTTTAGAGTAGCTGAAGCTTATTGATAAGTGTTGCGGCTGAAAGTGGAAAAAATAGTGTTTGCAAATAATGCAGATAGTAGTATCTTATTATAACATTTTAAATAAAATGTCTATCTTATCCACAATATTATTAAATAATTATAATTTATATAAAATTGAAAGTAGTTTTTTTGCATTATAAATTTAATTTTAGTATAATGAAATACTAAATTAAATTAATATTTTAAATATTATATATTTGCATAAATTCATAATAATAATATTTATATAATTTAATAATTACGAAGGTAAAAAAAAAATTACCCTAAAATGAAAAAAAAAATATTAATTTAAAAGTCGAGATTCTCAAAATCCACCATTTTAATTAATTTATATTTAATTTTAATAAAAATTAATTCAGTAAAACTCAAAGAATTTATAAATAATAAATAATAATTATTAATTTGCTAATTAATATAAAATAATATAATTATAATTAAATTTGTAACTAATAAAAAACATTAGTTTTAGAGCTAATAATTTTTTAGTAATTATAGAAATATTTAGATGACAAAATAGTCTAATAAGTTAGAAAAGTTGTAAGCTTCATCTAAAAGATGGGTTATAGCAGCTTAAGCAGTTTATCTATCTTGGTTATATTTGGTTGATAATTTCTGCTGACAGTTGGGTATTACAAACACTCAAGTTGCAGTTGGAAGCTACAAGCTGCAGCTGAAAGTTGTTCCAAACACCTCATTTATCATCTATTCTTTTAATTCCTATGCTGAAAATAAACGAGCCGCTAATAGCGGGACAAATGTAGTATATATTAATAAGCATAAATTTAATTGGGCCTTGAAATGAAATTTGCTTTTATTCGATAAAATTAATACGTATTAAGGTGCATATTGTAGGTAGACAAGCTCATTTTCAAACCAAAATCAACTGAAAGCGGGATCGAAATCGGTACAAACGAAAACCGTCTGGAAACGTAAATCTTCGGTTTGCAGTTCGATTTCGGTTTGTTCGTTTTGAAACTATGAAGCATCGGTTTCAAACCAGGTGAAAACTGACTAATTTAAAAGGTCAACAATCACATCTTCAACTAATAGGATAAATGAACTTTAAATTAAAAAACATAATGAAGAGTTTGTTATCCTAATTTCAATTATATTTGATATATACTTTTCATTTAGACACACAAATCCTAACAATTTTATATTTTAAAGTGGCATAAAAAATGAGTATAAACATTTTACTCTAGTTTGTATTGTTGCAAATGAATATTAGAAAGACTAGAATGACATTCGTGCTACATAAGAAAAATGTTACAATTTCATGATGAAGTAACATTAATATAGTTTTTATATATATAAACTATATTATATAAGAAATAGGATTTCATGATGAGTATAAAAATGTTACAATTTCATGATGAGTATAAAAATGTTACAATTTCATGATGAATTGTATATTATATACAATTCGTGCTATATATATATATATATATATATATTATATAAGAGAATGAATCATATGAGAAGGAGGCTTAAAATAAAAAATAGGAAGGAATCCTAGCCCTCAATTTTTAGAAATCTATGATTGTGATTATTTTGAAGATATGTTTTTATTTAATACATTATTATTAATAACTTATCATTAAGGGTATTTGTGTCCATTTAAATTCCTTAATTTGTGGAACCGTTTATAATGTGAATCATAATATTCATCATCTTCTTTTTTTTAGTAATTGATTCTCTTTCTAAAACAGCATATAATTTCCATTTCAAAGAAAATTTAGGTTCTAATTTGAGTTCAAATTTTTGAATTTAGAGATTGTTTTGCGTATTTTTTCATTTCCTAAATAAACATTCCATCTATTTTCTCGTTTGTTTCCATTTCCGAATAAGTTAATATAATAATTGATGACAATTTTAGAGTAAATATGCATATATTTTCATTTAACTATGCATAATATTATTCATTTATATGCATTCAATTAAAGTATCAATACAAAATTAAATTTTTATAGAAATAGTGAATTAATATTTCGTTTCATCAAAGTCTAAATATGCATGAAATTAACCATAATTATGCATAATACTATTCATTTATATGCATTAAATATTGTGTAATTTTGTATTACATAATGTAATTATTAGTGCTAAATATGCATATATTCTCAAATAATTATGCATAATACTATTCATCTATATGCATTCAATAAAGTATTAGGATACAATTACATTGTTTTAGAAATAGTGAATTAATATTTCAGTCATCAAAGTCCAAATATGCATGAATTTAAACACAATTATGCATAATACTATTCATTTATATGCATTAAAATAGTGAATTCTTTTATATCCCATATTGTAATTATTAGTGCTAAATATGTATATATTTTTAAATAACTATGCATAATACTATTTATTTATATGCATTCAATTAAAGTATCATGACACAATTACATTATTGTAGAAATAGTGAATAAACATTTCGGTTCATCAAAGTTTAAATATGCATGAAATTAACCATAATTATGCATAATACTATTCATTTATATGCATTGAATATTTGTGAATTTTTTTTGTATGAAATGATGTATTTATTAGTGCTAAATATGTATATATTTTAAATAACTATGCATAATAATATTAATTTATATGCATTCAATTAAGTATCAGGGCACAATTACATTATTTTATAAATAGTGAATTAACATTTCATTGTAGAAAACTGTCGCTGCAAGTTTTAATGGTAGTCCAAGGGTTTTCTTTTTTTAGGGAGGGTTTCCATCTAAATAATGGAGCAGTTACAAAAAAAGGGAGTTTAAAAACCGATAATATGCATATATTTTTTTGCCTAATATACTCTTTCCTTATTATATGATTTTTTAGATGATAAAAATTACAAAAAGTCTTATCCATTGATTGGATATTAATCTACGGATATCAATCATTCCTATTTCTTATATTAAGAACTCTTCTTATAGGATCTACACCCTATTATATAATACATATCAAACCTTAACTACTAAATCTAATATAAAATAACAATTCAGTTTCATGGCATATGCTAATCTATCCCCTTGAAGTTGTTCAAAGTTGTGACAATGCAATTTCATTGTTTATATTACTCTATCTCCTACTACTCTAATTGTTGAACATATGTCTACATTATGAATTGATGATGAAAGTTACAAATAAAACATACAAGTATGCACCAAAGGGCTTGAAATCCCAGTTTAAGAATATATTAATACATATAATACATAGTTGTATTCTCCAAAGATATAATTCCAATTTTCTTAAAATATTATTAATATGATCATAGTAACAAATGATATTACATTCTCCTATATCAATTTCTTGAGCTTGTTCATAAATAGAACTGTCTTATGCACAATTCAAGCCGTACCACTCACTTGAAACATTATTTGTGGTATTTAAAGTTTGTTTTGAATACATTTATTGTTGGGATTTTGTATACTGGAATCACTTTTTTATGCTTGTATACAATGTGTTTTTGTCTTTACCACTGTTTTATTCTCCTATATGATAAATATGTATATTTGCACACATTATCCTTTATCTTGTATAAAAGTTAGATTTGTGTGGTGTATCTGGTATCACAGAAGACAACACAAATTGGTTGAACTGATAAGATATAAACAGTTATCACAGCTGAGACAACTTAAGGATAAGTTGTCAGTTTAAGCTGCAGTTTAGATAAGAAGTGGCTTGTCAGATATGTTAATAAGGTCGAGTGGTACTACTCAGGAATATAAGATGTTAATTAATTTAAGCTGTCAGTGAGCTTAATTAATTAACGGATATTTCTATCTTAAATACGGAGATCGGTTAAGTCTAAAATACAAGCCCTTGCTCAATTTGGGATAAAGGGGTAAGTCAGCACGGATTCTCTAGTGGAATGAATCTGTGCTTATTAATTAATTTTGCTGCAAGAGGCATGAATAATTAATTAATTTTACTCTGGGCTGAGCATGAATAATTAATTTTGCTCGAACGAGAGACGAATCCCGCTCGAGCACCGGCCGAATCCCGCTCGGGGGACATCGAATCCCGCTCGGCAGCTTCCCGCCTGTCCCGCCGGCAGAATCCCGCCCGTCCCGCCAGTTAGAATCCCGCTCTTGCCGCACTGATCCCCGCTCGTCCCGCCGTCCCGCACCGCCAAGTCGCAAATCCCGCTCGGCCGACATAATCCCGCTCGACGAGCGGGATTTCAAGAGCGGGACGTCTCCCTCCCTCTAATCCCGAGCGAGAATACGATTTCGTAGTTGAATTCGACTCCAAAACCCAAGAATGGCTTACCAGGTTAGTCCCGCTCTAATTCTATAGTCCCGCTCGAATTTTATCCGTTAATTTGACACGAATCTTAATTATTTGATGTTCATGTTTTTTTTAGAATTATTCGAATTTGAGCATGATTTTTGTTTAATTAGTTGAATTTTATAGAATTATTCGAATTTGGACATGAATAATATTGTTTAATTCGTTAAATTTTCTGAGATTATTCGAATTTGAGCATGAATTATGTTGAATTGGAGCATGATTTTATCATTTTAGGTGCATGAATTTTTCTGAATTTTTTAAACATGATTTTATGATTTTCGTAGCATGAATTTTTCTGAATTTTTGGATCATGATTTTATGATTTTTGTAGCATGAATTTTTCTGAATTTTGGGAGCATGATTTTATGATTTTCGGAGCACGAATGGGTGATTTTCGATCGAAAAAATACCGAAAATAACGCTCGGCCGAACGAATCCCGCTCGGCCGAGCGGGATTTTTTTTTGTTTTTAATTGTTATATTGTATCGGTGCAGCCTATTTTTAAACGAATTGATCTTCTCGATGCGACTCCGAGGATAGACATAGAGTTCTACCCGGAGATTTTTGATATAATTAAATTTTTTTTTTTAGAGTTTTGGAGGACGGTTCTTTAGTAAACGAATTTAGGAATGGAGTTTTTTTGTAGCTTTTTGGATTGGAGGGTGGGTAGGAATGCAGGAAGGGCCCTCCATATGTTAATGTGTCATGAGATTGAAGCGGCCAGAGATGATTCGGCTATTTGGTTTTCCGTGTCCGGGACGACTACCCGCTTTTCTTGTTTCGATTTTGCCCTTGTCACGGGTTTAAAGTTTGGATCCAGTAATTTTGATCCGCATGTTCAGCAAGATCCCCGTTCCTCGACTGTGTACAAACAGTTAAATGATTGTACACCAATAACGGGCAGAGATTTGTTCTCAAAGTTCGAGAATGGTGATTTGGGATTGGACGAGTTGGGCTATTTGAAGGTGGCTCATGTTCTAGCCTTAATTTACTTTTTTCTCGGTTATAGCGACACGAAATTAGTCGACACGTGGATTTGGGTATTAGTGAATGATCTACGTGCATTTAATCGATTCCCGTGGGGCTCGTACACTTACGGTGCGCTGAAGTACTATTGTAGTTTTGTTCCGAGAACGGCGGAACAGGGGTCCAAGAAATATCATTTCTATGGACCCGTTTGGGCACTCCAGGTGTGTTTAATGATTTTATTAATTTAATTATTAGAATTATTCATATATATCATGTACTAATCAATATTGATTTTCATTCATTGTAGATTTGGTCCTACGAGGCTATTCCAGATTTAAGAGCGATTTGTGCAGAGAGGTTGTCTACAACCGAATTTTCTCGTTGGAAGAATTGGTTCTTCGGTGGAGGACAAACAAAGAAGCTTAACAGTTTCTGGCATCGTCAGGTAAAAATATTAAATTTAAAGTTGATTTTGTTTAATGTAGTCTAATAATAATTTTATTTAATGTGATTGCATTTTGTTGTCCGAGATGGTCTCACACCATCCGATGCGGAGACACTAACTTATTATTGGCAGAGTGTCATTAGGGAAGATCGACTCCATGTGTCTTATATTGCGGCTGAGAATCCATTACATCCCACGATCATAGGGGACCATGGGGTACGAGAGCTATACAGATTTGGACAGCGGACACAACGTCTGACCAATTCTAGAGGAACCGGACAGAGGCAACGCCGTTCCACTGAAGGTGGTAAACGGGTCCGAACGGAGACTGGAGAGAGGGAGCCCGATCAACACCATATCTTCACCGTCGAAGACGTCCGTAAAGTCATTAGGGAGGAAAACCAAAACTTGCAGCGGAACTTGCGGCAGGAAATAGTTCACGACGTGAAGGCACTATTTCGATCGATGTTTTGTCGATCTAAGAGCCGAGGATTAGCTAGTACGTCCTCTCACGCGGGTGGTAACCGTACACCACACGGTCTTGTTAGGAGTGAATCGGTGTCGATGAGACACCGTCGTGACCGAGATGAGGATATGGGAGATCACTCTCTCCGGGTTGAGGAGGAGAGAGCCACCTCGGTGTACCGCCCCGTGATTGAGGAGGAGATAGCCGCCCCGATGTACCGCCCCGAGGTTATAGATCTGGATGACGAATCGGATAATGAGGCGGAGCAGCCGGTCATTCCACCGATGCAGGGTCGACACAGTGTATACGAGCGTGGATGTTATGCTCCGGGGTCGGTGAGGAGCATGTTTGACTATGTCGACCATGTTTATGGAGATTGTCCGCATCGTCAGAGCTGGTCCTACGGTGCACAACCCATGCACCCACTTCCTTTCGACGGTGGAAATTGACGTCAGTATTATGCTCCTGTTCAGGAGCAGCCTTCAGCACACCGCCCCGAGGTTGGTGCATCGTCTGCGAACCCGGTACGGGTCGAGCCAACCTTGTCAGACGATCATAATTGGCTCGATGAGTTTTCTGTTGATACAGTTTATCAGGTACCATATAATATTTAATTTTTATTTAATTTACTTTATTAATTATATCATTTTTTTAATAAATAACATTTAATTTTAGGCTTTGACGACTCCCCGAGCTAACCCGTTTGATGCCCCAATGATGACCACTCCCATAATAGCTGCAAATTATCGGTAGCACCGTTTATCTGGACTATGGTGTTTCACGATTGCTGCGAATTATCCTGTCCCCCCCGATTTACTCGACGACCTCGAGAGTCCAACTAAGGAGTTAGAGCAACAAACCATGGATTTATACATGGGAGCACTGAGGAAGATGAAGAGCCTCGGGGGTATCGATGTGTTGGCTACTCCCCACTATCATCAGACCGTGATAGTCGATTCGGTTTTCTTCGTAAGTAATAATTCAATATTTGTATTATGCTTATTAAATAATTACCAACATTTCTTTCATTTATTTAACAGAACGTTCTCTGCTCGAATTGGAAGAATTGCGTTCCGGATCCGGATTCTGATATGCACGACATGGACTTGACTATGCGCATTACGGAAGCCGAATGAAAGTCTCATGGAGTACATTCTCGGTAAAAACTTAACGGAACATGCACAAAAGTGGTATAGTGTCAAATACGTAAGTATTTATATTAATTTAGCTTAGTTATTTATTTATATTATAAATTATTTATATAGTAATTAATTCTATTTTTTTGAAGCTGTTATTGCCATGTCTCTGCTTCGATCAATGGGTCACTGTTCGGATTGACACTGGTCATTGGAGGATTGAGGTGTATGATTCGTTTGCACACAAAGCTGATGATCATGGCCGAGCACGTAGTTGAGACCTCTGGCGAAGCTGATTGGTCCATTTTTGTCGTACGGCAATTACTGGCGCCTTAATGACTTTGGATATCAGGATCCCCTACCGCGGTCGCCCACTGTGCAGATTATGCCTCATGAGCTGCAGTTGGTGCAAAAAGATGATAAAAGTTGTGGACCGATGGCCTGCATGGTAGTTGAGAGATTCATTGCCACTTACCCGACAATCAAGTGGGGCAACGAACCCGGCAATGTAGTTGTGTATCGTCGGTTGATGGCTCATAAGATCTTTGACATGTGCTATACGAAGGAGGGTTTATGATGACTGTTTTGATTTATAAATTTGTATTTCATTGACATATTTGATTTGAACTTATAAATCCCGCTCGGCCGTACGAATCCCGCTCACCGTATCGGAATCCCGCTCGGCCGAATCGGAATCTCGCTCACCGTCGTGATTAGTTCAGCCGAGCGAGATTCATAATTTTTTTTTTAATTTTTATATTGTATTGGTGCAGCTCGTTTTTCAAAGAATTGATCTTCTCGATGCGAATTTTTTGGAAGACGGTGCTGTAGATTTTTGATATAATTATGAATTAACATAATACAAATTAACATAATTTTGAATTCATTAATTACTTTGACAATTACAAATTACGATATACTAAAATGTTTCCGACTCCGGTGAGTCCGGCACATCCGTTCCCGGACACTTCCTCCTAGTGTGCCCCACTAGATGTACTTGCTTCGGCTCCTGAGGGTCTTCTACTATTCTTCGGTCTCCCTGCCTGACGCGTAATTAATGGCGGCAACACGACCATTGAGGCCACATCTTCCGGCACCCGCCAATTACGCATGGGGGCTACCAGATATAGTGTTCCGGCATAAATCATCCTCCAATTCTCAGTCTTGTATGCATCTGACACGAAATCTAGTAGATTTAGTCCGGCAACCCTATAGATAAAAAATCTATTAATACACAAGTCCGGAACAACCCTATAGACGGAAAAACTATTATACCTGATAGCAGCACAAGCATGCGAACACAGGATCTCATCGAGTTGCCACTCACGACATTCACAAGCGTTTCTGTTGATTTGAACTCACTATTGATACGTTCCGTCGTGAACCTTGAATTTGTCTCCGTTCACTAACACAACAGTGAAGCAATGTGAACGGTCCTCCGACGGAGCTAACTTTAGCTCTGCAGCAATTGTAAGCGGATTATCTCGTGCCATGGCTTTTGCTCGACGTTGGTCACACCATTGTTCCACCATGTGACCTATTGCCTCGATCATAGAGCATATCGGCAGACGTCGTGCTGTGAGCAGTCTCGAGTTGATGGATTCAGCTATGTTAGAGGTGAGTTGACTGTAACGGCGAACGGGAGACTTCAATCTAGACCACTTTTCCGGTCCGACATCCATTAACTTCTCGTATGCCTCAGGATAGGCTTGATGAATCCCTTCCATCGCACGATCGAAATCATACATCGTATAAGCATAGGCATCATCATGATACATCTTGATAAGCGTCTGACCATATCGTGTAAGCTTATTCTGAAGATGATAGTAACAAGTGCCATGGGCCGCTTCCGGATAAACAGCCTCTACCGCGTTAGCTAAGCTTCGGTGTTGATCGGATATGATTATTAAATTGGTTGGCATCGTAAATGCTTCTCTGAGTCGGGACATGAACCACGTCCAAGAGTAATCGTTCTCAATTGGACCCACACCAAAGGCTAGTGGAAATATTTGGTCGTTGCCATCTATCGTAGCAGCCACAAATAACACTCCTTTATTCCTTCCTTTCAAGTGAGTCGCGTCGACCACAATCAGATCTCGGAGGTTAAATACCCACGGAGCACGAGAAACATTAAAAACAACGAATAATTGTTGGAAACGACTTTCTGAATCGACTTCGAGATCAGTCATTGTACCTGGATTCGTTGTTTTCAGTACGTAGAGGTAACTAGGAAGCATCTTGAACGAATTCTAGTGCCCGCCATAAATCATCGCCACAGCACAATTACGGGCTCGTAGAGCAACACTATAGCTTGTTTGAAAGCCAAATTCACTCTGGATAGCTGCCATAATTTCTTTTGGTTTTAGGACAGATTTTTGACGGCGCATTCGCCGAGCTACATAAGCAATGAGCGCCTTTGCACGAATCCTTCTTGGACTAGTCTGTGAAAAATCTCGATTACATGTGTGTTCGGCATGCAAGCAGTTTACAATCCACAACACATCTCTGCGAAACGACGCCCGTAGAAAAAATGGGCAGTCACAACTCCGTCTGCATTTATACTCAACCCGACCACTGTCAGAACGAGCCACCCTAAAATCGAGACCTTGTTCCATGTGCCGAAGTGCAGCAGAAGCAAACAAATCCGCCTTCTCCCAAAATATCGCACCTTCACGGAGTAGATAGTCCACAACGTGATCCAGATCTCGAACCATAGGTGAATCCGATGCATCGAGAGGAATGAGTGGAAGTAAACCGTCATTTACTTCTTCGGTGCCACCATATATTATTTCGTTGCTTGGAAGGGCACGGTTGTCCGGCATGAGCATAGATATCAGTTGATTCACACCACCTTCACGTCGGATCCATACCGCAAAGTCGCCAAACGCACATTGATTTAATGCACCAGACACCTCATCGTATTCTTCTTCGGATGAACTATCCAAAATATTTTCTTCATCACTGTCGGATACAACATGGGTATCCTCTTCGCGAAAAAAGGTTTCCTGTTCGCGAAAATTTTCAACCGATTGTTACCACCCGCTTGATCTTCAAAATTGAACCTTGAACCAAATTGTTCAACAACATCGGGTGTATGATAAGATTGAGCATTAGAGTGCTCGAGAAATAAAGTCGGCTCGATTTGTGTAGTACAAAGATGAATTAGGTCCATATTGGTCTCGAGAATGGACCTAAGCGTGATACCATGACGAGAAATGTAGGTGTAATAAATTTCATAATTTGACGAAAGTGAAAAGGGATTAAGATTGTATTGAATGAACTGTCGTAAAATTGGGATACAAACACTGTTCCTAGGAATGCAGACAACTCTAACTTCACCGCCAATATACTCGGACAAATTGTTAAATTGCCCGTTAAAATGAACAATAATATTATACCAACTATCCATTTTTTTTGATGAAACGAGGAAGCAAAATTCTACAGAAATAATTTGTAGTTGAAAATGAAATGAAAGAGGAGTGAGTGTGTTTGATTTTGGACTGAGCGGAATTCAGTGAGCGGGATTCTGCACGAGCTGTCAAGTCAAAAAAGTGGAGCTGGATCCCGCGAGCGGGATTCCGCTCTCCGCGAGCGGATCCGAGAGCGGGATTGGGGCCGCCGGGCGGGATCCCGCGAACGGATCGGGGCACGCTCGAGCGGGATCCCACGAGCGTTACGGGCGGCCGAGCGGGATTCCACGTGGCCACGCGGGAATCGGCTCGTCCTGCCACGTGGCCGAGCGGGATTCCACGTGGCCGAGCGGGATTTGGTCAGTACGTGAGCGGGATTCTACGTTAATCATTTGCGCACGAAACGAAGCAAAATAACGGTTTTGCGGTCGACAAGTTTGAAAAGTGGGGATATTTAAGTAAAGTTGGGTATTTTGTGTATCAATTATAAGCTTTGGGTAAAATTGCCTTTTCGATTTCCGATCTAGGTATTTAAGAAAACGCCCCTAATTTTAGTTGCATAACTCATTTCTTTTTTCTTTCTTTTTAAAAAAATAAATTATTATTACTAATGAAACTCTTTTTTTTAACTAATTAAATATAAATATATCAAAAGAAATGAGAAATCATATAAAATATATAAATACAATTTTTGAAATAAGGGCAATGCCCTTTCTTTCAGATAATGAGAAATTGAACATCCGATTCTTAGATAAATTAGATAGATTGTTAATTAAATTTACTATTAATTATTAATGAATATAAATTGAATTGAATTGATATTGAATTGGTTTTTGTAAAATAATATGAATTTGGATTGAGATTGATTTTAATTGAATTATGTTTTTTTTAATAGACGTAGTTGTGCACCTATAAATTAATAAAGAGAATAATATATTTACCGCTAAATTTAATGAAAGTTAAATTGATTTAAAATTAGAATATTTGATTTTTATATAGATAATAATAGATTATTTTGAATAATTTAAAAAGAAATCATTTATTAAAGAGTTTAAAAGAAATTTAACGTAAATATTTTTTTGAAAAAATTAATTAGACTGAAATGCAATTAGATTTGAAATTGAATTTTTAATATAAATGTGTATCTATTGAAAATAAAAGAAATAAACATTTGCCCCTCAATTTAATGAAATTTCAATTGAGTTCAATTGAAATGAAATTGAGATTGATTTGGAATTGAAATCATTCGGTGTTTATATATATAAGATGTTCATTTTGGCATTGAAAAGTTAGAATATTAAATATTAATTATATGACGGGGAATTGAAAATAATAATATAATCTTGTTTTAAATGAGAATAATGAAAATTCAACAACAACGATTAAATATATCTAATAGTTAAATTGTCTTATAGATTTTATAATGGATTGCAAATTAGCACAAATGATCTTTAATGTTTGCTAGTTTGAATGAATTGGTCATTCTGTTAAATTTTAAATTAGCCAATTGTTAATTTAGGGGCATTTACATAATAAAAGTTTCAGAACCAATTCATCTAATTTTAAATTAAAATTTAACTATTTGTTTAAAATATTTTTTGTTGGTCCCGAGAGTAACGTTCAAGTGTAGAGGGGGGGGTGAATACACATGAAAACCGATTTCTCAACTTAAAACCCGAACAGTCCTTTGATTGGGAGTGCCGTACTGAATGAATTCAGCAGACAAAATAAGCTGTTCTGAATCGCGTGGCAGAGTGACTGACTTTACTGAGGCCTGCTAGCTGACTAGAGTCAGAATTCAGTACCGTTCAGATAAAGTTCAGTAGTGCGGAAATGTGTAGGCCCAAATACAGTTGAGTTAGGAAAACGTTTTTAGCAAAACAGTTTCAGTCCTTGTTTTTGCGAATTTTGTCCTCAAATATATTTTTTTGTTTTTTTTACCCTCAACTCCTTGTTTTTGCGATTTTAGTCATACCGTTAGATTTTCCGTCCATTTGAACGGTAATTCAAGTTTAATTTTAAAAAATAAAAAATTAAAAGGGCAAAATCGAAATTATTTATTTATATGGACCAAAATTGCAAATGAAGAATTATTTGGAACCTATTTAGCAAAATAAAATAGTTTAAGGACTGATTTCACAAATTTTACACAAATAAGCTAATTGATTCGTATATCGACGAGATTTTTTACATTAAATGTGCTAACGCAGCGCGCCGCACCAGCCCCGCCTTCACGCCGCCGTCGGGAGAGCCGCCGCGAGTGCGAAACAACGGAGCATCTGTGTGCGACTGAACAAGTAGTAGCCGCAGCCGCCGCGCGCTCTCCGCCTTCGCTCCGACCGTCCTCTACCTCATTTCGACAGTCCCGACGTCGCCCAGACGTCTGCCGTGAAGAATGGCGGTCGACGTTCTTGCAAACGCGAAGAACAAGCGCTCCCCGTCGCCGCCATCTCTGCCGCCCAAATTCTCTCTTTTTGAGCTATGATTCGATCAATTGAAAGAGGGAAAATGTAATTGGAACACTTACGACCACCGTGTAACGGATTCCGACTGAGATTATTTCATCAATTTTTCGAATTTCAAACGATTCGCCGGAAAGAATTCATGGTGAGTAACAAACTTCAGATGTCGATTTCGGTCCCATCTGGGATTGGATGACCCCTTACGACCTATCAACGCGAAGCTCGTGAGACGAGGAATCCAGCGGTTTAAGCCGATCGTCGATCGGACACCAGACGCGCTAGGAATCGCCACCACAAGATGCGGTTGAACCCTAGAAAACTAGGTTTTCGTCCAATTTGGGGTTTCTTCTCCGTCTCGAATTTCGAGCTTACCGGACCAAAAAAAAAAACAGTACTTAAATAGTACAAACGGCAAATAAAAGTATACACATTGGTCCTATCAATTACAAATTGGCAAATTTAATGCAAAAACTCGTCGATACGAATCAATTAGCTTATTTGTGTAAAATTTGTGAAATCAATCCTTAAACTATTTAATTTGCTAAATATGTCCCAAATAATTCTTCATTTGCAATTTTGGTCCATGTAAATAAAAATTCGAATTTTGCCCTTTTAATTTTAATTTTTATTAAAATTAAAATTGAATTATCGTTAAAATAGACGGAAATCTAACGGTAGGACTAAAATCACAAAAACAAAGAGTTGAGGGTCAAAAAAAAATGTTTGAGGACAAAATTTGCAAAAATACGAAGTTTGAGAATTTATTTTTCGCCAATTTGACTTTAATTTTTGACGAATCATAAGCGACCATTTTAAATTATGACTGAAATCGAAAAGTGCATGTCTAGTTTTAAACTTGCAGCCACTTAAGCTGCGGACCTGGTCGGTAGAAAAATCCCTTATATGCGAAGATCTAGGTTATTTTACCGTCATCAGATTCGGAAATGGGAAATGGCGGGTATATTGCCGCCCATTTCCAAAATTTGCCAAAGCTCTCACAAATTTCTCCTCTAATGCATCCCCACGTTGCTATAATTCCCACCGCCATCGGCAAATTCCCTCGAACCTCACATCGCAAAATCTTTTGGAATTCTCTGAAGATGTCTCAGGCGGCGGAGAACCCCTCCAAAATCCAGAAGATCCACGATAACAATTGCGTTTCCGAAAGTAAACCTAGTCAAACCGCCCCGTTTCTGCTGGTAAAACGGCTTTCCGAGAAGGCTGTTTTACCGTCTAGAGCTTCACCTCTCTCAGCCGGCTACGATCTCTCAAGGTATAAAAACATCCACATATTGCTTCCCTTTTTTCTTAATATGCTTTAATTAATTTCTTCTTTAAATTCTACAGTGCGGCAGAGACTAAGATTCCGGCGAGAGGAAAAGCAATGGTGCCAACGGATCTAAGCGTTGCTGTTCCTGAAGGAACCTATGCTCGTATCGGTAATTTCTCTGTTTTTCGATGAATAAACTTCCATCATACTATGCGGATTCTCAGAACCACTGGTTGATTTTGCAGCACCGCGTTCTGGGTTGGCGTGGAAGCACTCGATAGATGTGGGGGCGGGGGTGGTGGATGCTGACTACCGAGGACCGGTTGGGGTGATCCTCTTCAACCATTCCGATACAGATTATGAAGTGAAGGCCGGAGATAGAGTCGCACAGTTGATTATCGAGAAGATTGTGACGCCGGAGGTGACGGAGGTTGATGATCTTGACTCCACCGCTCGTGGCTCCGGAGGATTTGGATCCACTGGCTTTTGATTGTTGTTTAACATCATCTAAGTTAGTACTAGTATTTTCGATATTTTGACCGATGGTGCAATGCAAAGAAGTTTCATTTCGTTCAGTCATTTTGTCGAACAAGTGAGAGATTGAAATGTGTAAATTTTTCAAGTAAGTGTTGCTTAATTGTTTCGTTTGCTAATTGTGTGCATTTGATGGCCAACAGGAACCGCATGGTTATATGTGAATGTCTTAGTAATTTATAATAACTTGTGAATATGTCTCTCTCTAGATTAAGAGGTCAACTAGTTCAAGAGATTTCCTTTTTCCCACTTTTCTTTTTCTTTCCTGTTTGTGGGTGAATGTGATAGATGTGAGTGTATGTATAAGTATTGTGAAACAAATGCTGGAAAGGGGATAAGATTTCAGACAGTCTTTTTAAAATGTAAAATCTGCTTTAGTTGAATTAAATGTAAGAAACATGAAGTCCGTTAATCTTTATCTGATCTCTTGGACATGTTTCCAAATGTCAACATTGGCATCCTAAGCAGTTTAAGGGATGAAAAGAAAAGCAAAGCTGTTAAAAAGTTAATCTCGTTTATATAACCATATGGACCTTTAGGTAAAAGTAAAACAGTTATGTATGTTATCATAATTAAATCAATACAGAACCACTTTTTTTGTTAGCTGAGTTTCATTGCTATTGTGACAATCATGTTTCAGTATCTACTCTCATTATCTAACTCTATTTGAATCATTATTGGCCCATTATGTTAATGTGGTGGCCATTATTGCAGGTTTTGATAATCAGGGAAAAACTGGCGGAACTGTATGAATCTGAACAACAATGGTCAAAAGCTGAACAGATACTTACTGGCATTGGCCTGGATTCTGGAATGAGGTAAGAGAGCAGATCTTGGTAGAGTGCATATAGAGATTCACTTTGTGCTTAAAATCTGGCAGAGTGAGTGATGATACCTTCAGGCTTTACGTCCAAATAGCCCCTTTATACCATTCATTTACGTACTTGCCCGGACATGAAACCTGAATGGGATTCATATTGAAGTTTTGACTTTGAGATCCAGTTATCTGCATTTGTTTTCTAATCGAACTCATTGTTACTGAATTGATGTGCTTGTATAATTTTCCACAGGATGATGATGCACTTAATGCAGAAGCTTTTATAAACAAAGCTTCAACCGCATGAAGTGCTAAATTTGCAATACAAGGTTCGTATTGGTTGACATCTGCTGATACCTTGTAGATCTTAGAAGGAAGTTTTTGGAAGCTGCACTCTGGCACTATGATATTTCCCAAATTGAAAAGCAGAAAATCGGAGATGAGTAAGTATGAGGGATAGTTTTTGTCCACTATATTGTATGTACTACTTACAGAAATATCACACTAACCATATATTAGTCCTGCCAAGCTGTATTAGGCATGCTCATTATGACTTTATCACTGCTAAGAATCTTGATATCTGCTGCTGCTCTTCATATGTTCTATTTTTATTTTAACATATGACATCTCAGTTTGCCTCACCATCATTCTAAACAGTCTGCTCTTCATATGTTCTATTTTTATTTTAACATATGATATCTGCTGCTGCTCTTCATAGGTTTATCTAGAGAGAATTTTTTGTTTCATTTTTCAAAATTCTTTGTTGGAGCTTTTGTCGATCTCATTTATTGTTCTTTCTAGATATGTTTCTCCAAAATTGCCAAATGGGTAAAGAATATTATATACTGCTTTGTTCTAAAGCTTCAAATTTTTGCAGGCTCAGAAAATATACATTTATCAATCTTTTGCAGGTTCAAGCTGTGATATATTTGAGGATAAAAAACAAGTAATCCTTTAGAATTTCAAGTCATCAATTACCATATTGCAATACATATGTTCCAGCTATTTTCGGAGGGCTCTGGGATTTAAACTGTTGAAGTTTGAAGGCTCCGCCAAATGGGTTACTTTGTTTTGTTTTGCAATTAAATAACGTCTTATCTAACAAATTCTTTTATTCGGCAATGGGGGCATTTAACAATTTCAAGATGTTTTGCCAATTAAACAATTTCATCGGCGAGTACAAATAGATACAAAAAATAGGACTGGTGATTTGTTTCCCCATTTAACATAGAAATACACTTTCGTGTGCTGGATGTACCTACATCCGGGTCGCACGGATCCGATTTTGACCTAACTTTGATTTGAGTTGAATTCCCTTTTTTTTAAAAAAAAAAAACCTATGCACTCTCTCATTCTCCATTATCCGACTCCGCTCTCTCATTCGCTGTCTCTCTCTTCCAAAACTCTCGCATCTCTCCTACAAATCTAAAGAACTCTCGCATTATGGTGTACTTTTTGCCTTTGGCAACCATTGTGTTGGAGGAAGGGGGAGATCGAAGCCACCCCTCTCGATAGTGATTATAGACATGTCGTATGAGGATCAACTTTCTCTCTCCTATTCGGGTATGAGAGTTAGGAGATTGTACAATGCGTTTGCCTTCCTCTCTCTCTCTCTCTCTCTCTCTCTCTCTCTCTCTCTCTCTCTCTATTTTGGTTTGAATCTGTAATAGTGGTGATGGGGGTGAAAGTAGAAAGAGAAAGTTTGAATGATCGTAGAATGCGTGTTTACAACAAAGTATGCTTGGAGTAAGTGGAGTGTGTTGATAGGGGAGTACAATAGAAGTTGAAAATATTTATAGATTTTCCTTTTTTTTTCGTTGTCTCTTGGTGTCATTATAGAATGATTGTTTATGCATAGAAATTGTCAAAGCTATAATTGAATTAACATAAAATTATAACAATTTTTATTTGAGTTTTTGACTAGGCTATTTTGGGTGAATGAAGAATAGTATGGGTCTTCGACTCTTCGTGTTCTTACATCTCAAAGTATACAATAATTTTTGCTAAATAAAAAAAAAAGGGAAAAAGAGGATTTGAACATATATAAGATCTCTGAAGTTGATAAAAGAACAACTTACAATTTAATTGTAAGCTACTAGTGTGATATGATTAGCATATAATATATATATTCTAGGATTCGGGTCGTGAAATTGAGCCATAATTGGGTTGGATGTACATGTGTCCGACGCACACAAGTATTTGCGTTTAACATGTAGGGAATGGATCTTGTAGGAATTGCATTTTGCATAGAAATTAGAAACATATCTTCACCTTCTTGTATTTATTGAATGTGAACATATTCCTTATGCATAATCTTATATAACGACAAAAATATAAAATTGTAGAACTTTTCTGCATTAAAAAAAAATTATGCATTGGTTCTTAATTTCTATGTAAATGTGAATTCCTACTATATTTATACCCTTTAACATCTATATCTAACAATTACTCATAAAAAAGAATGTATCTAATCAACCATTTAAATGAAACATAAAATAGGTTAGCTTCTTCCTTAAAACCAATTACTCATAAGTCCTAAACTTCTATGTTTTGATTAGGCGTGGAATGTAGTATTTTCATAACTAAACGTCCCAAGATTTAAAAAAGTAAATGTATTTCGTGAGTGATTAAAGTTTTCTCCAATTCCCTAACCGATTATCGGACAGGGCAAGTCGTTGGTAGATGCACCAATTGGTAGGTCGGTTTAAGCCAGTTTTCATCACGCAAACATTGACAGAAACAAACTTATCTTTTTAATAATGGAAGTAAATCAACACTTACTATCAAAATTGTACACTTAGCTCATTGCAAATTATACAGTTAAAACGACATTAGACTAACCATAAATGATATCACATAAATTCTGCCTTTTTAGACCTCAAAATTTGAGACATAAAAGGGAACAATAATGTCGTCCCGTATACAGTAGTAGAAAATGTTGGACGTAGTAGTACTGTAGAGATAGATTTGAATATAACTACCAAAATTCATTTCTCTAGATTGGTACAACTAACTTGGTGGCTGCAATGAATTTCTCGACTTTACTCTTTCTTTCTTTCTTTCTAGATTTAAATAAGAATTAAAAACCATTGAATGCCTTATGACATCTTACCAATGCCTCCCTCTCTCTATGTTTATCAAGCAAGTTTGAAGGAGTTTTTTGATTGATTATTAGCGAAATGGATATAAGGGGAAATAATATTCCAAAGATATGGGCACAATATATGAACAACAAGGATTGCTCTCAAGGCATGTGCAGCTTATACTGCCCCCAGTGGTGCTACGTCGCTTTCCCGCCGCCGCCGTTTCAAGACTTCTCCGAAGAACAAACATCCGGCCCCAAATTCTCCCCCCTTGTCATCACAATCATCGTGGTCTTGGCCGGAGCCTTGCTTCTGGTGAGTTACTACGCCATCATCTCCAAGTACTGCCGCAAGAGATTCTCATCCGCGAGGAATGATCGGAGCAGTGTGGCCGTGGAGATGGGAGTGGAAGTCGTCCAGGAGCCGTGGTTCGTGGTGACTAACGGGCTGGACGAGGCGGTGATAAAGTCGATCGCGATGTTCGAGTACAAGAGAGGAGAGGGGTTGGTGGAAGGGACGGATTGCTCTGTTTGCTTGAGTGAGTTTGTGGAGGATGAGAGGATTCGGCTTCTGCCCAAATGCAGCCACGCTTTCCACGTAGAATGCATCGACACGTGGCTCAGATGCCACTCCAACTGCCCGCTGTGTCGAGCCGGTGTGGCTGCAGCTGCAGGTCTCAACTCGGAGCCTTCACAAGAGAGCAGCAACGGCGAGGAAGAAAGTGTGGGGATTGAGATTATTAGAGAGGAAGAAGAATCGGAAGATAGAGCGAAAAGGCGTATTAGAAGATCAGTATCGATGGATAGTGTGAGTAGGCAGCAGAGCAGTAGAAGTTGGGAAATGATGATGATGAAGAGATCGCATTCCAGTGGAAGGTTGATGTGTAAATATGGGAGAACCCAGAATTCAACGATTCCTTTGTGAAATCAATCTTGTATTTATTTATTAATTTGTTTGTAATTTCTAAATGTGTTTATGTTTTGTCGTAGGAAGTAGAGATCTATGCTTGGAAAGTTCCTTTGGGGATACCAAGCACTCAACTTCCGTTGTATAAAAGGAAAAAACGTAGCTCTGTTGGTGCTGCGAAGCCACGAAATTTTAGCTCTAAATAAATAACGAGTTAAATAAGAAAAGGCAGTGTAATTGTACTTGTAGTCCTCAAATTTTACATCAAAAATTATTCTTGGAACCTCTGAATTCCATTGGGTGGGCGGCCCATTACACAATAAAATTGTTTGATTCGCCAACATAAAAAATAACTTATTGGTCCGAACGAGCTTAAGCCCATTAGTAATGCAAGTAAGGTACCTAAATTGGTTCTCACTCTCTCTCTCTCTCTCTCTCTCTCTCTCTCTCTCTCCTCTAGATTATTTTCTCAAGTTTATTTCTTGATGGTGATACGTAACTTGAGTCATGTCTTTTTGTGAAAAATTAATACGTTTAAGTACGAGGAATAGCATTTTTAGTAAAAAAAGTAGCATGAATCATATACCAAGTTATTCACTTATTTGCTTTAACATTGTATTTAAACAAGGGTGGGTACATGATGAAAATTCAGAGTACGAAATGATAAATATGTAAATTTAGATGGAGAGAGATGAAATATGATTTTTTTTTTAAAGATAGAAGAAAATTAAAATTAATGAACCCTAAAACAGTACCATTATAAGTTTAGATTACTAATTTTGAATAAAATATGATATTATATTAGATTTGGATCACTAACCCCTTAAAAGACCTTATAAGAAAATTAGTTTCTCAAGCTCAAACAACATAATCAAAATACTAAGTGGATGTTGGAAGAAACTTTTCATTGTTTATCTTAACATAATTAATAATCATTAATTTATAGATTGTAAGAAATAAATTGGGTGATCAGCCTTTTATCTTATCCATCCTCAAAGAAATATATATATATATATATATATAGAGAGAGAGAGAGAGAGAGAGAAGGCATATGTATAATGGATGGAAGGTAAAGGTTGAAGGTGTGAAAACGAAAGGTTAGCGGCAGGAGGACGCCCCACCGCTGAGTTTTCCCGCAAAATGGCACTCTTCTTAATGAGCAGATAAATCTCACACAACAAACAAAACTAAAGGCCAGAATTCAATGCATATGGCATTTTGCATCGATCCACAAAAACAAATGGGGCTTAGCCTCAGCTAGACAGACTTCTATAAGAATACAAATTTATACCATGGGAAACAATAATAATAATAATAATAATAATAATATACAACAGACATGCAGAAATTCAATTTCATAGCATGCTTTGCTTTGCATATTATACACGACAGCGATCTCTCACCTCCCCTACGCTACGCCACTCAATCTTACCTTACCTCCTTCCTCTCTCTCTCTCTCTCTATATATATATATATATAGTCATATATATATGACTATATCAACAAAGTTTATATTTTATGTAAAACTACAATGCACGAATCCACACACAAATAGGGTACAATTGTTTTGATAATTATGTATATACATATATTATATTATACTGTACTTTACTATACTATACTAGGGTATGGATCTTGTGGGAAGGCAGAGTTATGTAGGAAGGTAGGAAGTATGCATATTCCCTATATGTTTTATGCATATTCCTTAATTTTCTTATGCATACATTTTGTATTTTTTATATTTTTGCCCTTGTGCATAAAACATATAAGGAATATGCAAAATGAATATTCTTGAGCATATTCAATCTAAACCAACAAAAAATGAAATGAAGGGTGCAAATTTCTTCTTATTTCTTATTTTAAAGAGGCTTCTCATATAGTCCATTCCCTACTATACTATACTATATACTATACTATACTATACTATACTATATACTATACTATACTATAAGCAGATTGCTCTAGGACGATGCTGCGTCTTACATTTGGTTTGTGTACGTCGCTTGAAATTTGAACAAGTGTTGACTATTCCAAACTACGTATTCTGAAAATCTATATCTTTTGAAAACAAAATATAATTAAGGTGAATGAAAAATTATTTTTTAGTAAATGAAAATATGCTTTGAGTGTAAAAGATGTGATATAAAAGGATTAATACCAAGTATTATTGAATTTGAATCTCCTAAACCGTAATATACTCATGGGATCAAACAAACAATCATCAACTTAAATCTACTCTAATACCACGATAAATTTGGATCATACACCTCTTAAAAAAGCCTTTAAAAGAGAAATAATTTTTCAAAATTATATATAAAATGATGAATACCAAACTGATATAGACACAATAAGTGACTTAAAATACAGACTTTCATGAATTAACTCTGTATAAATATCGTGTTATCTATAAGCATTTTGTGTACACACATAATTCATTTTATATATTTGTGTGGTGCAATAATCTTATACTCCAATTATTCATGTACTACTACATACTTGCACGGTTACACCTACGTGTTTGTATCAAGACTAGCAGAAGAAAATCCAAGAACAATACTAAATAATGTCGAAAATTAATCTTTTTACTGATCTGATTGCCTAAAATTGCTAAAATTAAATTAAATGTAGAGCTGACCAAAAGCGGTGAATTATTTTTCAATAAATCCTACATTTGAACACAATCGACATTACAACGTTCAATAACTTGTAATAATAAATAAACGAACTATATATATATATAACCCTAGGTGTGACAACCTAGGATGGCTTCCTCCTCAATTATTCTCAGCATGTGGTGCACTGCTCCCGCAATTTCGTCTGCTGAACTCAGCTGGCAACCTTCCTCCACCTACAAACAAACAAACCATTATTAATTTATTATTTCTTCATCCCAAAAAAAAAAAAAAAAATTATATGTTCACTAAAATCATGTATAAAGACAAGAAAAACGTAGTCGTATACATAGAAAAACACCTATTAAAGTATTAAGCAAAAAAATTCCTTTTTCCGGCATCCCAGCACATGCAAATTCAACCCAAGATATTTTATCACATCACTTCCGAAACCACCCTCATGAAATAAGTACTATTTACACGCAGTAGAATCTTTTGCACAGTGCACATAGTTTGATGTAGAAGTAGGTGCAGGCTGTGTGTAGAAAAGTAGATTCTTTTGCATGGTGAGGTCATTTTCGACAGTCCCAGTTTTGTTACCATCACAGACACTGTTCAATGCATGACACCAAAAGTGGTGAGAGAGTTAAGTTGGGGAACAAAATTCTTAACAATTTATTATGCATAACATGTACTAATGAATCAAGACAATAACATTATTTCGTTAGCCACATATATAGGTAGAGACAAAATAATATCGTAAACGAGTGAACGAGCTTTACCCAGTACGTACCTTAGCGCTGACGGAGTAGAGTACTAGTGGGTCGAGCGTGGTTACGTTGAGGTGGAGGACGGTGAGGAGGACGGTTTGGAAGGCGGCAACGATCTTGGAGAGCTGCCGGACTCTCCGCCGTGAGAGGATTCGGATATTCGCGTGGGTTTCGATTAGGGTAACTTCTATGTCAGCAATGGCTGCCTTGGTTTGAGATGTGTACTTGTTGTGGGAGCAGCAGAATTGCGGGTAAGCAAAGAATTGAGCAAATGGGCCGCCTAAATCTTGCTTGTTATCATCAATTTGATCATGATGGTCCTTGTTGGTAACATTTACATGGTTCAATAATGCAAATTTCTTGGCTTCTAGTGACTGAAGAATGTGCTCTAGCTCCTTCACAAACTCGATTGCACCACCAACAATTGAGGCTTGGTCGCCCTACAAGAAAAATTGCCCAACATCATTAATTACAAGTTCTTGATTTGGGGTGTCTTTTGTTTAGAGGAGATGTAATGAAATAGTAACTCCAATGTGCAATGATTTTGCAGTAGTACTTGAATCATTAAATGAGGTATGTATGGTGAAAGTTGATGGGATGAGAAGGAGATTTTAGTAGGACAGAGACAATAAGAAGACATGGGGAAGTTGAGAGTGTGACGTCACATTATTCTGTTCTACCAGAACATGAACAAAAGAGTAGAAATTAATAAGCCATAAATTGTTCCGAGGATGTTGTAAGAATATCAGAATCAGATTAATAACCAAGATAGAATTTAGCTACGACACCAACACCTGCAGTAGCTAGGCATTTTTTTCCCTTATATTTACAGCTTTGGCATTAAATTTGTCAAATCTGCTTGGATTATACTCAGAGCTAACGAAGACAACAACATATGTCCGAAAGAGAGAGAGAAAGAGATGGACGAAGAAGATGAGTGCAAGAACTCTTTTGGAATCAAATTATACCTTGGACAAATTCAAATCTTGTGATTTTTTTTTCTTTTTGGTAGAAGAACAGTAGACCCAAATCACATATTTATCATGAAAAACAAAAAGGGTTTTCAATTCTTGGCTGCAATTATTGCTTCCAATATAAAAGTCATCTAAAAATGTTGTCAAGAAGCTTTAGACGATGAAAAGATGGTTCTCGGTGCAAGGTATAACTTCTCAAATACCAAATATAATTATATTTCATGGGGAGAATCTTCAATTGTTTCAAAAAATTTCCAAAGTAAAAATTACTGAAAAAAGAAAAAGAATTATTTTAAAAAAAATCTTACTCTTTGAACATAAGACTCCGGCATAAGAGAGCGCAAGACAGCAAGATGCTCATTCATTTGCTTCCGTCGGTTTCTCTCGACGGCAATGTGCGTCATTCTCTGAGTCTCGGCCTCCTCTTTGTTTTTGCATACTTTGGGCCTCCTCCGCCTCTTCTTGCGGCCCTGCACGGCGGTTTCCGGCGGCGGCCTGGGTATGGAGGAGCAGCTTCCATTAATGTCTTGAGGGCTGGTTTGGGTGGAGTCATTGAATGGAGTAGTGGCGGCTGCTGAAACATTAGAGTCATACATGATGAAGTGCAAGAGCTCACTTGAAGAAAGTGCTTCAAGAGCCATTTTCTCTCTCTTAATTCCCTAATATTTGAGATGTTACTTTCATCTTTATACCACAGATTTGAGTACCCCAATACTATTGACTCTTGCTAGATTATAAAGGCTTCAATCATTTTATTGTCTTCTTCAACTTTTGAGAGAGGGAGAGAGAGGGAGAAGAGGGAGGTGAGGAGAAAATATCGATTTTGGTTATTTAATCATTTAACTTTAAAAATGGTCCTATTTTAGTCTTCGACAAGAAATTGAATTACACGCACTTAATTTTTATTTCTCAAAGTCACGCGCCTTAAACAAAAAAAAATTAAAAACAATATAAATTCTTGCACAAGGCTGTTCATATATGCAATTGCGTCTCCTTTTCCCTGCAATCAAAAGTTTTGCAAATTCTAAAGAACACATATAAAATCCCTCCGGATCAAAAAGTCACACTAATGCAGATTTTGAGCTCTGGTAGCGTCAACCCCCTCATATGCCCACCTTCGTGCAACCAAGGAGATTTGTTCGTGCTTCGCAAGGGACTTGTCCATTTTCAGCGGAATGCTGGTGCGAATTCGGTTGTCAGGTCGAGACCTTCGATTCCTGATGATATTATTGTCAGGTTTATGTTAATAGCAAGACGGTTAGTTTGATCTGATTCAGAACTCTCGCCTCCGCAAGATTGGTTTATGATCAAACTGTAGTAGTTTCAGATCAAGCCTACATATTGTGCATATATGGAAAATATATTATGGTTAATTTGGAAGGATATCAGAATATATCTGAAAAGATATTATGGTTAATTTGGGAAGATATTGGAATATATATGGAAAATATATTATGGTTAATTTGGAAGGATATCTCCTGATATATTTGATGTGATTTGGTCATGATTCCGATATCCTTGATTTATCGTACTATTTATTTGTAATTGATATTTTCATTTTTTAAGGTTTCTTAGTATGTATATATAGGCGTTGGATTTCTTTGTAGACAGACAAAGAATACATTTAAAGAATATTTTCTCTACTTCTTCTTTGTTTAAATTCTTGACATGGTATCAGAGCCGTGAGCTCGATCCATTTTGTTTACCGTCACGAGAGTTCATGACGGATGGGATCGGTGATTCCTCCACCAAGAAGGTGGATATGGCTTATTTTCTAGGTTCAAGTGATGGACTCGGAAACATTATCACACCCATTCAACTTCGTGGTGATAATTATGATGAATGGGCTCGTGCGATTCGCACATCCCTTAAGGCGAAACGTAAATTTGGCTTTATTGACGGAACTATTCCGAAGCCTACCACCGCCGATAAACTGGACGATTGGGTTGCAGTCCACTCTATGCTTGGTTTCATGGTTGATGAATATCGATGCGACGGAAGATTAAATAAAAATAAAGTAGATAAAATATGATAAAGGATACCAACGGAATCCGTTGATTCTTTGAATGCCGGAGATGATTTACAAATATTAATCAAAATCCGTTGATTCGCGCACGAAATATCGGAAGTTGATCTTCGTTAACCCATTGATTCGACGCACGAATACCTAGGATAACGGCATCAAAGCCGATCCGCCTTAGCGGAGGGAATGGGGACGAACGGTCGCATCGTCGATTTTCTTCAATCTTCAACTCTCTTTACAACCAATGATAGAACTATATATAGAAACTAATATAAACCCTAAAGCCCAAGATACAAAAGTCCAAATACAAAAGCCCATTAACTAATTATTACAATTAGTTAATTAAAATGAGTCCAACACCGTAAGCCCAATTCTTATCTTCATCATTCTCCCCGGGTTAGACAAAATTCGTCCTCGAATTTGTACGTATCTACCGTCAGCAAGAGGCTAATAAAACCGAAACAATAGTGGTTTATTCGCAAAGCCACGAACAAAGACGCGAATGAGGGAGGCGGTCTTCGACGCACGCCAAAAGCACGCTGGGTGTCTAACTCGACGCATGAACGTCGGCGCGCACGGCAGATCTGCCAGTCGGCGGCGGCGGCGGCGGTGCGATGTAGAAGCAAATATGGACTGCTCGATCGACGATGTGATGGAGGAGCACGACGAGTGATGGAGGAGCACGACGAGTGACGGTCGGCGGCGGTGGCGATCCGCATCGGTGGCCGCGGCGCGCTGGCTGCGGTGTTCTCCTGCAGGAACTCGCGGCCTCGAGCGGGTAGCCTATGGTGGTGACGGAGGCGGTGACGTGGATGCTTGCACGAGGGAGAAGCGATATCGTGGCTATCTCGGATCGGCGGATCCGAAGTTTTTTTTTATTCTCGTCGGATCCGGAATGAATACGGCGGAGCTCTCCTCGACGCCGTGGATTCGAACCGGGTCTGACAAATCGTACAAAACTTTTTTTTTCTACAACGTATCCGGATCTCGAACACGAAAATGGGCCGAGCTCTCCTCGACGCCGGGATTCGGCTCGATACCAAGCGATGCGGCGGAAGGTTAGATAAAATGCAAATAGATAAATGGGATAGAAAGGATACCGATCGAATCCGTTGATTCCTCGGAATACGGAGACGATCCATGGCCGATGCAGATGAAACCCGAATAATCTCGATCGTTGATTCGACGCACGAATACCCGCTCGAAACTCTTCCAAATCTGTTCATCTTCACGAGAGATATCAGGATCTAGGCATCCAAATACTGCTTCACAATTGAACACGGATTGAATGAAAATTTAGACGTTTCGTCTCTATTGTCCCTTCTATTCGTGTTCAATTGTGAAGCGAGTATTTGGATGCCTAGATCTGGATATCTCTCGTGAAGATCAACAGATTTGGAAGAGTTTCGAGCGGGTATTCATGCGTCGAATCAACGATCGAGATTATTGCACGTTTCGTCCTGCATCGGCTTATGGATCGTCTCCGGTATTCCGAGGAATCAACGGATTCGATCGGTATCCTTTCTATCCCATTTATCTATTTGCATTTTATCTAACCTTCCGCTGCATCAGTTTGGTGATGAAGATAAGAATTGGGCTTATGGTGTTGGACTCATTTTAATTAACTAATTGTAATAATTAGTTAATGGGCTTTTGTATTTGGGCTTTTGTATCTTGGGCTTTAGGGTTTATATTAGTTTCTATATATAGTTCTATCATTGGTTGTAAAGAGAGTTGAAGATTGAAGAAAATCGACGGTGCGACCGTTCGTCCCCCATTCCCCTCCGCTAGGCGGATCGGCTTTGGATGCCGTTATCCTAGGTATTCATGCGTCGAATCAATGGGTTAACGAAGATCAACTTCCGGTATTCGTTCGCGAATCAACGGATTTTGATTAATATTTGTAAATCGTCTCGGCATTCCGAAGAATCAACGGATTCGGTTGGTATCCTTTATCATATTTTATCTATTTGCATTTTATTTATCTTCCGCTGCATCAATATCATAGAAGCCTCGGTTCGTTCTACTCTCGGTGAATAAGAAGACGCACAATTGTTGTGGAACAACCTTAAGTCGAGGTTTTGCGTGGTAAATGGCACGAGAATTTGCCAACTAAAAACGGCTCTCGGTGAATGCAGACAAAGTCCAACTGAATCTGTATCTATGTACTTTGGTCGATTATCGAAGATCTGGGAAGAGCTCAACACTTATGTGAAGAATCCCACTTGTAATTGTGGAAAGTGTACCTGTAATATTGCTCATCAAGTTGAGACTTTGAAGCTTGAAGACCAATTACACTACTTTCTTCTTGGTCTTGATGGCGCGTATGCTGCAACTCGGGAAAATCTTCTAGGCCAAGATCCTTTGCCCACATTGGATAGAGCTTATCAGCAAATCGTTCAGGCGGAACGTCTTCGTGGGGCTGGTTCAATTGTGAATGAATCACGTGAAGGGGTCGTCGCCTTTGTGGTTCAATCTGAAGCTCGCAATGTGTCTCGATCAAACAATATGGCAGAACAATTTTGTACTCATTGTAATCGTGAAGGACACAAGGAATCCTCGTGTTTCCAGCTTCATGGGTTTCCCGAGTGGTGGGGCGATCGCCCGAAATGTGGTCGTGGATCTGGACGTGGTGCAGCTGGATGTACGGGTCGTGGTGGAGGCCGTAGTGGACGCAGACGGTCTGCTGGTGTACGAGCGAACAATATAGTTGCAGGGATAACAGCTAGTGGAGCAACTGCTACGGTTAGTGGGATGAATGCAACAACAGGACTTGTTGGGATTAATGCCACACAACTCAAACAACTTTTAGAGTTGTTAAATACGCCGAAGAATCAAGTTCATGAGCGCCTACATGGTAAGAATGATACAAATAGTTGGATAATTGATACGGGAGCTACTAATCATGTGGTATGTGATTCAACTATTTTATTTAATGCTCGTCGAGTTCCTTCTTGCCCCGTGGAGTTGCCCGATGGTACAATTGTTGAAGCACAAAGTGAAGGGGATGTGGTGTTGCATGGAGGGTTCCTACTTAAGAACGTGTTATGCGTTCCTAGCCTATCTTGCAATTTAATCTCCATCACACAATTAATTGATGACACAAGTTGTGTTTTGCAGTTTGCTAAGTATTTATGTGTTATACAGGACCTGCTGACGAGGAAGGTGATTGGAGTGGGTGAAAGGCGAGATGGACTTTATTTATTCCGAAGTATTCCTCAAGTGGCTCTACATAAAACAGATAGCGGCAGTTCTTTGGATTTATGGCACAACCGTATGGGACATGCTTCAGAAAAGGTGTTAAAGCTACTTCCTCATGTGAGTGGGTTAATTAAGAAAAGTTGTCGTGCATGTGATGTTTGTCATAGGGCTAAACATCCTCGGTCTAGTTTTCCAATTAGTTTGAGTCGTGCTAGTCGATCTTTTGAACTTATTCATATTGATTTGTGGGGACCTTATAAACAAACATCCTCTATTGGAGCTACGTATTTTTTAACATTTGTGGATGATTATTCTCGTAGTGTGTGGGTTTATTTGCTAAAAACTAAAGTGGAAGTACGTGATGTGTTTTTTTGAATTTGTGGCTATGGTCAAACGACAATTTGACAGAGTAATTAAAAGGGTAAGAAGTGATAATGGGATGGAGTTCCGTTGTTTGGATCCATATTTTCGAAATGTGGGGATTATTTTCGAGAACTCATGTGTTGGAACACCCCAACAAAATGGACGAGTAGAACGTAAACATCGACACATTCTTAATGTTGCGCGGGCGTTGCGATTTCGTGGGGTTGCCAATTTCTTTTTGGGGAGAATGTGTTTTGACCGCTTGCTACTTAATTAATCGTACTCCCTCTACAGTTCTCAAGGGGCACACTCCTTATGAATAATACGGGTTTCTTATGATATTATACGGGTTTTTTGGTTGTTTATGTTATGCATACGATCCTCGTCATAAGGGAGATAAGTTCTCTAGTCGAAGTCGAAAGTGTGTGTTTGTAGGATACCCATTTGGAAAGAAGGGTTGGCGCGTATACGACTTGGACACCGGTGAATTTTTTGTCTCTCGAGATGTACGTTTCTTCGAGCGGGAATTTCCTTTTGGATCGAAAATTCCTTCGAGCGGGAATTGTTTGTAGGATCCAAATACACTTGAGGGATGTTGGAGTGATGAAGAACATGAGGTGCATGAACATGAAAAGGTTAACAACGGAAATGATCTTGAGCTACCTAGTGATACAACTACCCTGCACAATGACGTGTTAACTATGCATGAATCTGGTAATAATAACGTCATGCATGATGACAGAAATTTGGCAGAAGGGGAAGTACTTGAACATAGATCTAGTGACAATGTGGTGGATGAAGATTTGGGACGTGGCAAACGTAGAAAGATTCCCAACACAAGATATCAAGACTATGTTACAAATATGATCAAGAAAAAAAGTTAATCTCCGCCCATATCCGTTCCAACACCGACCTCAGGTACTCCTTACTCTCTTGATCAATTCATGACTTATAATCGTTTTTCTTCTCGTCATCGAACCTTTGTAGCAACTCTCACTTCTGGGCATGAACCCAAGAATCTCAAAGAAGCTCTACAAGATCCGGGTTGGCGTGAAGCGATGGATAAAAAAATTCGTGCCCTTGAGGATAACGAGACATGGGAATTGACTGATCTTCCTCGAGGAAATAAGGCGTTAGGAAGCCAGTGGATTTATAAAATTAAATACAAATCCGACGGAAGTGTGGAGAGACTCAAAGCTCGACTGGTTGTGTTTGGGAACCGACAATTAGAGGGTATCGACTACAATGAAACTTTTGCTCCTGTAGCAAAAATGGTGACTGTCCGGGCTTTCCTTACAATTGCTGCGACTTACAATTGGGAAGTACACCAAATGGACGTACAAAATGCTTTCCTTCATGGAGATTTGGATGAAGAGGTATACATGAAGATGCCGCCGGGTTTTCATACTACTAATTCTTCTCAAGTGTGTCGACTCAAGAAATCGTTGTACGGACTAAAGCAGGCTCCACGATGCTGGTTTGCGAAGTTGTCCACCGCTTTAAAAAGTTATGGCTTTGTTCAATCATGCGCCGATTACTCCTTGTTTGTTTTCCACAAAGGGGTTGTTCAACTAACTCTTTTGGTGTACGTAGATGACATGATTATTGCAGGGAATGATACGAGTGAGCTCTCGACATTCAATACCTATTTGGGCCAGTGTTTTCACATGAAAGATTTGGGAGTTCTTAAGTATTTTTTGGGATTGGAGGTTGCTCAGAACCGAGATGGTTTTTCTTTGTGTCAAAGAAAGTATGCCCTTGAAATCATTACTGAAACAGGCCTCTTGGGTGCGAAGCCAGCTGTATTTCCATTGGAGCAACATCATAATCTTGCTCTTGCTACCAGTAATTATCTTCCGGATCCGGCTCCTTATCGTCGGTTGATTGAGCGTTTGATTTACTTATCGTTTACTAGGCCGGATCTCGCCTACTCGTTCATGTATTGTCCCAGCTTTATGCAAAGAACCACGAGAGGACCATTGGACTGCCGCATTGCGAGTGGTGCGGTATCTCAAACATAATCCCGGGCAAGGTATTTTTCTTGGTCGTGCATCCTCTCTTACACTCGCCGGATGGTGTGATTCGGGATTGGGCTAGTTATCCTCTCACTCGGCGTTCTTTGACAGGGATGGTTTGTCATCTTGGAGGATATCCTCGTGTCGTGGAAGACAAAGAAACAACACACTCGTTTCTCGCTCATCGGCGAAGCCGAGTATAGGCAAATGGCCGTTGTTGTGTGTGAATTAAAATGGTTAAAACAACTGTTGTTTGAATTTGGGGTGTCGCATTCTTCAAGTATGCCACTTTACTGTGATAGTCAGTCGGCATTACACATTGCCCAAAACCCTATTTTTCATGAACGCACCAAGCATATTGAGGTCGATTGCCACTTTGTTCGTGATGCGGTTTCCGAAGGTTTGGTTAGTCCTTCTTATGTTCCTACAACCACCCGGTTAGCCGGACATATTCACCAAAGCCTTAGGGAAACAACAATTTGAAGCACTGTTAAGCAAGTTGGGCGTTTGTGACCTCCACACTCCCACTTGAGGGGGGGTATTGTGACATATATGGAAAATATATTATGGTTAATTTGGAAGGATATCAGAATATATCTAAAAAGATATTATGGTTAATTTGGGAAGATATCGGAATATATATGGAAAATATATTATGGTTAATTTGGAAGGATATCTCCTGATATATTTGATGTGATTTGGTCATGATTCCGATATCCCTGATTTATCTTACTATTTATTTGTAATTGATATTTTCTTTTTTTAAGGTTTCTTAGTATGTATATATAGGCGTTGGATTTCTTTGTACGTACGCAGAGAATACATTAAAGAATATTTTCTCTACTTCTTCTTTGTTTATATTTTTGACATCGGAATATATATGAAAATTATATTATGGTTAATTTGGAAGGATATCTCCCAAATCAACCATAATATCTTTTCAAATATATTCTGATATCCTTCCAAATTAACCATAATATATTTTCCATATATGTCACAATACTACAGTACTGAATCAAATTAACTCAGTATTTTCAGATATGATTCAGAATTGTCTCCTCCGCAATTATTAAAGAGCCTCGTTCAAGCTTCAACGCCGTGATTTCCGGCGAACTGAAATTATTACTGTTTCAAAAGGGAGAAACGAACTCTTGGACGAAGAACTCCAGAGATGAGACACATCGATGGGGAGGGATTCATGGGAGTGGTACTTGTGCGTTTTCGAGAAGTTGGTGATTCTCGACTAGAGCAGTCATGGGAGTGTGAAGAATTGATGGTGGTGTTAGACCAATTTCCTGTTTGATGGTAGTGTTGACCAACTAGCTTTGGAGAGTGTAGCTCACTTGCCCTTTTTTATTTGATATTGGGTGAAGGAGGATCAAAATCGGACCACTTTTTAAGTTAAAAGAACCAAATTCAAACGCAACCACATTAAAAAGAAAAAAAACGGATATAGACCACATTAAAGGATCAAAATCGATTTTTGCTCAAGAGGAGAGGGAGGGCTTGTTTCCCTTTTTTTTCACCGACTTTTTATGCAGAAAGGCACACATCTGTAGTGTCCTCTCACGTGCACCATGCCCGTCAATGTACGACTGATTTTTATTAATTACATTTCTTGGATTTATAATCTTTGGACCTATTTTATTATTTTATTTTTAGTTACTACCAACTATACTAATATTAATTGAGAATGATTGATAAACGATTTTATTCAAATTAGTTAATACACTTCATATATTGTTGGTAAATTTAAATAAAAAACCAACCCCATACAGACAGGTAGAAACTGAAGCTGGATTTGAATATGCATTCTAGTAGGAGGCCCCCTCCAATAAATAATTTTTAATTGAACGCAATATTTAAATAACAAAAGAAAGTTACTATAGTTAGAGTTGTGATTCATTTACAATGTAATAATAATAATAATAATAATAATTCTACCTTGAGCTAGATTACATATCAACATTATTTGGAACAAAAACAATTATAAAAATGGAAAGTTTGTTATATGTTAATTAAACTCTCCTTAGAAGGAATGCAAATATATGGTGTCACGTCAATTTAGCAGAGTGTTTTTCTAGAATAAATATATATTAAGGGGTGATTCTATTATGAGGCATTTCCAAAAGTAAATAAAAATCTAAATGCAGTTAAACCCGTCTTTGTTGTGAGATCGGACAAATACTATACATATATAAATTTTACATGTTATTCTTTATATATATATATATATATATATATATATCGAAGTTCAAATGTGAATAGCGGAAACATTGCGCTTTAAAGACAAATGTACTGCACTTTAAAGGCAAGATACTGCATTTTAAAGTGCAGTATATTTGTCTTTAAGTGCAGTATTAGTACAATATATTTACCTTGAAAGTGAAATACATTTGTCTTTAAAGTGCAGTGTTCACACGTTCACACGATAAGAACAGTTCACACGGGAACCACTCTCTCTCTCTCTCTCTATATATATATATATGTAAAGAATAACATGTAACATATTTTTTGCCTTCTGTATAAAACATATATATACAAAGAACAACATATAACATATATATATATATATATAGGGGAGGGTTCTATAAGAAACACCTCCTTAATGAAGGAACTAAGAACACATCTCCTCCTTTCATTTAAAAGTTGTGTGGTCCAGATTGAAGTAGATGCTTTTAACTTTAAATCCCTTATTTGGGTATATAAGTCATTTGATTTCTTTTTTCTTATTCTATTCAGTTTTTTCATTTTAATAATTTGTAGGGTGAATCATATAAATCATTTAATATTAATTTTTTCTTCATCTCCCCGCTCATTCCATACCAAATTATTTATGCACTTTATTTGTAATTATTATGCACTTAATTCGTAATCTTTATGCACTTTATTCATAATTTTTACGCACTTAATTCGTAATCTTTATGAACTTTATTCGTATTTTTTATGCACTTAATTCATAATCTTTATGCACTTTATTCGTAATTTTTATACACTTAATTCGTAATCGTTATGCACTAAATTCGTAATTTTTATGCACTTTATTCATATTTTTTATGCAATTAATTCGACAAACCTAAATCTTAGGATCGCAATCTACTTCTAATAAGCTAAATAACAATCAATTACATATTACAAATATTCAGGAAAATCAAATCTCTCGTAAAAATCAATTCCGAATTGAATCAATATCACCTATATAACAAGAAAAATAAAATCTCCCAAAAAAAATCAATTCCAAAATTGAATGAACACCTAAATAACAGTAAAAATCAAATCTCCAAGAACACCCAAATTTCTTTATAATCAAATCTCCATAAACATGCAAATCTATCATCAATGCCCTTTAATTTCTAAAATTAGCCATAAGCATAGAAAAAAAATTAAGTCGATTCACCAAAGGCGTCCAGCGAGCATACGGAATCACAGGCAATGGTGGACGGGTCCTAGAACTTTTCAGCACCCAGGTGAGCTTTTGTCGAGAATTCAGGAAATGGAAAAATCGTCTGGCTTAAGGAAGGCGGTGCATGAGTTTACTATTACTTCGGATACCTCTTCTCATAGCACCAAGGCGATGACGGTAGCTTCGCGGCAAAGCAGGGCCGATTTAGCCGACGACCCAGACGAGCAGTTGGTCGATGTGGATCAATCGATTTCCTTCAAGCCAAAATCGAGGGAGGAACGGAGTATGGCGGCAGCGTGGTGTCGTCGTTGTCGGTTGAGGGGCGGCACAACACCATATTTCTCGATCGAGGGGCGCAGATCTGAGTTTCAATTATCTGCTACCAAATTTGTCGCAGGTGCCGTCTCTGGATGAGAAAAAAGGCAAAATAGAGGGAGAACCATGTATAGCGGCGGCGGCGGTGGCGATTGAAGGGCGGCGCGACGCGGTGTTGGTGTTGATTGAGGGACGGCGGCACAGATCTGGCGTGAGAGAGAAGTGAGATAAGAGAGAGAGAGAGAGAGAGAATGAAAAGAAAAGTTGGGAGCGAGCGATATTTGTGGAGAGGATTATAAATTTAATTTTTGAATTTATTGCCCTTATGTTATCATAAACATTATTAATCTATATAATACAAGATTAGATCTTAGCCTTTGATTATACAAAATAAATGGATGGATTTTGTTCCTAGTTCATTCATTAATGAGGTGTTATTTAAATATCCATCTCCTATATATATATATATATATATATATATATATATAAAAGAATAACATATAACATATTTTGTTTTCTGCATAAAACATATAAAAAGTTATACAAAATGTAAAATTATAAGTTAATGATTATGTATGGTTCTTAGTTCTCACGTTAAATGTGTGTTCTCAGATAATTCACTCTATATATATATATATATATATATATATTAACGATTATTTTGTATGTCGATTTGAATCTGAAGTTCGAGAAGTTACACTTAATTATTTGCTCCATTTTTAATTATGGAGATATCTACCTATCACTTGATTGTTACCGTACCATTTGTGAAAATTTATTTTTATATTATTCGTTAAAATCTCGTACGTGCGTCCTCCCAAACACCAATTTAATTATCCTTATATTAATTCTTTCTTGGGGAGTATCATCTAGTAGATGGCGACGTGTAAATTTGAATTAATTTTCATGAATATTAACTTTTATGGAATTACTATTTCGTGCAATGGAGTAGTGATTATTCACAAAAAGGGTAACCTGACTTCCTACCCCTATGTATGGACCAATATCTCTTCTTTCCATGCACCCCACCCTACTTCCAACTCTGACCAACTATGTATATGTAGTCAAAATAAACTAAACCAAAGCTTAGAGATTGAATTTACGTATGATTAGTTTATTTTACTTGTAAGTTTATATGAACAATTATGCAGTTTATGTATCGACTTGGGGTTTGTCTAATACGCATATTGAATAGTAGTTATTATGCATACGGATCTCTTATCAAAAGAAGAAGTTAGCTATCATGATTATAATTTTTGTATTAATTTAAATTAATCAACAATTCGATTTGTTATTTTCAGATTCAAATTCTGATTATTATTTTTTATGACGAGGAATTCGCAGCCGGTATCTTTGGTGCGTACAGGGTAAGTCTCGCTCCTGTGCAATAGTCTGCAAACTACACAGAAAAATTAAATCACCCTTAAAATAACAAGATGACAGACTCATATAACGTGTCCAATTATTATTATTTCTGTAGTTAGATGTTTATATTGTGTGAGAGAAGATAGGGGTGGTGTGTAAAAGGAAGACAAGGTCTGAAATGTAGGGGAGGGCGTGGGACCCAAATCCATTTTGAAGTATGGATAAAAACAACACATCAAGCTGTCCAAAAAGCTACCTTTCACGTTCTATTTTTTGTTTTGGAATCCGTAAAACACATACTGTGTCACCGCTCACACCCACGTATACACGTATTCCAGATGTATTTTATGCTTCACCATATCTATACATCTGTATCTACGTATCTAACACTAATTTCTCTTTCATCAGCTACATTCAGAATATTAAATATTTATAACTATTTATTATACATTTTCTATATTTGAACTTTCGATATGTTATTTTTTAGATTATAGTTTACTTGTGTCGTTGTCCGAACAATTTTAATATAACTCTTACTAAGCAAATTATATTTATAGCTCATAAATCGTTGTTATGTTGCATCCTAATCATGTATCATATCAATCTTAATTTCATATGAAATTGCCATAAAATTGCTCCGACCGATCAGTTAAATGATATTTCGATTATAAATTAATAGGTACGAAAATGACTTATCAGATTGTAATTTAATAAATTAATATAGTCATTTAAGTGTAAGTATTGGTGGTCGATGTTTTCACCAAATAATCCTGCAAAATAGCTAGACCAAGAATTAGTATAGCAACATGTATCGAACACAGGGAACACAGTATTTCAAATCTAAAAATCCTATCAATCAGGGTTTGGTTAGCAACCACGCAAGTTTGGGGAATTTTCTATAACCTAAGAACAACGAAATCAAACAGGAATTAAACACGAAAATTTACTAATGCAAATAAAAGCGGGTCCAACAAGATAATTCACACACACTCACAATCGATCACTGACACTATTAATTAATTAATCCACTCAAATCAATCAGTTGTAGGACATCGTAATTAAACTGACATATCCCCTATTCTCCCTTAATTATTCGGTAATCGTCATGGTGGGCATTGAAACGACTACTTCTCTAAATTAGATGCAACCTACGTTGGTGGACAATCAATAGATTTAATACCTAATCAGCTTTAAGAACTAAGGGAACCCAATTTAGGAGCCTACTCGTATGGTGGGCATCTAATAGTCTCATACCAAATTAATTCAATTGCCCTAAGAGAATTCGCTACTTATTTAGCCTAATCCCACGAGAAACGATGGAAGTACTAAATTAGCTATGAATTAAACTAACCTATGGTGATCAAGCCTAAATTAATTAATCCAATTAATTAACCTAGATTAATTCGAACCTAAGTGATTAATTTTAAGCCATAGTCTCACGAAAATATGGTGGTGCGTGTTTCACATCTCGCCGGCCCCTAAAAAGACTTAGCTACGCATATCGGCCTGACTAGCCGACATGCACCGAATTGCAAAACAGAACACGTAACATACCGAAATTCATAAAATAAATATGCACGAAAATTCAAACAATTGCCAAATAATCGAATACCAAAGAGTACGAAATTTAGTCCTAGAAATTATGAAATTATAAATAAAAGACTTCAAATCATCCTACAGAAAATTAAAGCTGGAGACAATCCAAATATGGGAATGTAAAAAGAAAGCAATAACATGTTGTTTCTCCCAAATCGAACTACAATTCATGAAATAGAAGTAGAAATGCGAACTTTGAAATTTAAATCAACCCTCGATCAGATCCCTCGGCGTCGGCTCTCGTCCTCGGCTGATCTCAACTCCGGCGATCCTCGACGATCGGTCTCTCTCTCTCGGTGTTCGGCGTGGACGGATTGGTGTTGAAGACGATGATGAATGGTGATGATGAGAAGCTAGGGTTTCGGCTATGATGAGGACGTGAATGGAAGGGCTCGGCTTTTAGAACTCGTGTGCGTGCGTGTATCCCCCTTCTCGCGGCGCCTCTATCAAGTATATATATACTTCCTTTTTCTCCTCCTCAATTAGGTTATCCAAGTATAGAAATATATAATATAAGGTAAATTATATTATTTTCTTTCTACACTTAATTTCCCTCTTGATTCCTTCCGGATTAAGCATATATTTCCTTTAATTTGCAACCGCCACATCAACGCCTCGTCAATGCCACATCATCTTAAGAACTGCAAAACAAACACCAAAAAGCAATCCAAACGCCACAAAATATGCCAAAATAGACGGAATATGGATAGTACGAAATAGACCTATCAAACCTCCTTACACTTAAAACATACTTGCCCTCAAGTATAAGGAAAACAAAAGTATAAGTACTATCCAAATCTCGTTCCTCCCCAAAGACTCAAGACTCTAAAAAAACTAAAAATAAAGACAAGAATAAGACAAAAACGAAAACAAGACATGACACGAAACAATGGAAAAGAATACACATAACCACGGACAAGAAAAACCGACACAAAAAACTCAAGAAGCAATACCAATCATATCCGTAATCTCCACACTCAATGAACTAGCAAAAACATGTCAAACTATGCAAATATGAATCTCATCAAACAAGTAGAGTTGCAAATTAAAGATAAGGCACACAAATATCAATTTAGTCAAAAACCTAAGTAGAAGTGGATCATCCTCACGGTTCACTCAACACTCTCTAATCTAAGTCCGGTCAAGCCACTCAAGAAAATATAATTCATCTGTCACGATAAAAGATTGTCACAACTGCAATATCAAGGAGGTCTTTCTCTTTGGTTGTAATGGAGCTTAGGACATAGACAAATTTTTGTTGGTAGGGGTCCTAGGGGTTCTAAGCTCCACAAATTGTACAAATATGTCATGCATGTTATACTTGCTAAATTTGAGATAATCAAAGATAGAAAATCAATGCCTACCATTCAAGAACACCATATCAGCTGCTACCAATTTATTCACAAGCACCCCTACTTTTTACTGTTCCGATTTTTTTTTTTTTTTTTTTTTTTTTTTGCGGAACAGCAGCATACTACAACGAAATTCAGCGTATTTTTTCGGGTACAAAAACGAGCAGACCTTTTAAATAACATTATCAATGAACAACTTTGGTCAACAATTATTTTGCAACAACAAATATGATAACAAACAAACTCGGTAGGCAAGAAAAAGAATAGATCAATCTCAAATAAACTTGTAAAACATACAATGACATGGGAAAAAGAAAAGCTAAAAAAAAACTTCGGTTTGCATTTTTCTGACTAAATCAAAGAATAGGACAAGACACAAATTAGCTCACTAGGGGATAATGCAAGGTAGGAAAAATATTGTCGCGGTTAAATGGCTCAATCCCTAGCGCCTTCTATCACTTATCACAAGTGACTCACTTTTATTGCAACTTCATGAACAAGTTCTCTCAATGAAATTAGTAGGAAGTGTCCTACTTTAACGGCTCAAATCTAATATACGGAGTGTGTGTAAAATTCGATCCACAATTCACTTATTATTCGTCATCCCAAATCACATACAAATGTGCACCATATCCTACTCTTCACAACAACTACAAGTTCGCATATTGAGACATAAAGCACAACCAAACATGCTTAAATCAAGAACAAGAGTGCATCAACAACTTCAATTTTTGGCATGCTTCGACGACACAAAGAGAAACTATGTAAAGACATCCCTCCTTACGCTTAACCCCTTGTGTGCCCTCACACAAGAAAAAAAACAAAGAAAAAGGAAGGAGAACATGACAAAAACACATAAAAAATACCCCTCCTTACACTTGATCGTTGCAAACGAGCAAGTGAAAGAGAAGCAAAACAAAGACACAAACACATAACACACATACATAAAAAATAATAAAAATAAAAAGAGGGGGGTAATGGCATCACCGAACGCGTGGAGGCGGAAGACGAGAAGAACCGTGCGCTCCAAATCATCAAAGCGCCGCCGAAGAGCTACAACCTCACCCTCAACACTGGACCGAATCGCTGGGTACCCGCAAACCTACATAGAGAGCGGCAAGACTCGGGACTCTAGGTCCCGTGGATAAAATCTAACAGTACCATCGGGCTCCCTATAACAAATGCGTGCATAACCCATCAACTCAAGGTCAAACAAAGGTGGAGGAGATAACTGAGTAAGCTGAGAATCATCGAATATGATAAAATTACGTGCAAGGAATGTAGCAAAGAGATGACACAAAGTAAGATGCCTAGCCGGATGAGTAGCAAGATCACTCATGCTACGAGCTATCCAATACCCAAGATCAACCCGCCGCCCCGTATGCATGCACCACAGAAAATATAAATCATTCTCAGTGACTGTGGTAAAACCAGTCCAACGCCCAGTTAAATTATGGCAAAGAAACTGATGACACATACACAATGCAGGATCGGTAACATAGGAAATATCAGAATAAGAGGGGCGGAAAAACTGGGGATCAGAGGGGGCTATCAAAGTCCAAGCACTCATAGGACCAACATAATCACCAAGAGAACAAGGAATACCACGAGGAGTAGAAGCATAAGTATCACCATCCAAATCCTCCAACAACACAGTACCCAATCTAGTAGACCACTCATCCAACGACATCTCATAGAATACACAACCAATGCGAAACGAAATGCTCTTCACATACACATCAGTCACAAAGGTAAATGAAAATGTATTGAATAATTCGGCAGTAAGAGCATGATAGCAAGGATAGTGGTGAGATTCAGTCAACCATAGCCAACCAATGCGTCGAAAATAATCATAAAACTGACCTTGTACGCCCGTGGAGCGAAGGAATCCGTGATCAATCGAGCGCCTATTTCGGAAATTCTTGCCTCGTCGAGTGAAAGCACGATGCCTATAGGGCTCGTCCTCAAAAGTCATCACCGCCCGGACTGCCTCTCTGTCTGGAAACTGTAAAATGATGAGGTTCCCGTACACGGTGGAGGACGGAAACGATGAGGAGTCGGCTGAATCAGCGAGCGAAAGCTGCTCCAAAGATAGGTCTTCGTCGTCACTCGACGGCTCATAATCGGACTCATTTGATGGTAAACTCGTAGGAGCCCGAATGTCTGCAGCCCAATTAATCCCATCGACTTGTTGTTGCGGTATGAACGGGCTGGTCTCCCGGAGAAACTGAAATCTGTCATACAAATCGGCCGATGGGAACTCGGCGGCGGGAATGGACCAGTCAACGTCGGCGACCTCATCCTCCTCAGGGGAACAACGGCAACGGGTTCAGGAGCAGGGGAGGTATCGGCGTCTTCTTCGGCGGCCACAGCAGGTGGGGTGACAATGTTCGGCTCCTCCTCGTCAATAAGGAAGGGGCCGGTGACAATGGGATTCATGGCGCGGCGGATGCAGCCAATGCGACGCGGCGGTCGCCACATAGAGACCTCGACCGTGGTCAGCGACGACAACGTAGCTTCGGTGGTGGCTAACTTCGATTTCTTTTTCGGGGCCATTGCGTCGGATTGGGCAAGGAGAATTGGCGGGTTTTTGGATTGATTTTGAAAAGGAGATGAAGAAATTTTGAAGGAGAAATGGAATTTGGGGATAAAATGGAGAAGGAAGGAGAAGAAGTGAAAAAAATAATGGGGAAGTGGGAAGAAAACGTGTTCGGTTTTTTTTTTTTTTGCCAAAACTCCTTACGGAAAATTGCAAAATGTCCCCTATTAAGAAATTAGCATTACTCCCAACTCTAATTCTTCGACATTTCGACTCCGCTTTTAATCTCCTCCTTACACTTAAGCTTTTTGACATCTTTTATTGCCTAGATCTGGAAAAACAACACAAAAAACAAAGACGAAACCAAAATAAATAAATAAAAGAAACAAGAACAGAAAACAAACCGGGTTGCCTCCCGGTAGCGCCTCTCTTTATTGTCTTCGGCTAGACTCCTTCTAGATCAAGAATAAGAGGGAATGGACAAGCTAAGCTCATCCACTACCTCCGTTCGTTCAAAGAACATGGAAGAGTTTCAAACGGTGGCCATTGACGGTAAATTCTCGCATTAGAGTACAATTTAGAGATCGTCACTGCTCCACTTTTCGAGACGGATCGAACCCGGAATGGACCGATCCAACGCGAACGGAGCTTGCCCGGCATGAGACGGAGGCGAGACTGATATAACAACACCAATTGACCTTCCTCAAAATTCTTAGTACGGATGTGTTTGTCATGCCATGCCTTGGTACGATCTTTGTACCTCATTGCGTGTCATAGGCCTCACGACGGATCTCCTCAAGCTCTTGCAACCGATACTTTCTCTCTTTTGCACACCCTTGTAGATCCATATTAGTCCTCTTTACTGACCCCACCATGCCTTGTGCTCCAATTCCACGGGTAAATGACAAAGCTTCCCAAAAATAAGCCGATACGGAGACATACCTAAAGGAGTTTTGTAAGCGATGCGATAAGCCCATAAAGCATCGTCTAACCTCAAACTCCAATCCTTCCTAGAAGGATTCACGGTCTTCTGAAGTATGGCTTTAACTTCCCTATTGGAGACTTCAGCTTACCCATTCGTTTGTGGATGGGTAGAGATACGATGCTTGACACCGTATTTCTTCATGAGTGCTTCTATTGTGCGGTTGCAAAAATGGCTTCCTTGATCACTAATGATGGACGTCGGCACTCCAAATCTGCTGAATATATTAGTTCTAAGAAAACCTGCAACCACTTTAGAATCATTAGTCCTTACGGCCTTAGCCTCGACCCATTTAGACACATAGTCTACAGCAAGCAAAATGTACAAGTTCCCGCATGAGCTTGGGAAGAGACCCATGAAGTCCATACCCCATACATCATAGATCTCACAAAAGCGCAAAGGCTTTTGGGGCACTTAATCCTTCTGGGATATGTTACCGGTCATTTGGCAACGTATACATGTCTTGCATAAATTATATGAGTCGAGGTTTAAGGTCGGCCAGAAAAAACCTGCATCCAAAACTAATCTGGCAGTACGTTTTGGACCAAAGTGTCCACCATAAGGGGACGAATGACAATGAAGAAGAATCTCACCTTGTTCAGCTTCAGGAATGCAACGGCGAATTACTTGATCCACGCCCATCTTCCATAGTATTGGAGAATCCCAAAAGTATTGTTTGCATTCGCTCTCCAATCTTTTCTTTTGGGTATGTGTGAAATCGGATGGGAGCTGCTTGGAAGTCAAGTAGTTGACAATGTTAGCAAACCAAGGAAGTTTAGAAAACTTACCCAAAGCATTTAGCCATTCTGGAACAGAATCGGTCCATCTGTCGATGAAGCCGCGACCGAGCAAAGGGCCGAAAAACACCGAGCGAGGGTCCGTCCCGTCCGCACGTGCCGACCGGTAACGCATTCGGGAACTGCATACAGATGCTCCTCGGGAAATGTTTCTTTAATTGATTATTCATCTTCCTCTTAGATCAAACGGCTTAGATGGTCGGCTACTTGATTCTCTGCTCCCCTCTTGTCCTTTACCTCCCAATCAAACTCTTGAAGTAAGAGTATCCATCGAATCAAACGAGGTTTAGACTCCTTGGATAGAAGGTGTTTGACGGCAGCATGATCAGTGTAGACCACGATTTTGGAACCAAGTAAGTAAGATCTGTACTTGTCAAATGCGAAGACAATAGCCAACAACTCCTTCTCTGTGGTAGAATAATTGAATTGAGCTGAGTTAAGTGTCTTCGAAGCATAGTAGATTACATGACTCTCTTTTCCATTTTTCTGCCCCAAAACTGCTCATACGGCCCGGTCGGATGCATCACACATGATCTCAAATGGCTTGTTCCAATCGGGGAGGCCGCATTATTGGGGCGGTGGTGAGCTTTGTCTTAAGGAGGTCGAAGGCCTCCTTACACTGATCATCAAACACAAACTCAACATCTTGTTGTAAGAGCCTTGTGAGTGGTTGAGCTACCTTTGCAAAGTCCTTGATGAAACACCGATAAAATCTTGCGTGCCCTAAGAAACCGCGAATCTCCTTCGCAGATGTAGGGAGCGGCAGCTTTGCAATCATATCAACTTTGGCTTTATCTACTTCAATCCCTCTCGCTAGAAACCACGTGACCAAGTACAATTCCTTCGGCCACCATAAAATGGCACTTCTCGTAGTTGAGTACCAAGTTCTTCTCCACACACCGAGCAAGGACTTTGTCCAAATTCTTCAAGCATCCCGTGTATGAATTCCCGTAAACCGTGAAGTCATCCATGAACACCTCAATGCAGTCTTCAATCAGGTCCGAAAAGATGCTCATCATGCACCTTTGAAAGGTGCCCGATGCATTACACAATCCGAATGACATATGTCTGTATGCAAAAGTGCCGAAGGGACAAGTAAATGTGGTCTTGTCTTGATCCTCCTCTTTCACATGGATCTGAAAATAGCCGCTATAGCCATCCAAAAAGCTGAAGTAGGCTTGTCCTGCAAGCCTCTCTAACATCTGATCAATAAAAGGTAACGGCAAGTGGTCTTTCCGTGTAGCTTCATTCAACTTCCTCGTAGTCTATGCACATGCGCCACCCAAATACCAATCGCATTGGCACCACTTCAATCTTCTCGTTCTCCACAACTTGAAAGCCGACTTCTTCGGCACCACGTGAACATGACTCACCCATTTGCATCGAAATAGGATAAATGATACCCATAGAAAGAAGCTTCAAGATCTCTTTCAAAGACCACCTCTCGCATGTTGGGGTTGAGCTTTCGTTGGTGATCTCGGAAGGGCTTGCTATCGGGCTCCATATGAATTGAATGAGTGCGGATGTCGGGACTAATGCCGGTGATGTCGGCTAAAGTCCAGCCAATCGCCTTCTTATGCTTCTTCAGAATTGCCAATAAGGCTTCCTCTTGAGTTTGATTTAACTCCTTGCTAATGATGACTGGCAGCGTGTCACCATCTCCAAGATAGGCGTACTTCAGATGCTTGGGAAGTTGCTTCAGTTTGAGAACTGGGGGCTTCACCAATGAGGGCGGATCGTCACAAATTCGGCCCGTCTCGGGCAGATCGGCGATACTGCTGACAACAACAAATTCTGGTGCTGCATAGAGTGCTTTGATGCTGTCTCGGATCTCTTCATCCCTAATATCCTTAAGATCAAGGTCAGTCAGCCCTTTGATTAAGGCGAGTTCCATTTTATCCTGCAACAAATGCGTCTCAAGATAATCTTGGACAAAACTCTCAATCTCGTCAACAGAAAAAACCATTTCATTCTCATGATCATAAGGTTTCTTAAGTGCACTAGCAATATGATGAACATAAGTCTCATTATGATATCGCACACTAATAGAACCTTCATCTACATCAATCACAACTTTCATAGTTTTCAAAAATGGTCTACCCAACAAAACACCCGCAGTACCCTCAACTTGTCTATCATTTGTATCTATAACATAGAAATCAACAGGATAGACAAAATCATTAATTCTGACAAGGATGTTTTTAAGTAAACCAACAGTGTAATGCATGATCTATCGCCAAGTCGTATAATCACATTAGTAGATACCAATTCAACTCCAGATAACTGATTATACACAGAAAGTGGCATAACATTAATTGATGCACCTAAATCACACATAGCTTGCTTAACCATCACATTTCCCATAAGACAAGGAAGAGTAAACATACCTGGGTCCACACATTTTGTAGGTAGCATCTTTTGGATAATTGCTGACACAGATGTATCCATTAACACTTTCCCGGTTTGCTGGATCTTGCCTGCTATGAAATCTTTGACAAATTTCCCAAATTGGGGAATTTTCACAACCTCCAAAAAGGGTATGTTGATTTCCAGCTTTCCGAACAACTTCACATAGTCCATATAGTCCTTGTTCGGTGTTCGTTTTCTCTCCAATGCTTCAGGAAATGGTGGAGGTACAACAGTTTTAGGGTCTGTCAGGAACTTCATCAGTAAAATTCTGCTACTCTATCAGGTCTTTCTGGCCAGTCGGACCTTCTCTGTCAGTCAGCTCTTCATCAACCAGATTCTGCAACTCTGTTAGGTCTTCCTAGGCAGTCAGAATATTCGGTCTGGTCAGCTCGGCCCTGTCTGTTGCAGATTGAGTCTTGTTGAAATTCACTTTTGGTTTGGGTCCGGACAACTCTTTCCCATTCCTCAACACGATTTTGCTGCAATTGTGGGAGTTCGGATTGGGCTCAGTTTGAGATGGCAGTTTCCCTTGACTTCCTCTTATTTCTTGGACTGAAGAATTTAACTTAGAAATCTGCTTAGCTAAATTCTCGAAGGTGTTTTGGGAATCCTTCTTAGTCTGAGTGAACTCCTCTTGCATCTGTTGCTGGTATGCTATGACATTCTTCTGTGAATTTATCATTTCAGCCATCATTTTCTCCAATGGACTGCTCAGGTCTGTCTGGCCAGACGGGCCAGTCTACTGCTGAAATTGCTGCGGGAATTGCCTTTGATGTGGAGGTCTGTAGGGTTGTTGGAACCCTTGTTGCTGCGGTGGCTGATATTGTTGATGTTGATAAGTAGGCTGTTGGAATGACTGTTGTGGAGGATTCCTTGGCGGTTGTAGCGCTTGATCATCTTGTCTCCACGGTAAGTTCGGATGAACTTTGTTCTGTCCATTCTAATTGTCGGCTGCATTAACATCCTCGCCTTGGCACTGAAGAGATGTGTGCCCTCTTTGACCACATGCACCACATGTATGATCAGTCATTGTGCGCTCAGATGAAGAGGAAGAGGAAGGAGGATTCCTTTCCTTGAATAGACGATTCAATTTGTCTTCAAGTTGGCTGAACTTCTCCTCCATTTTGAGTCCAACCTTCATATCTAAATCGTCTTGAAAATCTCCACTCAAAAGATTCACAGATTTCCTTTGCATCCTTGGTCCTTTGTATTGTGATGTAGACTCGGCAAGGCCTTCAATGATTGCATTTACATCAGTGTAGTAGCTATTAGCAAAGCTACCCTTCAATCCAACATTCACCATGGTCTTGGACTCATCTTTCATTCCTTGGTAAAAGCATTGTAGCAAATCCACATCAGAAAAACCATGGTTTGGACAACTATCAACTAGCTTCCCAAATCTCTCCCAGTATGCTCCAAAGGATTCGTCAAGTTCTTGAGTAATCCCGAAAATCTCCTTCTTGAGTACGTTGGTCTTGGATTGAGGGAAGTACTTATCTAGGAATATCTGGCGCATCTGAGCCCAAGTAGTGATCGACCTAGGCCGCAATCCGGAAAACCATGCACGAGCTCCATCTTGTAGAGTAAAAGGGAATGCTTTGAGATTGAAAGCATCCAAATGACCTTGCCTGTGCAGATCACAGACCTGGTTGAATCCCTCCAGAAAAGCAAAAGGATTCTCATTCAGCTTCCCATAAAACTTTGGACATGCTGCGACCAAATTCAGCTTCACATCTATCTGCTCAGTGGTGGTTATGTTGATTGGTCCGGGCAAGTCCTCTCCCAAGTTCCTCGAACCTGAGTTCATCTTCAGATTGGCTCCTTCTTCTTCAGCCATGTTTTCTATTTCAGGTTCAGAATTGCTGCCTTCAGAAAACGGGTCTATCTGACCTGTCGGACCGATTTCAGACTCTGACTCACTGGTCCTTTCTTCGTGCAGTCGGTCGGACTCGTTTCGTTTGTGATAGCACTGGTTGCTTTTGCAGCTTTGTTGCCTTCCGGTTCCTTTTCGCCGTCTTTTCAATTTCTGGATCGAAGTGTAGAAAATGGCGGGAAGACCTGCTCATGCAACACCTAGAAAGCACAAAAGATCAGTAGGAAAATTAAGCTTAAAGATAACACCGTTCCCCGACAACGGCGCCAATTTGGTGGCCGATGTTTTCACCAAATAATCCTGCAAAATAGCTAGATCAAGAATTAGTATAGCAACAGGTATCGAACACAGGGAACGGAGTATTTGAAACCTAAAAATCCTATCAATCAGGGTTTGGTTAGCAACCACGAAAGTTTGGAGAATTTTCTATAACCTAAGAACAACGAAATCAAACAGGAATTAAACACGAAAATTTACTAATGCAAATAAAAGCGGGTCCAGCAAGATGATTCACACACACTCACAATCGATCACTGACACTATTAATTAATTAATCCACTCAAATCAATCAGTTGTAGGACATCGTAATTAAACTGACATATCCCCTATTCTCCCTTAATTATTCGATAATCGCCATGGTGGGCATTGAAACGACTACTTCTCTAAATTAGATGCAACCTACGTTGGTGGGCAATCAATAGATTTAACACCTAATCAACTTTAATAACTAAGGGAACCCAATTTAGGAGCCTACTCGTATGGTGGGAATCTAATCGTCTCCTACCAAATTAATCCAATTGCCCTAAGACAATTCGCTACTTATTTAGCCTAATCCCACGAGAAACGATGGAAGTACTAAATTAGCTATGAATTAAACTAACCCAGGGTGATCAAGCCTAAATTAATTAATCCAATTAATTAACCTAGATTAATTCAGAACCTAAGTGATTAATTTTAAGCCCTAGTCTCACGAAAATATGGTGGTGTGTGTTTCACATCTCGCCAGCCCCTAAAATGACTTAGCTACGCATATCGGCCGGACTAGCCAGATAGACCGAATTGCAGAATAGAACACAGAACATGCTGAAATTCATAAAATAAATATGCACGAAAATTCAAACAATTACCAAATAATCAGAAGACCAAAGAGTACGAAATTTAGTCCTAGAAATTATGAAATTATAAATAAAAGACTTCAAATCATCCTACAGGAAAATTAAAGCGGAGACAATCCAAATACGGGAATGTAAAACGAAAGCAATAACACGTTGTTTCTCCCAAATCGAACTACAATTCATGAAATAGAAGTAGAAATGCAAACTTTGAAATTTAAATCAACCCTCGATCGGATCCCTCGGCGTCGGCTCGTCCTCCTCGGCCGATCTCAACTCCGGCGATCGTCGGCAATCGGTCTCTCTCTCTTGGTGTTCGGCGTGGACGGATTGGTGTTGAAGACGATGATGAATGGTGATGATGAGAAGCTTGGGTTTCGGCTATGATGAGGACGTGAATGGAAGGGCTCGGCTTTTAGAACTCGTGTGCATGCGTGTATCCCCCTTCTCGCGGCGCCTCTATCAAGTATATATATACTTCCTTTTTCTCCTCCTCAATTAGGTTATCCAAGTATAGAAAGATATAATATAAGGTAAACTATATTATTTTCTTTCTACACTTAATTTCCCTCTTGATTCCTTCCGGATTAAGCATATATTTTCTTTAATTTGGAACCGCCACATCAACGCCTCGTCAATGCCACATCATAATAAGAACTGCAAAACAAACACAAAAAAACAATCCAAACGCCACAAAATATGCCAAAATAGACGGAATATGGATAGTACGAAATAGACCTCTCAAGTATACAGATGTATATAAACATTACAACATATTAAGATGTCAAATTAAAATGTTGTTGGAGATTTTATGCATAGCTTGGTAATTGGAGTCTACAATTTGCATACTTCAAATCAATGTGAGACGAATGAACAATTAAAGCATAAATAGTTAAGAAAGTATCGCATATTGGAAAGTCTAAACTATATATATAAATGAGTTCATATCTCTATAGGGAGTTAACCTTAGCCAATCAAAACGCCTGCTCTGAATCCGAGCATATGCATGTTGCACTTCTCAATTAGAGAGTAATTTAATTTGATATCGGTTTGCATGGTTATTATGTTTTTCATAAGTTGGTTTTGTTTTAGTTTTCGTCGTTAAATCTTATTCCTGTAATCTAGTGCAGCTGATCTACTATTAAAAACCTTATGCGAACTTGCGAAAACTTTTCTACAAAATAAAAGCAGGCATCAAGTTGATGAAAAAGAATTGGTGAAAAGTATGATTGGCTAAATATTCCACAACAGTCCCACGAATGGTAAAAGGTATGCAGATTCAAAAGGATGTTATAATAATCCACGTATCTCATCATGAAATTTGATTTGAGAGTTTGTTCTTCTATTCAATTTGATTCCATGTTTACATGCCTCAACTTTAATCCATAATTTGCCTTTTGAAACAACATTGTCCTTCCTTTTGTCTTTTCTCCACCCTATCTAAATCCACTAATTCTATTTCTTCAGCTTTCTGCCAACTTACTGTCATTACTATCTTCAATAAATTGTTCATCTATGTACGTTAACATGATTGTGGTCATAACATATATATATAAATAATCATTCTCATAATAACATTCATAATAGCATTTCATTTTTTCAGACTTATATGTCATTTAATCATTTTCAATTGTTTTTTTTTAAATTTTGTTTAATAATAATTTATTAAGTATGATAAAAAAAAATATTCCCTCCGTCTCATTGAGGCTGGATACGAAAATTAAAAAAATGGGTGTAAAGGTGTAAAGTTGTGTTGTAAAAGTATAAAAGTGTGAGATCCACTTATTTAGATTGATTGTGATCCACTCATTTATTTCTTTTCTTTATTTGTCATAAGACATAAATAACAGAACAATAAAAAAATAAAATAAATGAGATATTGATAATGAAACGGAAGAAGTACTTAATCTACTCAATAAATTAAACAAAATTAAATTTAAAAAAATCATCTAAACCGACCAAACGCGGTTTGAACTAGATCCCTAAACCGCAAATGGACGGTGTGGGTCCAATTCCAGCATTCGAAATCTTGGAACCGTGAGCTTTGGAACCGGATTAGCCACCTCTAAATACGCACAGCTAGACCTAACCTTCGCCAGTGATGCATAATCTTGAAATCTTCATGTACTTTTTAAAAATTTCTTATTTTGCTCATATGTGATTTTATAATTTCAAATTCCATTCTTATTTATAAAAATTGTGAATTTTGTCCCTTAATACTTATGGTGTGTTTGAGATTTTTTTTTGAGAACTTTATATACACACTCACTTACAATAACTACGTAAAATTTTATACCCTGAATTGTTAAAACCTAAATTTCATAGCCACTTCTCAATTTTTTGAATTTTATGGGACCCTCAATTTTTGCTTTTTCGTGCTCGCTTAATCTTTTACTATAAATGTGGACGCACACATCCATTCCACTCTCTTCAAACTTAATCGTGCAAACCATTATTACAATCTTCAAAGGTACTAAGTTTAATGACCCGCACACATCGTTAGGCGACAATTAGTTTGGGATTCGACGATCTATTGCACAGTGCCACTACGCAATCTTGACTAACCAAACGGAGGTCTTGTTGACTACTAGACGGTTATAACGTAACAATTACTTCCTCCGTTCCACTCCATTAGTCCACTTTCTTTTCAGCACGGAGATTAAGAAAGTTGTTTGTTGTGTGTAAAATAGATAAAGTAGTGGGGTCCACCTGAATATATTACTCCTTCCGTTCCACTCCATTAGTCTCGTTTTCCTTTTCGGACCGTTCCACTTCATTAGTTCACTTTCTTTTTTTTAACTTAAAATAACACTTATATATTCTAGTGGACCCCACAACTTTATACTACTTTACACACAACAAACAACTTTCTTAATCTCCGTGCCCAAAAGAAAGTGGACTAATGGAGTGGAACGGAGGGAGTAGAGTATTATTTTAAGTTAAAAAGGGAAAGTGGACTAATGGAGTGGAACGACCCAAAAAGGAAAAGTGGACTAATGGAGTGGAACGGAGGGAGTATATATCAGACGATAATAACGGAGCGATTACATTAGACGATAAGAACAGAGCGATTACAACAACAAAATAAAAACATAAAAAAAAGAACTTTAGGCACCAATAATCTGCCTAATCCTCCCCCAACAACATACATATAGATGATTAAAAAGGTTGCTTTGATGACATACATGCTTCCTCGTCGACCGACTGCTCCCTAACCCTCCACCACAACTTTCCCTTTTGGATCTGACTCCTGCAAAGCCCGAGCAACATATGTGGAAACCTGACCCGCACGTCCTAGCTTTAATAACCATTGTAGCCCGAGAATGACATTCACTCCTTCTAGGGAAGTGGGAGAAGGTCCCCCACGATCATTTTGCCCCCAATCTCCATGAACACCTACTCATAAAGGCCTTGCCCGTCGATGTGTTGCTCATGTGAATGCGGTATTGAGCTGTCTTCTGAGTGAGAATGCCTAATCTAGACACCAAGTTTTCCAAAATGAATGATTGGCTTATGGAAGATTCAATGAGAACTAAAGCCATCAATCCTGCAATTCTTTTCAGTTAGCTTTAAGGAAATAGGATCATGAATATCACTGAAAGTGGGAGTGGGTACATCGATGAAAGGCTGATGCATGATATTCGCCGTGAATGGTTGTTGCATGGCCGCCGTGAGAGCCTGCTGCATGGCTATCATTGATCAACTCGATCTGCCAAAACTTGAACCTCTTGCTTCACAGACAGAAGCCCATCATGCAAAAGACTAAGTGTAGTTTGAAACTCTTGAATACGGTTGAAAGGCATCTTGGTAGTGTGTGTGGTTGAAAGTGAATGAGGGAGGGAGAAAGTGGTGGGTGTGATTTATGCATGTTAAACAAATATAGGTAAAACTCAATCAGTCAAAATTAACAAATCTAGCCACTAATGAGGAGCATTGTTCAACTCTTACCTATTTCTACTTAATGCATTAAGGTTTACTAGCGTAATCGTGATCGCCTAGTTGACTTTAACAATTCTACATGGCTATCATCTAGTCATAGTCGTAGTAGTAATCGAAATCGATTGTGTAGTCCCATATACTCGCTTCAATTGGTTGGCTTCATTCTCTATTGATAGTCGCATACACCCCGCACAGTCACCTACACCCCGTATAGTCGCATACACCCCCAAGTTGCGTATACCGCCTAGTCACCCTGTCGCATATACACTCAAGTCGTCAAGTCGCCTATACCGCCTAGTCACATATACCTTCAAGTCGCCAAGTTGCATTTACCGCCTAGTCATAAACCTAAACCCTGAACTCTTAGGCATAAACTCTTAACCCTAAACCTTAATTAGCCCTAATCCTTTAAACATAGCTAATGATTAAATCGTTTATTAAAATAACACGAGGTATGTGGTAGATTTGATTCTGTGATCATATACTTAGATTTCGCTTTAGTAATCTAAAATATAATTAGTAATTTGTTCATCATATGTTAATGTATATTGAGAGTTATGTCAAGTTTGAAGTTACCTGATGAAACCTCAATTTTACATTTTTTATATAATAGAGGGATTGATTCATATTTTGATTATTAAATTGCCTAATTCAATTCGTAATGAACATATAATGACAATGGTTTATATTTAGACATATGTATTGATATTTAAATTTTATAATATTTTATTATATAACTAAATGTATATAATTTAATCGTATATAATATCTAACCTTTAGGCCGCACTAGATGTAATCATATAGCGGTCCATTTAATTCTTTCAACCCGCATAAATATTTTTTGTCATTTAACCGATAAAACAAATTGGCTGTATCATATGAAAATGAAAATCTTCATACAATAAAATGTAAATGCTAAATATAATTAAATTCAAGGCCGCTTGAGTTGGATCACATATATAGGCACCGACTCAATACTTCTCCCAATAGTATACATAATTAGATCATTTATATTGTCGAAAAACATTCAAATCAAATCTCCATCGCAATTTACAAGAACCTTAATCTTCTGACATCGTTGGTGCTTGTCCGATAAAACAAATCATAGTATATAGTCGAAGGATTGCTCTTTAGGTTCTGGTGAATATCTTGTATTAACTGATGAATGTTGGAATTAACCGACGTAAATAATAACAATTCATCACCACCTACATACTCATATGTTCCACTAACCACTATGTCGAAAAATAATAAGTTGACTCCTCATTTAAAAAGGATAAACATATTATTCTTAACAATAATTCTAACAGAAATAATTAATCTAGCTAGACGATAGTGTATAATCGCAATCGTCTAGTCATGAACAAACAATTGATTTTCAAAAAATAAAAACATATATTTGGCATGTAATAAAAATATTCTAAAAGATATTTCAATGGCATAAAGAATAAATTTTGATACACTGATCTATGTATTATTTGTGGCATAAAAACTGAAAAACTTTGAAAGTGCTGGGGAACTATTTGGAAGGAATTTTCATCTCAAATCGGAGTAATGCATCAATTTTTGTGCTAAGAGAATGAGCTTCCCGTATTTATAAAAGTATACTATTTATTTAATCATGAAATGAAAAAGCAGTTGTGTTTAATTTACTGGAGTGTACGACATCATATAATCAATTTATTGAGCTGACAGTGGTAAGATCTATTAATATATATTTAATTGTTTTTATTTAATAATAAATTGGGCACACACGAGTATATTTCACTAAATTAAGAAAAGTGGGTATATGAGAAACTTTTATAGTTATTTGGGTATCTTTATATGTTAACATTTCTTAAGCACTTGTCTGTTTTTGACCATATAAACAGTTTTAGTAATTGCAAAAATATAATTTCGGTGTTAGCTTATCTAAAATTAAGCATTGCTCATTTTTGTTTGGATCAATTGAGATGCTCTTATGCTTAACGCATAATTTCAAAAACTACTAATATTAATACCAAAAATCTTACTTTTGATTAAAATCAATTGTTTTCAAGTTTAATCAAAAGCAAGTAGAAAATACTAATAATAAGTATTTAGAAACACACCCTTACTCTTGTACATGCCCTAGCAGGCCGTGAATAGGGTGAGAACTCACATTTAACGTGAGAATTGCGAACCATGCATAATCCTTATATGTTTTATGCATAATCCTTTTATATTTTATGCAAAAAAACTTACAATTTTATACTTTTGCCTTCTGTATAAAACATATAAAGATTATGCAAAATATAAAATTACAAATTTATTCCATAAGTATATAAGGATTATGCATGATTTTTAATTATCACGTTAAATGTGAGTTCTCAAATAATCCACTCACTGCCCTAACAATACATAAATATACAAATATATATATCTTTGCCTAAACTGATGCTAATGAAAATGTATAACTGCTCTCGACTGCTTGTAAACTTTTTTTTTTCTTTGCAATAATATGCTAATTACATAAAATAATAATGCTAGCAAAATTATGTAATACGTGGAAATGACGAAGATAGACAGTACCTTAATTTGAAGTTGTATACACTAAAAATAATACCAACCCCTATTTGTAAACTCAAACATTTATAGGCTTGAATAAACTTTTTGAAAATATTAATTTTCTTTGATTTTTTTAATTAAGAAGGGTATTTATACATATATATTAGGCTGAAGAAAGTGGAAAAGCATGTTTCCCTGGCCTAATAGTTGTCTGATTGAGATCATAATTTTGAGCATTACTAATATTTCTTTGTTGAACCCGTTATGGAGGCGGATTTAGGAAACATGTGAGCCCACTCCTTCTCAATTGCATGTAATATCGAATTTTCTCTATATATTATTTTGAAAAGCTTCCGAAATTTTAGACAAAGGCAGGCAGCCGTACCATTGGATAATTAGGTGTTGTAAATGGGGAAGAAGACACAGAAATGGAGAGGTATATATGTTAGCACTGTAGCATTATCTGGAGAAGAGGGAAGTGTACAGTTAGAGCGTAGTCCAATCTGTCTGTCAGGCAGACCAAATCCATGTGACAAACCCCACCAATCATGCACATCCAACTCTCCACCCCCATTTTGGATTTTATATTCATCATTTTTTGTTGTTTTTGCCTCATAATTAATGTCATTACATGATAAGGCTATCTCCAATCCTTTCCGGCATTTTATAATAATAACTCTGCTCTAATTATTAGTACAATTAGTATGTATACTTTAAATTTACTATCATTTTTAGTTATTTTATGTTTTTCTCGTGGGGGGGGAAAGAAAAAAAAAAAAAAAAAAAAAAAAAAAAAAAAGAAAAAAAAAGAAAAAAAAAAAAAAAAAAAAAAAAAGAAAAAAAAAAAAAAAAAGAGGAAAAAAAAAAAAAAAGAAAAAAAAGAGTAGTGTTAGAGTTTAAAAAAAAGAAAAAAAAAAAAAAAAAAAAAAAAAAAAAACGTATAAAGGGAAAAGAGAGAGACTTTTTATTTATTTTATGTAAGTTTATTACTCCCTCCGTCCCATTATTAGTGGCGCATTTCCTTTTGTGCGCGGTAATTAAGAGAATATGTAATAAAGTAGGAGAGATGTAGAAGGATAATAAAGTAGGAGAGAGATGAGTGTAATAATGAGAGAGTAGGAGAGAGAAGATATTAAAGTAGGAGAGAGAAGATATTAAAGTAGGAGACAGAAATTAGTATAATAATGAGAGTAGATATAAAGTAAGAGAGATAAAATGATAAAGCAGGAAATAGGGTGTTAACTTTTTACAAATTTAGGACGTTGTCACTAATAGCGGGACGTCCAAATTAGGAAAGGTGGCCACTAATAATGGGACGGAGGGAGTATTATTTTATATAATTTCATAATTTGTCTGTCTTTATTATCTGTTTTTAATTTTTATTAAAATAGCTAAAAAACTAAGTCATAACTTAAATGTAAATACAAAACAAAAGCAACATTAAGAAAAATACACATTTACATTAAATTAACAATAATTTTATTAAAAATAAAAATCATAATAATTGTTTAGGGCAAGAACAATGCTCTTCCAAATATAAGGGAGCATTGTAGCTCGCCATATTATAGGAAAGGGGAATGGGGGAAGATTGGGACAAAATGGAGCTGCATTTTGAGGCAGAGCTTGGAGATGACCTAACAATTCCTCCCTTTTGTTTTTTTATTCCTACTTTCTTATTACGTAAAAAAAAAAAAAGAAGTAAGGGTTAATGAGTTATATATGGTATCAAAATCTTGACATTATAATTCATAAACATAACAAACAAAACAAAAATCTTAATTGAAAAGAACCATTTTGTTTTAGAGAAGAGGATTTTTCTTGTTAAATGGAAGTCATTAGGCTAATGGAACTTTCTCCTTGTGATGTTTTATTATCCCCATATTATTGTTATCAGCGATCTATCAACAAAATAAAGGAATTTTCTATCCCATCTCTATATTTTTCCTTATATATGTTTTTGACATGAAACTCTTTGGCCCCGTTTGGTTGTCAGAAAAGTAATATTGTCAGAGAATAAGATTATGTGGAATATGATTGCAAGTAAAATGATTAAGGAAAGTAAAATTATACTGAGGAATTTAATTCCGTGGAATATGATTATAAAGAAAGCAGAGTACTTGTACTTGTTTGGTTGATACTACGAAATGTAAAATCATATTATTAATAATATGAATAAAATATATTTATCATCAATTATTTGTTAATTGTCATATTATTATTTCATAAATATATAAAATCACCGAAAATATTATTATTGATAATTTTTTTATTATATAAATATTCAAAATATTTAGTTTAAAATATCTTTTTTAATATCAATAACATCTTTCTTAATAATAATAATAATAATAATAATAATAATAATAATAAATATTTGTTAAAAACATCTTTTTTAATATTAATAACATATTTAATAATAATAATAATAATAAACTTATTAAAGTACTCACTTATTTTAATAGTAATATTTTTCAGAATAATAAAAAAATTATTTAAGAAAAATAGTTATTATTAAATTGTTAGTATTGTTCAAAATAAAAACTAATAAAAATATAAACAAATTAAAATATTCGATTAATTTATAAAAATATATTAACTATAAATTAATAATATTATTATCAATATTATTCAATTATAACTAATTATTATTCTATTTTTAATAATAATAATAATAATAATAATAATAATAATAATAATAATAATAATAATAATAATAATAATAATAATAAATTACTTTTCTTGTACCAAGGAAAAAGAATACCTATTCTAATAAGGAAAAAGAATCCACAATTATTACACCATTTTTCTTATTTCTAGGATTCTCATTACTTTACTAGTATTTTGCTAAAATTAAACAAAACACAGAATTTTAAAATCTTGGAATCAAGAATTTTAAAATCTTTGAGCACAAATGGACATTCTATAGATTTTTATTAATTATTAAAACTTCCGAAATAATACAATTATAACCTAACATTTTTACTTTTTTATTTTAATAACAATTCAATTTTTTTTTTCAGCAGCACTCGTCCATACATATCCATCGTTCAATCCACAAGCACATCATTTCTCTTTTAATTGAACAAAACGAATTAAATTGTTCAATTCGTTTGACATAATTTCAGCTCACGTTTCATTTTTTTTTTAAATTTCAACATTATATAATTTTGAAAAAAGATTAATGCATTCGTTGTAAATTGTAATTACAAAGAAAATGAAAGGTCATGTTAAAATGCCATAATCTCAAAACTTCATATGAAAATATAAAATGGAGTAAACGCTTCAATCAATATTTTAATTATGAAAAAAAAACTTAGAATCACCGATTTATTTTTCTCATATTTATATTCGTTATCGAATTTTTTTTTTAAATTTTGTCTTTTTGTGTTTTATATTAAGTTTTTTTTGGTGTATTGTGAGTGGAGACTTTTGAATCGTCGTCGTATTTCTATTTTCCTTTGTAGTCTTTTAGACCATGCACAACCTTAATTGTTAGCTAGGTTGTGCTTCATGTTGTTAGGCTTCATGTAGTCTTTTATACTATGCACAACATTACATGATCTCATTTGATTTAGTATAGATTGCAAGTCCGAGTAACCCCTCACAAGCGAGCGGTTCTGATGGAAAAACTATATATAATGGACTTTAAAATTCCGATAAATAATCATATTATAATTGTAAAAATAATAAATATTAATTATGTGTAAATCCAACAACTAACTTATAATTGATAGGGTGCAAAATAAAGGTTCTAAAATGGTGAGTAAACCTTCGGACGAGGACTCGCTCAATGACTAGAAACATGGCCACAGAAGCGAAACTGATTATATCATGTGCGGTACCAGTATAAATATAGACACACACGTATAGTTATCTGCAATCGTGTTTGTGTATATTTAGTTTAGACATAATGAACCACTCTGCGACGGCCTCTCCTTGTTTCTCTCATCTCAACAATGTCACACTTTCTAACTCACCTAAACAAAAATGAATCCCCAGATCCCAATACAATTCAACCCAGATTTTACCTTTTCATTCATCTTGCCTGTCAAATGCAGGACGTATACATTCATCCTAAGCCAAACACTGCAATTCTTTAATTGTCGTCTCCAATCTATCATTGGGGCAATGGCAACAGGGGTGGCCAAACCTCCTTTGCCGCCATCGACAGCAACAGCTCCGAATACCTACACATATCCGCCGGTCATCATCATCCTCACAATCGTCCTCCTCATATTTTTCTTCATAGGTTTTTTTTCCATATATTTTTGTCGATGTTTCCTGCAAAACCTATTATGCACGTGGCATTTTTGGCGCAGCTCCAACCCCACTCCGGCAGGTGGAGCTGCCTTATCCGTAGTGGGTGCCGGCCTCGATCCTTCAATTGTAGAATCATTCCCTAGTTTTCCCTATTCCACCGTCAAAGAGTATAGGAAGGAAAAGTACGGGCTGGAGTGTGCAATTTGCTTGGTGGAGTTCCACAGCAGTGACATACTTCGCCTCTTGACCACATGTTGTCATGTATTCCATCAAGAATGCATAGACCTCTGGCTCGAGTCGCACAAAACGTGCCCCGTCTGTCGAAGGGACCTCAACTCTCCAGTGCAGTCACCTATGAAATCACCCCTTTTGTCTAGGCAGATTAGCAACGTCGACCCCGTGGATGAGAATGAGGTGAGTCATCATAGTTGTAGTATCACGATCATGGATGAAGGTGAAAAAGAAGAAGATCACAGCAGGGAAAACAAGAAAAGCATAGAGGGTTCGTCCACTACGGGTGCACAAAGCGATCACACTCGAAATGAGTTGGAGAAGTTCTCTAGATCGCATTCAACTGGTCATTCAGTAAGAAAAGGAGAAGAAGATGATCATAAATTTACGCTCATATTGCCTGAGGAAGTGAAGTCGAGCATTATTATGGGTCATAATTCCAGCAAAAGTTGGACGAGTTTCGACGAATATAAAGATAAGAAAATATTGAAAAAACTGAGTGATGTAGAGTCATCTGGAGTAGCTCCCGCAGACGACAAAGTATAGTAATTCTTTCTCTATCTTTTGCTTCTTCTTCATTGAGTTCTTTAGAAGTAGAGAGTTGAAGAGATTTGTCATTTTATAGTCATGGCGGCAAAAGAATTTTAGAATTATTCTCGGAATTGAAAGTGATAAACGAAGTTACACAATTAATTGGACAACATATGAGTCCCACTTCATTAAAATTTAGCATTGAAGTCAACTCGAAAGAAAGTAACTGCATAATTTGAAGAACAAATTTTCTCGCAAGCTAGTTCATTGCAGAAAGGTGCAGAAAATAATTTACAGAGCCAAAATTAGAGCGATATATAGTTGAGTTATTGGAACGAGTGTCGTTTGTGTATGAATAAATTAAATGAGATGCATTTTTATGGGTACGGCATAATATTATCTAGAGTACATTAGATTATTGATATCCAAGAGTATTCTAGAATATAGTGTAGTATTCTTAAACGTACAAGACTACTATAGATAGTATAGAATTGTTGTAAATGTTACGTACTCGAAAAAGATCCAAATCCATGAACATAGAATTTTGAGGATAATCAAAGATTAATTTACCACCATGGACAATATAATTGGATGTCATATACATTATTCATATATAAATAATTAATTGACAAATAAATTTAGTATTATTACTTTAGCACCATTTTTGGTTGAAATTCTGTGACTAGAAGATTGCTGGTTGAGGCATCCTCCTAGGTTTGCTCCGTATGGTGGTGCTGGTTGAGACACTTCTATTATATACTGATGAAACGGTGTCCCAATTAATTCCAGTTGAAATCACAAATACAAGAAGAAAAAAGGATGAATGAAAATTCCAGGGGGCAAAAAAGACAAGAATATCGAATGTGTGGGATCGACTTTTAGTCGTTGACCTCTAAAAGGAGCTGCACTTGAACAATTGGGATAAGAGAAAGCTCAACTATAATGTTTGTGCAGCTTTAGTGAGATGGGTAAGTAAAAACATTATTACGCAAGCACCAACAAAATATAAAGAAAAAGGAAAAAACAAGTCCTCCGAATGATATATATACTACTAGCGGCAGAAGTTTATGAGTTTGATAAATATTAAAATCGTTATGTGTGAATATGTTAATCGAATAGTTTGCATCTATTATATAATCCCAGAAGATCATCTGGCCCAAAAAATGGTGGCGTTTCGGTGGGCGCCACCAATCACGCTCCGCCACGCGTGCATTGGTGGGCCACCTTCTTAAAACTAAAATATTTTTTTATTGCTAACATGGCCCACCAATGCACGCGTGACATAGCGTGATTGGTTGATCACCGAGTGGGACACCAATTTTAGGCCAGAAGATCTAGATTGTTATATAATGTATAGGCTATTGTACTCCATTCACATGTCAGGGAAAAAGTAATGAGGTAGTAGGAGGGATGAATGGGAATTTGGAACGTGGACAAAAACGAGGGAAAGGGGGAATGAACAATTCAACCCATTTGCATGTGTCCTTTTAGATTTATTAAACCCATTGCCTTCATTCCTACGGTTTTAATTGTCCCAAAAACGCTGTTGGATCTCGCAACATGGTTTTTATTTGTTTGTCATATCTTTCACAATGTAATGATGTAACAAACTATATAATGGTCGGGCCGGGGGTGAAATTCTACTGATGATGATTATACTATTTTTATGATTTACAAGAAAAAAGTTCACTCAATAAATAGTTTTAGTTTAGATAGTATGTTTTGATGAAAATAATAAAATGGTGTAATGGAAGTTGACTGGGATGAGTCCGTACTGTAAATTAAGTAGGCGCAACTTTTCTCGTAACTTCTCCACGTGGCTAGATGGATCACGTTCTCTCTGTGACACATGGGTCGCCACTCCATTCACGCCGCATGCCCAGCCGCCGCCTCGCCGGCTCTCCGCCCTCACGTGCACCACCTCTACGTGTCACCCATCCTACTAAACCCACTCAGCTAATCCCGCGGCCTCACTCAACTTATATATAACACAAAGTGCCTCATCTCTCTTCTCAAATTATCACTCGCTATTCTCTTCTTTCTTGTGAATCTAAGCAAACCAGATCTGTAATTAAGTTGTAACGATGAAGTCGATGCTTTTTCGAACTGGGTCCGGTCCCATTATGGGCCAAATCCCTCCCACCCCATGTTCGCCTCGACTCTCGGCCTCCGTGGATCTGCCGCGGCGGAGTATCCGCCGGTCGGCTTCGGAGCCGAACGTGATCCGGGCGGAGACGCGGACACTGAGCAAGCTGGGATCGCGGTCGTTATCGGCGGCGCGGATAGCTGAGGTGGAGTACGAAGAGTGCAGCGGGGACTGGGCGGCCGCGTGGGAGGAGATGGGATCCCCCGGCGGAGGGATGAACAAGAACAGGAACTCAGGAGGGGGCGGCAACGGTGGGTACGGGAGCGGCGCCGAGCGTAACAACATGGGGGCGTATTACCAAGAAATGATCAAATCCAATCCGACCAACTCTCTGCTATTGAGAAACTACGGCAAATACTTGCATGAGGTACGTAATATTGGAATAATTAATGTTTAATTAAAGTCAAGATTCTGCAGAGATATTAATTAGAGTATATATGTATATGTATAAAGGTGGAGAGGGATTTGGTGAAAGCGGAAGAGTATTACGGGAGGGCGATATTGGCAAGCCCAGGAGACGCGGAAGTGCTTTCGCTTTATGGGAATGTAATATGGGAGAGTCAGAGAGATGAGAGCAGAGCCAAATCTTACTTCAATCAAGCCCTTCAAGCTTCCCCTAACGACTGGTATATATATATATATATGTATATATACTACTCTCTCTCTCTCTCTCTCTCTCTCTCTCTCTCTCTATATATATATATATGGGAGGGGGAATTAAAGGTGTTGAATCTTAATAATTAATCATTCTTGCAGTATGGTTTTGGGTTCGTATGCACATTTCTTGTGGGAAGCAGAGGAAGAAGGATGTGGAGAATATGAAGAAATGGAGTCCGGAGCACCAATTCCTACAATGGTGGAAGCTTTATAACTTTGTGAATGTATATTAATATATATATTATATATAAACGTATGATTAATGATTAATGCTGTGTGTCTAGTCCGTCTAGTGATGCATATAATCGGAGAGTTCTAACATTACTATGTTGTAAAAGAAAAAGAAAGAATGAATCTAACTATTGGAAGGGAGATAAAACAAGTGTATCAAACTGAGAGCCTTACCGAGGGATTGTGTATCAATTGTTGAAATAAATCTGGTGGAATTTGATGTTCTTTTTGTTCAGTGTTTATCTACACATATTTGCTTTCATAAGATTGACCTGTTTATTCAGTCTCTAAGAATTAAGAGATGAGAATTTGGCTGATATTTTTTTTGTTTGTTTGTTTCTGGATGAGAAAACCTACTCCCCCAACGCAACACTCCAAATTTAGATAGAAATGTCATTAATGTGTTATTAATACAAACATAAATAGATGAAATGTTTTTCTCTTATTAATGCCGAATGGTTTTAGTTTGTTTAGATAGTGCATTTGCAAAATATACATTCATTTACAATGTTACAATGTGATTAAAATGGAAATGAGATCAACATAATTTTAACCAATCACATCTTTTAATTTTTGTTTTATGCATTTTCACATAGAAGATATAGAGAGGTAGTTGTTCATGGGATAAAAAAAGCTTTCCACCTGAACCTTTGGGATATGAAAATCGATGTAATGTTTGGGCTGAGGCTATATACCAGATCTACAATACCTTATATAGGAGAGAGTTTTATGTGGAACAATTTCTTAATGAAAGAACTAAGAACACAATCTCACTCCACATTCTATTAGATGGACGGTTAAGATCATTTCTAGGATTAGTTTTGAAATAATGAATTTTATATGAATGAAGACAGTTTTGAAAAATACGTATACAAAAATGTAAAAGAAAAATTGCTGGAGAAAATATTTGTTATTAACCCTCTCTCTTTCTCTTGCCAGCTGCAGCATGCTCAAGGGGATTCAAACCTGTGAACTTCTCTAACTTTAGGTCTGCAAGTTTTAGGTTTAGATTCCGAGTACTATATCTTTCTCAACAATGTCCTTAGTCAGTACTGCAATCAGATCTTCTCATTCATGAGACTTAGTCATTAGAAATTGAATCTCTTCCTTCAGTCTCAAAACAAGTGCTTCCGACTAAATATCAACCGGACTTTGCTGAGAAAATCTCTAATTTCTAGCCTTCAAAATCTCCATCTCCTACATGTTCTTACTGAAGAGTGTGTTGATCGATGATCTTCAAGTAGCTCTTCATATGCTAGGACCAGATCTAAATCACCCGAAAGAGAACAAGTGTCTTTTGTGTGTGGTTGACAAACATGCACTCTTCCTAGTCCAAAGCGTGTCTTGATGTCGATTTTTTATGGAAAACCGTGTTTGGAAATAAGTATTTGGTTTGAATTTGGTTAATTTTTGTAGAATGTGATACTTGTTTGTCAGTTTCTTAAAATTGCAGGAAAATGGGTGAAAATCATGTTGACTAGGCATGATGGACTTGAAGTACAACTTGAATTTAGTAAATGGGTGAAAACGGCTTGAAATTTGGACTTAAAACGAGTGAGAACGAGCAAAAAAAAAATTGAGTTATAAGCAGTGACAACCCAGACGCAACCGTGTGAGGGTCATCACAACAGAAGTGAAGAGAAGCAAGATGCAACCTAGATGTAGCCGCGTCAGGGGCGTTACAGTGCAAAGTAAAAACGGCTTACTACCCTAACACGATTGTGTTGGGGTTATTCTCGACCATAAACTTTTAATGGCGAAAATTCCAATAATACCCTTACTTAGTGCTAAGATTGGAGGGTTATGAAAACTCCACAAGCGCCGCCCATCATGCTTTTTCCTTAAGATTCAGTCCTAAATTCTTCATCTGGGAGAGCTTTTGAGGAGAAGAAGGAGAGGAGATCAAGAGAACCACAATTCAACACAATCAAGATTTTAGGTTTCTTCTACGGTTTATTTTGTTTTCGAATATGAATTATTATGACTTCATTGGTTTTGTTACTTTGTTTATGAGTAGTTAAATTATTTTATTATAGGGTTAGAAAGTAGGTGGATTATTTAACTACAGATCTTTTGCTAGTCAATTATGATTTATTCCTCTTTCTGGTGTTCATAGTTTAATTGCTTGTTCAGTTACTTGATCACTAATTAAACAAAATTTGTTATGTTAGTTTGAGATTCGAGAGAGAAAAAATAATGCTTGATATAGAAAACAAGACATGTTAACTGTTCAACGTCCAAAATGCTTGATGTTAATATGAGAACAATAGATCTTATGAGCTATTAAGAGTAACATGATAATAATTACTTGGAAAAAAATATACGATCATATTATCTGCGGTTTAGGTACGCCCAAAATATTACTTAGGCTAAACGGCGATTGTTTCAGGGAGAGGATAAGTCTTGCAAGTAATTGATTAGTTCAAGTGAAGTTTGACAAATCGTCCACTCAAATTGAATCTCTAGAATAAGTTTTTCCATATTTTCTTCGAAGTTCATTCATTTGCTTGTTTAAATTGCATACTTTTAGGTTTAGTAACTCATCAATTTTCATAGTCTAAATAAAGGATACCAATAGGAATTAGTATTCACTAGGTATAATTAATCTATGTGGGATCAACCTTGTTTCTCTATCTACAATTGCACTCATACAGTTGCATTGTGCCAATAAATTAGCGAATAAGTTTTTGGCGCCGTTGTCGAGGATTATATTTGGTGATATTGGTTTATGTTGTTTTTAGACATTTATTTATTTTTTGTTGTTTTATTTTACTTGGTTTTGTTATGTTTTTAGGGGTAGTGCATGATCACAAGATCGAAGAGAATTCCTTTGGAAGTTGTAGTTCTAGAGAAGAGCCGATCAAAGGCGTTTTCCATCCAGTGGTTCAAGAAGGGGTTGTCTACAGTCCAGGGATCAATGCCAACTCTTTTGAGCTCAAATCCGTATTTATCTCTATGGTACAATAGAATCAGTTTGGCAGTAGAGCTGTTGAAAATCCTCATGCTCACTTGAATCAATTTATAGAAATCTGCAGCCCATTAAGATGAACAGAATCCCGGATGACACCATCGAACTTCAACTATTCTCTTTTTTCACTCTGGGATGATGCTAAGCTTTGGCATAAATCTCTGTAAGCCAATGCAATCACTAGATGGGACGAGATGATGAAGTTATTCATTCTCAAGTTCTTCCCACCAAGCAAAACTATGAGGTTGCGATCTGACATCAATCAATTTTTCCAATTCAATGGGGAATCATTATATGAAGCTTGTAAGAGATTTAATGGGCTATTCCGCAAGTGCCCGAATCATGGGATCAACTCGAATGAGAATGTGTGTTTATTCTATAATAGGTGCAGTGTTGAAATTAAGAATTTATTGGCCGGAGGTGGAGATATAATGGAGAAAGGTCATGCCGCTGCTACAGCATCATAGAGAAGATGACAACGAATAACTATCACTGCCCAGAGTTAAGAGCATCTGCAAAGAAGGTTACTTTGGCGACTAATGGTGATCCAATCTCGAAACTTTCAGCTCAGATGTCTGTGTTAATAAGTAAAGTGGATACTAGGGTATTGAAGATTCATATTGAAGAAAATTCGGGTATTGAAGACGTTACCTACGTCAATAGGAGAGGCTATGAGAATTTTCGCCAACCGCTAGGCTTTGATCCCCAATGATCTTATTAGTGTGGAAGGATTCTTGAGCTCCAAATGGAATGATTGAGCGATATGAGGTGAGGTATGTTAGATACTAGGGTCAATTTGCTATTTATAGCCTCCTAAATGCCTATAAAGGCTTCCAAATTGCGTAGATTCGTGCAACCAGCTATCCTAGTTTGATCAGGTCCAGGTTTCATCGCCGTAATCCACCTTCTATGCGGCGGTAAAAACTCTCTAAAATTTGTACCGTCGTAACTTCCATTTCGTGGGAAGTACAACCATCCATTCAAGCTTCCTGCGCCAGCAAAGCCGGCTTGTGTAATGGTACATATTATCTTAGCCTCTTTTTTTAGCCTTCGTCCACCGGGCAACGCTTCTTACGCATCTAAAAACAACAGTTTTCCTCAAAACACACCAAGAACCTAGAAAGAGCAACACAAGAGCAGAGTAATGAAAAACTACACAATAATAGGGAGAAACACAAAAAAAAAAGCAAAACAAACTAAAAAGTCCAAGGTGACATGGTCATAAACTGAGTCATCACCACTCGACCTTATTAACACACATGAACTTAATCAACTTGCAGGGTTTAGTGTGATAATCATTTCAAGCTACTCAAGGGATATTATTAGCCCTCCACGAAGGGATGCGGATGCAAGATACAGATAACCAGTTTGATCTACAAGTAGATACTAACACCAAGATACGTAGATCAGGTCAAATATGATCTTCCCCATTGTAAGTCAAAGCAATAGATAGTTACATGCACTCGATTGTAGTCTTATCAAGCTTAAGATTAGCTAATCCACTGATACCTTGATTCTCCACTTAGGTCACTTAAGAGAACATGTCTCATTGTGATACATCAATACACTTACATGTATAAGAATAGACAAGTAACCAAGTGTTGGGAAAGTGATTCAGTATGATAAGATTTGAAGATCCCAAAACCCCTATTGAGTGATGACCGATATTATGTAATAGCTTAGTTGAGTTCAGCATGTTAGGATTTCAGTAGGCTAGCTAGAGTTCAGTAGCTGATAGGCTTAGTAGCATATCTTTTCTCAATTTGATAGACTCAACACTGAAGACTCGGTAGAGTTGCTCAGAACCTACTAAATAAGTTGAATGTTTGAAGGAATTGGCCTGCGAGCTGAATATCTTAGAAGAATGTCAGTAGAGGACAACTCAGTAATAGTGTCTGAGGTATCGGAGAAAGTCAACTCAGCATCCGCCTTGAAGTTTGAACAAACCTCACCTATCATTCAACCTCAACCAATGAGGAGCTTCCAACACTGTACTTGCACTAACATAAAGGTGCCATCAAGACTGAAAAAGAGAGAATCTCTACAGTAATGTTCAAATTGGAGATGGTCGTTTTTCTTATCGTTTTTGACACATGGCTAGGTCTCTTCCAACAGATCTTTCCATGAGTCAAAATTATAAATAGAGATCGATCTTCAAGCGATGAAGACACCGGGAACACAAAACATTAAAGCATTCAAAGCTCTAGAGAACTTAAAACAAACTCAGCGAAGAACTCTTTGCATAGATAGACATTTCTACAGTTCTCTCTAGAGATACATTGTCCTCATTCTCTATTCTAAGCTAATCTTGTTAGATTGCACGCTTAGAAAAATCAAAGGAGTTCATATCTGTTGAATTGTTCTTATTGTAAGAACTCCTTAGTTGGAGAAGCTCAAACCTTGGGTTTGAGACCTTGTAAAGTCGCTAAGACTATAACTAGAGTATATGTCCGGTGTACAAATCGATTGAGACTTGCTCAGTATAATAGAGTCAAGACCTCCTGGTAATCACGATAGTGGACGTAGGATCTTGCATATCCGAAATACTTTAAAAACTGCGTGTGCATTTACTGTTTTATTGGTTTACTATTCACTCTGCATAAATTTGACTTGCAAAATTCATTAAGGCAGTTAGTAAACCTGAATTACGCACTAGCACGACTGAAGCGACTCTTATTAAAAACATTTTTCCAACATGAGTCGATAAAATCGGGTCTACACTTCCGCACTAATTCATGTACTGGATTTATTGTAGACTGACCAAAGTCACAAGGACGGGATGCAGTAGTTCGAATCACTCTGCCCGCGCGATCAGAAAACTAAGTTGGCGAGTTGAGTTATTTAGCAAGCATGTTCAGTAAAAGACTGACTTTCTCGTTTGAGTTAAAACTTGGATTCAGATGTATTCAACCCCCTCCCCCCTCCTTTACACCTGAAGACTCGTCTCTGGACCAACACCAAGACAAGCTAGTTCTTATATAGACTGCAGCTTAATACCGACAACTTATCCTAAAGTTGTTAGTTATGATACTTGTTTATATCTCATTAGTTGTTATCTACATCACATTATGTAATCTAACTATACACTAGATCATAGGACTTAAGCATGTGCAAATATAATAATCAGATAAGAGAACAAAGACAGTGGAAATAAATAACATTCTATACAAGCAAAAGATTGTTTTCAGTATACAAAATCCCAACAAGTTCAGGCGGCCATCAAAGTCGCTAGATCTAACTACGACGAGGAGGTGCATAGACAGGAAGATGGAATGGCAGTTGTTCAGAACTGGTATTTTGGATAGGGAGAGAACGTGTGAGAGAGAGCAGAGTTGGAGAGGTTTGAAAGGGGTGACATGGCAGAGTTGATTTGTTAAACAAAGAGCTGACTTTTTCATTTTTGAGCTCCGATGGCGTGTGGCGCATGCACAGATATCGGCGCGTCTGTTGCACGCGCCCTAGAATGAGGCGTGGAAATGTAACAAACGTTCCACATGCAATAAATGTTTCTCCCAAAAAATTATATCTTGTTTAAGTACATTTACATTACGTAATTAATACATTTAAATTACGTTCCACATGTGAAGATGATAATTAATACATTTACATTACGTAATTAATGCATTTCGTTCACCCTAAACATTATTGCTATATGTTTGATATTTTCCCTAAACAATACTCCTTTCGTCCCGCTATTACTGTCTCATTTGGTTTCGGCACAGAGATTAAGAAATTTTATTTTAGTGTGTATTTTATAAGCTTTAATTGCATTAAGAATTGACACAGTTTTCGATGAGTGGTTGGTGAAAAAAAAAGAATTATTTAAATTTTTGCAAGGCTAACATATGCAATCAATTTATTTTTTCCATGTTTTTTTCATATTGTATTTGAAGAAACATTATAAAGTTTATAAAAAGTTAAAAATCATAAATTTCTGAGTTCAGAGCGAACAGAAATCATGTTTTAGATAGATTTTTGAAGAGATGGAGTATAAGAATGTGGGATTGAGTAATGAGTAAGGGGACCCACTTCATTTTATGGTTAATAGTAACTTTTGTCATTTTAGGAAAGATGACAATAATAGCGGGACAATCCGATTAGGACAGTAAGACAGTAATGATGAAGCGAGTACATAACTGTAACAAAAGTTATTGCATTTAATTAAGGAAAAAACGATAATAGCCTGACATGAATTTAATGACAAGATTAATGGTTATAGTCGAATTGTATTCGTTGATATTTTCCCTAACAATACATAATTGTAAACAAAGACATTGATATTTTCCCAAAACAATACATGTACTTTAGCCGACATGCATTTAATGAAAAAAAAATAACATTATAGCAAAAGTTGATGCCTCCACAATTGTTTACAACGGCTACATTTGTAAAGTTATAATCATAACAGGTCAAAAAAATTATATATACTTGCTTGAATAAAAAGTTCATATCCTCTCTGTTGGCTCCGAGATAAACGTTCAGGTGTAGAGGGGGGTGAATACACCTGAAAATTTTCTCAACTTAAAACGCGAACAGTCCTATTCAGGAGAGTGTCTTGCTGAACAAGTTCAGTAGACCAAATATGCTGTTCTGAATCGCGTGGACAGAGTGACTGACTATACTGAAGCCTGCTAGCTGACTGATGTTAGAATTTAGTACCGTTCAGTAAGAGTTCAGTAGAGTGCGGAAAAGTGTAGGCCCAATTTAGTTGAGTTTGAAAACGTTTTTATTAAAATAGTTTATGTATATTAGTGCAATCTTTTAAGCTTTGCCGAAACTCAGTTGAATGATTTTGAAAGATAATTTTCAGTATGAACAGAAATCAATGCAACAGTAAAAACAGAACACGTCGATTTCAAAGTGGTTCGGATATCAAACAATCTTACATCCACTGTCCCGAAAAGATCATGAGGCTATTTATTATACTGGGTTAGTCTCAGTCGGTTTGTGCACTGGACAAACACTGGTCTTGAGGATTATACTGAGCAAGTCTCAGTTTACAAGTATCAAACTGAAGTGTTTGAAAAACTCTCCAACTATGAAGGAGTTCTTTACAAGTAAGAACAGTTCATGGATGAACTCCTTCGATCTAAGCTATGGATATATTCAGCTGAGCTTAGGTTAGAGGGAAGGGAACAAGAAGGAGGCTTCTAGAGTGACGAACAGTGAGGAATAAGCTCTCTGGGTTCGTGTTCAATCACTTGGATACTAGAGGCTTTGATTCTAATTCAGCTTGGTTCCCTTGAGCAAGTATGTCGCCTTTCGCTTGAAGTGTTTCTCTGAAGATCTTGCGGAAGGCTTAAGTCGGTAAGTATTTGCTCGTAATCGCTCGTGTGTTCTTTTTCTGGTTCTAGGTGAGCTTCGATTTGACTTTCCCTCTATTTATAGAGGTGAGCCATGGAAAGATCTGTTGGAGACGTCGATCCATGTGTCACTCTCTTTTGGGTAGCTAACGACTCTTTCAAAGAATTTGGCAGAGTTTTTTTCCTTCCATTCCTGGAAAGTGGTTGACATGCAGTTTTAATCAGAATGTAGACAGCTAGCTGCACGTCATTGGTCGAGGTGTAGAAAGTGATAGAGACACACAAACTTCTAAGCAGATCTAAAGCTGACTTCTCTGAATACCTCATATGACTCAACTGATTTAACAAGTAAGATCACTGATAGTCAAGGAGACTGTTTGGCCGTTGTTGAGTCTGACATTGGGTTCAGTAGTATACTCCTGCTGAGTCCAACTCTACTGAAGGTCAACTTTGAGTTCAGTGAACCGCCTGGCCGAGTTCGGTTCTACGACTCCTTTCGATGTCTTTGCTCTCGCTGAGTCCAAAGACTACCGAGTATGAATATCTCTCGGATGCCTTGCTCTCGCCGAGTCCAAAGACTACTGAGTCTTCACTCCATGGGACTGAGGCGGATAGTCTACTGAAGGGTCAGCAGACAGAACTAAGTGCATGAATCATGCTGAAAGAATGTCTACTGAGTCTGAAACTCTTAGAGACAGAGGCATTACAATTACAACTCAATGGTTTACCAATCAAATTAGGGTTTGAGATCATTCAAATCTTCTAACAAATATACTACTGAATCATCTCCCAACACTCTCTAGAAATGACCGAAAATTTAACAACTCAATATTCCCTCTCTAGAAATTTAACAGCTCAATATTCCCTCCCTAGAAATGGCCGAAAATTCTAGTTCTCAAAATTTGAATTCTCACAAATCTCACTCGTTCCATAGTCCCAACCCACAATACTATCAACAATTTCCTCAATATCCACAATTTTCTCAATTTCCACCACTTGTACCACATTCTCAATTTCCACAACAATATTATCAATTTTTGCAATATGAAAACCCACTAAATTCCGGAAGCTCTTTTTTTGGTTCGCAACAAGTACCATTTCAATCTCTGGGTTCTCGATTTCCACAACATTCTTCAGAAGCGGGGCTAGAACATACTAGCTTTGTCGATGAAGATGAAGATGATCATGTCCAAAAAATTACTCCACTCCCTAAAAAGGGTGGGACGTTTTGGTCACATGATGAGGAGACATGTGTAGCTAAATCTTTGTGCACCATAAACACCGACGGAAGAGTTGGAAATCAACAAAAAACGAAAGTCTTTTGGAAAAAGTGGCGGCATATTACAACGATCATAGGTTGGTCAGTACTACTAACTGACTACCCGAAGCTGTAAAATCAGCATATTATCGTGTCATTCCTGATGTAAATTTTTTTTCGCAATGGTATAATGATTTTTACAATCATCGGGCAAGTGGGCAAAGCGACGAAGACGTCTTAGAGGCTTTACAAACTAAGTGGTGCAACTAGCAATCGAACAAAGATTTCAAGTACTTCCATGTATGGAAGATAATGGCATTGGCGGAAAAAAAATGGAACCCTGAAGCAATGGCTAGTAGTGCTCCCAAGAAGTCGAAAAAAATCCAACTTAGATAGTCAAACCTTCAACGGTGTACAATCAACTCGAACATGTCCTATGGGACAACAGAAGGCTAAAGCAAAAGCCAAAGACAAAGCACATGCAGGTCAGATCGATCCAGTCAGATGGGATATGTTACAAGAAATACACAATGAGAAGATGAAACAAAAATGTGGAAATTGAGCAAAAAACATGGAAATGCAGCAAAAGCTATGGAGCTTCAACTACGAGAATGAGATTATTGCAACCAAGATACGAGTAACTTCAATGATGTAATGCTTTTCAACTTTGCAAAAATGTCGGAGGGATCAAATAGAGATGCGGGTGGTTGTAATCGATTAATGGAGAACTATCTAACCTTGGGATTATTTTCCTTCCTGGTGTTATGTTTTTCAATGAAGGTTGTATGCGATGCCATCTCATTGTAATAGCTTATAATTCAATTATTGTTATTTTCCTCTTATCTATGAAAACTTTTTATGGTTTAATCGAATTGTTTATCTAGACTTGTTTTATTTTTTCTAAGAAAAATGAAATGTTGTCAAACCAAACATTAGCATTATTGTTTTAAGTTTATCAATTATTTTTCCAAGTTGAGCAACAGTCATAGCAGTACCATTATTGCAACGCCAGACTGTCATCAATGATTCATGGAGCATTATTTTTCAAGTTGATCAACAATGATAGGACCTTCATTATTCACGTCAGGCTGTCATAAATGATAACATGTAGCATTTATTTTCGAAGTTGATGTTATGGGTTAGCAGCTCCATTATTCAAAATGTCAGGTTGTCTTAAACGGAGGAAGTATGTGTATCCCATATTCACAAACACTTTACCAAAAATGTTATCCTTCCGAGTGAGGATGAATATAGACAAATATGGAGAGATCTGATTATAGAATCAACGGAAGATGATTTTGACAGAGAGATGATTGCCCTTGCTGATGCAGAAGAGAATATTAAATCATCCTGGATAAGAAGAGGTTCATGCCGAAGATATGTGAAAGCAGTCATGATCGTCTCGTTCATGATTATTTCGCTGATGTTCCAATATTTAGCGAACATTTATTTCATCGTCGTTTTCGGATGCACCGACAGTTATTCCTACACATTGTCCATGCATTGAGCAACCACTCAACCTATTTCCATCAAAGACAAGATGCATATGGTCGGAATGAGCTATCACCCCTTCATTAATGTACCACCGTTATCCATCGACTGGTGTATGCGGCTCCTAGTGATTCGCTCGATGAATAATGCAAATGGGCGAGAGTACTGCCTTGGAATGTCTCCATAAATTTTTGCCAAAGCATTGTCGAAGTATTTGGTCCTCAATATGTGGGGATGTCAACCAGTGAAGATATTCAACGGTTGCTTAAGATGCATGAAGAAAGACATGGCTTCCCCCCAAATGTTGGGGAGCCTCGACTGTATGCATTGGACATAGAGGAATAGTCATGTCACTTGGAAAGACATGTTTACAAGAGGCGATCACGGTGTTCCCTCAATGGTTTTAGAAGCAGTGGCATCTCAAGACTTGTGTATATGACATTTTTTTTCGGTGTTGCGGGATCAAGTAATGATATCAACATTTTTCATGGATCACCATTATTTAATTCTGTTCTATATGGATTCGCACCAGAAGTTCGTTTCACTGTGAGTGGAACGACGTATGACAAAAAGGTGTTATTTGACAGATAGTATCTAATCCGGAATGGTCTTCATTTGCGAAGAGATTTTTGGTACCAAAAGATGGTAAAAGAAAGAGATTCAAGGAGAGGCAAGAATCTACAAGAAAAGATGTAGAACGAGCGTTCGGGGTCCTTCAATCTCGTTGGACAATAACTAGAGGTCCTATAAGATCTTATTTCAAAGAAGATCTGACCGCAATAATTTTATGCGTGTATTATTATGCACAACATGATCATCGAGAATGAAGAGGCGGAAACAACGGTCAATTGGTCTGATGAAGATACACCTCCTCCGCCCGACATAACTATGGGTTAAAATAATGGATATGCAAATAATCTTCAAAATTATGATAATTTGACTGATAAGACAACTCATTTTCGCCTTCAAGCGGACTTGACGGAGCATATTTGGCAGCAACATGCATCATTGTAGTTTCTTTATGTATTTTGTCATTTTTAATTGTGTTTTTTTAGTTTCGTTTATGTAATTTCGAGTTTAGGCCTCGTTTAGGAAAATAACTTAATTAAGGACTTATGACAAAAGAACGTATTATATAAGAACTTATGGTATAAGTTCTTAAATTTAATAAGTTAATTGTGTTTGGATACATGCAATAATAATGTATCTTTTGCAGAATCCGAATCAAGTACACGTGATTTGATTTTTTGTTAAGTCGAGTTCATATTATTGGAGTGGATATTGGTTAGTTAATATATTAGTAGGAAGCACTCAAAAACCATTCAGAACTCTAGTCCTCTTCAATTTTATTAGTCAGGTTGAAGAGAAGTAAAGCATGCAACAATAAACTGAAGAATGTCAGGAAGAACACACAAGATAAGCTTCCATGCAAATCATCAGTTTCGGTTCTAGCCCTACTTTTAGTTAAACCTCTATAACAAACAGTCTTCAGCATAAGCACAACTGAGACTTCACCGTAATGCATCGCACCACGACCACCACAACAAAAAATATCACCTCGAAGATAGGCAAACAACTTAGAGAGGCAAAGCAACAACAATTGAAACTAAAACACCAGCTAGCACCTACAAATAAGCGTAATGGCTACGGACTATAAGGCTTCAGGTTGCTTTGGTCTCAAATCATTCTCAAACCATCTGATTGTAAATTTAGACCCACAGATCATATCAATTTGACCTCAGAAATTCCTAAATATGCAAAGAAAATCAACTGAAGGTTTAGTTCAGACTTCAGTGTGAAAAAAATAAATTTAACTATCATCTTCTCAATGAACTTTGAGTCACTTGATTTCATAATAGTAGCTAATCAGAAATGCAAATAGGAATTGATTAGGTGGGTCTGCATAACAATGATATCAAACAATGCATATCTATCATGTTAAAACGTCCAATATTGGACATAACACTATAGTTAAGTTAAACAACTTAATTTTTTTTAGCCCTAGATCACAATCAGTAAACAAAATGCATAAGCATCAGCAACAAAAACTACTGATAGAAACAACTACTACAAAATCATCAACGGACAACAATTCATGTCAAACTATCAGAGTATTTGCAATGCTAATCCTACTTTGGATAATATCTGTTAAAATCACTTTGCTCCTATGCTCTAAATGCCAGCGGCTACAAGTGATTCTACAACTAAAAGCCACTAGGATCAAGTTCTTTAAGTCTGTTTTCCCTCTTCAAAAGTAGGTTCTATCGACCAATCTTACATAGAACAGAATTATGTATTATCTAATTTGGCACTTCCCATCAACAGGCTAAAGAGAAACAAACTAATCATTGTCAATTGCAATCACACAATTCTGAAGTAAAGACGAACTAAAACCAAAACTTGGAGTCTCCCAATCCATAATAATTGAAGATGAAAGGCAATACCTTCCATCAACCAAGGCATTAAAAGTGAAGGCAACCGAGTGGCAATCAGGATTCAAGTCATCCAATTGAAGCCTAAAGGTATCTTTGTGGAGATTCACGTCATTCTTGACCTTCTTCGCACTCTGGTGATTCACATACGACGCGAGTTGCTGCAATGCCAGCTGCTGCGGAGGAGGGGCGACGGACGGGCCCCACCCGCTGATTTGGGGAGGATAATACGGGCGGTAGTTGTAATGAGCCATCACATTGACGGGCCTCGAGTAGTATCCGGAGAAGTTGTAAGTGTAGTTGTCGGCAAGAGAAAGCGGAAGGGGAGGGGGAGGGGGAGGGGAGAAGGGGGTGTTGGGGAGGAGGTAGGTGGGGTCTGGAGCTGCTGCGGGTGATTTTTGTGGCAGTGTCTTTTACTCCAGGAAAGACCATGCCCATGGTGGTTGACTCGAAGAGGGCGGCGTTGGTGGCGGTGGGAAAAGAACAGAATTTGACGTTTTAGAAATGAGGCAAATGACTAAAATAGCCTGCTAGAATTGAGGCGGCTGTGTAGGGAAGGGGTATATTTGGAAATTCCCTTAGCATGTTAAGTAGGTAAGCTATCTTCTAATATGTATGCTAAATATATAGAGAATAGATCATGTGAAAGCCTGCATTTAACGTGAGAACAACGAATCATGCATAATCCTTATATAATTTTGCATTGTGCATATTTTTATATACAAGGACAAAAGTGTAAAATTATAGATTTTTTGCATAAAATATATAACGATTATGCATAAATTATATAAGAATTATGTATGGTTCGCAGTTCTCACATTAAGTGTGGGTTCTCACTGCAATCCACACCATATATATATATATATATATATATATATATATATATATATATATATATATATATATATATAGGGGTTGGTTCACGTAAGAACACCCTCTTATAGTGTGAACATAATCATGATCTTTAATTTTAAGTAATAAACGGTTTAGATTTGATTAGTATTGTAGAATAGCGAAATGCACTTTAAAGAATAATCAATCTCACTTAATGGTAAATTTGACGTTTTTTTATAATTGATAAGATTTTTGCAACCACCTACTTCCACTAATCTACCCAAAAATATCACAACCGATCAAATCTATCCATTTATCCCCACTAATGAAATCTATTGTATGTTTATGTGTACAACAATTTAATTTTCATTGAAATGCACTTTGTTCATAATTATCCTGCAATTTATTCACAACCGAACTGCATTCCATTCACAAATAAATGCAAAAAAATTATAATTAAACTGCACTTTGTAAACAATTGAATTGCACTATATTCACATCCAAAATGCACTTCATTCAGAATTAAACTGCACTATATTCAGTATTAAACTACATTCCATTCACAAATAAATGTAAAAAAATCGAAATTAAATTGCACTTCGTAAACAATCGAATTGCACTATATTCACATCCAAAATGCACTTTATTTAGAATTAAATTGCACTTTATTCAGTATCAAACTGCACTTTTATCACATTCGAACTGCACTTTCATCACAATCAAAATGCACTTTATTCATAATTAAACCGCACTTTATTCACAATTAAACTACACTTTATTCACAATCAAAATATACTTTAATCATAATTAAACTAGACTTTTTTCACAATCGAATTGCACTTTATTCGTAATTAAACTGCACTTTATTTTAAAATGTGATATATGTAATATTAATATAGATTGCAAGTTTACCTGATGAACAAACCATCATTTAATATGAAGATTAACGAAATATCTTAGGAAATAAAGATGAGAAATTTAAGGAAGATAAATTTAAAGATAGAAGCGGTTTTTAAAATTGTTGAGAGATTTAAGCGTGAATGAAGATATAGTTATTGAAATAATATTATCGTGAATGAAGAGCGGTTATCAATACAATAATTTAGATTATGAATATAGATATTTAAAAGCAAATTACTTAATTAATCTTTAAGTGCAACATGAATAAACTTTAAGTGCAGTTCGTCAATTTAAGTGAAAAATTAAATCAGACCATCCGTTCAAAATATCAAAGGTATAGATTTGTTCACACGTTCACACATAAATAGGTTGTTCACATTTGAACCTTAGCCTATATATATATATATATATATATATATGTATAGATAGATAGATAAATAAATAGTTGTGTGTATATATTAGTGAGACTCATAAAAAGTTGGGTTTATAAGTTTGGGATTGGCGTGAAAAATGTTTAAAAGTTGGTGGATTTGAAAAGCTGACGTGACGAATAAAAAGTTGAAGAAATAAGTTTAGGTTTGGAGTCAACCTAACTTTATTTGTAGGACCTATCACTTTACACAATTTCACACATAATTTTCAAGTCTTCTTAATAATCGTACTGAAAAGAAATAAGACACATTCTTTGGAACGGAAAGAGTAAAAGCTTCTAAATTTATTAATGTTCCTTCTAATTTTATCCATCCGTTTTAGTGATTGGATGATAATTCTTTCACTAAGGAAATGCTTACTATAAAAATAACTATATATAATATTTTTATACAATTTCACAAAAAAAAAAAGTAAGGAATTTCTTTCCGAATTTGATTCTCTCATTTTAGTCGTCATCTTTTACGTTCAAAATTTTGAAATTTTTTATCTATCTTTTTATTTTTAATTAAACAAATGACATCTCCTTCTAAAAAACCATAGCAAATCTTATTTCTTAGCATGATATCGAGAAATATCATTGCTTTTTCAGTTATTCACGTCTTTTACTTTAAAAAATTGTTTTCTTTTGTAATGAATCGAGAAATAACAGTATAATTTTTGTAGCAAACACGGAAATACTATTCTTTAAGTAAATGAAATTAATTCATTTGACTTAAAATAGATTCAGGGTCTTCGTTTCTAAGGAAATAGTTAAATACCAGTATTTTAAGTTAGGTCATTAAAAAAGATTGACGGGGTATTTCCTCAATCCGCAGCGAAGTTACTTAGGAGCTAAGTCATACGTTTTGTATAAGAATGTATCGTATAATTTCTTACATTTAATAAGTTTGTGTTTGGATATACACCTGGATAAAGCAAAATGAAAATTATAATGTAAGAAAATGTAGAACTAGGATTCGATTTGTCGATCTCTGCATAAGCTCTTTATAAGTTACCATAAGTTATAAACATTAATTTACAATTATAGAGGACATAAGTTATTTTAATAAGTTCTCTCAGTCGTACCCAAAATAACTTATTATTTAGAATAAGTTGAAATAAATTATTTTTAATTTCTTCCAAATGGGACATAATTATCTATTAAGTTTTATATAATCCTTATATAATTATAAATACAATACAACTAAAGCTTTGACATAACGGAATTAGCACCCATAGTTAATTTAGGTTTCGTGAAATATAATTTCTGGCTCGGCTATCAACCATAGTTATTACTAATTAAAACTACGTGTGAATGATTTGAAATACTAATGCAGGTGTGTTTGAGTTGATCTTCCAGAAGAAAGCCGACCAATTAGACAAGATTTAAAGTTTAAGGTAAAAAGCAAGAGGTTGGTTTGGGTGATTAATCTAAAATGCAAGTAAAGCTACATAAGTCCACGAAAAAGACATGTACTTGGAGTATTACACAAGCAAGAGACAGGTATCTATGTGCTTACATATATTGAGAAACTTATGATATTAATTAATAAAAAATGTTAACGAACAAATATAATATAATTTCCAAACCCACTCTGATTGATAGATTTCAGATTTATATAAAAATTAATATAATTGGCGTAGCACTGAGGACGACAGTTTGCAAGTGATACCTTCAAGCAGTTTCCACGAGTGAACTATGTATATCTAATTTATTGGACTTAATTATTAATTACAATTACACCAATGGAGTTCTAATGAATTATTTTTAACGTGGAGGACTTATTATGTAAATATATTTAGTCTCGCTCTCTCTCACATTTTCTCTCTCACACTCTCTTTAAAATATCTTAATTATACAACTATCACAAGTAACTTGGATTATGAACGTAGTAGTAATCCTAGTGAACATTATAGTTGATCCGGAATATCACGTTTACCCGTCTTTAATTTGCTTCCACTGTAGAGGTATATATGAATTATAAATTAATTTTATTATTATTGCTTTTCAATAGTCTTAAATATGCAACTTTCTATTGGTTTGTATCCGTCTCGACTCGTAGACTCAAGTGTGTCTGGACTCAGGTTTCTCGGCACACCACAATTGTCTTGAATTTGATCAACTTTAATAAACTTATGATCGTTTAATTAGTAGTATAATAGAGGATTTAGTGTTATTTAATCTTCAGAAAACCTAATGAGGTTTGATGATCTTGTACTCAAGCAATTAGATTTGGTAAGTAAAATCTAAATAAAAAATTTAGGACCATAGTCATTTTAATGTATTTTTGTTAAGCCACGTTAGCCGATGATAAAAATTTTACTTGCCGGAGTAGACTTTGAGAGAAGAGAGTGACATAATTGCAGGAAAAATTAGAGCATGATAACCTTATTTTTCTCCCTATTAGACTATTTTTAGGTTAATTGTTTGTCGACACAAGGAACAAGTGACCTTTCACGAGATTATTTTCAATTAACTCGTCATAATCATATACCAATTTATCAAAGATTAGTACATATAATTATAAAGTATGTGGAAGATTAATGAATTGGTCATATTGGTTTAATTATTTTAAAGTGTCTGCAAAACTTTAATGGCCATGAAGTCCATTGCATTTGAAATGAGCAAGATTTATTACGTACTACTATGGTACTAGTTGCGTGGATTGACCATGCAATTATAGTCTAACCTAATAACCACCACGGTTTGGAAAATGTTATATATTATTATTATTATTATATTTGACATATATATCCTATATTTGGACTGTCTCTTTCATCAAGAACACTTTCTTGTTATTACCAACGTGTATGTATATATATATATATATATATATATATATATATATATATATATGAGATGGATCAATAAGGAACAACACCTTATTGAAGGAATTAGGAACAATTATCCACCTTTTATTATTTGAGATGTAGGGTTGAGATTGGTTGTATTAATTGTACAATAACATTGTTCAAAATTGAAAAGGGAGTAATTTGGTCAAATTTTCTCTCTCTCTACTTTATCTCCTTACTGTACCCCCTCCCCGTCGCCTACCATTCATCACAGAAGAAGTTTAACTATGGCTCTCCTCTCTCTCTCTCTCTCTCTCTCCCCTTTGGTTCCGAGCGCCACCGTTCATCCGTTTTAGTTACACCACCGGTACTCTGGCTCCGCCGCGCCGCCCTCTCATCGTCTCTCAATCAAGCATAGATCCAAGGTCCGTTTTAGATCTGCATACATCTATCCTCCCTCTTTTCTATCTTTCTCATCTCTTCTCTTTCTACCGAAAATTTGCACGGATCCGTCCAAGATCTACATAAATTTGTTCGAGATCTGCTCCAATCCTTTTCCGCTATCACGCTTTTGATTACTCTGTCTATAATTCTCATTCTATGCTAATTTTTTTTATTGGAAATTATCCTTGTATTTTTTCGTGGAATTTGGAGATTTGGAGACATGTTTATGGAAATTTGGAGTGTTCACTGCAGACAATTCGTTTGCTTCGCCTCTGCCATACATTCAACGGTGCCGGAATGTACCGGAAGATTCGATTGAATGTTCATAGAAATTTAATTGTGCGGAAATTTGGGTGTTCATGGAGATTTGACTTTACTTGTTATTTAGCTTATTTGTGTGTTCACGGAGATCCAAATTCTGCAGAAACTGGGTTACTTGAAGCTGACTCAAATTGGTTGAAATATATAATTTATTTTACAAATTGCATAAAAATTACTAATAAAGTGCATAAAAATTATAAATAAAGTGCATAAAAAATACGATTAGATGTTCATAGAAATTTGATTATGCAGAAATTTAGGTGTTCATGAAAATTTGATTTTACCTGTTATTTAGCTTGTTTGTGTGTTTACGGATATCCAAAATGTGCAGAAACTGGGTTACTTATAGAAGCTGACTCAAATTGGTTGAAATTTATAATTTTATTGAATAAATTACATAAAGATTACAAATAAAGTGTATAAAAATTACTAATAAAGTGCATAAAAAATATGAATAAAGTGCAAAATTTATACGTATAAAGTGTATAGATATTAAATAAAGTGCATAAAAATACGAATAAAGTGCAAAATTTATACGAATAAAGTGCATAGATATTTCGGGCAGAGAATGAGGCTTTAGTTGAAGGAACACGGGGAGAGACGAAGAAAAAATCGGAGTAGAACGAAAAAACAAGAAACGATTTTTCTTTCTTAAAAAAAATTAAAGGACTGTTCACTTACAAATAATTACAATGAAAAAATTAATAGAAAAAAAATTAAAAGAAGCAAATGACTTCTGTACCCTTAATGAAATTAAATAAGAGATTAAAAATTAAAAGTATCTCCTTCATTCTAGACCACACATCTTTAAAATGGAAGGAGATGATTTGTTCCTAGTTCCTTCATTAAGGAGTTGTTCCTTAAAGAACTCTCCCATATATATATATATATATATATATATATATATATATATATGTATGTTAGGATGGATTCAAAATTAAAACTAAATATAGGGAGTTAAATAATAATTTTTCAAAAAATACATTATAAATTTGAGATTCTACACGATTTTGAGCTGCATATACCCCGGATCTCCCCCTAGATCTGTTCTGTTATAAATCTATACATATGGGTGCCATACCAATTAATCAATTCCGGATAGTTCGAGGTTATATGTTACATGATATGTTTATAAGCATGCAATTAAAATAGAAATCACCCAGATAAACTTTCCAAGCAAGTTTTAGAAAATTGTAATACACAAATACAAAAATAAATATGGGTTGGCCTTTGTATGTATGCAAAATATATACAAAGAAATTAATTGAAAAAAGTATGGTAGTTTAAAGTCGAGGAGCAAAAGTCAATTAAACTAGGAAAAGGGGGCCGACTTTTCAAGTACAGAAGTCAACGAATATACGAAGCAAATAAGCTGCGGTGGGATTGGTTGGGAGAACCATAATCATCACCTAATACGCAATTATCTTATTACACATGTCTCTAATCCCAAACCTTTTTCCCCTGAAAAGTTCAAAATCATAGATAAGTTCATAGGGTGCTTGACTTTCATCCATTTTACTTGGTATATTATTGGAAGCAAGAGCTACCAACTTGACTATATAATCTCATCATACTCCATGCACCACAATTTCCCATTTCCATATTAGACTAATTAACAATGGTGAGATCTCCTGAAATGAATCATGGATTAAAGAAAGGGCCATGGAATCCTGAAGAGGATCAGAAACTAAGAGATTACATTCAAAAACATGGGCATGGGAGTTGGCAATCGCTCCCCGAGAGAGCGGGGCTTAACCGGTGTGGCAAGAGCTGCAGACTCCGCTGGACTAACTATCTCCGCCCGGACATCAAACGCGGACACTTCTCGCCCGAAGAAGAGCAGACCATCATCGACCTCCATTCCACCCTCGGCAATAAGTAAGTCGCCATTTTAAGGAATCATGTAAGTTCGGGATCGTAATTAATTAAATTGATGTGTAGGTGGGCTATGATCGCGGCTCGTCTTCCGGGAAGGACGGATAACGAGATCAAGAATTACTGGAACACGCATCTCAGGAAGAAGCTTCTGCGCGCTGGTATTGATCCAAAAACGCATCAGCTCCGAACGGATTTGAGTTTGCTTTCGAGTTTCAACAATTTCCCCATGAGTCTTGTTGATGTTCGGCTACTCGAAAACATTCTTCGACGACTCAACTCGAATCCACAGCCGTCTTTCTTGGTTAATCCATTATATCCGAACATGGAGAGCGGCGGACTTTCCGGTGATTATCGGCCTGTTACTGATGCTTTCCGGCCGGAGGAAATCAATGTTATCAATACGGAGTTCTGTCTTCCGGGATTAATTCCGGACGAGAAGAATGTCGAAAGCAGATCAGTTGAAAATTATGAGGGGTGGGGAGCGGCGGCGGATGATGAAGCCGGCGGTTCTTTTTGGAAGGATATATTTTTTGAATCTTTTCCGTCGTCCTCTCTCTAACACTACCTATATACTGATAAGCTTCGTTTGTACAGTTTCTGTATTCTTTTTTCATGGAAAGGATGATGTGAGTTTCATTAGCACAAACTTACAAAATTCACGTCACTTTAAGAATTTTTAGGGCATCATTAAAGAGGGAATAATTGATACAACATTACAACAAACACAAGCTAGTTTCAAGCTATTTTCCCCTATAAAATATATTTCATTCGAGTAAAATAGTGAACTTATTCCAGTAGTACAGAGTTCATAAATTTGCACAACTCGTTTCAAGTAATTCACATACAAATAATTCTATATTTCTGTCTCAAAGTTTCAAGTAATTCACATACAAACAATTCTATATTTCTGTATCAAAGAATTTATTTATTTATTTATTTTTTTTTAAAAAGAAGCATGCTAGTTGCACCTTGTGTAGAGAGAAAAGGCAGTTCCCCTAATTAAACTTTTTGTTCCAAACAAAACCACCACCTCTCATCACCTGAATTTTCTTGCTTTCTTCTTTTGTCCGCCATTGTTGAGGCTTGGATTAGCTAGCTTCCGCTTTGTTCCAGCTACTTTCGAAGCATTACCAGTCCGGATGGCTTTTTGCTCCCTTGCAGCCACTGCTGGCCTTTTCTTCTTTTCAGAAGACTGCTCCATAGAAGGTTGAGGTTTTGATTTGGCAGAATGAGTATTTATCTTTGTAACGACTTTCTTCTGTCCACCAGATTTGCTAGCATGCAACCCCTGGTAAGAGAAGTCTGCCTTGGCTTCCGGACTTCGGGAAGCAAGACCTGCCTTCTCAGCAATACTGCTCTCTGGTTGTGAAGTGTTCGTCCTCATCAAGGAAGTGTCCACTGGTTTAGCATGACTGAGCCTAAGCTCATGATCGCGTAGCCGAAGTTTATGTTTCTTGACTGTCATACTGGCAGCTTCCTTCATGTAAGAAAGTTCGCAACCCACTTCAAAATCCAACACTTATAACATCGACTGAAGATAACAGATACAGAATACATGCAGGACCAAATTTAAAGATAAATGACTCATATTAGAAGAGGTCGCACAAAGAAGTCTCGAAAGACCATTACTTATTACTACTTTTCATGCTAAACTGTACCAACTCAGATTAACCAACACCTAGCCATCAGAATGTACACAGAAATCACAGCATTAACTAGTTTGTATTTCGTGGCAGGAATTTCTTGGAATACTGCATAGTTCATATTTAATTTAAGCATACAGCATGAAGTGGGTATGAAGTAGACATTGTGACAAAAATAATCGGGGCAATAATGCAGCTCATCAGGCAGAAACGACGTCCAACCACATAAGTCAAATACCTCCTACATTGCTGGTCTGAAAGGACTGAGAAACATCCATTCCTAAAGCAGAATCAAAGATCTAGCAACTTTCAGATTAGCCCCAGTGTGCTAGTTCTATTTGAGTTTTATTTTAACATGGCTGCATACAGTCGATAAAAAAGACAAGATTGCCAAGAGTCGGCAGCAATTCAATCAGGCAATTAATGAAAAAGACATTGATCATTAAACAAATTTCCGCAAGTAACATAACGATAGCATAAAAGAGTTTTCATAAACACATAAGAACAGTGCAGATTAGTATGCAATATCAAAACAATTTTAAATACCCTCCAAAATGAATAGCAAACACATACTTGCACTAAATGATGCAAGGATACCTGTGATTAAAACAAATTGATCAGAAAATAGTGAAATAGACTACTCATACCACAGTTTTAAACAACACATACGCAATTCCTTTCCCTAAGCTCGATCCGGGATCTCTGATAACCCGTACAGCTTCAACACTTGTTTCAAGATTTTTTATATTAGAAAATAACTGATAGATCTCCTCATCCTGGGGAAATTAGAAATGCATAACATTATTATATTGATAAAACAAAGAACAGAATAAACAAAATAAGCAGCTATTTCAAGATAAAAAGCTAACCTTGACATCAAAGGGAAGATTTCCCAAGAAAATCGTACGTTTGTTGTCATATAGTATATGATTATCTCCCTTCAATTTCTTTCGAGGTGGGCAAGCCCTGTCAACACGGATATGATTTCCACCAACCTGAATTCAAACAAATTGACAAATGTTACCCAAATATGTTGTGCAAGTAAGTGCACTTCTATCTTAAACTGGAGCGGAACCAATGTGAAGATAGATTCATAGAGCATGAAGATAGATTCATACCATAGCCATATTATTGGCCAATGATGCTTGAGCAGACTCCTCTGTTTCGAAAACAATGCAAGCATTGATACTGCAACAAAGAAAGAGCAAATTTACAGTTATAAGTTGAACTGCACCAAAATACTAAGTTTTGCCTTCATAAGGTGCACGCAACATTCTATGGAAGAAGACTGCATAAAGAACTAAGTGATATATGCAAGCCCATCAATCACTAATATAAGCTGAACTGATGGAAATTATAAGCAGCAGACCATACACAAATTTAAAAACGTGAATTCTTTTAGAGCGGAGCACATGTTTCAACAATACTTTCTAGGCTTTCCAGGTAGCCAGGCATAACAGTGTTAACTAAGATAGCAAAAACACATGAGATGGCTGTTATTGACAGAGTAGACCTAAAAATAGTTATCAGGAACTTATGTGATGTCTAATAACACGAATCTTTCACATCCAATACAGAGTTTTCACTTAGATTATTCTCTCTATTATTATTCTGGTCACTTGATGAGATTAGTTGCTGCTTGTACCTTTTAAGGCCCTATACTGAAAACTATGAGGCAATCTCCTTTACCATATAAAACCAATTAATCCAAAAAAAAAAAAAAAAGGGAATCAACAAAAGATTGTCATTAAATTTAGATGCAAACCTGTTCCCATTCTCATTGATTTGCTTCTTGATTACAGCACCCTTCCTCGGAATCTTGCCCTGCAAAAAGAGATTATCACTTAACTTGTAAACGCAAACAATCCCAAAAAAAAAAACATGATAAAGCCAAAGCAAACTCACATCAACAATGGGAACAGATCGAATCCTTACAGCCTCGACTTCACCGAACTTGCTAAACTCCTTCATAATTTCTTTCTTCTTCAACTTCAGTGGCAAGTTCCCAACGAATACAGTCCTCAGTAGCTTGATTTCATCATCAAAACCTTCCTTTGGCACCATTGTATCCTCTGGATTATCCATTTTCTTCCTCTTCTCCCCCAGCACATTACTTTCTTTTACCTCATCAATCATCCCATATCGCCTCGCCTCATACTCCGCCTCCACCTCATCTCTCTTCCTCTTTTTCTTCCTTACATCCTTAACAACACCAACAATTTCAGCATTTTCAGCATTTACCTGCAAACGTCCCGACTCTTTCTTCAAAGTTTCTTCTGATTCAGAACCAAAATAACTATCCGTGTTTTTATCATTCGATTTCAGCTCAGCTCTCTTCAACTTCTTACTCTTCTCTTCAACCACTTCAGTATCAAAATTATAATCTTCTTGCTTCGCATCATCTTTCTTCCTTTTCCTGGCCTGCTTAACCTCAGAAATACCCGAATCGACGAAATCAGCCTCGCATTCGGTTACTTTCTTTTCTTTTTCTGCAAGTCCTAATCTTGTTTCTTCATCCACCCCACTGATTTCCAGGTTTTTTCTGCGGAATGGATTGTTATCGGAGAAGAGGGTAATATTAGCATCTAGGGCTTGCCCAGGAACTTCACCGAAAAGGGTTTTGAAAACTGTTGACGAATTAGAACCATCGTTTGATTTGGCAACATCGTTTTTGGATTTCCTTGCCATTACAAAGATGAATTGTAAGTGCTACGATTTTGCGTAAAGGAGAGAAGAATTGTAATGACCAACAACAATTCTTACCGATGTAAAAATTATCTAAACAAACTATTAGATAGCTATATCTGTAAGCTGAGAACGAGAAGAAGAGGGAAATCTTAGTCGGGGAAGAAGGGAAGAGAGATCAGGTGAGGAGCGTGACATGACAGGTTGAGAGAATTAGAGAGAATAATTTGGGGCAATTTCCTGCTTGATTCTCACTCATCAACGGTATTTAAAGACAAGCAACAAGGGAGTGGTTCCTGTGAAATATGCTTGTGTAAACGTGTCAAACACTATAACATAAATGTACCATACTTTTAGGATAAATACACTGTATTTTATTTGTTGGATTATAAAATATTTTTTAAATGCAGTCTCAACATTTAATTTTCAAGTACAGTATACATTCAGACATGTTCATATTTAAACTTCTTCCCAAACAACCAAACTGCTAGTAGCTAATAACATAACTTATCACTTTTAATCGAGACCCTAGAATTTACAAAGCAATAATGATAGTGGTTGTGAGATCTCACAACCAAGATCCTATGGACAGATTACTCCGTACCTTCATAATTCCACATAAGCATTTCCCATATGAGTCTTAACTCCTTTTTCTTCCTCAGTCTTCTCTACACCATTCCCAATGGCAGGAACTAAAAGCAACAAAAGCTCCACTCGCTAATAACACAATTTATCACTTTTAAGGGGAAAAAAAATCAAAAATCGTTTGTTATGTTGGCGTTTGTCCGATTTTAATCGGTTAAGTTGTTGGGTCCAATAATAGTTTTTAAGTTGTCAAACGCTCCAATTTTGATCCGTGCGCGCGTGCACACTCGCTATGATTTTTTATTTTTTTTTAAATTGATTTAATTTTAAAGTCGAAAATTGATTGATTTGCTTAGCTTTTCATTTTTTTAGTCCGTCAATTTGACATCTGCATTAGTTTTAGTCAAATGTGTTTACACTGTCCAATTTTAACTCATCATATTGCAAAATTGTCTAATATTAATCCATTTTATAAATTAATAACATTAATATTTTCAAAAATATTTTATACAATATTTGACGTAGAAAATAATAAAATTAATTAGCAATTCAAAAAATGATATTCAAAATTATTAAAATTGATAGATAATTATTAGCCTTTAATTTTTGGAGTTAATATTGTAGTTATCAATTTTTTTGTTCAATCTTCCGAGTCCCGTCCTCAATTGCAAAAATACTTTCCAAAGAAATGTTTTTCATAATTGTTGAATACTTTCCAAAGAAATGCTTGTACATGACAAATTTTTTGACCTCCATAATAAATTTTGTTAGTCTAGAGACGAGCTTTCAGGTGTAGAGGGGGGTAAATACATCTGAATGCAGATTTCAACTCAAACGTGAAAGTCAGTGCTACTGAATATTGCTATTGAACTAGTCAATTGGTCAAATAAGCTTTTTAGATCATGTGGGCAGAGTATTTGTCTACTGAGTCTTGTCTACTGACTTATGTCAGTGAACAATGTTCAGTATAAAATATGGTGTGCAGAAGTGTAGGTCCAAAATATGTTCGTCTCAGTTTGAAAAGTCGTTTTATGCTTAATGATTTAAAGTCAGTTTATGATGTATGAACAGTTAATCAGTGCAAACGGTAAATCAACACACGCAGTTTTTAAAGTGGTTCGGATACGCTGGATCCTACGTCCACTGTCTTGAACAAAGCAGGAGTTCTTGATTGCTTATACTGAGCAAGTCTTAGTCGATTTGTGCACTAGACAGATACTCTAGTTATAGTCTTAGTGATTTTACAAGGTTTGATATTCTCCAACTATGAATAAGTTCTTACAATAAGAACAGTTTAGAAAGCTGAACTCCTTCGAGTTTTTCTAAGCTTATGATATTACAATATGTTCGCTTAGAGTAGAGAATGGGAACTAATGAAACTCTAGAGTGAAGAACTAAGAAGATCTCTCTGTATGCAAGTTCTTCGCTGAGTTCGACTTTGAGTTCGCTAGAGTGTTTGTTCGCTTGAATGCTTTAGTTCCCTCATTTATTTTCTTCTCTGCATGAAGATTCTTCTCTATTTATAGCCTCGACTCATGAATAGATCCGTTAGAGGGAGTCTAGACACGTGTCGAAAACGACAAGAAAAATGATCATCTTCAATTTGAATGTTTCTGTAGAGATTCCCTCTTTTTCAGTCTAGAAAGTAGCTTTATGGCAGAGCAGATAAAGTGTTGGCGGCTTCTAATTGGTCAAGGTTAAAGAGTATGTGAGGTTTGTTCAAACTCCAAGAGCATGCTGAGTTGACTTACTCTGATTCCTCGGACCTTTTACTGAATTGTCCTCTATCGATATTCATCTGAGATGTTCAGTGCGTGACTCAAATTTCTTTGCAGATTCAGTGGGTTATAACATTCCCAACTGAGTTTCTTGATGCTGAGTTCTTCTGGCTGAACAATAGATATTCTACTAAATCCTATCAGCTACTGAACTCTAGCTAGCCTACTGAGTTCCTAACATCCTGAACTCTACATTATATAACGCTTATCATTCAGCTATGGTTTATGGATCTTCAAATCTTATCATACTGAATCTCATCCCAATAAATTCATTTCAGTTCCAAATAAATCCATTTGTATGAGATTTGCATCTTCTTAAACAATAAAAGACTACAAATAGGACATGAGTTTATCATTAATTCTAGAATCCTACCCATATCAAAACTAAATAATGGTTCTAGAATCCTAGACATAAGCATCCCCAAATTTCTCATCAAGGAAATGAAGAAAAATCCAACACAAAAACATTATACCACAAGAAATACTATAGCAAAATTGATTTTTTGATTAATTGTTTTACTTTAAACAAAACACTACTCTTTTTTTTTTTAATATTCTTCACTACCCAAATTGAACAATGTGCAAAATGCCTCCATTTCATCATGGTAATGATTCCTTCATAACTGCAATTAAGAGGCATTGGATCAGTTCCACTTCCTCATAATAACATATGCATCAAATACACACACAATTACTTGTATACTATATATATAATATATTAGAGAAGAACAACGCGCAAAGGAAATATGAAGAGAATTAGAGAGTGTAAGTGTTGTAAAATGCTGTAGGTGGGAGCAAAACAAATAAGAATAATCATGCAAAGCAAAAGATATGAAAATTCAATTACAAATAAGAATAATCATGAAAAGCAAAAGATATGAAAATTCGATTCGATACCAAGAAGAAAATTCCAAGAATATGAATTAAATATTATGTTTTTAAAATAATTCCAAGAAAGTTAATAAAATATTATGCTTTTCAATTTAACCATGGCAAGAATCTAAATGCCAAGAATTTTTTAATCCACCCTTATTCACCAATTGATTTTTCTATATTGCAAATAAAAAGTTTATATACAATTAAAGTATGACTGGAAACTTACTTGAGACTCTCCTCGAAAACAAATATTTGATTTTCATATTATTTTGCAAAAATATGGCGAGCAAGGGAAGCTAAACCGGCTGCTGATTCCGAAGCAGCATCCGGAGAGGTACTTCCCCCTCAATTCATCGACGAAGGAGAAGGCTTTGCTGCTAAATTTTGAGGATCAGAACGCGAAGAGCTACTAACCAGCAAAGCTATGTGATGATGAAAGGATGGAGCAGATTCATCAAGGGGAAGAAGCTCGACGTTTTGCACAAAGAAAATATCAATACTGGAAAAAAATGATTCGTCAATGAGCAAATTTCATCCAGAAGAGTTTTCCATCAGCGAGAAGCGCGAAGGATGGGATTTGAGGGTTTATAAGATTCTCAAGACTAAATTTTATTATGTTATTTCACCATCACGCACACACCGACCAAAATTGGAAATTTTGGTTTCATTCTTTAAAACGGACTAAAATTGGACTGTTTGACAATTGAAAGGACTAAAACTAGACCCAGTCAACTTAACGGACTAAAGTCGGACAGACGCCAACATAACGAACGAAATTTGATTTTTCCCCACTTATATTCGAGCCCTAGAAAGCAATAATGATAACGGTTGTGATTAGATCTCACAACCAAGATCCTACGGATGGGATTACTCCATAGCTTCATGATTCCACATAAGCATCTCCCATATACGAGTTAACATTGACTTTCCCTTTTCTTCCTCAGTCTCCTCTCCACCGTTCCCAATAGCCACAAGGCCCAGAACCCTAGTTCTCTCATATCCGCCCTCCGCGCTCTTTTTGAGCATCTCAATCGAGTCCTTAAGCCCAATAGTGTCACGGGTTGTGACAAACGAGAGGTACTAACCCTCCCAACTACGGGTATTGGTCGATTTGAGATCGATTAAATACCCTATTGAAACTATTACCAATTATTATTTCGGTTAGCCGTATACCAACTCGGTTAATCGAATTCGATATTCGATTATCCCGAAATAATCGAAATTGATTTGTCACAAGCATGAAGAAAGGAGTCCATACCGTGTAGTAGATTAGATTCACATGCTCCAATACATCAAGTGATGCATCTGAATCAAAGAGCATAACCTGCACCAGAAAGCGTAGTAGGTAACCAGTCAAACTAATTGTACTAAAGGGTACCAGCTTCAGATTCAACCCTGGAGTATATGCAATCGGTAGATGTTGGAATTACAAACTGCTATTACAAGTAAACTGTTAAATAACAAAAGGAAATAAACAACAGAATTGTCGAGTCGAGGAAGGCCTCTCTCCGCAAGACGAAAAATGCCCCGGTAGTGCTTTCGGTTGTAGCATTTCGTCCCCAAAGATGAAACGACGAACGTCTCGAGGATTGCAGCACCGCAAGATCTTCGAACTCCGGCGAACTGGACTTTCCGGTGAGGACAGAAGCTGCTGAAGACTTGAGCTAAGATAAGCTAAGAATGCAGCTAAGATGAGCTAAGATGATGTGTTGGTGTGATTTTGGAATGAAATGCAACTTCCTATTTATAGGCAGCTTCCCCCAGGTGAAAGGGTGTTGGAGCCATTAATGCAGGTGGACGTGGGTATGGTAAGTGGAGTGGTGGAGTGATGGAGACTCCTGAACAGTCTCATTCCAGAGACTTCTAAAGGATACACTTGGGTGTGGCAGGTGCACAGGACCACAGAGAGCAATCCTGTGTAGCCGGTTCACTACACCAACGACTGGGCCAGCCCACCTAGCCCAATAGTCTAGCCCAACGAACAAGCCCGACGGACCACCCAAAGGACCAATTGCCAAGATCCAAGTCCACGGACACGGACCGGAGCCGGAGCCGGGGCCGGCACGGCGCGCGGCGCGCGCGCGCCGCGCCGCGTGTGAGGCAGTCGGCGAAAAGGCTCGCACGCATGAGCATGTGTGGCCCAAGCCCACCACATGTCACTTAGTTATCTCCTACAATGTGGTAGAGACTTAAATACCACACAAAACATTATTCATTAATCGATGTGGGACATTGATTAATGTAATAACTCTCCAAAACACGAATAAGGTAAGTTTCTCCACTTTAGGTAATATATTAGTTTTGTCCCCCCAAACTTCGAGCCACTATTTCTCACTCACCGAAAATCGGAATCGAGAAATTAAACACACTATAATTATCTACTCGAAACGTAGATCGACGTGCTATATCTCAATTCATAAATCGAATATATATCGAGGCTCGAAAAGACAATTAAACGGGCTGAAATTTGCCCAAGTCAAATTAGCATTTAATGCTAATAGAATTTTCATAATTACAAAATATATATATAAATAATATATATAATAACGATTTTTCCAACAATTCCCCACATGAGTGGAAATAGCCAAATGCATGCATGCAGACACACAGCTCTGTCCTCAAGAGACAATAAAGCATCAGGGTAGGTGGCTTGTAACCTTAAACTTTCCTTAGTCAGTGCTATCGAGCATACCGGCGGACTAGTGGGCACGTGGTCTTGAACTATTCCTCCATAGTGTATACTTAGACAATAACACCAACACTATAAAGTCTCAACCTCGTCCGTTCTCACGTTTGTGTCCGTTACTGGCCATGGACAACCTCTTTGGATTCATAAGTGTTACATAGAAGCGGCCCTCACTTCTCACTTACATAGGTGATTCTTACTCGAGTATCCTGTCATACTCCACCTTCTCAAGGCATCCAAGAATTATTAAAAATCAAAGACTTAACCTCACCACTTGACAGGTCACCAACACTCTCGAGCTCTTTTAGGGAATAGACTAATTGAGTGCGGTATCAACAGACTCATATAGCTTAGTTTTCCCATTGAACCAAGTTCATGGGATCTCCAATCTACAAGGTTGGGTATCCACTATAATCGTCTTTAGTTTGTGGATTTAACTCCCATTCCCTCTACGAGCTTATACATTTGATCTCGATTCAAACTCTTAGTAAGCGGATCCGCTAGGTTATCTATAGACTTGACATAGTCTACAGAGATAACCCCACTCGTGATCAAATGTCTTACGGTATTATGTTGATGGCGAATATGTCTCGACTTACCATTATAGAACTTTTTCTTTGCCCTACCAATAGCCGCTTGGCTATCACAGTGAATCATCACAGGTGGCACGGGTTTCGTCCAACATGGAATATCTTCAAGGAAATTACGGAGTCATTCGGCCTCCTCACCGGCCTTATCTAAAGCAATAAACTATGATTCCATGGTGGAGCGGGCTATGCACGTCTGTTTCGTGGATCTCCACGACACAGCTCCTCCCCCTATAGTGAACACATAACCACTAGTAGACAACGAGTCTTTAGTGTCGGATATCCAATTCGCATCACAGTACCCTTCAAGTACTAGGGGGATGTCTCGAGTAGTGCAACCCAAAGTTAAGAGTGTATTTCAAATACCTCGAACTCTTACAAGAGATTTCCAATGCTCTCTACTAGGATTACTAGTATAGCGACTCAATTTGTTCACCGGACAAGCTAGATCAGGCCTCGTACAATTCGTGATGTACATAAGACAATCAATGACTTTAGCATAATCCTCTTGAGCAACAGGATCACCCCTATTCTTGCTCAAGTGAACATTAACTTCTAGAGAAGTCTTCGTCGGCGCACTATCAAAGGCATTAAATCTTTTAAGCACTTTCTCAATATAATGAGATTGAGACAAAACAATCCCTTTGGGAGTTCTTTAAATCTTCACTCCAAGAATAACATCAGCAACTCCCATATCTTTCATATCGAAAGTTCTCTTAAGCATACGCTTGGTATCATTTATGACTTGAAGGTTTTGTCCCATAATTAACATGTCGTCTACATAAAAGCAAACAATTACAAACCCATTCTTTGTATTCTTTATGTAAACACACTTGTCACATTCATTAATCTTAAAGCCATTCGACAACATAGCCTCATCGAATTTCAAGTGCCATTGTAATGGTGCTTGTTTCAACCCATATAGGGATTTCACCAACTTACATACCTTTCGCTCTTGACTAGGTACAACAAACCCTTCAGGTTGTTCCATATAAATTTCCTCTTCTAAATCCCCATTTAGAAAGGCAGTTTTCACGTCCATTTGGTGAATCTCAAGATTGTGCAAAGTAGCAATCGCGAGAAGGACACGGATAGACGTAATCCTCGTTACAGGCGAATAAGTATCGAAGAAGTCATATCCTTCAATTTGCTTAAAGCCTTTAACCACTAAACGAGCTTTATATTTATCAATTGACCCATCTGCCTTATACTTTCTTTTTAGGATCCATTTACATCCTAAGGGCTTGCAACCTTCGGGTAAGTCTGCTAAGACCCAAGTGTGATTCCCGCATAATGGAATCAATTTTACTTTGGGACGACTTCTTGCCAAAGTGGGCCATCGGGTCTAGAAAGAGCTTCTTTTATAGACCGCGGTTCTTCATCCAAAAGAAAGACAACATAATCAGGACCAAAGTCCTTAGCAACTCTTGCTCTAGTGCTACGTCTTGGTTCTAAAGTTTCAAGATCGGCAGCTTGCCTCTTACGTGTATCGGGTTCTACCCCTACATTTCTAGAACTACTAGCAACTTCTCTTGCTTCACCACTAGAGCTTGACTCAATTTTATCATCCTTTTTACAAGGATAGATACATTCAAAGAATATAGCATTCCTTGACTCAATAGTAGTTCCAACATTCATATCAGGCACTGCCGACTTATGAATGACAAATCGATATGCACTACTATTCAGTGCATATCCTATAAAGATACAATCGACGGTCTTAGGTCCGATTGTAACTTGCTTAGGCAAAGGCACTTCTACCTTAGCCAAACACCCCCACACTTTGAGGTACTTATAGGAAGGTTTCCTTCCTTTCCACAACTCGTAAGGAGTAAAATCTCTACCTTTTAGAGGTATTTTGTTTAATAAGTAGTTAGCCTTCAAAACGGCTTCCCCCCACATGTTCTGGGGCAGTCCAGAACTTATTAACAAGGCGTTCATCATCTCCTTTAAGGTTCGGTTCTTCCTTTCAGCTACACCATTTGATTGAGGCGAATAGGGGGCAGTGGTTTGATGAATAATACCACTTGTCTTACATAACTCTTCAAAAGGAGCTACATAGTCTCCACCTCTATCACTTCGTACCATTTTGATTTTACAATCAAGTTGGTTTTCGGCTTCAGCTTTGAAGTTAGTAAAAGCTTCAATCGCCTCATCTTTACTCCTTAAAAGATAAAGAGTACAATACTTAGTGCAGTCATCAATAAAAGTAATAAAATACTTTTTCCCACCTCTAGTTTGTACAAACTTCAAGTCACATACATCAGTGTGAATGAGTTCTAGAGGTTTTGTGTTCCATTCTACAGAATGAAATGGCTGCTTAGCCAATTTTGCTTCAACACAAACTTCACATTTGGTTTTGTTAAACTTATTTACTTTAAGTAGATCGAGATTAACTAATCTTTTTATCGCATTTAGATTAACATGTCCTAATCTAGAATGCCATAAATCGGAACACTCAATCAAGTAAGAGGAAGTAGTTTCGTTTTCATTATTCTTAGCCTCAACGGGCTCTTGGCGAATCGCCATTACACTTAACTTAAAAAGGCCCTCAGACAGGTAGCCTTTTCCTAGGAACATTCCAAATTTAGATAATATAAATTTGTCCGACTCAAAAATTAGCCTAAACCCTCTCTTGACTAGTACAGATCCGGACACAAGATTTTTCCGGATGTCGGGGACATGCAGCACCTCTCCAAGAGTAAGGTTCTTGCCGGAGCTCAACCTTAACACCACAGTACCATAGCCAACTACCTCAGATGAGGCTTGATTCCCCATATTGAACTTCCTCCCTTGGCAACTCTTGTACTTGGTGAAGCGGCTTCGGTCACCACAAACATGTGACGTGGCAGTGGTATCAATATACCACTTCCCCTCATTCTCCACGATGTTTGCTTCTTCAGTGACAACGGCCGCAAGGTCGGCTTCAGTGAGGTCAATCTTCAACATATTGGCTTGACGAGCCCTCTTCTTCTTCGGCTTTCGGCAGTCCTTGAACATGTGGCCGGATTTGCCACAGTTGTAGCAGTCCTCTTCAAACTTGCGGGCTTGCACCTTGCCCTTCCCTTTGGGGTTGCTATTCTGACGCCCTCTCTTAGCATTGTTGGAGTTTCCACCTTTCTCAGCAAGGTTGACCCTTGGCTCCACGGGTGCTTTGCCCTTCCCATCTCGAGTCCTCATGTCGGTCTCGATGCGGAGCTTGACCACAAGGTCCTCAAGCGTCATTTCCTTTCGTTTGTGCTTCAAGTAGCTCTTGAAGTCCTTCCAGCTCGGGGGAAGCTTCTCAATTACAGTTGCCACGATAAAAGCATCTGGCAAAAGCATACCTTCGGCGTGGACGTCATGGACAATGAGTTGGAACTCTTGCACTTGCTCCATGACCGGTCGAGAGTCCACCATTTTGTAGTCCAAGAACTTGGCGACTACAAACTTCTTAGTACCTGCATCGTCAGTACAGTATTTTCTTTCAAGTGCCTCCCAAATTGCCTTAGAGGTCTTTACATTTGCATATACACTGTACAGACTATCATCTAGTCCACTAAGCAAGAAGTTTTTACAAAAGTAGTCAGAAGTTAGCCAATTATCATAAGCTATGCGGACTTCCAAGTTCTCTTCGTTTTCACTTGGAGGGGCAGGTGCATTCTCCATCAACACAGTGGTGAACCCTAATGTTGTCAGGTAGAACAACATCTTTTGCTGCCACCTTTTGAAGTCGGCTCCACCAAACTTGGTCGGCTTCTCGGCAGCGGGCAACACTCTAGACGAGTGCAGAGGTGCCGTCAGGGTCGGGTTTGAACCCCCCACCACTCCATGGTGGTTCTCACTCCCAAAAGGGACATTACTCTACAAGGCAGAGGACATAGCGTTGAAGTTGAATGCCGTGTTAGCGGCATTAGCATGATTAAGTGCTATCCTTGCATCGGTGGCGGCGGACATGGCAGGGAGGGTTGGATTAGCAAACGCCGGAGTTGGAGTAGGAACAGACGTCAGTGGAAGAACATTATCGGAGGAGGCAACGGCGTCAGATACAACGGGGTTGGTGGCGGCAAGCAGGCGGGCCGGCGGCGCAGGCGGCCGGCGTCGGGAGATGGCAAAGACTTCGAGGAAGACATCCTTTTTGTTTACTTGAAGCAGCTAGGTAAAGAGTAGTATGTTTTTTTTCGTCTTGCGATTGTTGGAATTACAAACTGCTATTACAAGTAAACTGTTAAATAACAAAAGGAAATAAACAACAGAATTGTCGAGTCGAGGAAGGCCTCTCTCCGCAAGACGAAAAATGCCCCGGTAGTGCTCTCGGTTGTGGCGTTTCGTCCCCAAAGATGAAACGACAAACATCTCGAGGATTGCAGCACCGCAAGATCTTCGAGATCCGGCAAACTGGACTTTTCGGCGAGGACAGAAGCTGCTGAAGACTTGAGCTAAGATAAGCTAAGAATGCAGCTAAGATGAGCTAAGATGATGTGTTGGTGTGATTTTGGAATGAAATGCAGCTTCCTATTTATAGGCAGCTTCCCCCAGGTGAAAGGGTGTTGGAGCCATTAATGCAGGTGGACGTGGGTATGGTAAGTGGAGTGGTGGAGTGATGGAGACTCCTGAACAGTCTCATTTCAGAGACTTCCAAAAGATACACTTGGGTGTGGCAGGTGCACAGCACCACAGAGAGCAATCCTGTGTAGCCGGTTCACTACACCAACGATTGGGCCAGCCCACCTAGCCCAATAGCCTAGCCCAACGAACAAGCCCGACGGACCACCCAAAGGACCACCTAGCCCAATAGCCTAGCCCAACGAACAAGCCCGACGGACCACCCAAAGGACCAATTGCCAATTGCCAAGATCCAAGATCCAAGTCCACGGACATGGAACCGGAGCCGGGGCCGGGGCCGGGCACGGGCGCGGTGCGGCGCGCCGCGACGCGCCGCATGTGAGGCGATCGGCGAAAAGGCTCGCACAAGCATGAGCATGTGTGGCCCAAGCCCACCACATGTCACTTAGTTATCTCCTACAATGTGGTAGAGACTTAAATACCACACAAAACATTATTCATTAATCGATGTGGGACATTGATTAATGTAATAACTCTCCAAAACCCGAATAAGGTAAGTTTCTCCACTTTAGGTAATATATTAGTTTTGTCCCCCCAAACTTCGAGCCACTATTTCTCACTCACCGAAAATCGGAATCGAGAAATCAAGCACACTATAATTATCTACTCGAAACGTAGATCGACGTGGTATATCTCAATTCATAAATCGGATATATATCGAGGCTCGAAAAGACGATTAAAAGGGCTGAAATTTGCCCAAGTCAAATTAGCATTTAATGCTAATAGAATTTCCATAATTACAAAAATATATATATATATAATATATATATATAATAACGATTTTTCCAACAGTAGAGTGGCGGAAACTTACTTGTTGGCGACTTACGGGGTGTTTGGAGTATAAGCTGGAAGCTGCATTGAAAATCGGATCAAGTGTTTGGAAAAATCAGCTGCCAGAGGCAGCTTCTCTATTTTCTATTCAAAGTAGAGAATCTCCTTAAGCTACTCCCAACCAACTGAAGTGGTCAGCTTATCACTATTTAATTTTTTTTTGACAAATATATCCTTGGAGAATTTTTACAAGTCCAAAATTACCATCTTCAAATTGTTAGTGCTAAGATATGTTAATGAAGATTAAAATGCGTTACATTTTATAAAATTTATCTACATTTTAATTTAACTTATATAATTTCAAATAATTAATAGTTACTAAATATTGATTTATATAATTTCAAATTTCGTATCTATGAAAATTTTCATTGTATATGATAATTGCAGTTTTTTCTCTTTCTTATATATTGAATAACGAAACACATTGTATACACTTATTTTAGAGCTTGTTTCAATCAATTAACATTGATTTTTTAATTATGTAGCAGAAATGAACATAAAATTGAAAGAAATTCTTAAAGATTTGTTTAATTATATTAGGATAAAATAGATTTTTCCATTTGAAAGCAAAAGTAAACTACTACATCATAAATATTTCTAAGTATTATTTTTTTCACTTTCAGCAGCTTTCATCACTTTCTTCCAAATACTTACAAATTTTCAAATAAGTCACTTTCAGCTGCTTTCAGCAACTTTCAGCACTTATCGATAAACTTCAGTTACTCCATACACCCACTTAATGGCGCAGTCTGGACAAGAAGGCAAAGGGGGAGGGGTTGCGGCGCTATAGCTGCTAGAAGTAGCAAAATGGGCCTATAGGCCTTCCCAACCTTGGGCATATCGGGTCAACTCAATTAAGCCTGCCCCGCACCTTATTGGGTCGTAATATATGATGCCCAACCCAACCCAACCCAACCCAACCCTAGACTTTAAAGCGTGCATGCTTAACCCTCTATCCTTTTAGTATTCTTTTTCTTTTTTTATTTTTTAAGTTATATTTTTATTGTATAAAAATTAAATAAGTATATAACTTAAAAAACATGTTAATATTATTATAAATTATGAAGTAATAAAATAAATTAAATGGGTCATGTTGTAAATTTATTTTTATATAAACATCAAAAATCAAAGTCATACTAAAATAAACATCGAATAATCCAAACTAAAACAATAAACAAGTTGAAATTCTAAGTTTATCATATATTAATCACATTTGAATTTTGTTTTGATAGCTTTATCTCTTCCACATTTTCTTCATTTGTATTTGTAAAATAATACTAATAGTAATTAATGTTATTTATATTTTTTACCGAGCGAGCATTTTAGTCCGAAAACCCCGGTTTTTTTTTAACCCAAAGCCCATTGAGCCTGGCGGTTTTCTGAGTAGACTTTTTAGGACCAATACATTTTCGAGCTTCTAATTTTATAGCTCAATCCAACCCTTTTTCGAGTATCCCGAGCCGACCAATCGGGTCGGGCCAGTTTTGCTGACTCTAATTGATGCAGCGTGGAACCGTGTGCGGGGGAGGATGGCAGAGGGACGACAGTTTGGGATTATCGGATGGAAGGCGGGAGAGAGTCGGGGTTGTTGTATGATAAGTCGGGATTGTCGTGTGAGAAAAAAGCCATATTCCTAAATCATTTAAATTAATTTAGTTTTGATTTCGGTTTTTTAGTTATGTAGGTTTCGGTACCGATTATATTGCAAACCGTAACACTTGCAAATTTAAATATCGAATCTCATACGGTATGCCGATCAGATATATTGGCATACCAAACCGCATTTCTTAGTACTACCGAATTCCTAGCCCGACTCCCAACCTATCAATGTATAAACACATAGTAATAATTAAACTTAAGGGACAACTTAATACTAACACCAAGCTTATAAGAAACAGCAATACACTTTCGTACTTCTATCAAAAAATGCAGTAAACCCCCAAACTATCAAACTAGTCTGTTAGACTGCATTTTCTTTTAAAAGATGAAGGATATGGTGCTATATCTCTAAAGGTGCTATGTTTTCCGTTAAGTTTAACTGCATAGATTATGTGCTTTCGTATTGATAGGTAGGGGATATAAAATAATTTAAAAAAATTTAACAGTAAAGTGTTACCCTTTAAGACCATGAATATCAATGACCACCCTAAACACTAAAGATATTAATATTTATTAATTTATCTCTTATATATTTTATTTTTGTCTCAATTATATCATCTCTATTTTTTAAAGCTTATCTATGTTCACTTAAGCACAATATTAGATATTCCTATTATTTTATATTGCCTTAATTATGGGATGAAAGAATACAATCGTCACATAACTTTGGAGTGTAATTAATTTTTAGTTGTGGACATAATTATCATTTATTATTTAATGAAAATTCACATCAATTACAAAGAGATATGAGTTTGTCCAGAGTCAAAGGTAATTTATCTCAATCCTGAAAATTGGGATTGCATCAATCCTATTTTATGTATAATTATTGTTAGTAAATAATAAGTTTTGAATAGAGATAGACGAATTAGGATGTGTATATGTTTAGAGTAGAACTCAGTCTGAGTCTATATAGGTAGATTGATGTAATTCAGACTAGGTTCAGTTTAGGATGTGATATGCTTTGGAGTTCAGTCACTTCAGTTTGTATCTAACTTGTCATGATCTGTAGATTGATGTACGAGATACGAGGCGCAAAAAGACGATGGTCAACAAAAACATCCAACTATCAAATCAAGATTGAAAAAATGCAGAGCACCACATAAGCCCTTGTCTCTGAAGGGCGGAACAATACCTAGGAGACTTGCATAAAACGACGTGTCCTTGTTGCATTTAATGATCAAGACCGCTACGAGATAGGAGCCAATGAGAAGCTAGCATATCATAGTCCAATGGATCTCTTCCCCGCTCGCCTATAAATATAGAGGGACTTTCACTTTAGAGAGGTTACAGAATTTCAAACGCTCTCATACTCTCAAAGCAAGAACGAAGTTTTAGTGTTCATATTTAGTGTTCTTCACTAGAAATCCTCTATGTCCACATTCCAAGTAATATCTCGTTCATATCAAAAGCTTGAAATTAAGAGTATTTCATACTCTTGTTAAGTTGGACAAAACTCACAACCCAATAACTACCCTGATTAATTGTTGTTAAGCAAAGATAGATAGTTTGGGTGATAGTTAGTTTGATACATAGATTGCTTGTTTGATTGTAAGATCTTTACCTTGACACTCTTCAAGGCTTGAAAGTAAATATCTGCAAAGACAAATAGTGGACGTAGGATCTTATGAATTTGAACCACTATAACTCCATGTGTTATTTAGATTCTGCATTCTTAATTACTATCACTTGCATAAACTGTCTTTCATATATCACTTGTTTTTATCAAACTGCATCAATCAGGATGAGCATATACATGCAACACTCAGATAATCATATATTGTTTCATTAAAAAAGATTTTCTCATCACTAAGTAAAGGGACTCGCACATTCTCTCTTAATCTATATGTTTGAGGAGTTTTCTGAGACTCATGTATATTCTTAGTCTTGTGACTGACTCCGTGATTTGAGTATGAAAATTTAAACCCCCCAATACACTTGAGTTCTCATCGGAACCAATAATTGGTATTAGAGCTGATGTCATGGTTCTCAAAGAAACAGAATTCAGTCGTCACATCCACTGCTAAAGTTGATACATGGTCGCTGGAAGCTTCTACGCTCAGATTCTATGGTTAAAGCAACAACTTAGTGGTTATGAAATAACAACGATTGATGTTTCTATTTTCTGTTATAGTTCTAACGATCAAGCAGTTTCTTTGAGTACCCTCCACCGCAGACAGTATTCTACCTTATGATTATAAGCTTCATGAGGATGCTTACCTTCAACAGTTTTTAGCCATAAGAACTAAGAAGGCTACTTTTATGGGAGCAGTGAGGAAGAACTCCCTTCGAGCGAAGTACAGAAGATTATTGGATATGATCACTCATTGTATTCAAGGGAAAGCTGGATCTCATGATCAGTTTTCATAGGTCCAGTTTACGTATAATAATGGCTATAGCAGATGAGGTAAAAGTGAATTGGGTGAATTATTTTCTGACTGAACTGAACTCAATTGCTTCGAGTTGAGTACGAAGAAGACTGATACTCCAATGGTGTTGTCTGGATCTATTAAGCTGCCGATAAAATGGGCTACGAAGATTTCATACTTGCTGATTAGAGTAGCAGACTCTATGGGACTTACAAATGTTCAATGGTGAAGTGTCGTTCCTTGTGACCAGAAGAAAATGCTCTAGGCCATTAGAAACAAAACTAGAGAAAAGTCAACAGCTGATGTGGAACCTGAAGAAGGATTCGGAAAGAATTATACCTCCTTACTGCGTAACTTTGATCTGCTCTAGTAAACGATCTTTTGGCCCGTGTCCCGATGCCCTTGTACTTTCTTTCTTCGGCTGTCCGAAGAATTGAAGAACAAGAAAACTCAGGTTCTCTCTGTCTCACATTTGTGAACGTAAGTGTGTATGTGGAATAAATAATAACGTATGTAACCCGATATTAGAATATGTAGGCTTATTAATTATTTATGTTACTAATGGAGTTTAGACACCATGCCCATAAATAAATAAATAAATAAATAAATAAATAAATAATAATAATAATAATAATAATAATAATAATAATAATAATAATAATAATAATAATAATAATAATAATAATAGGTGGCCTACAACTTATTTATCAATTAATTGGGTCACCCAATTAATTCCAGATAAATAATTCCACATTATTAAGTTATGTATATAATACATTAATCCTTTAGTAACTACAAGAAAGTGCCACGAACGATTGGATATTTATTTGGGTCAGACTAGAAATCTAATATAAGAAATAAATATGGTATCAAGTGAATTAGTTTTTCATACTCAGCTCAGAGTATAATTGATTCACAAACATAGACTCATCCCACCAAAGAATCTATGCGGACTTGTATTTTAGACTTAATCCGATCTCAATATTTAATGTAGAAATATCCAATAATTAATTAGACTCACTGACATCCTAATTTTTTAGTGTCTTATCCTTGAGTCGAATCACTCGACCTTATTAACACACCTGAACTTAATCAACTTGTAGTGTTTACAGTAATAATCCTTTCGAGCTTCTCTATGGATATTATCAATCCATTATCAGGGAAACGGATGCAAGATATAGATAATCAGTCTGAGCTACAAGTAACTACCATCACCTAAGATACATAGATCCGGTCGCAATGACGTTCACCATAGTTGGCCAAAATGATAGTCAGTCACATTCACCAATTGAAATCTTATCGAGCTTAAAACCAGCTAAGTCACCGAGACCTTGGTTCTTCACTTAGGTCAGTCAGAAGAACACGTTTCACTACGATCTATCAATACACTTTTGTGTACCAGAATTGACAAGTAGCCAAGATAAGTTACTTCTTATTTATACTGCAGTTTAAGCCGACAACTTGTCCTAAAGTTGTCTCAACTGTGATACTTGTTTATCTCTTATTAGTTTGACCAATTATGTAGTCTTTTGTGATGTACCACACACTACATAATCTAACTTTATACAAGATAATATAACTAAACATGCACAAATATAACATCAGATATAAGAACACAAACAATGGAAATGAATATCATTGTATACACGCATAAAAATTGATTTCAGTATACAAAATCTTAATAGTTGTTCCACTTATACTAAAATAAACTTTTAGCATATAATGTGTCTATTCAAATAAAACAAACAACTTAACTTATTATCACTATCTCTCTGTAACAACCCGATGCTAATTCGCTGGATTGTTAGACTGTAGTTTTCCGGATCTGAGATGAAATTAGAGGAAGAAGAAATAGAACACGTGATAAGAGAGTGGAATAGGGAGAGAAAGAGTTTGTAATGATAAATGCAGAGAGTGAGGTGGGGAGTTGCAGAGACGAATGATTTTAGAAAGGGAGAGAGAAAGAGTTCGAGAGACAGGGAGAAAGAAAGTTGATGAGAGAAAAGTTAAGAGAGGAAAGTTGAGAGAGGAATAATTTCTTTGTTATTTCATAACAGTCCAAACATAGCCTTATATAGGCCATACAACTCGTGACTACTCATTATTTAATACTAAACATCATTAATACTAAACATAATTAAAGATAAAGAATGGGTCCACACTCGTCTACTTTCCCATCCTGTCTAGCCACGAAAAGATTTCTTATCCGATTCCACTTTTATCTTCCGGAGCACCCATTTCTTTTCCGAACCCGTTCCCTCCAGACCGGGTTATGACACTCTCCCACTTATACAAAAGTTTTTGTAGCTCTCAGTGGGGTATCTCGCACAATGCTAATCCACAAACATGTTTTTCGTAGACTTGAATGGGCAGACTCTTCGTGAAGGGGTCAGTTAGGTTGTCTTCAATTTCAATCTTTTCCACCACCACGTCTCATCGGTGTACGAATTCTCGTATGAAGTGCTATTTTTTGTCTATGTGTTTGGACGTCTTATGGGATCTAGGTTCCTTTGAGTTTGCCAATACAGCAAAATTGTCCTAATAAATTGTGATACCCTTAGGCAAATTAAGAAGATTCAAGAGGAAGTCCTTGAGCTAAACTGTCTCTTTTGAGGCTACTGAAGTAACTACATACTCTGCTTTCATGGTGGAGTGTACAATACATTTCTGTTTTGCACTCCTCAATGAAATATATCCTCCTCCCAAGGTAAACACATAACCCAATGTTGACTTCTTCTCGTTTTCAGCAGGCCTAAAAGTCCGAGTCTATATAAACTAAAGGTGCTAGATTGTCTGACTGATAAACAAACACCTAAATCTCTAGTCCTTTTTAGGTACTTGAGAATGTGTTTTACCGCAATCTAGTGCTCATTTTCAAGGTTAGACTGATATTTTGAGACCATGCCTACAACATATGAGATATTTGGTCTCATACACAACATTGCATACATGAGGCTACTGACAGCAAAAACATATGGTGCAACCATCATTTCCTCCATCTCTTCAAGAGTTTTTCCGATTTTTACATTTCGAGCTCGTTACAAAGCAATGAAAGTCTTTTTTCCGATTTGAAACATTTATAAAATGAGCCAAAAGAATTGGACAATTTTATAATGTGATGTGTTAAAATTAGACATGACTAACATAAAAAAGAACAAAAATGAAGTTTAACTAATTTTTATTTGTCTCGTAGTATTTCAAGTTTTCTTGTTTTAGAAAAAAAATCACATGTACGTACATTCTAAAATCAGCCAAAATCGAATACTTTTTATGTTTGATAAGTTTGAAACTAAATCATTAATCAAAATAAAAAGTGAAAAGTGACCTGCCGAGTTAAAAAGGAATTTAACCCGAATTGTTCATATAAACTTGTTATGATTTTATTTATTAAAGGAATATTAGCCTGTAAATACACCATCTTTGGTCTGAATTTGGTTTTGCACGTGACATCAAAAACGCTCCTCAAAATACACCACTTTTAAAATCTGTTCAATTTGCACACCGACGAAATTTCCGGCAACATCGAAGCTGACCTGTCGGACGTGGCATATCGTTGCTGACGGGGAAGAATATCTATGACACATTTGAAATTATAAAGGATTGGTTAGCTAATTAATACACGAAGTTTGCTATCTTTTGGTTTTGCACATATGAAATTATAAAGAAAGGTCAATTTGATCAAAATTTAATTATCAATTTAGCAAAAAAAATTGAATCGAGGATTAATATATTTAATCAAAAATCTTAAATTTAGAGACCATTTAATTATTATTTTGAAATACAATCTGAAGGTCACTGTTTGGTAAATCAATATGAAGAATTTCAACTTTTATTTTGTATAGTCTGTTGATTATAGTTGCATTGATTTGATCAGATATTGACGAAAAATGACGCAAGACGTATTTCAAAATAATAATTAAATGATCTCTAAATTTAAGATTTTTGATTAAATTAATTCTCGATTCAATTTTTTGCTAAATTGATAATTAAATTTTGATCAAATTGACCATTCTTTATAATTTCATATGTGCAAAACCAAAAGATAGCAAACTTCGTGTATTAATTAGCTAACCAATCATTTATAATTTCATATGTGTCATAGTTATTCTTTCCTGTCAGCAACCATATGCCATGTCGTCCGACAGGTCAGCTTCGATGTTGCCGGAAATTTCGCCGGTGTGCAAATTTAACAGATTTTAAAAGTGATGTATTTTGTGGAACGTTTTTAATGTTATGTGCAAAATCAAATTCGGATCAAAGATGGTGTATTTACAGGCTAATATCCCTTTATTAAAAAAAAAATCTTCACAAAAAAGAATATAAATAAGTGAGCTAACTGGTAGACAGTGATGATAATGGCGTCATTTCCCCAAACCACACGTAGTGTGTGTTGGTACGTGTATTCGCCTTCTTTATAATCCCACTCTCCACTTCCCGTGACCGTACTCATTTTTTCGCCCAAATTTCTAGGGCTTTACATTCCCTCATATTTCAAACTCTTTGATGTGAAGAAAGCCATAATTCATCTTAATAGGATTTGATATCCCGGGCATTTGAAGTAGGCAATAGAATCATTCGACGATCTCTTGTGTTTCCGTTATTTGATGTAGTATATTGCTATGGAACCGGCGTCTACTTCTTCTAGTGCTACCAACGGCCGGGGAGAGGGAGGAGCGGCGGCTCCTCCTCCTGCGCCTATGCTGACGGCGAACGCCCCGCCACCGTTCCTGGTGAAGACTTACGACATGGTGGATGACCCTAGCACGGATAAGATAGTGTCCTGGAGCCCTACCAACAACAGCTTCATCGTTTGGGACTCGGCTGAGTTTGGCAGAGACTTGCTGCCTAAGTACTTCAAGCACAATAACTTCTCCAGCTTTGTTCGCCAGCTGAATACATACGTATGTTCTTTCGTATATTTATGTGCATTCTGATTTCCTTTGGTTAGGGTTTTTGCTTTTCAGGTTTATTTGGTGATGTTTATTTGAGTGATTTGTAGTTCGTGTGATTTAATTTGTACATTCTGTAGTTTTGATTATTGAGGTTCTTGATTGGCAATGCTTGTATACCTAGGGTTATTTCGTTTTCTTGAGTTGCTGTCCTATTTCAAATTTAGAGTTTTGCTTTGCTGATTTGAGAGGCTGAATAATTAGGTGTGTTACTTTATGTTTGATTTAGTGCCGAAGATGTGATCATCAGTGCTTGTTTTAACTGTAGTTTAAGTTATATTAGATCTTGATAGAATCCAAGGTTACTTTTCGGCTTCTTAACTTTTAAGCTGAATTGGTCTTTGAGGATGAACTATAATTAAGAGATTACGATTTAGAAATGAGTTATTGAACTTTTTACTGGCTCAAAACTGATTCACTCAAAGTCTTCTTTTTGTTAATGGTGCACTGTGAAGGAACTTGGAATTTCTTACTTATGGAGAACATCTTTGACTTGAGCTTGGGGACTTTGTCGTTTCAGTTCTATGCCACGAGGTCTCGATCTTTTTGTATAAAATCAAATGGATTTACCAATACATAATTTTCTTTTAGCCTTTCTAGGATCGGATCTTATGTTAGGAAGTCTAGAAGCAGTATTACTTCTGATCCAACTTTCAAAATGGCTAAAGATATGAAATAACCAGTATTTTTCTTTCATGAAGCTAACTTGATCTAAAGCAGTTTCACGGTAGGAGGCATAATAAAAAATACATGGGTTTAGGTGCTTTCACGTTTTTAGTGGTTCCAAGGGTCAGTCCTAAGCTGAGCATCGACCTAGCGTTTTGGATCTATCGGAGAAATTTGATTGACCTGGCTAGCACTCGGGCCCCAACTCTGTCTTCCTTATCACTAAATCAGCTTGAGAAAGAGTTTGGGTGCTTCAGAAACAGCTGGAGTACACTATACAACAACGTTAGAAGGCTTCTTTATTTCCTTTTTGTGTATTTGACAGGGACTATGCTACTTGTGTTTGCGCATTTATAGAACTCCAGACGTGAAATATCTGATACTCAGTTTCTACTTACCCTTAGGTTTTTTGGAAGTAATATAATGCATATCTTGTTGCTAAAGTGCCTTTTGAACATTTGATGGAAGCTAGTTAGAAATCGACATGTCAATTCACGTTCTCCTTTTATTTTTCATATCCAGCTACCGCCTTTTCCCTTTACGAAGGGAATTTCAATAACTAGTCCATAATTTTTCTTAATGTGAATCCAAATTTAGTATATGACTTTCGTAACTTTTGGAACTTGCACCTGAAACTTGCTAGAAGATTTGTGAAATCATAAATGTCAAACACTTTGTTTTTCTTTCATTCTTTAGCTTGGTATATTTTGACTGGTAAGAGAAGGGGGATCTGAGGATCAAGATATTTCCTATTGCTGAGTCTTTGGCACCGCCATGAAAATATTGACTCCCAAGAGATTTAAAGTCCTTGAGATAGAGAAATATTAAATTCGAATTCACTTGTCAAGAGACTGAAGTTTTGCCTCTCCTTTTCCAGTTTTGCAGGAGAAAAGAAATCCTGCAGTGCCTTTCAAGGTTTTTTTCGCTTCTCACAATTCCTACATAAACTAATATTACAAAACAAGTTCCATAAAGTCATAACTGAAAGCAACCGTACAGATGGATCATGGATATAAGTATGACAACTAACTGTACATTATGCTATTTCCATGATTTTTTCAACTCACTTGCTCGATCGATTACCTTTCAGTTGAATTGGGTTCTTTCTTACCTATGTGCTTCCTACTGTATGTTCTTGGAACTAGTAAACTGATCAACCCTTTGAAACAGCAAGCAACATGACCAGGGAGCCAATGCTTATGCTAGGATATTCTACCTATATTACTCTTAAAACCTGATAATCCCAACTGCAATATGACAACCAAGCACAAGTTCCTTACTGACATGCATTTTCATTTTTATCTTAATGCATCCCTGGTGTTCAATTGCAGTCTTTGAAATCCACTGATACATAAAGAAACTTTTAAAGTTTGTGATTGAATTAGTCTAAACAACATCTATCTGTGAAGTTCACTCCAAGCATGGCATAAATGAATTTGTGTCGGGTGAAGAAATGCAAGTTCTGTTATATATTTCATACAGTCATCGCCTGGGATAAGACAATCTCCTTTCGCCATTGACTTACGAACCCTTTTTTTTATAAAGTAAAATGAGTGGTTTGCATCCTTTATCCAATTCTTTTTTGTAGTGATAGATGCTGATTGATTATCTATTCCATCGTAGTTATGCATTTTAGTGTATCATGGCCAACTGGGTCCTTTGAATTGCATTTCCATTGTTGGAATGGGATCTATTCAGCAAAAGAATTGATTGAATACATTCTTATGAGCATGAAGACATGTCAATAAGAGCCATTAGCAGATGTTGTCTTGCCATTGCTGTTAAGTTCCTCGAAAATTATATTAGTTGTGTCAATCTGTTTGTCTCCTGTCATTATGTGGTTGAATTATGCAATTTTTTATTTTTTATTTGGCAAAGTACTTCTATTCTGCATCATATCTAGGTGTTTCATGTAAGTTAGTAGCTGCTTGACATGGAAAGATATAGATGTAATATTTGTTCCAAGATATCTTAGAGATCAATCTGCTATTAGGTTATTGGCATCTTTTCTCTATTTCTATTGTAAATTTCGTTTATGTATTATGAAGTTACATTTTCGAGTGTTCAGTTTATTTCCCTCATGGGTTTTTCCTCTGTAACAGGGTTTTAGGAAAGTTGACCCAGACCGCTGGGAGTTTGCAAATGAGGGATTCCTAAGAGGACAAAAACATCTGCTGAAGAGTATCAATCGTCGAAAACCTGTGCATGGACATCCTCAGCACCAACAGCAGCCAAATGGACAGACTCCTGCTGTTGGAGCGTGTGTAGAGGTTGGACAGTTTGGGCTCGAGAAGGAAGTCGAGAGGCTTAAACGGGACAAAAATGTGCTGATGCAGGAGCTTGTTAGGTTGAGACAGCAGCAACAAGCTACGGACGGTCAGTTACAAACAATGGTTCAGCGTCTTCAGGGAATGGAACAACGTCAACAGCAGATGATGTCCTTCCTTGCAAAGGCCATGAACAGCCCTGGGTTTCTCGCTCAATTTATGCAACAACCTAATGATAGCAACCGGCGCTTAACAGAAGGCAGCAAGAAGCGGAGACTAAAACAGGATGACGTGACAGATGATTCTGCCAGCCCCTCTGACGGTCGGATTGTTAAATACCAACCTTTGATGAATGAGGCTGCAAAAGCGATGTTAAGGCAGATTATGAAGCTGGATTCTTCTCCTAATCCTAGGCTAGAGAAGTTTGGGAATGCACCTGATAGTTTCTTGATTGGTGATCGGTCTTTATCGTCTAATGAATTGGAATGCAGCAGTTCTTCTGACCATGTTTCAGGAGTGAGTCTTCAGGAAGTACCCTTAACATCTGGGCCTGCAATTATTGGCTCTTCACCTGCAGCAGTTTCAGATGTTCAGGCACCATTGATTGGTGCACATACAGAAGTGGCAAACATACAATTTCCAGGTGGGAGGCCTGTGATTGGAGCTGAAGAAGTGCCTCCCGTTACCCTTCCACCAGCAGATGCTATAATACCTGAGCTGTCTCAAATAGTGTCCGAAAGCATGGTTGATATCATGCGACCTGAAACAGCAAATGACATTTTCATTGATCCTACATCATTACCCGGCGATGACAAAATCCCATTTGAAATTGGTGGATTTTCTCCAAATCCACATATAGAATGGGAGAACATGGATGAGATGCCAGAGCTTCCGCCAGTTAGTGACCCCTTCTGGGAAAAGTTCCTACGAAGCCCATCTCCAGTTGATATGGAGATGCAACAGACGGTGACAGAGGATCCTACTGAGGGCAATGAAACGAATTCACTGGGGAATGGGTGGGATAAATCTCAGCACATGGCCCAGCTTACAGAGCAGATGGGACTTCTCTCACAGGAAGCCAAAAAAGATTAATTTATCTGACTATTGTAAGTCTCCTACCTCCATGTTGTTTTCAAGTATAAATTTGATAGTTCTGTCATCACCATTGCCTATTAACTTGGCTTTTAAAAAGTTAATTTCCTTTGGTTTTGTAAGTGTACTGTATTACCTGAGCATATCAAGTACTCCCTTCCGTCCCATTATTTATGTCCCATTGAGACTGGGCACGGTAATTAAGATAGTGGAGGTAAAAGTGTAAAGTTGTGGTGTAAAAGTATAAAGGGATGGGGTCCACTTGCTTAGATTGATTGTGGTCCAATCATTTATTTCCTTATTTGGTATGAGACATAAATAATGTGACAACCAAAAAAGGGAAGTGAGACATTAATAATGGGACGGAGGGAGTATTTTTTACAAGTTATCTGAAGTTTATATTGTCGTTTTTCCTTTCTCTGACTTTATATTGAACTATCTTCTGGTATTCCTCTTGTGAGGAGTTTACTTTCTCAATGTAGATTCTCTTACCAATAGACGCCTTGAATCACGTCTGTTGTGATGATTATGATACAAAGGGGTTGTTTAATCTGGATAAGCTTTGTCTCAGTTCTGTAGTAATACTTCATCTCTAGTTGGAAACCAGAGTAAAATTCCTCATCCAACTTATTCCTGTGAAAGTTCGAATCATGAATATCACCGATAACTTACAAGGGGATTTGCCCCCCCCAGTGCATCTAATATGTAATTCTGTATGCATGTGTAAGCAAAATGAGTTGTGCATGAGATGGTCTATCTTTGTCAGCTACAAATCAGTAATCTTTTTGCCCTTTTTGGAGTTGGTGGATGGGAATTTGGAGATTGAACCTGCTCTCTCTTTACAAAGTGTGAAACCCTACTTAGCTACGAGGCTAGCGGTATAAAGCAATAATCCTTTAATTTCTAAACTTGAATGTGTATTGCTATGGATTGATAGTTGTAATGGATCAATAAAAAGATAGAATCACGTATGTATTCATGTGTTGCTATTAATGTTTAATTATTTAAATTCGGTCTTGTAAATAAATATAGTAAGGTCATTATCTTCTATTACTTAAAACAGTGCGAATGTAAGAATCAATTGATCCTTAAACGACATACATGATATCAAAATGATAATTAATAATTTAAACTCGAATGTTTTATTTTGATTTGTTGGTAATCAAATACAGGTGCAGACCCTTTGCAAACATAGTGGGGTAGTCCCACTTGGTGCACACTAAACTCTGCAATCATCATTGGTCATGCATGACGGAGGCGCCGGAGGACCACCCCCGCCGCCGTCATTGCCGTCAAACCTGCAATTCAATAGTTTATTAGCTACAATAATATATTAGATCAATAAAACTTGAAAATAATTTAATGGAAGGAGATGTAACATAATAATTATGTAATATATAATATCTTTATATTAAATCAGACCAGACGCTATGACCAAAAGGGCAACCAACACAAAGGAGATTATTGTAGAGATGGACTTCATTTTGAAAAGATAATAATAAATCACTACTTATTGGAATACTGGTAGGGATGAGCACTGATGGTAGTGGTAAAAAAACGTCGTTACCGATTACCATACCGCTTATGAATGGTAAATGATTTTTTTTTACCGTTTACCTCACCTAAAACTATGGTTACCGTTACCGTTGGTAATGATAAAAATGTTTACCGTACCAATGGTAAATATAATTTACCAGTCACGCATCTCTAACATAGTTTCACGCTAACAACGAAAAAAACTATTACCGCATTTCGACTAATGGTCCCTACTTATAAATATTAAATTTTCCAAGTAATTTTTTGAGCTAAAATCTCAGTCAAATAATGTAAAACACCAACACAAACTATAGAGAATGAACTTCAAAAGTAAGACGCCGATGAACATAGGATTAAAAGTTATTATGAAAAGGTAAAACGTATAAATAGGAGATTTAGAGTATTTTTTACTAATTAGATAATTTTATGTATATAATAAAATTAAGATTTTTTAATATTGCACATTACCGTTGGTATTAATGGTAAACGCACTTATGGTATGGTTACCGTACCGATAATTGCGGTATTTTCAAAATTATTACCTTTTACCGCTTGTTTACGGACGATTACCGTTACCGATGGTAAGAATTACTGTTGGTAATCGGTAAACCGATGGTAATAGTAATTTTTTGCTCATCCCTAAATACTGGATGGAGACTGGTTAAGTAGACGAGGTATATATATATAATATAGATGATAAAAGTTGGTTATCATGGGGACAGCAATACAGTTAAGGATAACTCTTCAAAATCGTAATAATTATTAATTTTGGTTAGTGAGAAACAATTGTTACAATCATCTTCCTAATTCATAGTAATCTATACAATTGTGCATTGATGTTTGTATTGATTTGGAAAATAACTTTTGATTTAGGATGCTCTATTTGAATGAGCTCTGTTGTGATTTCTATTGATTTAGCAAATATGTTGAATTCTCTTTATATTTTCTATATAATCGTAATTATTGATTTTGATTAGGGAAAATGGATTTTGTTGCAGTTATCTTCATGATTTGTAGTGATTTATACAATTGTGTATTTATGCGCATTGATGTTTTTATTAATTTAGGAGATAGCTTTGGATTTAGGATGTTGAATTTAAGTGAGCCCTGTTGTATATATGCATATTCGTATAGTGTAATAATGTTCTTAAGGATCGAAATGTTTTATAATATTAAAGGGAAGAACCATTTGTATCAAATTGATCCGGATTAATTTTTATTTTCAGGGACAAACCAACTAAACCAAAAAAAATGTGAATTATCTATTCTAACCTTATGGAATATTTAGCTTTTAAACTGTTTTTTTTTTCTTTTCATGTAAATGAATTAAGTTTTTGTTGAATTCGCTTTTTTGTATTATATGAAAAGTAGATAAACAGTTTTAAGTTATTTTTTCTCTTTCTTTTAGTTATTATTTATTTATAGATCAAAATAAATTAACTACTATTGCTGTTATCATATTATCTATTACTTTTATTATATTATTTTTTTTAAAAAAACATCTAAACTTATAGTATTTGGTACTGTATGGCATCGGATTTTATAGTTATTATTATTTTTTTAAACATCTAATTTTTTGGAGTCAATTTTCATAATATTACTCTTGTAAAATATAATTCTCAGAATACTATTGCAAAAAATAAAAAGAAAAAAAACTAATTCCTAAAATATTACTTTCAAAATAAGAATTTTCAAGATATTATTCCATTATATAACATAATCTTTAATGTAGAAATAATTATTAATATATTGCAAGCATTCCAAATATTCACTAGTCTATGTGTTTAGTTCGGTTCCTAAAAAATTCCAAAGAAATTTAAAAACACTTCGAACCGAACCACTTCTATGTGTTTGGTTCGGTTTCTAAAATACATGAAAAACCGAACCGTTACACCCCTATTTATAACCATTCATGGTGTAGAGTTTTGAAACAGAAATAATGTTTAGCCTCCACTCAAATACATACTAAACATATTTAAGTACTAAAATAGAACTATCAAAAAACAGATTTAAATCTCCAATGACAATTGCATGAACTCTCGATCCATTGTCCATAGAGACTAAACCCTCGACATCGCTCAATTGCCTTTTTGCCAAATATTCACTAGTCTCGCCTATATTTACAAATGAACCTAACAAATTTACAAGTCTCAACTAGCATTCACATAAATCTCATCTATCGTTTTATCTCACAAGTATTCAGTGGCCATCGTCTCTCACTAGCCTCTTGATTATTCTTTTTTCTTCTGCATTTGTAATTTACTTAAGAATCGGATAGACTTTGATGTCACACAATTATACTCCACTATATGTCACCTCCACAAATCATTTGACATGTGCAATACATTTTAATTAATATAATCAAATCAAAATCAATTATGGTGGGTCACATATGCCACATATCAACACCTTATAAAGTGTGACATACAAGAGAGTATATTGTATGACACACAAGTCTTTATGCTTAAGAAATGGTACATTGTTAATTTTTCATTTTTTATGTTTCTGCATCTAATCACCCATAATTCACTCTATGTATGACAAGTCAATGATAATTGTAATAATTTTAATAGTGACACGTCATTCATATAAAATAGGCTATTACAATTTAAGATTAAGAAACCTTTCCAACTTATAATTAGAAGAATGTTGATATCTGAACTCGTAATCTTTAGCCACAAATCACGCATATCAAAAAATCATTTTCAATGGGTTAAGATTATGTTCCCCTTTTGGTTTGGCGTTGGATTGCGATATACGAAGTAACATTGTTGAATCTATGATTTTAGTACAAGGAAACCAAAGTAAAATTGAAAATACAAAATTATGAACCTTAAGCAAATAATGAATTGACGAATCAACGAGAAGCAACACAGGTGGTGAAAACCCAAGTTAGAATTTACAACCAAGCAAATCAATACCACAACGAAATCTGCACTCGACCTTCTAAAGTTTTCTCACTTCAAACAGCCACAACACCAATATTTGCAAACAAAATTAAACCAAATAATACTTAGATTCTTCACAAGTTTTAGAAAATCCCAATCAAGCAACGAGTACTATGATCACTATCAGAAGCACGATGCCGAATATCACTAGCAGTAAGCAAGCCTGCAAAATGGAAGACATCAATGAACCCAAATATCAAAACAATGCACCAAATACAAAAGCAGACAGAACGACCGACCAATGAACCATAGAATTGCCTTCACAAGAATAATAATAATAATAATAAATAAATAAATAAAAACTCGCTGGCATTTAAGCACATATAAACTACTGTTGTGATTTAGTTGAATCTCATCTAACAATCAGTTCAATTTTTCAGAACGAATAGTAAGACTTGTGCATTTATGATATGAAAAATATGAAGATAGACCATAGAATGTTGTCAAAATGCATAATAATTTCCTCTTGGCAGGCAAGTTATTTGAAGAACCTTGCACATACTAGGGATGAAGCCGCACACAAAAATGTACTTTTCAAAGACCATAATGTGAGCTGCAATCCTGATGCATAATAATATGTTTGCACACTACTCACCAAGGATGAATTTGACTTTTGTGTCTTAGCTGCTTTAGCAAGTTGGGATTTTCCTTGTGCAGTGGCCGCATGAGCACCCTCAACATTGGAGCCAATATCATCTAGATAGATAACATTCCCATATCAGGTCTTTAAACCAAGAAATCCGAATTTAATAACATGCAAATCACTTACCTATTATAGTTCCTTGATCGTGAACCAATACTGCAAGATCTTTGAAGATCTCATTCACTTCCCCAATTTGTTGTTGTATTTCATGTATTCCTTGCTCTCTTTCCTCTATGATGGCCTCATTAAAAGAAATTTCATTATCCAGCAGCACAAACTCCTGCCTGCCGCTCAAACAGTGAGAAATAAATAAACAAGTATCGTAAATGGGATTTGTGCCACAATTTCTCAGCAGTCGTGCCGTACCAATGTTGGTTAAATCTAATAGCTGGTGATATCAACTATCAACTTATTTGTGTCAACAAATTAACTGGTCAAGACCTCCGCAGTAAAATAAAATAAAAAATAAAAGAAACTCTACCATGGGAAAAATTTAGAAATGTATAAAGTTGAAAGAGAGATAAAGAAAGACAAATACTTAATACCTTTACACTTATCAAATAAAATATGTACAAAATGTATCATCAGAAGAGCATTGAGAATTACTAGATGGGCTGCCTAATGACAAATGAGGATGGTTTTTTAAGAACATCCAGAAGACATAACCGCATTACAACAGTATAAATATAATCCAAGATAATCCAGGTTGGATAAGCAGATACTGATAATATATGGATCTCAAGTAGTGAATCGATTTAATCAATTTCACAAACAATGGGCTGTCTCATCAGCAAATCGCATTAGGACACTAATTTGTATCTGGGAAGTTGTTCTACACTACACATCTTGCAAAGAAGAAGATTTACATGCAATGTGAGCCATAAAATTAGTGTAATAACACAAGACAGATTTTCACTTTCTAGCTGCCTTTATCAAATATAAGAAAAGATAAACCCCAACAAAATTAATGTGTCACATTAGGAGCTGGGTTTACATTTTTGTTTGCCATCTGCTTAGTACAATGATCGCACTAAAACATCCATATTAGCATACCTTCTAGATTCCAAAAGGAGAGCTCTCTCTTCTGGGGCCTTATCTGCAGTTACATCCATGTCGGCTGAGTAGCTGCTGGAGATAGTAATTTCAAAAGATAAGATACAGATGAAATTAGCTGTATTATAAGCAAATTAGTAAATTACATATACTGATTTATCAGTTTAAGCACACCAGAGAAACACCAACACTTAGGGTGTGTTTGCAAATGCTTATTTAAGCATTTCTTATTTGTTTTTGCTTAAAGTTGAAAAAACTTGCTTTTAAGCAAAAGCAAGAGGTTTTTGGTATCAATATTAAAAAGCATATTCTTTGTAATTCTGAAAATTACCAAAAGCATATAAGCAGTTTGACTGCTCAATTTAGAGAAGCTATCATAGAAAGTAGTTTTTGCAAACACTAAAAAACAACTTATGCGGCTAAAATCAGATAGTCACTTAAAATAAACATTTGCAAACACACCCTTAATCCCATTTCAAAAATCGTGCCATCAGCTAGCTAGACATAAATATCTCAAAAATCAAAACCAAATTAGGGAAATATTCATAACTGATTCCATTAAAGCATCACAAACACTACAATACAATGTATTACCTAGAAGGAGGAACTGTTTGGGGAGTAAAAGGAGTATAAGCAGTTTCTCTCTCAGCTGCAAGCCGTTGCGCCTTTTGAAACTCCTTCAGTACTGCTTGAAAGTCTTTTGCAAGTTTGGCATCTGTCATTTTCTTGCTTGCCTGCAAAAAGAATGACAATCATGACTGTAAGCATCTAAACTTTTCTATTGATAATTATAAATGGGAACCTTTGCCTGTGGAGGGGTAAGCGAAATGTTTTGCGAGTCTAGTTTTGAAGAATTCCTACTTCTCGTACTATAGGCAAGTTTTGAGAGTGTATCATTCAGTTTTCAGTTGAGTTCCATTTTGTTTGTTACACCTTTGAAATTCATCAAACACTTAGTGAGAGAGAGAGAGAGAGAGAGAGAGAGAGACTCGCTGATCCTGCAGGGTTAGTTGACACTCGCGCCTCACCAGTTTGAGGCGGGCGTACAACTATGAGGCGTAATATGAAGCTGTCACTTCATGTTTCACATTTTTAGGGAGAGAGAGACTCGCTGATCCTGCAGGGTTAGTTGACACTCGTGCCTCACCAGTTTGAGGCGGGCGTACAACTATGAGGCGTAATATGAAGCTGTCACTTCATGTTTCACATTTTTAGGCTTTTCCCAGCTAACTGAGGGGTGGTTATTGGGTTTACTTGCATGGGAATTGTGAAACAAGCATAGGGCTCTAAATTAACCATAAAACCATCAGCCATGTGAGTTGTGTTTAGGTTGAATGATTCATTTCGATTGGATAGAAATAAGCATTGTTGGTTTTGAATCAGGCAGAGTTTAATTTTGATTTATAGGAGAATTGTTCAAATTTTGTGTTCCAAATTGGATGAAATTCAGCTATCGTTGAATTGTTGTGTTGGACTCAGTTTAAAAATTGATGAATTTATTGGGCATTTTTAGGATTTCTAGACCTTGATTACATCAAAGGTAGAAGGCTAGAAGCTTACACTGACTTCCACGTGATGGTCTATTTCACTAGCTTGTTTAAGTTTATCTGAGGTATCCTTCACCAGCTGCCCAATATGCAGCCGAGTTTTACGCCTGCAATAGAGTAAATGCAGCATAAGAACTATTGCATAACAGTTTTAGAAACAACTACCGAGGTGAAGCAAGTAATATCTTGAAGGTCAACAGTATCCTTATAGAATGAGAAAAGCTTAATACATGCACAGGTTTTACAAAGTTGGAATTAGTAAAATTCTGGATGATTACAAGGGATTCACCAAAAACAAAAGGGACTTACGTTTTATTTAGTTATACATCATGGAACAAATAATCTCTTTATTTATTTTTCTAAGAAACCCCTGAGATAAGCATAGTAAAACGCCTCGGTTCCCAAATAGAATTTTTAAATATTGTGCTTAACAGCCTAGAGTTACATATTTCTGCAAATGAAATATGTATTGTCCTTGTCCAATCTCTATCCAAGCCTCCATTCAAACAAAACATAAAATTGCACCAAAAATAAAGCAGTCCAATTTACACCAAAAATATAGTCCAATAGAAGGGTAATGACCATTTGATTTTGTAATATTATGAGCTTATTTGTTCTATAATATAAAGTTAAAAGAGTTCAATTGGACAAAACAGAAGAAGTTTAAGGGGTGATGTGCTTCTTGGGTATAAAAGGAAGGGCAGAGTATTCTGAACCTTTTGCCTGAAAACAAGAAATGCAACAATCATGAAATCCAACAAATTTGAAGATGCTACTATGAACTCAGACTTGAAATTTGTTTTTGGGCCAGATAAAAGTAACACAGAGATTCAGTCAAATCCTTGGGCTCGTTTTAATCCACTAAACCGAGTGAAAAGCTTCATCAGTTCCAACCTTTTATGAGGGGTGACACATTTGAATTGCTTAAGCAATATCAATCTCTTTATGAAAAAGTAAATATCAAAAGATAAACATACTTTTTTCCAAAACCATAGCTAGGTTTACAATAAAATTATCCTAGTTCCAATACAAAAATAAGAGCTCCAATCAAGATAACAAACTTAAGAGATATACAAAGACCACGCCAACCCACGTTATGAAATAAATTCATAGATATCAACTTTGTTCTACTGAAAAAAAAAAAAAAAAAAAAAAACTAACAGCTTTTCCCGAAGCTCCGGCGTGTCCTTGGGGGTCCCCAGTGTATTAACCAGTCGCTGGAATGTGGAAACCGCCGTGTTGATCTGGAAAATTCCGGACGCCACCGCCTGCGTCTGATCCTGCTTGCCATTGCCGTGCCCCCTTCGCCCACGACCCGCTTCTAGGTCTTGAAAACTCATTTTTTTTTTTCCTTTTTACAATAATTGAGACGATCCGTCTCTCTCGAACCTTATTATCAAACCCCACAAACCAGAATTCTACGAATATAGCCTCAGAGAATACAATACTTCCGGCGAAATTGAGGACTTTAAGGAACAAAACCAAACCCTGGTAATTGGGATTTGAGAATTCCGCAAAGGAAGTATGAAACTCTAGCTCAATCGCAGAGAACTGAAATTACTACCATTGTCGCACAAAGTTTCTCTACCTTTTTTGCTTCCCATTTTGCAATAAAAGAGTTAATGTGAGGAGATCATGAAAAAATGCGCGATGAATGAGGAACGGAGAAAGGTTTGATTTTTGCCCTCGTTTTTTTATTATTTGCAGCTTAGGATTTAGGACCACAATTTCACAAGTTACTAAAAATCTTAAAAGTTGCCATTTTTCAAAAATAATTTAAAAGTCTTGATTTTAATCCAACATAATATTTCTAAATTGGAAATTTATTATAGAATGTTTTGGTTCACGGTCTGGGCTGTAAGCATAGTTGGCTCCACGCCAATTCAAAGGACGTCCTTTATTGCCTTATTTTATTCATCATTATAAGACCAATTCCAACTTCGATTATAATTTCCCTATCATTCACTAATAAAAAACCGACATCAAATTACTAGTCGGTATAATCAAACTTGCCAGCTGTAGTAGATCATCAACAACAATTTCAATAGCTTCATACTAATATTTTTTAACATACATGATCAAGTTATTCTTTAATATATTATTAGAGTCTGAACACTAGATCAATCACTTAAGCAGAAGTGAAAATACTAACTACACTATATGTTAGCAATCAAGTTATTCATTAATAGTGCAACAAAAGATTGGATTTTTTACTAGATCAACTTTAGAACCAACAAGATCATGTTATCACATTTAATGTCCAATTTTATTCAATAGTCATGCATTGGACTCACATACTGAGGTTAATTTACATCATTTTTATCGTGGTTAATCAATCAAGCTAACTTATTATATTGGATAAATTCATCAATGGTGAATGGACATGGGTGATGCATCACTTGATGATTATGTTAAGGTATCGAACATTTTAGTCAAGATTTTTTTTCTTATTGGGGTATGGTGATAATAGGATATATAGCCTATTGTAAACTGGAGAGTAAAGAGTAGAGAGAAAAGATTGTCTTGTTCATTCATCATCTTCGTTATTTATACAGTGAGAGAGATAGAGTTTGTTAGTAGTTGTGAACAGTGTTTAACTACCTAACTAACTCTTAACAGTGTGTTAACAATATAACAACTCTCTTAACAGTATAACAACTTTCCTAACTGATAGTCCACGTGTTGTGCACGTGCTGTACTTAAGATAAATATTAATATTCCCGTAAATAAGTGACTCTTGCGAACTCAACTAAAGGAAGTATCTGTGTTAAAGTGTTGAAGCGAGCTATTGGAAGGGGTTTGGTGAAGACATCTGCCAGCTGATTAGTGGAAGACACATACCGTACTTCAAGCTCTTTGTTAAGTACTTTGTCTCTAACGAAGTGAGTATCTATTTCGATATGTTTGGTTCGAGCATGAAGGACTGGATTCGAGGCAATGGCTGCTGCGCTTTGATTATCACACCATAACACTGGTTGACTGAAGGTAGTAACACCCAGTTCAGCAAGAAGTGATTGTATCCAGACTAACTCCACTGAGGCATCCGCCAATGCTCTGTATTCTGATTCAGAGCTACTGCGTGAGACCACTTTTTGTTTTCTAGAACTCCACGAAATGAGATTTGGTCCTAGAAAAATGCAATAGCCACCAGTAGAGCGGCGGTCATCTACACAACTGGCCCAATCTGCATCTGTGAAGCCATAAAGTGAAAAAATTGGAGCTGGTTTGAATACAATGCCGAGGGAGACAGCTCCTTTGAGATACTGTAGCAATCTTTTGCAAGCTTTCCAATGTAGATTGGTTGGTTGGTGTAGGAACTGACTTAACTTGTTCACCATAAAACTGATATCTGGTCTTGTGAGTGTGAGATATTGAAGACCACCCACAATACTCCTATATAGTGTGAGATCTGAAAATGTGGGGTTGTCATCCTTGAATAACTTCTGACCAGAGTCAAACGAAGTTGGAACTGGTTGAGAGTTGAGTAGATTGGCTTTGTTTAGAAGTTCCCTAACATACTTGGACTGATGAAGAGTGAAAGAGTCTCCTTGTTGCACTACTTGTATCCCCAGAAAATAGCTAACAGTACCAAGCGATTTTAAAGCAAACTCATCAGCTAGAGTCTTAATGAACGTCTGAATCAGAGTAGGATCTTCTCCAGTGACTAGAATATCATCCACATAGATTAGGAGTAGCAGTAATTTTCCTTTTATTCTGGTGAAGAATAAAGAATGATCCGAGGCTGAAATTTTGAAACCACTATGAATGAGATAGCTTTTCGACCGTTCATACCAGGCTCTAGGAGCCTGCTTGAGGCCATATAATGATTTCTGAAGCCGGCAGACATGATGAGGGTAGTTTTCATTTATAAAACCAGCAGGTTGTTGCATGTACACAGGCTGTTCCAAGACTCCATTCAAGAATGCATTGTTTATATCAATGTGTTGTACTAACCATCCATAAGTAGAGGCTAGAGCGAACATTAGTCTGACTGAAACTGGCTTCACTACAGGGCTGAAAGTCTCATGAAAATCTACCCCAGCTCGCTGTTGAAATCCCTTGGCTACAAGCCTGGCTTTGAACCTATCAACTGATCCATCAGCTAGAGTTTTAACTTTATAGATCCACTTGCAGTTCACCAAATTCATATCAGCTGTTTGAGGGACAAGATCCCACGTCTGATTCCTCTGTAAGGCATTGAATTCTTCTTGCATGGCCTGCTTCCAGAGGGGATCAGCAAGGGCTTCTTTATCTAACATAGGTTATGTTGGAAGAGTTGATAGAGATGTAGAGTAGGCTTTTGGTTTGAAAATACCATGTTTAGATCTGGTACTCATTGAGTGTGTATTTGTTGGCTGAGGTGGAATAGGTGGCTGAGGAGGGGGAGAAGGATCAGATATAGGTAGAGAGTTTGAAGAGTCATTGGAGCTGGATGTTGAAGCAGGTGTATTTGTGAGTTGAGGTGAGGGAGTTGATGAGCTGGGGGTGGAACTATCTAAGACCTGTAGAGTGTGTAAAGGTACTGAAAAAGAATAGTTGGGAACAAATTGTATAGGAGTAGAGGAGATGGAACAGTCTGAGCCAGACAAATCTGGGAACAGAGTTTTGTATGGGAATTCTGTTTCATTGAAGAGTATTGTACGAGCAACATAGACTCTGCCAGAAGAATGAAGACATCTATAGCCTCTGTGAGCAGCACTGTAGCCTAGAAACACACTTTTCAGATCTGAATTGGAGCTTGTTGGATATGAGTCAGTAGATTGATACTCAGCTGTTCTAGGGTTAAAAGAAATTGGGGGAAATCATAGTAGTACTATGGAATTGAAGATCCCAAAACCGAGCTGATATCAGTAGATTAGTGTGTCGATAGGATTAGCTGATGTATAGGTTAGACGTGATGTAATGCTTATTATTTTTGTCTAAGTCCCGTGCGGGGTAGTTGTTGAACCGATCTTCATCGAAGATACTTTTCGAACCCCACGTCATCGGTGTAATCGCTTGCATTCTTCGTCGGCCAGTGATATCAAACTCGGTTGAAGATCCCGCATCGGTGACTTGACCTCGGTAGAAGCATTCTCTACAAGCCGATGGTCATCGGTAGAAGAACCAAGTCAAAGCAGTATACCTTCGCGAATGACCAACCGACTATCGAAGCTCACTTTATCAGTCAGACGACTCAGCCGAAAAAACAGACTTTCGAGGTCCGTATCCGATAGAAAGCGACCCAAGGCACTTAAAGTCCCTTCAAATGTTCGGCAGAAGACATACGAGGTAGTTTGAACGGTCAACTCGACACTCACCAACTACAAACCTCGACCAATGAGAAGCCGACAACGCTTACCTACTCTACACAAGTAAAGCTGCTCTCATGAACAGTCGCATTAAGCGCCTCGCTGCAACAAAGTTGAATAGTGGCCGTTTTCTTTGGACGCTTGTGACACGTGGCATCGTCGTCTCCAACGGACATATGTCACAACTCACAACTATAAATAGAGAAGGATTTGAAGATTTCAAAAAGCGGAATATACGCGAAATCAAGGGATATCATTCAAGCTCACAACGCTCTAGAACCTTCAAGCTTATCCAGAGACGAACTAGTTTTTCATAGAACACTTCTTGTAGTTCATCTCTCTAGAGCACTTTGATCCCTATCTTCTCTAGACTAAGCTCATTGCTAGATTCATAGCTTAGATCCGAAGGAGTTCACATTTAGTGAATTGTTCTTGTTGTAAGAACTCCTTCTCAGTTGGAGAATATTCCCTCCCTTCTAAACTTAGGTTTGGATTGTAAAGTCGCTAAGGACTATAACTTAGAGGGAACTGTCCAGTGCACGGTATCCCTGCTGAGGCTTGCTCAGAATAATCAACAAGTTCTCCTGCCTTGTTCAGGACCGTGGACGTAGGATCTTGCGTATCCGAACCACGTTAAATCGCTTGTGTTCATTTACTATTTTATTGCATTGCATTCAACTGACTTGAAAATCATAAGTTTGCATAAAACGTATTTTATAAAGTGCACAGCCAAAAGATTTAACTTGCAAAAACGCGTTTTCAAAGAGACGACTCCGGGCCTAACACTTATCCGCACTACAGTCTCCGACTGAGTTTCGTAATACTGACATCAGTCAGTAGAAGAGCTCAGAAGCTGACTCACTTTGACCCCAGTGATCGAAGGCTTACTTGGCACTTGTTCATCGATTGCAAACATCGGCTTCAGTGACCTTCACCGAGAAAAAGAAACGAGCTCGTGTGTATTCACCCCCCCCTCTACACTCGACTTTACGTCTCCGGACCAACAATTGGTATCAGAGCGCACGGTGTTCAACTGATCGCCGGTTCTGAAATACTGGTCCTCTCGAACTGATCCTGAAAACCGTTTTCACTGCATAAGCATCTTCTCAGCATCCTTATACTCTTACTCTTACAATGTCTGATATGTCAGGTATTAGGATGGTGCCGATGTTCTCAATAGAGAACTACACGGTATGGCGCGTACGTATGGAGGCACACCTAACGTCACTCCACGACGGCATGTCGAGATGTCCTAGAGTCGGGACCGATCATTCCTATGATCGACGAAGCATAGTATTTGCTTCTTTGGAGGAGGCGTGGGAGCACAAACCGGTGCTAAGATTCCCAAAGACAAATCTGCCTTCACGCTCGAAGAAAAGAAGTTGCACAACCTTGACCGAGTTGCACGTAATGCCATACCGACTACGCTCGGTGACTCACACCTCGGAAGGGTACAAGATTGCAAAATGGCGAAAGAGCTATGGGACGCCTTGGCACATCGAGCCATGGAACCCCTCGGATCAAAGAGAACAAGCTCGAGCTAGAGCTTCGAGAAGTTCGACGCCTTTGCAATGGAGCTCACCGAAACCATTGACGAGCCGAGTGTCGATTCACCAATCAAGTCAATGTTATCAATGGGTTGGGGAGGTCGTTCACCAACAAGGAGATGAACACCAAGATCTTGAGAGCGTTGCCCGACGTGAAGTGGCTTCCATTTGCTACTTATTTACGTCGCTCGATCTAAATGCTCTAACTCCCGATGTTATATTTTCGAATTAAAATCGGAGGAATTCGAGCATAGCCTACCCCAAAAGTGCTTAAGCGCTCCAGTGACACACGGTTCGACCACGCCTTCAAGGCAACGGTCGGCAATACCGGGAGCCAAGCCTATTTCCTCAAGCAAAGTTGTGGCCACATCGGTAGCAAAGTCTTCCGAGACTTCGTGCCCCGATCGCCTAGCACTCATGGCTCTCAAATATCGGAGGGAAAAGGAGAGAGTCGAAAGGCGAGGAAATACAACCGAGATTCTTCCTCGGGTAAGAAAGACTATCATAAGAAAGAAGAATCTAATCCTTCTACCGAATGCGGGAAATCGGAGTCTTGCCGCCATCCATCTAAAGACTCAACTGGTAAGAGCGAGCAGAACATCTACCTCGCTACAACGCAAGAAGGAGGGACACTATCGATACGATTGTCCCGAACTCTCACCGCTCAAAGAGCGTAACGGCGAGCCAGGGAGAAAGAAGTTCGCCGAGAGACGGCGGCAGCTATATAGCCGGAGAGATATCCGATAACTCAATTGAGGAGGATACATTCATGTATTCTTCGAAGACGAAGCCGCGTTCGTCGCAGGTTGAGGTCGCAAAGACAGTTCTCGATGAGTCGGCCGAATCTTGTCCGATGGTCGGAGAAGAGGCCGAGGTAAATTCTAAACGCATTATTACCTCTTCTTCATATAGCACACAAGACACGTGCTCGGTCACGGGATGATCCTCTAGATGTGGTACAAGCCTACGATGATCTGCTAGAGGAACAGATTCGGTGAGCGAGAGTTCAAGGAGAACCATCCAGGGAACTTGAACAGGTAAAGGCCGAGAATCGAGACTTTCTTCGATTGTCGGGTCTCTACTGAGTCGGTGGATCTAGTTGCGAGACTCAAGGAAGAGATTGAATCTCTTATGACTAAGTCTCGGCTTCAAGAGACTCGAGATCTCGGTTCGACCAAGGACAATTCCGAGAAAGAGACCGAAATAGCCAAGCTCGGTCCGAAGCTCACGGGACGTGCGGAAATGACTATGACTTACTCGAAGGAGTGACGAAGTCCGGAGAGGATTGATGACCGAACAATACACGGGAGCTAAGGAGAAGCTTGAAAGCATGCTTAGAGCACAACGGTCAACTTCGTGAAAGAAGGTCTAGGCTATACCCACGAAGCTTCTACCTCCAAAAGCTCGGCAACCCCGGGCCGATAGGTTCGTCGGAGGAAAGGTGCAAGCTGCCGACACCACACCTCGGGCGAAAAACAAACGAGAAAATAATTACACCTCACCGAGTAGCAACAAGCGGTGACCAAAGGTTCCAGCCCAGGACACCGCGATCAAATTCGGGGGAATCAAGAAGGTCGGATGGGCGTAACGGTACAAGGAGCCATTGTATGAGCACCCGGCTCGATGCGGCTCGTACTACTATGAGCCCGGGGGTCGGGAGAAGCGCTAAGACTCGAGAAGAAGAAAACGCATGAACCCAAAAATTATTAGCGAAAAGTCGGTATCTCCAAGTCCTCGTGGAGAAGAAAGGCGATAAGGTTCGAAGAAGAAGTGCGGAACTTCTAAGGTCCCGAGACAGATCCGGGTTCCGAAATCACCCACTAACTCGTAAGGACCCAATCGAACCAAAGGGTACCTAAAAATGCCTCTGTTTTGCAGGTGCATAAGGACCCGTGGATAGTGGACGGCGGCGCTCGAGACACATGACCTACCGGAAGAGCCTGCCGACCAACTACGTACAAGAAGATGGTCCCGGAATTGAATTCGGTGACAATTCTAAAGGCTACACAAGGGGATACGGAACGCCGAACATTGGGACTGCCACGGTTCCAAGAGTAACATATGTTGAAGGACTTCAACATAATCTCCTTTCGATCGATCAATTGCGTGATAATCTTAACGAGTAATCTTTGACGCCGGTTTTACGTGATATTGTTGACAAATCTACGGGGAAAACGAGTGTTATCGGGTTCGCGGAGGAAGAACATCTATGTTGCAACCTGGAATACCGCGAACCCGAGGCTTGCTTGCTCGCACGAGACTAAATCGGGTAACAAGTCGGTCGGCTATGGCACAAGAGACTCGGCCACTCTGAACTTCAAGACCATGAACAAGCTTGTCAAGAACTCTAAAGTCGGAGGACCGCCCAACGAATCGTTTATCAAAGACAAAAATTGTGAAGCGTGCACGAAGGGAAAGCAAACAAAGAGTAGCAATCCACCTATTCCGTCACCTTCCACCGATGGAATCCTTCACCGCTTCACATGGACTTATTCGGGCCGGTCTCTCCGGTGACTATAAGAGGCAAGAAGTATGCCCTCGTCGTCATAGACGACTTCTCGAGATATACTTGGGTCATCTTCATCGCCAACAAATCGATGTTCGGACCGAGTTACCTAATCTACTGAAGAAACTCGGTGTGGAAAAGAACATCAAGATTAAGAAGATACGCTCGGACGGAGGAACAGAGTTTCTAAACTCGGTAGTTAAGACATACTTTGCGATAAAGAGGGAATTCAGCACGAGACATCACCGCGCGCACCCCTCGGCCAGAACGGACTTGCTGAACGTAAGAACGAACTCTCAAAGAAGCGGCAAGAACGCTCCTCGCAGATTCTCGGACTACCCTCAAAGTTTTGGGGCCGATGCTACCGACACCGCCCTGTTACACTCGGAATCGATCACTACGACACGAGCAACACATGAAGACGCCATACGAACCGTGGAAAGGGAGAATTCCTTCTATTTCTCATTTTCATGTTTTCGGTCTGTCCTTGCTTTATCCACAACAATGGGAAAGATCAGTTGAAGGTCTTTGATAGCAAATCCGATCAAGGAGTATTCTTAGGATACTCCCGAGTCGATAAAGCCTTCGAGTTTTTAACTATCGAACTCTTTGCGTGGAGGAAAGCCCTCATGTTGTTTTTGATGAATTTGTTACCGAGAACGGGGAAAGATACAAAGTCAAGTATCGAGGATGTCGGCGGCAAAGCTACGGGATCTCGAACTAAATGACAAAGCTGAAAAGATCTAGCATTGTTGGGATGATGAGTCGAAGATGAAGAAATTCGGACTCGGCCAACAAGCAATGTAGCTAACCTAGTTGATTCTATCGAACGGAATCAACAACGGGTAACTTCGGTCGATGAGGAAGCCCCCGTGGTAACCGAGACCTCTACCGAGAATATAAACTCGGGGGGAACCATTAATGTTCCCGAGTCGAATGCCCCCGAACACCGGAAACTCGGTAGATCCTAACCTTCTTCTTGAATTACTACGGTCACGAACGATTACTCCCTGAAATGCCTAATACACCTACGGCGTGCGAAGTGGTATCGAAGAAGAAGCCCGACTCAGGCGTTCGTGGCTCGATGCTCATTCTTCGATCTTATCATTGGAGATCCATCAGCAACTATAAGGACGAGATCAAGATTAATTCAAGGAGAAAGCTCACTTTACTCTTGTTTTACGTCTACGAAAGAACCTCGGTCGATAGAGGACGCACTTAAAGATGCCGATCGGGTCATTGCTATGCAAGAAGAGCTGAACCGGTTCGTCGAAATGAAGTTTGGGAGCTTGTCGACGGACCTGGACATCGGCACGTGATTGGAACTAAGTGGGTCTTCAAGAACAAGCGAGATGAAAACAACGTCATTGTCGAAATAAAGCTCGACTAGTTGCTAAAGGATACAAGTCGGGCGAGAGGGAATTGACTTTGATGAAACATTTGCTCCGGTCGCCGGATTGGAAGCCATTCGTCTTTTCCTAGCTTATGCAACACATCGAGATTTAAGGTATATCGAGATGGATGTGAAGTCGGCTTTTACGAACGGCGTGCTGAAGGAAGAAGTCTACGTGGAACAACCGCCCGGCTTTCGCGGGGGACATCAGTGTACGAGACTTAGGAAAGCTCAGTATGGGTTAAAACAAGCACCCGGGGCTTGGTATGATACCCTATCGGACTTTCTACTTCGAAAAGGTTTTCAAAAGGGGACGAGTAGATCGCACCCTATTCAGCATAAAGTCGAGAAGATGACATTCTATTGGGTGCAAATCTACGTGGACGACATCATTTTCGGCGCGCGAAATGAAGTTATATGTCGGCAGTTCGAGAAGATGATGAAGGAGAAATTCGAGATGTCCATGATGGGAGAGATGAATTATTTCCTTGGATTTCAAGTAAAACAATCAGGTGAAGGAATCTTCATCAATCAAGCCAAATACACTCGAGATCTTCTCAAAAGATTCGGTCGTGATTCCAAAGAAACCGGTCAAGATCCCCATGAACACGAACTTTAAAATCGATCTAGACAAAGAGGGAGCTTACGTTAACTCTACCGATTATAGAGCTATTATTGGTTCTTTACTTTATTTAACAACTAGCCGACTCGACATAACTTATGTTGTAGGTGTATGCGCAAGATTTCGAGGCGAATCCCAAGCGAAGTCATCTAGACTCGGCGAAGAAGATTCTGCGATATCTAAGAGGAACACCCGATCTTGAGGTTATGGTATCCTCGCTGATGATAATCTAATACCGACGAGTTATTCCGATGCCGATTATGCGGGATGCGGGATAGATCGAAAATCAACTTCCGGAACATGTCGGTTCCTAGGCGGCAAGGCGATATCGTGGTTTTCAAAGAAACGAGCACTCGGTAGCTACGTCCACTACCGAAGCCGAGTACATGGCTGCGAGGAAGTTGCTGTGCCTGCATCCTTTGGCTTCGACAACAATTGAGAGATTATGGTATAACTCGGGATGAAGTGCCCATCTACCGTGACTCCACCGGTCAATAGCTATAACTCGAACCCGGTTCTACATACCGGATGCAAGCACGTGGACATTCGACACCACTTCATCGAGACCATGTCGAAAAGAAGGACATCGGGATGGAGAAAATTCATACCGACAAGCAAAGGGCGTATATACCGACCAAACCACTAGGCGAGAACAGGTTCGAGAGAACTATCGGTTGAGCTAGGTCTGCTTCGATCCTACCGAGACAAGTCGGTAGAAGCCGACTACGATAATAATATACTTAGCAACAATGTGTATCGGTATGGAATCGGCACGACAGTCGAAAAACTTATTACAGTGACTCAGTTGGGAGATGCACACTGTACACAAGGGAGAACATGGTCATCAGCACAACCATCCTCCTGATAAATGATGGTAACCAGCTGATAAGTTCAGCTGAAGAGGTTTGCGTAGTATCGTTACTTAATTTGTTCAGAAGCATGCCGCATTTAATGCATCAGTCGCTTGCATTCAGTTGCCTAGGAGCATTTATTCCTTACCATTTATTATGTTTAAGGTTTGAGGAAAGGTCAGCAGGACTCCTCGCCTGAGTAATTAATGCTCTCTGTCGCGCATTTAATGCATGTCTTCTCCATTAGCCTTATTACGTATATCTATATTTTTTGGCGGCTATTGTAATCATTCTTTTATAACATTTAATCTTAGCCGCCCCTTGATTTTGAAAGATTAAATTTGAACCGTGCGATTCAAACTGAAGATCAAACGAAATATACAAAATCTTTCATCTTCTATCAACTCCTCACTTTTCGCCATTCTCATATCTTAGAGCTTTTTTTTAGCGATTCAGTTTCCTTCCTTACATCCTCATTCAAACTGCATTGCTATATCTCTTTTCAAGCTCTATTTCACGGTAATGTATCAGATGTCTGCTAGCAACTACTAACTTACTCTATTTTCAAGTGCTAATATGTTGTTTTGCAGATTTCAATGGCGAACGTTCAAACTCCAGACAACATTGAGGAGATTGTAGCCTCCAGGATTCTGTTTGAACCTACCTTGGCCTTCCGCCAAGTGGAGATCCCTTTCCTTGAACCCGTGTTTGACGCTTTGGAGCGTTCGGGGTTGGAGATGCTTGGTTTCGAAGCACCCCGTGCTTTTCTCCCTCGGCAATTCGCCGAAGTTTATTTCAACCGGAAATCTCTAGCGTCGGGAGGAGAGGAATCGTCCTTCTCTTATCGAAGGAAGTCGATCAAGATGAGTGGGAGTCACTTGTTCTTACCTTCGATATTCAAGATGCTCTAGCTCTCTCTTTCGATCTTCCCAACTCCGGCATTTCTCCGATTGGATACAAGGAGAAGGAGATCAATGCATATGTGCGAAATTCCGTGGACGCAAGGATGTGGCGTTCAAAACAGCTTTACCGAGGAATATGTTGCTACCTCGGTACGAGAGGTCTAGCTTACGTGGTATCGCACATTCGACAAGTTCACTGGATCATATGATCAACTCTGTCCAAACCTAGGATTCAGTGATGATGGCAATAGACGATGGGGTTGAAGTGAACTGGGCCGAGTATTATACTACTCGAGATGAAGGCACGAGCTCGAAGTTCACCACACTACCCACTGGCGAGAGGAGGATAGCCGGTGTGGGTAAACTTCTATTCGGAACAAAGATGTTTGTTCCGATAGAATGCATAGTTCGAGAGGAACTCACTGTTGAGAACTCGGCCTTTGAGGACTCCAAGTACTTTGACAAGAAGTCTATCAAATTTATGACAAAGGTCCGGAGCGAAAAAGTCAATTGGCAAGGGGCCACTCTGAACCGAAGAGAGCGGCGTGCCGCTTCCGCCCCCAACCGTCCAAGTACCAAAGAAGAGGAGGTTGGCTAAGAATCGACCTGCTTGAGGTCACGGTGGCTCGGCCCACTTACCATTATTGAGCCGCCTCCTCCTACTCAAGAGGAGCAACTACTCGATTCGATATCGGAATCGAGGGAGCGACGATCAAGGACAAAGTCCAAGTGATCGGCTACGAGGGAACAGTCCGACAAGAGGGAACCGTCACCCGAACCTACTGGCTGAGTGGACAACAACCGACACCACTCGATTGCGTCTTTGCAGTCGAGATTCAAGAAGAGATACCGAGAAATTGCCGAGCACGCAGATCCGGTTGAAATAGCAAGAAGGACAAGAGCTCGAGATGCTCTTAAGGTTTTACGCTTTCGGGACATTCTTATTGACTTTGCCAAATCCCAGCGGTCACCGGATGAGCTGCGACGGAGGAGCAAGAGCTCCAAGCCAAGCTTGGATTCGGAGAGCCAGCGATGTGGCGTCTTTCGAAGATTTGAGAGCTGCAATGCTCTATTTACCGAGCTTGAGAGCTCCGATCGAAGCACTCTGCCCCCATCTCCACCTTCCGATAAAGGCGATAATGATGATCAAGATGAGGAGATGGATGGCAAACCCAAGGAAGCGGGACAGGGGAGAATCTGCCGAGGGACAAACTCCCCAAGAGAAGAGCCCAACACCACCCATAGTCACATCCCGGTGAGGCTACAACCGCTCCGGGCAGTACGGTAGGGGAGCGGATTGATCTCGTTCTACGAGCAGAGGCTCGGAACCGGCTCTTATCGATACAACCCATCGGTTCCGTGTCCTCACGTTACGTCAATAGGGCTATCAAACGCCAAGGTGAGAAAAATCGACTCCTAGCCAAAGATGTTCATTTCAAATGGGAGAAGTACACCAAGGCTCGAACGAAGCTCTAAGTAAGTTGGCGCGACATCTCCACCCCTAAAGAGGCTTCTCGGCCCGATTTCAAGGAGATAGTTGAGCGGGCCCTAAGTGCTCAAAATGCCGATTTCACGGCCACGAGTCGGCCATGCTTGCCACTCAAAGCATAAAACTTTCTCGGAGCGGTGACTCAAGCGATGAAAACAATTCAAGGCTTCATTGATGAGAGAAACAAGATAGCAACCACCTCTCTTCAAACGGCCCATCAAGCAACAGTCGAGGCCTTAAAAGCCATTCGAAAGAAATGACATAATCAAATGATCAAGCTCTGCTGAAACTCCGTCAGGAGTCGGCCGCTCGATTGAAGAAATCTAGAGCCGATCGGGAGAAAGACTGGGAAAACTACGTAACTTGGTCAGTGATTTTGATGACACGCTTACCCGCATCAAAGATTCATGCACAATCCGGAGCGGGACGTAAAAGCTATCCGCACCTCCCCGGCGAATATTGCTGATGCCAAAAAGGGGGGAAGATATTGTGAAAGATGAACTCGATACGGATACGGTCGACGTCCGGATCCTTGAGGGACGAGGCTCGGGAGGCAGACCCTCCTCGGCAGCCAGAGCCCTCGGCCAGAGAGATTCGGGGGAACAGGCTCCGGGAGGCGGGACCAACTAATCGAAAAGGTACATCTACCGAGGTCCTTCTCCTTGATTTCCCACTACAAGCCACCCCCATCTCCTCTTCGGTGTGCACATAGACGAAATCGCTCAATTCCTTGAAGAGCCACCGAAGAAGAAGAGTCTCAAAAGCTGCCGCGAGAGGTCTGGGGAAGGAAATCGCTCTCGAATCATCTACTCCTTCCTCCCCGATCAAGAAGTTTAAATCAAAAGCGGAGCAAGAGGCATTCGACCTCGGAATAGCCCAAGAGCCGCAAGACAAGCCGGGACCAGGGAGCGTCGGCTAGAGGAGGCAAACGGCGGCAAATAAAAAGCCTAAGGGCAAAGCCGTCGGGGGCAAAGGAAAGAGAAAGGTCATTAATACGGTCGAAGAGCAAAAGAAGAAAGCCCAAGAAGAATTTGCTAAGGCTCTTCCGATCGAAATCAAAGCTACTGCTCGTAATATTCCCATATCTACTCTTACACTCGAGCGGATAGCGAGAAGACCAAACGACACGGGAGGCGACGGCTGCAGGGACCGAGTCTCGGACGAGGAGACACCGAGAGCGGCCGCTCTCCGTGAGAAGAAAAGGATGGGCCGACTCGGCAAGAATGAAAAGCCTATCCGATAAACCGGCCCGATCCAAGAAGGCGGATCCCGAGAGGATCTAAGTTCATCGGGGCCCCCACATCAAGCAACAACCGATTCGGCATGTGGATAAGTGGGTGCCGGCTGATATGAATGAACATTGGGAGAGATTGAAGGAAACTTTTATCAAAGGCTACTACGTATGGCGCATTTACCCACTTCGATCGCCCAAACCGATCAGCTCTTTGAGGAGTTGATTACGAGATTTAATGTTGAATTCCGTGAACGGTGAAGCAAGTCATGGAATCACGAATGTAACCTTCCGTGCCCCGACTTTCCGACGTATTCCACCGCCGAGACTTGCTAATGGACTGCCGAGCACTAAGGACATAGAAAGAGAAGTGGAGGAAGCCGCCTACGCCCGAGCCTCGCTCCCGTAAAGGCCGGATGATAACTTGGAGATCCGGGAGATTCGAGCTAGAGTGTATAAATACTATTACCCGGATCCTCCCGAGGAAAAATCCACCGACTTCAAGAAGAAAACGCGAAGTTCAAGAAGCGGCGAGCATTGATTTTTCTCTCATCTTTTGTAATAAGCATAGGAACTCTGTAATTCTTGATATATATATCGGTTCCTCTCGCTTGCTAGACAATTACTCATTGTCTTTCAGCCTTTTACTTTGTGTTTACACTACGATCACCAAGTGATCCGACACACACTCACATCGGTTTCTCGATCTTGCCTTTCTCTCACCTGTTGAAGTTCATTTACTATTATCGGTTTTTCCTCGATACTTTAAGGGGGGAAATTGTTGTCGATAGGACGATATCTTTAATAAGATATTAGAGTATAGAGGTTTTGGCATCATCAATTAGGGGAAATTGTTGGATATGAGTCGGTAGATTGATACTCACTGTTCTAGGGTTAAAAGAAATTGGGGGAAATCATAGTAGTACTATGGAATTGAAGATCCCAAAACCGAGCCGATATCGGTAGATTAGTGTGTCGATAGGATTAGGCGATGTATAGGTTAGACGTGATGTAATGCTTATTATTTTTGTCTAAGTCTCATACGGGGTAGTTGTTGAACCGATCTTCATCGAAGATACTTTTCGAACCCCACGTCATCGGTGTAATCGCTTGCATTCTTCGTCGCCACCGATATCAAACTCGGTTGAAGATCCCGCATCGGTGACCGGACCTCGGTAGAAGCATTCTCTACAAGGCGATGGTCATCGGTAGAAGAACCAAGGTCAAGCAAGTATACCTTCGCGATCGACCAACCGACTATCGAAGCTCACTTTATCGGTCGACGACTCGGCCGAAGAAGACAGAACTTTCGAGTATCAGTATCCGATAGAAAGCGACCCAAAGACTTAAAGTCCCTTCAAATGTTCGGCGAAGACATACGAGGTAGTTTGAACGGTCAACTCGACACTCACCAACTACAAACCTCGACCAATGAGAAGCCGACAACGCTTACCTACTCTACACAAGAAAGCTGCTCTCATGAACAGTCGCATTAACCGCCTGCTTGCAACAAAGTTGAATAGTGGCCGTTTTCTTTGGACGCTTGTGACACGTGGCATCGTCGTCTCCAACGGACATATGTCACAACTCACAACTATAAATAGAGAAGGATTTGAAGATTTCAAAAAGCGGAATATACGCGAAATCAAGGGATATCATTCAAGCTCACAACGCTCTAGAACCTTCAAGCTTATCCAGAGACGAACTAGTTTTTCATAGAACACTTCTTGTAGTTCATCTCTCTAGAGCACTTTGATCCCTATCTTCTCTAGACTAAGCTCATTGCTAGATTCATAGCTTAGATCCGAAGGAGTTCACATTTAGTGAATTGTTCTTGTTGTAAGAACTCCTTCTCAGTTGGAGAATATTCCCTCCCTTCTAAACTTAGGTTTGGATTGTAAAGTCGCTAAGGACTATAACTTAGAGGGAACTCGTCCGAGTGCACGGTATCCCCGCCGAGGCTTGCTCGGAATAATCAACAAGTTCTCTCCGCCTTGTTCGGGACCGTGGACGTAGGATCTTGCGTATCCGAACCACGTTAAATCGCTTGTGTTCATTTCTTGTTTTATTGCATTGCATTCAACCGACTTGAAAATCATAAGTTTGCATAAAACGTATTTTATAAAGTGCACAGCCAAAAGATTTAACTTGCAAAAACGCGTTTTCAAAGAGACGACTCCGGGCCTAACACTTATCCGCACTACAGTCTCCGACTGAGTTTCGTAATACCGACATCGGTCCGGTAGAAGAGCTCGAAGCCGACTCACTTTGACCCCAGGTGATCGAAGGCTTACTTGGCACTTGTTCATCGATTGCAAACATCGGCCTTCAACGACCTTCACCGAGAAAAAGAAACAGAGCTCAGGTGTATTCACCCCCCCCCTCTACACCTGACTTTACGTCTCCGGACCAACAGAGCTTATGAGTATTATACGGTCTGAGGTAAGGGAAGCAACTGCAACCAAAGGTTTTAAGGAAGTTATAATCAGTTAGGTTGTGGAACAGTTTTTGGTAGGGGGATTGATTTTGAATAGTGGAGGAAGGCAATCTATTGATCAGAAAAACGGTTGTGGCAAAGGCATCCCACCAGAACTTGTAAGCAAGAGAGGCATTTGCCAATAATGTCAGGCCAAGTTCAGTGATGTGTCTATGTTTTCTTTCTGCCCTACCATTTTGTTGATGAGTATAGGGCAAGGGTGTCTGAACTCTACACCAGACTGCTCAAGAAAGGGCTGTAAGGATCTGTATTCCCCCCCCAATCACTTTGAAGAGATTTAAAATGGGACTGAAACTGTGTTTCTACAAACTTAAAGAACTGAGTGACTGCAAGATAAACTTCAGATTTCTGTCTAAGGGGATAGATCCATGTAAACCTTGTAAAATCATCAACAAAATGCAGATAATATCTGTATCCATCTACAGAAGGAACAGGGCTCGGTCCCCACACATCACTATGAACTAGTTGAAAGGTATGTTTGGTTTTCACTTCGACTGCTGGAAAAGAAAACTGATGTATTTTTCCCAGAACACAAGCATCACAGAATTTTCTGTCTTTAACATGTGATGTAGAAAGGTGTAAATGTTCTAACACAGTCTTGAGTACATTATTGTGGGGGTGGCCCAACCTTTGGTGCCATATTACTATATCTGCAGCTTGCTGAGACAAGAAACATACTGCCTTCTTGGAGTTGGAAGATTGCAGACTGAGGTCCATCCTCAAATGGCCCCTCTAGCAAGATTTCCTTTGTATTGTTGTCCTTGACAAGACAATAACCATCATGAAACTCAAAATATACTGGATTATCTTTAACAAACTGAGATATGCTGAGAAGGCTCTTTGTAATTTGAGGTACATGTAGTAAGTTTGTTAAGAGAAAGGACTGATATTGATTCTTATCACAAACAGTAGCTGAACCAATACTCTTAATGGGAATAGATTTACCATTTCCAATGGTTAGGCCAGAACCTCCATTGTAGGGGTTGGAAGATTGCAGAGCATTTGCATCCGCTGTCACATGTGTGCTTGCTCCACTATCCAGGAACCATTCTGCTGGTGAACACTGTGAATTTGCAGTAGAGAAGTGAGCTTGAGGAGCAACATTAGTAGAGCGAGGAGTTGGTAATAAGCCTAAAGTAGAGTAATAGGCATTAGAGAAGGGATTTGTTGTAGTTTTTGGAGCAGACTGCATCACCACAGAGTGTGCTTGAGATGATTGTAAGGCCTGTGCTTCTGGACCTGCAAAACTGACATCAAACCGTTTATAACATTTTAAGGCAGAGTGACCAGTTTTGCCACACAATTGGCAGAGCAGTCTACTTCCTTGATTGTAGCCTCCAGATCTTCCACCACCACGGTTTCCCTTATAATTCTGACCTCTATAGCCAGAGTTCCTTCCTCTTCCTCGATTATGGAAGTTTCCACCCATTCCATCTGTAGAATTTGTATATGTTGCATGAGCTTGAAAGGTAGGATTTTAATGTTGAGCAAACTGATTTTGTAGTCTCACTTCATGAGTTTGCAGTTGATTCTGGACTTGATTGAGAGTTAGTGTGTTCGATTGTGCAGTGATATGAACACAAATCGACTCATACTTTGGTCCAAGTCCTCCTAGAACAAAGAGAATAAGTTCTGATTCTGGAATGACTTGATTTATGTTGAACAGCTCATCTGCGATGGATCTGAACCGCATGATATATTCATCTATAGGTAGATCTCCTTTCTTCATAGTTTGAAGTTGATAGCGAAGAGTCATAGCCTTCGCTTAAGAGTGAGAATGAAACAATGTTTCAAAAGCTTGCCATAGTTGAGCTGCAGTGGTGCAGCGGCCAATGTACCCTAGCATTTGGGGAGATATTGATGAAAGTAACCAACTGAAAAGAAACTGATCACGACGCAGCCACGTGAGATACGCCGGATTCGGAGTAGGATTCGAAGTAGTCTCCGTTGTGATTGAGATTTGTGGAGGTGTTGCAGTAAGAAGATCATCAAAGCAATAAGCTCGTACATTCGCGAGAACTTGTGTTTTCCAGAAAATGTAGTTTGATTTTTCGAGTTTGATAGAGAGAGGATGTATATTTGGTAAGACAACTGTGTTTGGATCGTTCGCCATTGAAGAGCAAAGAAACAGAGTACGAATTTGATCGGAGAAGATGATCGGGAATGAAGAAGAAGATGATCGGAAAAGAAAATTCTAGAACCCTAACAGCTCTAATACCATATTGTAAACTGGAGAGTAAAGAGTAGAGAGAAAAGATTGTCTTGTTCATTCATCATCTTCGTTATATATACAGTGAGAGAGATAGAGTTTGTTAGTAGTTGTGAACAGTGTTTAACTACCTAACTAACTCTTAACAGTGTGTTAACAATATAACAACTCTCTTAACAGTATAACAACTTTCCTAACTGATAGTCCACGTGTTGTGCACGTGATGTACTTAAGATAAATATTAATATAGCCACATGCTTGTTTGGTTTATGGTGATAATAGGATCAGTTGTTGTTCTATTGAATTTAATTCACTAATATAACACAATACGAATTTGACTTTAATCATTATGGACTAGTACAACGAAAATTGGCATGAAGTTTAAGAATAAGAGTATAGGAAGAATATCGATTAACAATGAATTTGCCCCCTCCTTGATTAGATTATATGAGCAAATACCCAAACCAAGATATCTTTATTACTATGAGAGTGGTATGAAGTATTATTATATATATACTAGTACTAAACGAGTTAGAATATTTGCAATTTGGTAATCGGAAATAAAATCACAACTCTTATATAAATAGCAACAAAAACTAATCAATATGAATAAAATCACAAAAATTCTATCTCATACTCTAAAACTAAATATCCTTCCCGACTCAATTTGCGTAGCTTCACTAAACCTATTAAAAAAAATGATTTTCATACTTAAATCAGGTCTACAAGACACGACATTTTCAGAATTTTAATTTAATTTAAATAACATATTTTATTGTGTTTTCTTATGTCCTATATGACATTATTTTAGACCACAAAGTTGTGTACCTTGTCTACATAAGAAAAATTCCAAACATAATGCTACTACTCTACCGCAAAAATATTGTACATTTGCGACATCACTCATTAGATTACCGAACAGTAGTTTTAAATACAAAGAGTTGTAGTTTCAAATGTAAGATAATAGTTTTCAATATAAAAATAAAACTTCAGCGATGATACTAATTTTTATTAATAATCATTTCAGCATCTAAACTTTTATATTTTTTGAATTTTGGTATTTTTACTTCACAAATTAAAAATTTGGTTTTTAGACTTAAGAAATACTTATAGTTTTGATGCCTTTTATTATTTCAATAATTAAATAACATTAATGGTGAAAGAAGGTAAAATTGTAAAATTATGTGAATTTTTTTAAAAATACAGTTTTTTTACAATATAGTTTATTTTTAATAATTATAACGATTTTAAACTATTAAAATAATAATTTATGATAATTTAATAGTTTATATTAATTTTATTAAATAGTTTAAATATTTTGATTTTTAACGTTTAAAATAATTGAATAGTTTATTTCAATTTATGTTTAATTTCATAATATTTTATATGTTATATAAATATTAGTACAATACTAAAATGAGGTCTGAAAATTACTACGTTTTTATATAAAATTGAACCATATATGTAAATATTTTGTTCAATTCCTTCCCGCTTCACTAGTAAAAATACTACTCCTACATTATAAAATTTTTAGCGGTAATTAATTTTTATTTATTAAGAATATTTAATTGTTAATTTTATTTAATTAATAAATTGTAAAAATAAAAATAATCTGAACAAAATTATTTAAAGAAAATATTATGCACAACTTTACAATTTTACATTTCTCTAAATCATTATTAATATTATTTATACCAAAATAGCAAAAAAAAATCTAAAGATTAGGAATTAAATTTTTAATTTTTAGTAAAGACTTCAAAATTATAAAAAGTTCAAAAGTATAATTACTAAAATGATCATTCACACACAGACATCATGACCTTAAATTCTTGTTCCATAGTATATAGTTTTATCGATACTTTTTTTCTTTTATAAGCAATTTCAATTCAATTCATCACCATCGCCGATTTAAAGAAATAAAAATAAATAATAAATAATTAATTCGATCTCAAATCTGGTTAGCTAAAAATCATGGGCGGATCCAAGGGGGGCGGGTGGGTGCGACCGCCCCCCCCCCCGAATTTTCGTGCATTACTACGAATTTTCGTTTATTTCGAGTAATTTATATGTTTGTCCCACGTAATTTTTCGAATTCGCCCCCCCGAAATTTTTAAATTTATTATCCTAAACTAAAGTAACAATGAAGAATTAGTGTTAATGTGACTACGAACTTCTAAAAATATTTAAAAAAAGTATATTAAGTGTAACTTATTTTAGTGGCAATGTTTAATTTAGAGTTCTATACATCTATTTTAATAGAATTATATATATAACTTTATGCAATTAATATATTATGTTTCATTTTTTTTAATTACTTGATTGATCTAAAATTAGCAAGTGTAAATAAACTATCATTTAAATAATTAATTAACTCCTAAGCTAGATATTGTTAGTCTTTATAATTTTCTCCAACTAAATTTAGACTGACAAAATAAGATTGTGTACGATATTTTTTGAATAAATATGAAGAATATAACAGTTATTTATGAAAGAAGAATATAATCTCTTAAATAAGCCAAAAATAGTAAGTATAATTAGACTTACATAGAAAAATGTCCTAAAAATTTTTCGCGGGGCTCCGCCCCCGAACCCCCGAAAGTATCATACACTGATAAATTTCGCTCCCCTAACCAAAAATTCTGGATCCGCCCCTGCTAAAAATAACCTACCTTTGTAAGCTCTAGTAGGAATAGAATGAAATTGTTGGAATGTCATAGCCGTTGAGATGTTTTTCTTGTAGCTACATGTCACATGCTCGAAATGCACTCTCATTATTATATATGAATCTGTCACTAAGAGTGATTAGCATCCTTATAATTTATTATACATGTGTGGAGTTTACTGAATCCATCTTAATAGCAAAATAGTGTATACAATTTACATGGAAAACAAAAGAGGGAGTATAAGAATCAATTAACACAATGCGTGGGGCTATTCCTTTAGAACGTGAATTCACATAATTAGGAGGATGGCAACGTGCATGTGGATTCGTATATTTTGGGCAATTAAAAAAGATTAGATTTAGATTTAGATCGGTCGTGCTCGAACCAAATAAAAGAAAGGCACGCCTATAACTTATTCTGCGCCACGGTACTACTAATATACAAGAATCTTATCAATTTTTCTATAATTTAATTTAATTATGTCGCATTATTTCATAAATTATTATGTGATAGCACTACGAAATCTGCTGAATTTTCGATTCGGCTTCCGTCAACGCCCTTCACTTCAAATAAAACTAAAACCCTCTTCAACTTTCAACTCTCATTCACATTTCTCGACTTAGATTGACTTCCTTCAAGCAACAGCGCCATGTCGGTGAGTGCGTTTTGTAGCTTGGTCTTCCTATTTATTTTCGAGGGCTTCAGTTTTACTGATTGGTTGCTTGCATTTTGGGGGTTTTCAGATTTTATTGGTGTTGTTGTTGGGTGGTTCCTGGGGTTTATGTTATGGATTGTTTGTAGAATCTATTGATCTGTTTGAGACGTGCTTGCTGGTTTCAGTGGATTGTTTTTAGGAACTTGCAATATGTAATCACTAGTCAGGTACTGATATTAGTGAGGTGTTCGTTAATTTGAAGTGATTGTGGTTGTATTTTATATAAATTTGAGCTGGGCTGTTTGGTGACATATGGATCTGCTGGTAATAGCTTAAGACCTGCGAGGGAACTGAATGTGATTTTATCCATTGAAAACGCCTTCATTTTTATTCTCTTTTTAAAACAAGGAACTTTTATTCATATCCATATTCATAATTGAGCAGCCAAGCGGAGGAGCCATGAAAAACATAAATTAGTCAGGCAATGCTTAAATCACTCGAGTTGAAAAGACAGGATTATTCATTGGATGGGAAAGGCATGCGTGAATCATCTCTAAAAACATTGAAACTCTTTTGCACTCTAGTTATTATAGGCTTCGTTATGATTAGTTAGCCAATGCTTAAGTATATACTCTGATGTTATCTTCCTGTGTTTCAATTAGGGTTGCGTAGATGTAAGATTGGTTTCCCAAGAACGTTAAAATTTTATTATATTTGTGGCACACAACCTCGCTCATAGTTATGTGATAGAAGTATTCTTATGTGTCTTATATTCTCGTAATCCATTTGTAAGTGTTGTCAGCTGTGACTTTTTTCTTCATCCCAGGGTTTAACAAGTTATCTAAGCTATACTAAAAAGTTATATTGCATGTTATACATCAGTGCATCCATATGGGATGCAAAACTTGAGCAGGATCTTGGAAATGGTTTGTGTCATTGCTATGTGGAGAAAAAAACATATATGCAACAATATAGAAAATTCTGGATTATGTTTTTCGAGCTATGACTTTTGCTTTAGAAGAACAGTGCAGGAGAACCCACCAAATATAAAGTAAAAGTGGAATTATCATATGATCTGTTTTGTTATTTTCATTTACGGATGTTCTTTTGAGTTGGGGAAGGGGAAGCTGTGGGTATTGAACCCAAGAACTCTCCCTTTTACCTATAGCGTCCGCTGTTTGGTGTCCCAAAGGGACTCCATTTTTTAATGTTATATACCCTATAATTTTTCCTTATACATGTGTATCACGTTCGGAACTCACAAATGACTAAACATGAAGTCTCATCTTTGGATATGATTTTGTACGAAATTGTATCATCTTGAGCTTCTGGGCCTGAGACCTGACTTTAGCTCATTGAAAGGCTCTTTGGCTTTCAGTCAAGTATGGAAATTACATACCTGTAACGATGTAATGATATTATTCTCCTCTTCGTACAACTACCTGTTAGTCATCAGCTGAAGAGCATTATGGTATTGGGAGGTATATAACTGCTATTGCTTTCTTTCATAAAGATGTTGATAGTAAAGTACTCCTTCAATCCAGAGTTGGTAATAAATTGTGTAAATGGTTGACCATATAAATTCACTCGTAAGAATTCAGAGCGAGCTGCTAAAGTGCATCAATATTGTAAGACCTTATCATTGATTTGTAAGAAGGTCGTTGGTGCTGATAAATCTGCATAAATATACTTGATTCATAATAAAATAGTGCCCACAATCTTACCATAAATGTGAGCTGACTGGGTAACTTGGATACCAGTGTCATATATAGCTTGGATGGGCATTTTTTTTGGTAGTATTTGCATTCTGGATTTCATTATGTCTTGAAAAAACTATCTATCTAATGTTATTTGCTTCTTGATGATATCTCAGATAAAAACTGTCAAGGTCAGCAACCTGTCTCTAGGAGCAACTGAGCGTGATGTCAACGAGTTCTTTTCTTTTTCTGGCTATATTGAATATGTTGAGATGCGAAGGTGACTTTGCCTAGTGATTTCCAAGCCTATATATATATCTTGTGATTTATGAGTGAAAAAATGCTCTTATTGACTTAAATATCTTGTGCTTATGTAGTGATACCGAGCGATCTCAAATCGCATTTGTTACCTTCAAGGATGCTCAGGGAGCAGAGACTGCAATTCTTCTTTCGGTGAGATTCTCTCTCTCCCGCCCCCGATTTTCAGAGAATAGTTTATCTATCTTTCCATAATGTTGTATCTACACTATTTCAAAGAAGCACTTCTATTGAAGAATTTCTTGAACTCAGTAGTTGGGCAATTTATTTTTGTATTATCTATTGGTTATCAGGGTGCAACTATTATCGACATGACTGTGGAAATTTGTTTAGAACCTGATTACAAGCTTCCTCCAGCTGCTTCTGCACCACCTCCGGTATTGAATTTGCAACTTGTTTATTTTTAACTACATTATAGTCTTTTTGTTTAACCTGAATGCTGCCTAAATATCAGCAACCAGACAAGAAAACTGGAGGTGCTGAATCCGCATTGCAAAAGGCAGAGGACGTTGTGAGCAGCATGCTCGCAAAGGGTTTCATCTTAGGCAAAGATGCTGTTAACAAAGCAAAAAATTTTGATGATAAGCACCAACTGACTTCAACAGCAAGTGCTAAAGTTTCGTCATTTGACAAAAAGATTGGACTGACTGAGAAGATAACAATTGGAACTTCGATTGTGAATGATAAGGTGCGGGAAGTGGATGAGAAACTCCAAGTTTCTGAGAAAGCGAAATCAGCATTAGCTGCTGCTGAGCAAACGGTCAGTAATGCTGGATCTGCTATTATGAAGAACAGATATGTTCTTACCGGCACTACATGGGTAACCGGTGCTTTTAGCAAGGTGACCAAGGCAGCTGGCGAAGTTGGCCAAAAGACAAAGGAGAAGGTGGGGACTGTTGAAGACGAGCAGAGAAGGAAAATGGTGGACGACTTTGCTCAGGTTCATTTATTGGATTCTCCTAAAGCATCTGATTCAGCCGAGTTGCATCCCCCTTCCAAGCCTGCTCCAGCTCAAGGTTTGATTCTCTGATTTATGGCCTCATAAACGCTTTGGCTATTCTTGTGTTGTGCGCCTACATGATTTCTGATTCTGAGAAATAGGTGGAAATGGTGATCTTGATTATTGAAAGATTTTGCTCCAGTTATATGTTACAAGAACGTTGTTATTCGTCTTGTTTGTAGCTCTATATATACATCAAGTCGGAACTGAAACCATAAAAAGTGGTGGATGAACTAGTTGTTGATTCTTGAATTGATTTCTTGGTTGATTTTCTTACTTTTTGAATATATAGTAGTTTGCATTCCTCAACAATTATTACATATTATATTAATACACTAATAGAGTAACTTACGAGCAACGTTACATTTTGTTTATATAATGATCTCGTGGGGTGTATGGAATAAAAAAGATGAGAATAAGATTGTTAACTTTTTTTACGGGTGTATAGGGTTGAAATTGAAATTTGTAATACGTATACAAATGTCAGTTGCAACGTTTGTTTGGTATTTGACATTTCGAACATGAGTAAAATGGGTTTATTCGGCATTAATGTTGGACTAATTTATATTACCAGCTGGCAGATTCCAACCACCCCACGAGAGCCTGCCAAAGTGCCAAGTAACGGTCGTATTCCAGCTGTTTCCCATTCTTAAATTGAAAACAAAATGATTAGCACAAAATAAAAATAATACTAGCATACGCTTCTTAAATAATCTCAGATTGATTATTTTATTTAAAGAAACATTAAAAATAAAAATAAAAAAATCATGAATCACTAATCAAAATAAAGATTCCAATATTTGATAGTATAAAATATACACCTGTATTATTATAGTATTATTATGTACACACCAAAACCAAATACACCTATATGCCATGCCGATTGCCAACTCCCACCGACACTATTCCCCCACAGATGGGAAAAAACAAAAACTGTATTAAAAAATGTCACGAGAGAGAGAGAGAGAGAGAGAGGCGGAGGAGCGGTCTAAAAGTGGGCGATTTTGCGGTGGAGCCGCCGATGCTTGAAGTTCTTTAAGCTCCGTATGGCCAGGATATCGCCTTTCTTAATCTCCAATATTCGTTGCAATTCCGAAATATTTTCGTGTAATTCTACATAAAGATTAAACAAACAAAAGCCAAGAAACTTCTTGAGTTTTAAAGAAATTAGGAGAACCAATTCGCAAAGAATCAAGAATGTTTACCAGCAGGGTTTGAAATAGCCTTGACGCCATTGAATTCGCCCAAATCTATAAAAATAAATTGATGACAATCAAAATACCACTACTACTACTACTATATCCAAGAAAAGAAACAAAAAAGAGAGGGTACCGTTTAGAGAGGGGTCGTGGGAGGAGAGATAAAGAATAAGAAAACAAAGCAGAGTGAGAATGGGGATGATATGAATGTAGGTTTGAGGCGTGGTAGTTTTGGGGTTGAGCTTCTTCATAAGCTCTTCTTCCTTGAAGCATTCATCTTGGGATGCCAGATGCTGCTCATCTTTCACGAGCTTTGATGAGGGCGAACCCAGTGACTGCCTCTGCATGTTTAAGAGAGAGAGAGAGAGAAGAGAGAGCGGTTCTGTTTATTGTAATGGATACTGGACTATTTATTTATTTTCAGAACTATTATTAATCACACTTATAATTAGTGTAGGGTGGTTGAACTTTTTTGTGTGGTTTGCAGACTACCGTATAAGAAGCGGTGTTTACTCAGTGCGCACCGAAAGTAGCGACTGCGGGTTCCACGAATCAAAAAAGAAAAAGAAAAAGAAGGTATACTCATATATACAAGGTTGCATGGACACGGACACGGGACACGGTACAACACGGACACGGGACACGGGATACGGTATTTTTTGAAAAATTTAGGACACGACACGGGCGCTAATATAAATAATATTAAATTATTAATATATATATATATATATATATATATATATATAAATGATTAAGTCAAACTTTTCAATATCAAACTCATTGTTCACATTATTAACTCAAAACGCATAAGTCATAACTCATAATTTATAATCATAGCATAAAAATGTGAAATACTAAGATAAGTAGATAACAACAATAAACATTAGTCTTAAAAGTCATAATAATATAAATAAAAAGTAATTTTTCAAGTTTTATGAATCGGTGTAGAATACTTCATCCAACAAATTATTTTCCACTTCCGGCTCATCAAAGGTGAGATTTGCAATCTCTAAAATCCCAACATCACTATTCAACTCAAAGCGTCGGTTTATTGATGCGTTAAGAGTCTAATTTTTTTTTTGTGGTGGTGTCCGGGAAGAGTCGAACACTTAAGTGGTTGATCTTGTGTAGTTAGTATTCTCACTTCTGCGTAAGTGGTTGATCTTGTGTAGGTCTTGGGTTCGATTCCCATTAGGGACGATTTGTAATAAAAATTAAAAAAAAAATCAGAAATTTAAATTCCCGTGTCCGGGAAGAGTCGGACACTTCAATTCCCGTGTCCGAGAAGAGTCGGACACTTCAATTCCCGTGTCCGGGAAGTGTCCAAAAATTTTTTTTTTTAATTTGCTGGACACGTTTTTGCCGTGTCCGACACGTGTCGGGCGCGTGTCCGAGCGTGTCCGTGTCCGACACGTGTCCGACACAGTACGACGACATTTTTCGAAGTGTCCGTGCAACATAGCATATATATCAAATTTCGTACTATCTATTAAATTATATGTTACTACTATATTAAATCATTATAAACGTTGGACATGTATGACGTATGGTTGAAGTAGAACAGAAATTTGTGGTACACCAAGTAATGCAGATTGCTTTTTATTTGTTTCTTTGTTTTAGTCACACAAAGAAGTGTATTAAAAAGATATGACAATTAAAGTGGTTGCATTTTTGCAGAAGGTAAATCCTATTAACATTGTTATGTACTACAAACTGGTCATCTATTATTAATGTAGGATGATTTGTATTTACTATTATTGGTAGAGTATTGCACATGAATAAAATTTATATAATACGTATTCCGAATATTGACGGCGAGTTCCCTTGTTATAAGAAAATGCAATAAAATGGACCATCTAACACGGACTTCTTTACCTTGTGATCTAAGCTAAATAAATTGATTCTCACACTCAATCTATACACAATAACAAGGGGGAAAATTAAAAATAGGCAAATCAAACACCTTAAATGCAAAAATAGACAACTTATGTCAAATATGCAAAAAATAGGCATTATCTCTTTTTTGCCCCTTGTATTCATATTTTTTCATATTGTTTTTGTACCTGTTGTAAATTTGTTAACAGTTTTGCTCAATTTTTATTAATTGAGTAGTTAATTAAGAATATATAATTTTTCTGTCTTTTATCTAATATTTCGAATATATATATATATATATATATATATATATATATATTTATTGGCAAAATCTAAATTAATTACATTCTTGAATTTCACTTGAGACCTACATTTTCATGATTTTAATTAATTATTATATTTAATTAAGAATACTTAATAAGCATAATTATGAATTATTTTATTTTAAAATACATGAAGATAAATATATTTTTCATATATATAACATTAGCTATAGATAGTCTAAATATCAAATTATTATAATTAATAGATATAGATAATACCTATTTTTACATATTTGACATAAATTGTCTATTTTTACATTTAAGTAAGTAACTTTATCTATTTTGTCCATTTCACCAAAAAACAAGTCTCGGCTATTGGGCTGAAGCTTTTAATAGTGTCTGTGAGGATGAATGGACAAATCATGGTCAAATTAAAACGCAATCACGTGACAACATAAAATGCCTCCACGTGCTGTGGCTAATTTTGAAAAAAAATATTCATTCCCTTTCACTCCATTAGTTCACTTTTCATTTTTGGATCGTTCCACTCCATTAGTCCACTTTCCCTTTTAAACTTAAAATAATACTCTAATATATTCAAGTGGACCCCACTACTTTATCTATTTTACACACAACGAACAACTTTCTTAATCTCCGTGCCGAAAAAAAAGTGGACTAATGAAGTGGAATGGAGGGAGTAAATAATAAATTGACATAAATAATCCCTGTTAGTTTTGATGAATTAATTTTTAATTAATTTTTTTTAGTTTAATAGTCTTCAAGCTAGTTTGGATAAATTGGCATTTTCGTTAAATTTTTCGTTAATTGATCGTTAATTTAAGTATTCTTAAAAATAATAATAATAAAATAATTCAAAAACATTATCAAAATAAAATGTACGGAGACTAATTTATCTAATATTTTTAAAAGTTCTAAATTTACCACTTAGGGTAAAAAATAACAAATTAAAAAATGAAGTAATTATGTGTCTCCCGCTTCCCTCCCCCTGCTCCCCCCCGGCATCTCCCATCGCCCTCATCCCAGTGTCACCCCCCTCCCGTTGCATCATCCCAGCGCAGTCCTCCCTCCACCGTGTTGGATTTTAATTTTCCTCTTTTGAGTATTTTCACAAAGATATTACTCCATCCGTTCCATTCCATTAGTCCACTTTCTTTTCGGCACGAAAATTAAGAAAGTTGTTTGTTGTGTGTAAAGTAGTATAAAGTAGTGGGGTCCACTAGAATATATAAGAGTGTTATTTTAAGTTAAAAAAGGAAAGTGGACTAATGGAATGAAACGGCCCAAAAAGGAAAACTGGACTAATGGAGTGGAACGGAGGGAGTATATCTCTGGAACCCGTACATTTTATACCGATAATGCCCTTAGATTATTTTATTTTTAATTTTTAAAAAATGTTAACTAACGATCAATTAACTGAACTTTTAAGGGAATTACTAATTTATCCAAACTAGCATAGTTTGGAGTCCAATAAACTAAAAGAAAAATATTAAGGACCAATTCATCCAAATTATCATACATTGGAGACCATTTGTGTTAATTTGCAAAAAAAAAAGAAAATGAATTTTATCACTATGGCGTTCGAAAGATATGTTTTAACTAATAATCTGAGGCCCTTGTTGAGTAGATCCCATGAAACAAAAAAAAGGACAGTAAGTCAGCTGAAGGTGATGTAAGATAATTTGGAGGTAGAGTTAGGGGGTGTTTGGGATAGCTTAGCTGAAGCAGCTTATAGCTGAAAGCTGTCTCGGGAAATGAGATTGGTGTTTGGGAAATCCAGCTTATATAGCTGCTGAAAGCTATTTGGCCTCGAGATAGAGAATTTTCGTAAGCTGGTATCGGGCAGCTGAAGCTGATAGCTTATAGCTTTTATAATTTTATCATATTTAATTAATACATTATATTATAATTTTATAATTATTTTTAATTAATACATTATATTATAATTTATAATATTTTTCATTCTTGATTTTAATTAATAATATTAATTATTCTTAATTTTTTCTAATTTTAATTTTAATATTTTTTTATTAAAATATTATTATATATGAGTGGAAATAAATCTTAAATTTTATTTGTGTAAAAATTCTAAATTTGTTTAATAAGTGAGAAATAAATAACATTTTCATTTTATAAGATATCACTTTATTAATTTTTTCAAATATTAATTTTTGACTTTCAGCACTTTTTGCAAACACTTACAAATTATCAAAATCAACAACTTTCAGCTACTTTCAGCCACTTTCAGCAGCTTTCAACAACTTTCAGCACTTATCGATAAGCTTCAGCTATCCCAAACACCCCCTTAATGCTATTTCTTTTAACTTCTAACTACGTGTCATTTAAAAAACACATATTGAAACAAAATATTCCCTTCAGTAGTTGTGTGCAGACAGCACATGAGTCCGACTCAATAGGCTGGCTCAGAGTATCCGAAAAAAGGTTGTGTAGGACTCTGTGATTAGAAATCTGAAAATGCATTAGACTTAAAAAGCCTTCTAAAAAACCATCAGACTCTATAGGCTCTAGACTAAAAAATGTCCTGAGTTTTTGGACTAAAATGTCCGCCCAATAATATATATTACTCCCTCCGTCCCATAAATCTTGTCCCATTTTCTTTTCGGGTTATCCTATAGATCTTGTTTCGTTTCCTAAAAGTCAAGATCGTGTGACTAGAATTCACCCTCAATCTGAGGAACTCACAACTTTACATACAACTAACAACTCTCCTAAATTAAAAATCAAAAAAAAAAAAAAAAAACAACTCTCCTAAATAACCATGCCGAAAAGAAAGCGGACAAGATCTATGCGAAGGAGGGAGTATTAATTATTCTACATATAATGTAACTTGAGAATTTTAAGTTGTTTATTGTTTTAGTTTGGATTGTTTGATGTTTATTTGAGTAAGATTTTTTTATGTTTATTTGCATGTAAATTTACAATATGATCGATTTTATTTATTTGATTACTTCATAATTTATACGTTATAAATATATTAACATGTTTAGTTTAAGATATATATTTATTTTATTTTATACAACAAAAGTATAATTTAAGAAAATAATAAAAATAATTAGTTGGTTAAGCCAGCCTGCTCACCCAAAAGTTCGAGGTTGGGCTGAGCTTCATATCGCACGACCCGATAAGGTGTTGGGCGGGCCTAAAAAATTGAGTAGGCCTGATAGGCCCGAGGTTGGGCCAATCCGCTAGCCCAATTTACCACCTATAGTGTGTGGTTCGAAATATTTATTTATTATTTTTTTATGTAAGAAAAATATAAATATTATTTGAATAGGAAAGGATTACATGAAAATTAAGAACTAATTTGTATCATTTATTTTGTTTATTAGATGGTCATTGAGTTTGACCCCTAATGCATAACCTTTCTGTTTTTCATACATAAGGTCAAAAATATAAATATTAGGGTTTATGCATTGCTCGTAGGAAGACTATGCATGATTATGATTGTGGACATAGTATGTATGATTCCTAGTTTTATACCAAGAGGTCGTTCTTATCGAAAACCCTACCTTATTTCAATATATTCTATATTAATATAACATGTATGAATAAAATGCTTTTAAATAATTATGATAGAAAATAATGTAGAAATATAAATCTATACTCCACCATACATATCAAGTACTTTTAACAATATTGTTTGTTGTTATTTATTAGTGTGTTTGCTCGGGTACACAAATAAGTAAAGTAAAAAATGCATGCAACTTTGTGGAGCCTGTCACCTATGGTTAGCCTAGGGTGGTTGAACTCTCCTGTGTGGTTTGCAGGCTACTGCACAAGGAGCGGGGTTTACCTAGTGCGCACCGAAGGTAGCGGCTGCGGGTTCCACGTATCAAAAAAAAATGCATTTAGTCGAGTCTTATATTATCTTCATAAAAGTTAACTTTTGTCAGAACTTTTCAGTCTTTTATAGTTTGCTTTTGGCTATTGCTAATGATGTCCACATAAAAGAACATATGTTTCTCAGTCATTAGTTGTGCCGGTAGGGTGCCGAAGCGGTATCGATGGTTCCAATTTGCTTTTCAGTTTGAAAAAAACAAGACTATATTTCGATTTTCACACACAAAGAGGTGTCGAAACGATGCCGATGATGCAGATTACTTTTGATAAAGTCTAAGCACTCTGTACAATGTCTCTTTCCTTGAATTTTGGGCACAATGTCAATGCGGTACCCATGCATGCCTAGAGTAATCATCAGTAAACCCGACAAAGTACTCATGCCCTCCACGAACTTATGTAGACATAGGTCCACACAACATAATGAAACAAATTTAATGTTTTTGTGGCTTTATAACCATTTGCCCTAAAAGGCCTAGTCACCATCTTTCCTTCCAAACAGAATTCGCAGGTTGGAAATAGTTCAACTTGGAGAGACTCCAATGATCCATATTTTACCAACTTTGGATCCTATTCAGATTGATGTGACGTAGTCGTAGATGCCACATATAAGTTTGATTCTCCTTAGAAGATTCTTTCATCTTCTTGGAGTTTGATGATGAAGAAACAACGTTAACAATAGTACACGGATTAGACATAATAGTATAAAGAGAACCATTTAAAGACATATTGCAGATTATATTATAACCTTTTAAAATAGAAACACTATCATGAAAAACAGATATATATCCATCCACAAGAAAGAGTTTTGAAACTGAAATATGTTTCGCCTAAACTCAAGCACTTATAAAGCATATCTCTAAACTAAAGTAGAGTCATTAACATGTAAATATAAATCCTGAGAAGCAATAGCTAGAACTCTAGATCCATTGCCCATGGAGACTACGACCTCATCATCACCTAATTGTCTTTTCTACAGGAACCCCCACAAGGTGTAACAAAAGTGACCAGTTGCCCCAGAATCTACTACCCATTCTTGGGTAGATGAGGACACAAGAACAATTTCAGTTACATTAACTTAGGTAATTTTTGTACCTTTCATTTTTGCCTTGAAGTCTGGACATTCTGTCTTCCAATGTCCAACCTTACCGCATTTGAAGCACTTCTCTTTACCTTTGGATTTTGACACCCTTCCGGTATGTGCAATCTTCGCACTCCCACTACCCTTCTTGAAGTTCCCTCCATGGTTTCCCTTTATCTGGTTTCCACCTTTCGGAGGATTCCTTATGCTAGAAGAAGTGTTCAAGACTTAGGCGCATTTGCCTTGCCATTATTACAACAACAATAATCAACTCATTTGAGATCTCATTAAGAGTATACTCCTTTTTTAGACATAACTGCATTGAGGCGGAAATTCTCATAGGACTTTAGAAGTGAATGCAGTAGGATGTCTACCTTGATTCTAAGGCTCATATTATCATCCACTATAGTCAGCTGATCTAGCAAATCTGTTATGCGTAAAACATGAGCTTCCACAGACCCACTATTGGGTATGCGATCAATATGATAAGATTTGAAGATCCCAAAACCCCTTAGCTGAATGATGAACCTCATAATGTAATAGCTTAGTTGAGTTCAACATGTTAGAAACTCAGTAGGCTAGCTAGAGTTCAATAGTTGATAGGTTCAGTTGCATATTCTTATTTTAGCTAGATGGACTCAGCATGATAAACTCAGTTGGGTGTCTCAGGACCCACTGAATCTGTAAAGTAAATCGAGCCAAGTATTGAATATCTCAGAAGAATGTCAGCAGGAGACAACTCAGTAAAAAGGTCTGAAGAATCAGAGGAAGTCAGCTCAGCATCCGCCTTGGAGTTTGAAGAAGCCTCACCAACTATCTAACCTCGACCATTGAGGAGCTGCCAACACTGTACTTGCACTGACAAAAAGCTGCTCCCTAGACTGAAAAAGAGAGAATCTCTACAGTGGCATTCAAAGTTCAAGATGACCGTTTTTCTTGCCTTTTTTGACACGTGTTTAGACCCCTTCCAACGGATCTATTCATGAGTCGAGACTATAAATAGAGAAGAGTCTTCATGCAAAGAAGATACCGGGAACTAAAAGCATTCAAGCATTCAAATGCTCTAATGATCAAACAACTCACACAACGAAGAACCATACACAGAGAGACAAAATTAGTTCTCCACTCTAGAGATCTATTGTTCACTTTCTCTATTCTAAACAATCCTTGTAATATCTTAAGCTTAGAAAATCCGAAGGAGTTCAGCTTATTGAATTGTTCTTATTGTAAGAACTCATTCTTAGTTGGAGAAAGTCAAACCTCGTGTTTGAAACTATAAAGTCACTAAGAATATAAGCAGAGTATCTGTCCAGCGTAAAGATCGATTGAGACTTGCTCAGTATAAGTAATCAAGAACTCCTGCTTTGTTTAGGACAGTAGACGTAGGATCCAGGGTATCCGAACTACTTTAAAAACTGCTTGTGTTGATTACTTTTTCATTGATTTACTGTTCATATTGCATAAAAAGTTACCTTTAAAATTCATATACTCAGCATAAAACGTGTTTTCAAACTAAGACGAAAATTATTTGGGCCTACACTTCCGCACTCTATCTTATACTGAATTATTGTTCACCGACTGAAGTCAGTAGATAGGACTCAGTAGACAGATATTCTCTACCCATGCGATCCAGAAAGCTTATTTGGCCAACTGACTAGTTCAGTAGCATCATTCAGTAGAAACTGACTTTCGCGTTTGAGTTGAAATTTGCACTCAGGTGTATTTATCCCCCCCCCCCACACACACACCGAAGGCTCGTCTCTGGACTAACAATTCTTCCTGCATATGAAAATTCATGACCTCCTTTAAAAGATGATATCAAATTGACCTATTTGTCTCGCCGAATTATAGATTTCCATATTAATCTAGAATGAAACATACTTTCATGCTGAGATGGTAGGGAATATCACATAGTGGATAGAAGAGCTACACGAGTGTTCGTGTTATCATCTACCACTTAGCATGTGCGACCCTCTGCTCAGGGGTAGCCTCATCCCTCGAAGCTTTTGGCTCATCAGTATAGAGGACGTAAATAGTCTTTCCGACTTTGAATACTAGGGTAAGATTTCTCTTCCACTCTTTAAAATTGTTATGACCCGTTAAGGGTTGTTGGTGAGACCCAAAAAGGATCGCTTGCTCCAAAAGTTTAAATTAAAGCATGCAAGAAACTTATATAAGCACATAATTTGTAATTGACCATAATTGTAACCTTTTGATAAATCAATGATATTAAATACTTGAATAACCCTAGGACTCGCACTCGTAAGCGACTTGAGTGGACATTTACTCGTGTGATCCTAGACCAAGCTATTTACCTAGCTCTTTAATTTCAATCAACACCTAGTTTCTTAAGACTAATGAAATTAATAACTCGATTATTCTGAACCGTGTCACTATTAATCACTCGGGAAGGGACCTCTCAAGAAGTGATTAGTACGCGCAGTGACACCTAAGCATTAACCATTAATTTGATCAAATTAATAACAAATTCTCAAAATTGGCCTACGTACGAGAACCATGTCACTTTCAATTTGATTTAATTGGTCATCCTATTTAATTGTTATCTGCCAAAGTACTTGTGTTTACAAGGCACGTAGGACAATCAAGTGGACGCTTATGGTTTCGCTTTCAATACTCAATAATAATTAAATATTCTAATTAGAAAATTTATCTCACAAAACTCGTAGTTCAAAACAGGTGTGTTGGGTTATGAGTCAGTAGATGGTATTCAGCTGATTAGTGGTTAAAATAATATTGGGGGAAATCATAGTAGTACTATGGAATTGAAGATCCCAAAACCCAGCTGATATCAGTAGTGTAGTGTCGATAGGATTAGCTGATGTACAGGCTAGACTTTTCGTAGTTGTTTATCTTTTGTCTAAGTCCTGTACGGGGTAAATTGTTGGACTGATCTTCTGACGAAGTTACTTTCCAGAACCCCACGTCATCAGTGTAATCGCTTGCATTCTTCTGACTTCAGTTGTATCTGACCTCAGTAGGAGATACCCCGTCAGCTGATAGTTATCAGCAGAAGAACATAATGCAAAGCTCAGTACCTTCGCAGTCATCAGCTGACCCACCAAAGTCTTATCAGCTCGTCAGGTGACTCAGCCGAAGAAGACAGAGACTGTCTTGAGTCTACTGTATCCGACAGAAAACGACCCAGTCGTGTAAGTCATTTCGAAGTTCAGCAGAAGATCATACGAGGATGTGGACTAGTCAACTCTAATCTCTGACACATTCTCACCTACCACAAACCTCGACCAATGAGACGCCGACAACGCTTTGACCTGCTCTGACCAACTAAAGCTGCTCTCATGTACAGTATTAACTGCCCTGCTGCAACAATTCGAATTTATGGCCGTTTTCTTTGGAAGCTTGTGACACGTGGCATCGTCTTCTCCAACGGACATATGCATGCTCACAACTATAAATAGAGAAGAAATTCGAGCTCCACGCACGGGACTCATAAGGGAAAAAGCTCAAGCTCAAGAACACTCTAGCGAACTCAACAGATTACACAGAGAAGAACTTGCTTTCATAGAATATTTGTAGTTCTTCTCTCTAGAGTATTTAGATCTCTTTCTTCTCTAGACTAAGCTCATTGCCAGATTTATAGCTTAGATTTCGAAGGAGTTCACTTTTAGTGAATTGTTCTTATTGTAAGAACTCCTTCTTAGTTGGAGATTATCCCCTCCCTTTCGAACTTAGGTTTGAATTGTAAAGTCGCTAAGGACTATAACTTAGAAGGATCTGTCCAGTGCACAGATACCTTGGCCGAGACTTGCTCGTGAATAATCAACAAGTTCTCTCGCCAAGTCGGGACCGTGGACGTAGGATCTTGCGTATCCGAACCACGTTATATCGCTTGTGTTATTTACTATTTTATTACATATCATACAAACCGCTCAAAATCATATGTTTGCATAAAACGTATTTTAAAAGCGCACAGCCAAAAGAATTTATCTTGCGAAAACACGTTTTCAAACTGAGACGAATCTCTGGGCCCTACACACTTATCCGCACAACGTCTCCGACTGAGTTTCAACGACTGACTAAAGTCAGTAGGAGAGCTCAGTAGCTGACACACTCTGACCCCGTGATCGAAGGTTACTATTTGGCACTGTTCATCAGTTGCACCAAACAGCTCAACTGTCATTCGGTTTGAGAAAAAGAAACTGTGATCAGGTGTATTCACCCCCCCCCCCTCTACACCTGACTATCATCTCCGGACCAACAATTGGTATCAGAGCCTCGGTGTTCTTCTGATCGCCGGTTACGTACTCATCGGGTCCTCTCGAACAGATCCTTGAAAACGTTTTCACTGCACAAGCATCTCTTCATTCATCCTTATACTCGTTCACATAATGTCTGACATGTCAGGTATTCGGATGGTGCCGATGTTCTCGATAGAGAACTTCACGGTATGGCGCGTGAGAATGGAGGCACACCTCACATCGCTGCACGACAGCATGACGAACGTCCTTGAGATAGGACCCATCATTCCCATGATTGACAGCGTTCAGTTCACTGCCGTGGGAGGTGTAGGAGCACAGACTGGTGCTAAGATCCCTAAAGAAAAATCAGCCTTCACGCCTGAAGAGAAAAAGCTGCACAATCTCGACCGAGTTGCGCGAAATGCTATACTGACAACGCTCAGTGAATCTCATCTCGGGAGAGTGCAAGACTGCAAAACGGCTAAAGAGCTTTGGGATGCCCTGGCTGTACTGAGCCAAGGAACCCCGCAGATCAAAGAGAACAAGCTCGAATTAGAGCTTCAGAAGTTCGATGCCTTTGCAATGGAGCCCAGTGAGACCATTGACGAGCTTAGTGTCAGATTTACAAATCAAGTCAACGTCATCAACGGGCTGGGGAAGATGTTCACCAACAAGGAGATGAACACCAAGATCCTAAGAGCACTACCTCGACAGAAGTGACTTCCTTTTGCTACTTATTTACGTCGCTCTGATCTTAATGCTCTAACCCATGATGTTATCTTTTCAGAACTAAAAACAGAGGAATTTGAGCATAGTCTACCCCAAAGGTGTTCCAGTGCTCCAACTGACACACAGATCGACCATGCCTTCAAGGCAACAGTCAGCAAGACTGGACCCAAACCAGTTTCCTCAAGCAAGGCAGTGGCCACAATCGAAGCAAAGTCTTCCGAGACTTCAGGCACTGACCAGCTAGCTTTGATGGCTCTCAAATATCAGAGATAAAAAGAGAGAGTCAGAAAGCTGAGGAAATACCACCGAGATTCTCCCTCAAGTAAGAAAGAATATCCATAAAGGGAAGAATCTAAACCTTCTACTGAATGCAGGAACACAAAACCTGCTGCGAGTCCATCCAAAGCTTCAGCTAGAAAAAGTAGCAGAATGTCTACCTACTACAACTGTAAGAAGGAGGGACACTACCAGTACGACTGTCCCGAACTCTCAGCTGCTCAACGAGCGAAAACGGCGAGCCGGACGAGAAAAATTTGCCCAAAGAAGGCAGGCCTACATAGCCGGAGAGATATCCGACAACTCACTTGAGGAGGATACATTCATGTATTCCTTTGAGGACGAAGCTACATTTGTAGCAGTTGAGGTCGGAGAAACGGTTCATGAAGGAACAGCTGAATACTGTCTGATGGCCGGAGAAGAGGCTGAGGTAAATTCCAAACTTAATACAACCTCTTCTTCACACAGCACACACGACACGTGCTCGGTCAGAGATGATCCTCTGGATGTGGTACAAGCATACGATGATCTGCTAGAGGAACAGATTCAGCTGAGCAGAGAATTCAGCAGAACGATTCAGGAACTTGAACAGGTAAAGGCTGAGAATCAGAGACTTTCTTCTGATTGTAAGGTCTCTACTGAGTCAGAGAATCTAGTTGCGAGACTCAAGGAAGAGATTGAATCTCTTATGACTAAGTCTCAGCTTCAAGAGACTCAGATCTCAGTTCTGACTAAGGACAATTCTGAGAAAGAGACTGAAATATCCCAACTCAGTCAGAAGCTCACAGACGTGCAAAAAGATTATGACTCACTCAGGAGGAGTGCGAGGTCTGGCGAGGACTGATGACTGAACAGTACCTAGGAGCTAAGGAGAAGCTGGAAAGTATGCTTAGAGCGCAACGGCCAACAGTCCTGAAAGAAGGTCTTGGCTATACTCACGAAGCTTCTACCTCAAAAAGCTCAGAAGCGCTGGCTGATAGGTTCGTCAGAGGAAAGGTGCAAACTGCTGACACCACACCTCAGGCGAAGAATAAGCAGAAAATCGTTGCACCTCAGCCGAGCAGCAAAAAGCAACTGACCAAAGGTTCTAGCCCCAGGACACCGCGATCGAACTCAGGGGGAACCAAGAAGGTCAGGTGGGCAGAACAGTACAAGGAGCCACTGTATGAGCACCCGGCTCAGTACGGTTCGTACTACTATGAGCCCAAGGTCAGGAGGAGCACGAAAACTTAGAAGAAGAAAGCTCCTGAACCCAAAATCATCAGAAAGTCAGTATCTCCGAGTTCTGTGGAGAAGAAAACTGACAAGGTTCAGAAGAAGAAGTCTTAGACTTCTAAGGTTCCTAGGCAGATTTGGGTTCCGAAATCACCCACTAACATGTAAGGACCCAACTGAACCAAAGGGTACCTAAAAATGCTTCTGTTTTGCAGGTGCATAAGGACCCTTGGATAGTGGACAACGGCTGCTCGAGACATATGACATACCAGAAGAGCCTGCTGACCAACTACATACAAGAAGATGGTCCCAGAATTGAGTTCGGTGACAACTCAAAAGGCTACACAAGGGGATATGGAACGCTGAACATTGGGACTGCTTCAGTTCCAAGAGTAACATATGTTGAAGGACTTCAACATAATCTCCTTTCGTCGCCAATCTTACGTGACAATCTAAACAGAGTTATCTTTGACGCTGGTTTCTGTGATATTGTTGATAAATCTACAGGGAAACAAGTGTTATCAGGTTCGCGGAGGAAGAATATATATGTTGCAAACTGGAAAACCGCAGAACCTGAGGCTTGCTTGCTCGCACAGACGAAATCTAGTGACAAGTCAGGATGGCTATGGCATAAGAGACTCAGCCACCTGAACTTCAAGACTATGAACAAGCTCGCCAAGAACTCTAAAGTCAGAGGACTGCCCAACGAATCGTTCATCAAAGACAAAAATTGTGAAGCATGCTTGAAGGGAAAGCAGACAAAGAGTAGTAATCCACCTATTCCTTCACCTTCCACTGATGGAATCCTTCAGCTGCTGCACATGGATTTATTCGGGCCAGTCTCTCCAGTGACTATAAGAGGCAAGAAGTATGCCCTCGTCGTTATTGACGACTACTCGAGATATACTTGGGTCATCTTCATCGCGAACAAATCTGATGTCCAAACTGAGCTGCCCAATCTACTAAAGAAACTCAGTGTGGAAAAGGACATCAAGATTCAAAGAATTCGCTCAGACGGAGGAACATAATTTCTCAACTCAGTAGTTAAGGAGTACTGCGATAAAGAGGGAATTCAACACGAGACATCAGCAGCTCGCACCCCTCAGCAGAACGGACTTGCTGAACGAAAGAACAGAACACTCAAAGAAGCAGCAAGAACGCTCCTAGTAGACTCTGGACTACCCTCAAAGTTTTGGGCTGATGCTACTGACACCGCCTGCTATACTCAGAATCGTTCTTTACTTACACAGCAACAAATGAAGACACCCTACGAATTATGGAAAGGGAGAATTCCTTCTATCTCTCATTTTCATATTTTTGGTTGTCCTTGCTTTATCCATAATAATGGGAAAGATGAGTTGAAGGTCTTTGATAGCAAATCTGATCAAGGCGTATTCTTAGGATACTCTCGAGTCAGTAAAGCCTTCAGAGTCTTTAACTATCGGACCCTTTGTGTGGAGGAAAACCCTCATGTTTTTTTTGATGAGTTTGTTACTGAGAACAGGAAAACTACAGAGACAAATACTGAAGATGTCAGCAGCAAGCTACAGGATCTCGCACTAACTGACAAAGCTGAAAAGATCCAGCATTGTTGAAATGATGAGTCAGACGATGAAGAGATTCAGACTCAGCCAACAAGAAATGTAGCTGACCTGGTTGATTCTACTGAACAGAATCAACAACATGTAACAACGGTCGATGAGGAAGCCCCCGTGGTAACTGAGACCTCTACTGAGAATATAAACTCAGGGGGAACGATAAATGTTCCTAAGTTAAATGCCCCTGAACCTGGAAACTCAGTAGATCACAACCTTCTTACGGAACTGCTACAGTCACAAAACAGTACTACTGAAATGCCTAATACACCTACTGACTGTGCAGAAGTAGTATCAGAAGAAGAAGCCAGACTCAGACGTTCATGGCTTAACGCTCATTCTTCAGATCTCATCATTGGAGATCCATCGGCAACGATAAGAACAAGATCTAAATTAAGTCAAGGAGAAAGCTCACTCTATTCTTGTTTCTTGTCTACAGAAGAACCTCAGTCGATAGAGGACGCACTAAATGATGCTGACTGGATCATTGCCATGCAAGAAGAGCTGAACCAGTTCATCAGAAACGAAGTTTGGGAGCTTGTTGACAGACCTAGACATCAGCCCGGGATTGGTTACTAAGTGGGTCTTCAAAAACAAGCGTGATGAAAACAACGTCATCGTCAGAAACAAAGCTCGACTAGTTGCCAAGGGATACAGTCAAGCAGAAGGAATCGACTTTGATGAAACTTTCGCTCCAGTCGCAAGATTGAAAGCCATTCGTCTTTTCCTAGCCTATGCAACGCATCAAGGATTCAAAGTATATCAGATGGATGTGAAGTCGGCTTTTACGAACGGCGTGCGAAGGAAGAAGTCTACGTGGAACAACCGCCCGGCTTTCGCGGGGACATCGTGTGTACGAGACTTCGGAAAGCTCAGTATGGGTTAAAACAAGCACCCGGGGCTTGGTACGATACCCTATCGGACTTTCTACTTCGAAAGGTTTTCGAAGGGGACAAGATCGCACCCCTGTTCAACATAAAGTCGGGAGATGACATCCTACTGGTGCAAATCTACGTGGACGACATCATTTTCGGCGCGAAATGAGACCATATGCCAGCAGTTCGAGAAGATGATGAAAGAGAAATTCGAGATGTCCATGATGGGAGAGATGAATTATTTCCTTGGATTTCAAGTGAAGCAATCACCTGAAGGAATCTTCATCAATCAAGCCAAATACACTCGAGATCTTCTCAAGAGATTCGGCTGCGACTCTAGCAAGCCAGTCAAGATCCCCATGAATACAAATTTCAAAATCGATCTAGACAAAGAGGGAGCTTCTGTTAACTCTACTGATTATAGAGCTATTATTGGTTCTTTTATTATATTTAACAGCTAGCCGACCTGGCATAACTTATGTTGTAGGTGTATGCGCAAGATTTCAAGCGGATCCTAAGCGAAGTCATCTAGACTCAGCAAAGAAGATTCTGCGATATCTAAGAGGAACACCTGACGCTGGGTTATGGTATCCTGCTGACGATAATCTTATACTGACAGGTTATTCTGGTGCTGATTATGCAGGATGCAGGATAGATCGAAAATCAACTTCCGGAACGTGTCAGTTCCTAGGCAGCAAGTTGATATCTTGGTTTTCAAAGAAACATCATTCAGTAGCAACGTCCACTACTGAAGCTGAGTATATGGCTGTTGGAAGTTGCTGTGCCTAGATCCTTTGGCTTCGACAACAACTGAGAGACTATGATATAAAACAGAATGAAGTGCCCATCTACTGTGACTCCACAAGTGCTATTGCAATAACTCAGAATCCAGTTCTCCATACGAGATGCAAGCACGTGGATATTCGACACCACTTCATCAGAGACCATGTCGAGAAGAAGGATATAAGAATGGAGAAAATCCATACTGACAAGCAAATGGCGGACATACTGACCAAACCACTAGCTGAGAACAGATTCAGAGAACTATCAGTTGAGCTATGTCTACTGGATCCTACTGAATCATATCAGTAGAAGAAAACTACTGACAAGTGCCATTAATTGGTATCAAGTGTAGGAACCAGTATGACAGGTCGATGATGATCGATGCTGATTCAGTCGGGAGAATCATACTGTACACAGTAAGGGGGAACGTGGTCATCAGCACGTCAACCATCCTCCTTAACCTTAACGGTAACCAGCTGATCATAAAAGTTCAGCTGAAGAGGTTTGCGTAGTATTTTTCTTAAACTTTTTCAGAAGCATGCTCGCATTTATTATATCAGTCGCTTGCACTCAGTAGTTAATGAGCATTTATTTCCCGCTATTAATCTGCACTGCTAACTTATGTGTGGATAGAGAATGGAGAAAAAGGATAAACTGCACTGCTAGAAGTTATGCACTGCTAGAATGGCTAAGTCGAGTGCCAAGGATGAGGAGCTCCGGCGCACCTGTGCGACGACGATCGATGATACCAAATAGGAGATCGCCATGTCGATTAAGGTGGCCAAGAGCCGAGGTATCTGGACTAAATCCACTAAACTGGGACACAATCACATGGCCATGCCCCGAGTTCTTGCTATTTCGAGTATGGTTATTCGATTTCGCTCGAGATATCTTTTATTGATTACTCTTAGGGGGTGTGTGGGATAACATGCGTGAATTAACTTATAGCTAAAAGCTGCATGAGAAATGAATTTGGTGTTTGAGAAATCCAACTTATAAAGAAGTTGAAAGCTGTTTTGATCCAAGATAAAGAATTTTCATAAGCTGGTCTTGGCTAGCTGAAGCTAAAGAGCTGATAGCTTTTATTACTTTCTTAATTTTTAATTTTATTTAATTACTACATTCTTTATTATAGTTTTGCAACTATTTTTTTTAAATTAATGATTTATATTGCTTATTTGTGTACATATAATTTATATTTGTCATTTAATAAAGGATATGTAAATATGATTGATTGTTTTATGAATATAATTTATAATCTTTCTTATTCTTGATTATATAATTAATTATATTAGTTATACTTGATTGCTTCTTTATTAATTTTTATTTTAACAATACTTAATATTAAAATATTATTTTGTATGAGTGGAAATAATTTTTTAATTTTATTTATAAAAAAATTCTAACTTTTATTTAATAAATGAGAAATACAATACACTTTTATTTTATAAAATATAATGTTATTAATATTTTTAAATACTATTTTTATATAAATTATCAAAATCAACAACTTTAAGCATTTAAGCAGTTTCCAACGATTTTCAACATTTATTGATAAACTTGCTATTCCAAAAGCCTATTTATTCTTACTCCGCTTCTGGGAACATGTTGAGATGATTCATATCTAATAAATTGGGCTCCTTTTTTTTAACCCAATATCTAATTAAATGAAAATGTTGAAAATCAGAATAACGCTATGAACTCGAATAATCCCGCAAGCTGACTGCGCGTCCCTGCCTCTCGCCTCTTTCTGCCGACGTCGACGCCGCTCCCTAACGCCACCGCCACCGCCACCGCCACCGCTTCCTCACGAGTCACGCCGCTGCCGACGCTTCCTCACGCTGCCGCCGACGCTCTTCCCTCTCGCCACCACCGCCGCCGCTCCCTCACGCCACCGCTTCTCCCTCATCAGCCGATACTCCCAACATTGTTAAGTGGTTTTAAAATCCCTGAATTCTTGAATTTATGGGTAGTGGACTAGTGGAGTCATGGGTAGTGGACTAGTGGGTAGTAATTGAATTGATTTGGTTAGTGGGCTATGAAATCAAGTTTGCTTTTATCCTAACTTGTTGTAAATCCTAACTTACAGTTCATTATCTCTCTCTTCCGAATTGAAAGAAGAATGGCGAAGTCGAGTTCCGACGACGAGGAGCTCCGGCGAGCCTGCGCGGCTGCGATCGAGGATACCAAACAGGAGATCGCCATGTCGATCAGGGTGGCCAAGAGCCGAGGGATCTGGGCTAAATCCGGTAAATTAGGACGTGGTCACATGGCCAAGCCCCGAGTTCTCGCCATTTCAAGTATGATTATTCGATTCCTCTCCAGATATCTCTTGCTGATTACTCTTACTCTGGGAACATGTTGAGATGATTTGCCTGCTATGCAATTTACTATTAAGATCAATACAGACGGAACTGATTTAGTATGAAGTTGTACCTACATATTGTCTGCTCAAATAAGGATTTCAATCAACTTGAGAATTGGTTGGTCGACTAGGAATGACTTATTGTGACAGTTACGGAAGTAGGCATATTTGCGTTTTAGTATACTGAGGCTGTGATTAACTTTGGTTGTGAGAATTATTTTCTTGTAGTTGCTACTTGAAGCGTACTTTACACTTCTAAAACCGATTTTTAGAGAGGATATAATCTTGCGTCTTATCATGTTTGGTTTCAGTTTTGCATAAGATGTATTTTAACTAACTTGAGTTGAGTATCTTGAAACTCAGTCGTAGTCAGTACCTGCTATGTATCTAGAACCAATGTAATATGATTCCTTGTGTGCATCTATCATTGTTTGGCTTATTGTTTCTTGCGTTGCTTGCAGCAAAGGCAAAAGGCCAAAGGACATCAGTTTTTCTTCGTGTACTAAAATATTCCACCGGAGGTGTTCTTGAAGTATGTATAAAATGTTATTTTGAAGTTTAAGGCTGAATATCTTTGTTTATATCAACTGCTGGTTTCTTCTTGCTCACTCAGTAATTCCATTAATAGTTTCATATTGAGATAGCAGTTTTACAAACTGATTCTAATATTTTGGGGAATTAAAAAGTACCCGCAAGCAAGATTGATAACAACCCTGTAGAAAATGGACGTTGTAAACATGGCATCTCTAGTCTTATTTGACACCTTCTGACTTATAGCAGGTTTATCACCTTAAGGATTTGAATTTTCGTAGTATGTATTGCCTAATTTATTTTCTTTGACCTATAGCCTGCAAAATTATATAAGCTGAAGCATCTATCAAAAGTTGAAGTTGTTACAAATGATCCGACTGGATGTAGTTTTATGCTGGTAAATCACTCATTAACCTCTATAGACATCTCACTACATTTTTTCTTCTTCTGTAACTTAATGTTGATCATGTTTATCAAGGGATTTGATAACCTCAGAAGTCAGAGTGTTGCCCCTCCTCAGTGGACAATGCGCAATGTTGATGACAGGTATGACCCATCATACCATTCTTGGTTATGATTTGCTTCTCTTCTGCTTCCTATGATGATGATGATTCCTTTGGATTTGCAGGAACCGTCTTCTGCTTTGCATCTTAAACATCTGCAAGGATGTTCTTGGACGTCTTCCTAAAGTTGTTGGCATAGATGTCGTGGAGATGGCTCTTTGGGCTAAGGTGATGTGTGATCTGATACACTTTTCTTAGTACTGTTTCTACCACTTCGTTAACAGTAGTCCACAAATGGATTGAGGCCACTATTTAATCTTTAGAGATACTTCTATTCCTTTTTCATTGTAGCTTCCCCAAATGGATTGTTCTTTTAGGAAATGTTGATTGCTATTCTATTTTCTTCACAAGTGAATATCAATGTCAACGTACTTAAAAGGATGATTGCTCAGATAGCTGTCTTCTATTATAAGAGAGCCTTGTAATAAAATAGATATTTTATTTATACACATCAAATTCTGTCAATCTTTTGCCTAATTCCTAATTGATACCTTCTGTATATTACGGGTTCTAATTTTATATTGTTCACAATTGAAGTTTGTTTTATATCTTTATAGGAAAACACCCCAGCCATTGCTAAGCAACAGAATGTCCTTCAAGATGGGCCTGTTATGACTGCTGTTGCAGAAAGTGACACAAAAGTGACTGTTGAAAGAGAACTTGTGTCTCAAGTGGAGGAAGAGGATATGGAGGCTCTTTTAGGAACGTATGTACTTTATTTGAAGCTAAACATACTTCGTAGTGCTTAACTTTTCATGTTTGTGTTAGTTTTGATCGCGTGGTCTATCATGTTTATTAATGCTTAGCCACGAATGTTTTTCATTATTATTAGTAAAACTATTACTGTATATCTTATATGCAAGTGCTATTGGTTATATCATATATGTAGAAGGATATATTGAAAAGTAGAATGTTGCTTATTCCTTGACATTATTTCAGAAACTTTTTGTTGGTGAGTAGGTAGATAGTATTAGTATGTTCTGTTATTCTTGCTATCTATGTATGCTTTCTTTCCGAATTTGTTTTACTTGACTTAGAGCTGAGGTTAATGTGGGCTTTCCAGCTAGCTTTGAGTTATTTGACAATGAGCTAAGGTTGTTGATACACGTCCTGTTTATTTTTTGTGTAATTCTCGCTGAACTAAAGTTATACTTTTTGGTAACCACTGACATCCAGTTATGTCATGGGCATTGGTGAAGCCGAGGCATTTTCTGAGCGGTTGAAGCGAGAGCTTCAAGCATTAGAAGCAGCAAATGTCCATTCAATTTTAGAAAATGAGCCTTTAATAAATGAGGTTAGTTATGAGTTCCTGCTGGTTTTTTATAGGATTTGTTTGTTAGTTGCTGTTAAAATACTTTGGTACACTGCAAGGGTACATATTTGTGCCCCATTTTGTCTGGCTAGATGCAGTTGTGATTTTGTTGTATTTCAGAGCTAGCGATTAGTAAGTAGTTAAGATTCAATTAATTGTTTATACAAGATTCAATTAGTTGTTTGTACATAATTTTGTACTTACTTTTTCTGCAGGTATTACAGGGGCTTGAGTCAGCAACTAACTGTGTCGAGGACATGGATGAATGGCTAGGCATTTTCAATTTGAAACTACGGCACATGAGGGAGGACATAGAGTCGGTAAAGATCTCTGCAAAATGTAATCTGATTTGGAAAAGATTTTAGAGTGACCTGATTATGTTTATCAGTATATGACGTGCCACTGGATTTGTCTGCTCATGTTTGATCCCAGGAGTTTTGGTACAAAAGTGGATGTGATTGGAAAGAATATGCTTTGCCTATGTATATCATGTTACTCACTGCTGAATTTTGCCACTTATTTTTGGTCCCCATCATATACCATATATCCAAACTAATCACCATGCATTTTATTTGTTTAATACACACACACACATATTTTTGGTCCCTATCACATACCATATATTTATTTATGTCGTTCTCGTAATTGTTTTAGGGAACAACTATCTAAGTGTTGGCTAAGTCAAGTACTTTGTTGCTAGTTTGCTAACATATTGTATGTTTGTTGGTGTGCAGATTGAAACACGAAATAACAAGCTGGAAATGCAGTCAGTAAATAACAATTCTTTGATTGAGGAGCTCGATAAGCTTCTCGAAAGATTGCGCATACCATCTGAGGTCCTCCCTCATAGATTTTTAAGTTTCAAATTGCATTGGACTTAAGAATTTTAAGCGTATTATATTTACTAAAGCTTCCCCTGACTCAAGTCCCTATGTGTAGTTTTTGTGTTTAATTTTTTATTTTCCTTTTCAAATGCAGTACGCATCATGTCTTACAGGGGGTTCATTTGATGAGGCCCGCATGCTTCAAAATATAGAAGCTTGTGAGTGGCTGGCAAAGGCCTTAAGAAACCTTGAAGTTCCCAAGTTGGACCGTACCTATGCAAACATGAGATCTGTATGTGGGCTCTACACCTTGATTTTATTACCTTTCAAGTCAAGATTAATTGCAAACTGTAGTTATTTTTACAATATCACTCTATATAATAGATTCAAATGGGGTATGAATTGTTCTCAAAGGTATGAATTTGCTTTTTCTGGCCATAATTTACAGAAGAATCTTTTAAATGGTATTTTGACTTATTTTGTTCAATAAGATGAATTGCTCAGAAATGAACTTGGAGGTGTCTGTTAATCATTAGATTCCAGAACTCTTGACAGTTGCCAAAAAGATACTCACCTGATAAAAACTTAGGTCTGTTTACAACTTTGGGATAACTTCTCTTTCCCAATATGGTGATTAACAGGTGCGGGAGAAGCGGGCAGAACTTGAAAAGTTGAGAAACAATTTTGTCAAAAGAGCATCCGAATTCCTCAGGAACTATTTCTCTAGTTTGGTGGATTTCATGATAAGTGATAAGAGTTACTTCTCTCAGGTATTTCCATGCAAAGATGCTCGAAGATTAACAATTATTGGTTGGCTGATGTTTGTAAGTTTTTGCTTTGGTCTTTATCAGCGTGGACAACTGAAAAGGCCTGATCATGCTGATTTGAGGTACAAGTGCAGAACATATGCTCGCCTCTTGCAACATTTGAAGGTACAGTAAAGAAGTTTCTCTACAGCAATCCTTGGTTGCTATTATTGCTTATCTCATTAGCTGCATCATTTCCTCATACTGTTCCTTAACATCTGTTTTTTTTTGTGCCTTGCCTACTCCCCTCCATTTGCAGACTCTAGATAAGAATTGCTTGGGTCCATTGAGGAAAGCTTATTGCAGCTCTCTGAATTTGCTTCTTCGTCGAGAGGTCAGGCAACAGATAGATATTTGTAAACGGCTCTTCACATTCTTGTCTGTTGTATCTCTGTGTTTACATCTACAACTGCATGTCTTCTGGAAATCATGTTGTGGATTGTTTGTGACCTACCCTCTGTTATGGAGATATAAAGTCCACTACATTGTGAAATAATCTTATGTATGGTTGCATAGAGTTCCACTGGATGTTTAATATTAGCTGTATGGAATAGATGTTTAGTCTGCCTTTTTGCCTGCGTGTTTTTATACTTTGAACTTATCTTAGATTGCAAGCTCAAATACATGGTTATGATTTCTATCTAGGCTCGTGAATTTGCAAATGAACTTCGTGCTAGTACAAAGGCATCAAGGAATCCAACTGTATGGCTTGATGGTTCCACAGGCTCTAATCAAGCTAGTAGCGTCGATACATCTACAGTTTCCGAGGCATATGCAAAAATGCTGACCATTTTTATTCCTCTCTTAGTGGATGAGGTTATAATAAGCTTCCTTCAAATTTCAAACTCTGTTCCTTTCTCTTTCTTGAAAGATGCATGCTTCTTACATGCTCTATTGATATGAAACTCCAGAGTTCTTTCTTTGCGCACTTCATGTGCTTTGAAGTACCGGCTCTTGTTCCACCCGGAGGTCTTGCAAATGGTAACAAAAGCTTACCCACTGATGATGAAAATGATGATGATTTGGGCATCATGGACATTGATGATAACGATAATGATGGTAATCTTCATTGTTTTTCAATTTTGCTTTGGTCCATTGAACAAAGGTCATGACCTCCTCATGTTTTCTCAGGTAAGAAACCTGCTGATTTGCAGGCTTTAAATGAATCACTTCATGATTTACTTGATGGCATACAGGTATTTGCTATTTGGAACCTGCAACTGTTCTCTAATACATAGCTTAATCCCCCATTTATTATGGACATTCTTGTCCTTTCTTTCTTCCTGTTACGTTTTAGGAAGATTTCTATGCTGTTGTGGACTGGGCCTATAAGATCGAGCCCCTTCGTTGTATATCTATGCATGGTATAACAGAACGCTACATCTCTGGTCAAAAAGCTGATGCAGCTGGATTTGTGCGTATTTTACTGGATGACCTGGAAAACAGAATCTCTACACAGTTCAGTCGTGTGAGTTATTACGTTTTAGTAAGAGGAATAAATCAAACTTAAGGAGGAATAAATCAAACTTAAGGATAAATCAAATTCCATATTTCTGTTTTTTAAGAATTACATAAGATTGTAAATCAAGTATATTTCTGTATGACTATTTATAGATATACACTACTATATTTTACCAGTGATTTTCATCCATTTAAAACATATATGCTTATTCCAGTTTGTGGATGAAGCTTGCCACCAGATCGAGAGAAATGAGCGAAATGTTCGACAAGTGGGGGTTTTGTCATATATACCCAGGTAAACTCAATGTGCTTATTTATGGATAATAATGTTGGGTGTGGTTTAGTTTGCAACTTTCACAATATTGATATTAAAGGGTGTCTGCTTGTTATAGTTGATGAAGGTGGGAAGAGTGTGCTGTGTGTGTGTGTTTAGGTGATGAAAGTTGAGGAAATATTAAAGGTGTGTGTCTTTCATATGGGATTGACACCTTGTCTCCATTGTTAATGAAGATGGTTAGGGTGACGTTGGCTGATTAAAAAGGGGCTTTGGCACCTCTGCTCAGAAATGAAATCAACCAAGTCCAAAATTTGGATGTATAGTTTGCTCAGAAAATTATAGCTTGAGATTCAGTTGGCTTTCTTGTTACTTTGACGAAGTTTTAAGATCTTTGTGGTTGATTTCATTTGAGAACTTCATATGTTCCCTCCATGTATAGTGATGTGCCTTTATTTGGCATTTATGAACTTCTTTCTATGTCAGCTATGTATTTATTGTTAGCTTTTTTATAGATTTGCTACTCTTGCAACCCGTATGGAGCAGTACATACAAGGCCATTCCAGGGATTTGGTTGATCGGGCTTACACAAAGTTTGTGAGTGCTTGTATTAAAATCATTTTCCTTAAATTAAATTATTTGATTTGATAGTTTCTGTTTCTGTTTCCGTTATGTATGACATGTTTGGCTCTGGTTATATAATATATCATGGTTTGTAGTATTTGGATTTAATTTATATTTTGGTTTCAAATGTTCAATTGCCTTTGTTATGGTATTCAACTATTCTTGATTGTTGAAGGGCATTAGTATCATATAAACTCTATTCTATCTTTGATAGTATTTCACAAGGACCTCATAGCTGAAATTATTCCTCTTTTAAGAAAGAAATAAATATGCCAAAAAAACAAAACAAAAAAAATCTTTATAACGTCTATCACATTGCAGGATAAGCTTCAAAATGGAGTATCCTCGAAGTAGCTTTCTAATCTGATATACTTATTAATAGTTACATATGCATTAGTTCAACATTTCATTTCCATAGTTTACACATGGAATGCAATTTTCATGAGATAAATGTAAACATATTTTGACAGGTAACTGTAATGTTTGTTACATTGGACAAAATTGCTCAAGCAGACCCAAAAAATGCAGATATTTTGCTTTTAGAAAATTATGCTGCATTCCAGAACAGGTACTGACATAGAGTGCACTTACACGCTACTTGAATCACCTTATGATTTATATTGGTTTATGCTTGATTCATGATTTTTATCTTTTACTGCTTATGATCTATTTATTATATTCACGAGCTGATTGGACTGTGCAGTCTGTATGATCTGGCCAATGTTGTGCCCACTTTGGCGAAGTTTTATCACCAAGCAAGTGAAGCTTATGAACAAGCCTGTACTCGGTTTATAAACCTAATCATATTATATGTAAGTTATTCTCTTTCATATGAAATGGTCACGTCTCTGCTATCAGTCTTGCACAATATATGATAGTACATCTTAAGGTGGCCTGTTTCCCTCGGACTCAGTTTTTTCATCTTCTCTTCCTTCTCTAGCTTAAATAACGTATAACACTTCAACTGCCACCCACTAGTTGAAGTCACTGGTGTTATCTATGAACAATGCTGATGGAAATCTGCAGTATTTGTTATATAAGTGGTATCTAGAAGCCATTAGCTTCCCTTATTCTGGGGTCACTTCTGAATATCCATGGATATCATTAAGCTCTCAAATTGAATGGATTCATTGTTATAATTTTGCTATTGGTTTAATTTTATGGAATTCACATATTTAATTATTCGTTTATTGTTTTCAATGCAGCAATTTGAAAGGCTCTTCCAGTTCTCCCGCAGAATAGAGGACTTAATGTACACAATTACCCCAGAAGAGGTGAGTCCATGAAGCTGATGCATTGTAAAACACACTGCCCTTAGAATCAACCTCCTTGTCTTCATCTTCATCCTCATTATCATTTTATTATCCTTCCCATTTGGTTCTTCTTCTAGGTAATAGGTTTCATTGCATTTCTGTCCGAACTTTTTGTGTTTCTTCATTTTTCCTTTTTTTTTTGCTGCAGTTTGCTAACATCAGTCCTTTAAACAGAAAGAATTTCAATACATTTTCCCCTGTATGAATCATGTTAGCTTATCATTATGCATACAAGCTTTATTTCTAATTCATTCTGGGCCAACTTTAGGGTTCAGTCCTGGATATGGTAACATCCAGTCTTTTCATCTCAACAGTTTTTTTCTTACTGAATTTATCTGTGACTAAACATGAAACTAATGCAAATTTCAGATCCCATTCCAGCTTGGACTGTCAAAAATGGATTTGCGCAAAGTTGTCAAATCAAGTCTATCTGGGGTATGACTGTTTAACGACTGAGTTTTAGCACTGATTAGACATTCTCCGCTGAACTACATTTTGTAACTTGCAGGTTGACAAGTCTATTGGTGCAATGTATAAAAGATTACAGAAAAACTTGACCTCAGAGGAACTTTTGCCTTCACTGTGGGACAAGTGCAAGGTATTTGTTGGTTATATGAATTGAAGTGTCCTTGCAATGGCAGTGGTCAATTATGTGTTCCATGGTAGTGCACCTCTTATAATTGACAAGATAAGAAAAATTATAAAAAGCTAAATGCCTACTACTGATGCTCTTACTGCAGACTAACCTCAGTCCCTATGAATGGTTGGATTTAAGATGTAGTAGTATCCAAGAATTGCAACTTTCCCAGCTACCTACTCTTCAGAATTCCCACATCCACATGTTTAGATCTTCTATCAGGATTTGGATCAGATCTATCATTTTATATTGAATAGTTGCAGCTGACATTATGATGTTCTCATCAAATTTCATGGAATCAGTGAAAACAATCTATATATCTTAATATGTGTTCATTCCTAATATAAGTTTTACTCACAGGCATCTTACTCATGATATCTGAAACTGATTGCAGAAGGAATTTCTTGACAAGTACGACAGCTTTGCCCAACTGGTCACTAAAATTTATCCAACCGAGACCATCCCGCCCGTTTCAGAAATGAGAGATCTACTGGCCTCTATGTAGAGGAGGAGCATCTGGTAAAGTACAGTTTTTGTATTTGATTGTAAAGAGTTGTCGGTCGTATTCATTTTCCTTCATATCTCTTCATTCCTTCTTTCGAGGCCTCCCGGTTTGATTTATTAATAAAGCATCCTCAGTATAGTTGCTGGTTGACTTTCATCTCGAGTTTCAGTTAGTCATGTGTGGAGGAAAAACGTTACTCTCTGGAAAGTCGATGTATGTTGTAGTAAATTGCAGTCTTGATTGTTGGTTAATGATGAGAATAGATATTTCTGTTTTTTGGCAGTTTCGATTGATTTATGTACTTCGGAGTTTCCTATGGTCTTGTATACTTTCATTTCAAAAGGAAAGTAGAAGACTACTGATACATGCAGAAACAATCTTGTACAAGGAGTTGCTGCAAATCAATGGATTATACAAATCAAAGAACAATTTACTGCCTACACCAAACGAATCAAGGTTTTTATCTTCCATTTACTGCCTATTTTAGTCTCTTTTTTCCATAGCAGATCCGATTGATGGGAGCTTCTGAAACCAAACAACATGCAACTTATTTTGCAGAAATAACACTATACTAATAGGGAATGCTATGCTCCATACCTTGACATTGAAGTTATTTTCTTCGCCTACGGGACTGTTTTCTCTCTCGAACATATCTGCGAGATAGAATTACAATTACAGAATGTCGATTAAATGTTACAAGTTCTTATCTAAGACTGATTAAGTTGGATGAAAGGGAGTTATTAACGTACCAATAGCCTCGATTAGTTGGAGGACCATTTGCCCTCCGTTTGGAAGTGCATGAACGTTTTGCAGATATGATCCCATTATTAGAATATACCCCTGCGAGAACACGAATTTATTTTGGATTACTAGCTACTTGATTATCATCATCATACAATTAAGGTTGTTATTCATCAACATTACCTCGTATAGATCCACCAATTACTAGCAGTGTAAAGAATAGACAGTCAATTATTGCCTGTCCAAAAACAAATAGAATCTAAGAATAACACTCTCAAATGATAATAGAAATTAAAAACAAAAACAGAAAATTACCTTTTCCATTAACATCTGGATCAGTCTCGATTGGTCTGGACATTCTTAGCAGCCTAGCTGCAGCCATTCACGAAGTAGTTAGTGTTGGAAAGTTTCCAAATATTAATTTGATGGTGGAAGGAAGGGAGGGAGATGAGGGACGAGAGACCAGACGTAAGCATAGTAGATAGAGATGAAGGGATTTAACTTGTGTTTGGAACAATTTTCAGTGTAGCTTGAATGTTAGGAATACTCAGCTTTCAGCTGAAGGCTTACAACTTAACTAATTTATTGGACTATTTTGTCCTCTAAATATTTCTATAATTCCCAAAAAAATCATTAGCTTTAAAATTAATTTTTTTTTGTTAGTTACAGATTGATTGTAATTATAGTTTAATATATTAATTAGCAATTTAATAATTATTATTTATTATTTATAAATTCTTCAAGTTTAATGATATAAATTTTATTAAATTAAATATAATTAAATAAAAATTAATTGAAATTGTGGGTTTTGAGAATATCGACTTTTAAATTAATATTTTTCCATTTTAATTAAATGGTGATTATTTTTTTAGCTATGTGATCATTAAAATTATATAAAAATATTATTACTATTAATTTATGCAAATAAATAATATTTAAAATATAATAGTATGGTATATTTATGCTAAATGATATACTAGAAATTTATATAATATATACATTGATTTAGTTTAATATTTTATAATACTGAAATCGAAATTATAATACAAAAAATAATTTTTTAATTTTATTTAATTATTTATTATAAATTATTATTGTAGTATTAGAGGTAATACATACATTTTATTTTAAAAGTTAAAATAAGCTATTTTTATCAACAATATTTTCAAATATTATTTTTCTTACTTTCAGCAGCTTTTAACACTTTCTTTTAAATACTTATAAATTTTCAAAGCAACAACTTTTAACACTTATTAATAAGCTTCAACTACTCCAAACATCTTCCTAGAGAGGAAAATGAGATTTGAAAATTGTGGATGAGATCTAAATATGGGAGATAAGTTATTTTATGTGCAGACCGTAGGACGGTCGAATTACAGTTTTGTGTTACTTTATTCACTTAACAACCTTTTGTAATATTAATGTTCATGAGAGGTTAATATTAAATTATATTTATGTGTTTTTTTTTTAATATTCATTTCTCTTGAGCATTATGTTAAAAATTGTTAGTAATAATTATAGTTAAACTTTGATAAAGTAATAACTTTGGAATAGAGAAAAAATATTTATTTAACGAGGTTATTACTTTATCGAACATTATTTTAGTGTATTGACCCATATCAAAACCGGACGAAATTATTATTTTAATAAAATTATTATTTTATCGAATATTATTTTATCGAGGTTTAAGTGTATATTCTTCCACACCAACCACTTATAGTGCCCGTGTGAATTAAATACAAATCAATAAATGTAATTATTTCTCAATACCAAATTAATTAGTGAATTTATTTGATTCAATTAAAACAAAAAGTCTAAGACCAAGAATTATCAAAGGCGGCGGAGGTAATCGCCTGCGAGAACTCCTCAAAATTGATTCTGCCGTCGCCATTGGTGTCCGCCTCCCTGATCATACCGGTAAGCTCCTCCGCCGTGAGGGCGTGGCCCAGCTTAGCCATGGAGTGAGCCAGTTCTGCCGCCGTGATTAACCCATTCCCACCAGTTCTGCCGCCGTGATTAACCCATTCCCACCAGTTCTGCCGCCGTGATTAACCCATTCCCATCCCTATCGAAAAACTCGAACAGCTGCCTCAACTGTTCCTCCATGTACCGCGACTTCGCCTGCGTGTTCAAATGTTATGCAGAATAGCCAATTTATAGACATATTCCGCCCAGGTCAGTCCACAATTAGCCCATCAAGCCCAATGTCAAGACTCAACGGACAAGTCCACGGACCACCCAAATGACCAATTGACAAGATCTAAGGATACGGACCGGAACCGGGGCCGGGGCCACGGCCGCGGCGCGGCGCGCCGGGCTGCGTGTGAGGGGGTCGGCGAAAAGGCTCGCGTGCATGAGTATGTGTGGACCAAGCTCACCACATGTCATTTTGTTATCTCCTTCAAGGTGGTAGACACTTAAATACCACAATAAAGTTTGCACATTAATCAATGTGGGACATTGATAAATGTAATAACTCTCCCAATCCCGTACAAGGTAAGTTTCTCCACTTTAGGTAACATTTTGATTTTGTCCCCCCAAACTTCGAGCCACTATTTCCCACTCACCGAAAATCGGAATCGAGAAATTAAGCACACTATAAATATCTACTCGAAACGTAGATCGACGTCATATATCTCAATTCATAAATCGGATATATATCAAGGCTCAAAAAGATGATTAAAGTAGTGAATTTTGCCCATGTTATAATAGCATTAAATGCTAAATAGTTTCCATAATATATATATATATATATATAACGATTTTCCAACAATCCCCCATATGAGTAAAAATAGTCAAATGCATGTATGCAGACACACAACTTTATCCTCAAAAGACAATAAAGCATCAGAGTAGGTGGCTTGTGACCTTGAACCTTCCTTAGTCAGTGCCATCGAGCACACCGGCGGACTAGTGGACACGTGGCCTTGAACTATTCCTCCATGGTGTATACTTAGACAATAGCACTAACACTATAAAGTCTCAACCTCGTCTGTTCTCACGTTTGTATCCTTTACAGGTCATGGACAACCTCTTTGGATCCATAAATGTTATACAGAAACGGCCATCACTTCTCACTTACATAGGTGATTCTTACTCGAGTATCCTGTCATACTCCACCTTCTCAAGGCATCCAAGAATCATTAAAATCAAAAAGTTAACCTCACCACTTGACAGGTCACCAACACTCTCAAGCTCTTTTAGAGAATAGACTATTTGAGTGTGGTATCAACAAACTCATATAGCTTAGTTTTACATTGAACCAAGCTCATGGGATCTTCAATCTACAAGGTTGGGTATCCACTATAATCGTCTTTAACTTGTGGATTTAACTCTCATTCCCTCTACGAGCTTATACATTTGATCTTGATTCAAACTCTTAGTAAGCGGATCCGCTAGGTTATCTATAGACTTGACATAGTCAATAGAGATAACCCCACTCGTGATCAAATGTCTTACGGTATTATGTCGATGACGAATATGTTTCGACTTACCATTATGCAATCCACTCTTGGCCCTACCAATAGCAGCTTGGCTATCACAGTGAATCATCACAGGTGGCATGAGTTTCGTCCAACATGGAATATCTTCAAGAAAATTACGGAGTCATTCGGCCTCCTCTCCGGCCTTACCCAAAGCAATAAATTCGGATTCCATGGTGGATCGGGCTATACACATCTGTTTCGTGGATCTCCACGACACAGCTCCTCCCTCTATAGTAAACACATAACCACTAGTAAACAACGAGTTAGTGTCGGATATCCAATTCGCATCACAGTACCCTTCAAGTACTGGGGGATGTCTAGAGTAGTGCAGCCCAAAGTTAAGAGTGTATTTCAAATACCTCAGAACTCTTACAAGAGATTTCCAATGCTCTCTACTTGGATTACTAGTATAGCGACTCAATTTGTTCACCGGACAAGCTAGATCGGGCCTCGTACAATTCGTGATGTACATAAGACAACTAATGACTCTAGCATAATCCTCTTGAGCAACAAGATCACCCTTACTCTTGCTCAAGTGAACATTAACTTCTAGAGTAGTCTTTGCCGGCGCACTATCAAAGGTATTAAACCTCTTAAGTACTTTCTCAATATAATGAGATTGAGACAAAACAATCCATTTGGGAGTTCTTTGAATCTTCAATCCAAGAATAACGTCAGCAACTCCCATATCTTTCATATCGAAAAATCTCTTAAGCATACGTTTGGTGTCGTTTATGACTTGAAGGTTTTGTTCCATAATTAACATGTCATCTACATAAAGACAAACAATTACAAAACCATTCTTTGTATTCTTTATGTAAACACACTGTTACATCATTAATCTTAAAACCATTCGACAACATAGCCTCGTCGAATTTCAAGTGCCATTGTAATGATGCTTGTTTCAACCCATATAGAGATTTCACCAACTTACATACCTTTCGCTCTTGGCCAGGTACTACAAACCTTTCAGGTTGTTCCATATAAATTTCCTCTTCTAAATCTCAAATTAAAAAGGTGGTTTTCACATTCATTTGGTGAATCTCAAGATTGTACAGAGCAACAATCGCGAGAAGCACACGGATTGAAATAAGTCTCGTTACATGCGAATAAGTATCGAAGAAATCGTATCCTTCAATTTGCTTAAAACCTTTAACCACTAAACGAGCTTTATATTTATCAATCGACTCATCTGTCTTATACTTTCTTTTTAGGATCCACTTGCATTCTAAGGGCTTACAACCTTCAGGTAGGTCAGCTAAGACCCAAGTGTGATTTTGCATGATTGAGTCAATCTCACTTTGGACAGCTTCTTGCTAGAGTGGGCCATCGGGTCTAGAAAGAGCTTCTTTTATAGACCGCGGTTCTTCATCCAAAAGAAAAACTACATAATTAGGACCGAAGTCCTTAGCAACTCTTGCTCTAGTGCTACGTCTTGGTTCTAAAGCTTCAGGATCGGCAGCAGGCCGCTTACGCGTAGCAGGTTCTACCCCCACATTTCTAGAACTACTAGCAACTTCTCTTGTTTCACCACTAGAGCTAAACTCAACTTTATCATTCTTTTTACATGGATAGATATGTTAAAAGAATATAGCATTCCTTGACTCAATAGTAGTTCCAACATTCATATCGGACACGACCGACTTATCAATGACAAACCGATATGCACTACTATTCAGTGCATATCCTATAAAGATACAATCGACGGTCTTAGGTCCGATTGCAACTTGCTTAGGCAAAGGCACTTATACCTTAGCCAAACACCCCCCACACTTTGAGGTATTTATAGGAAGGTTTCCTTCCTTTCCACAACTCGTAAGGAGTAACATCCCTACCTTTTAGAGGTATTTTGATCAATAAGTAGTTAGCCGTCAAAATGGCTTCCCCCCACATGTTCTGAGGCAGTCCATAACTTATTAACAAAGCGTTCATCATCTCCTTTAAAGTTCGGTTCTTCCTTTCAACAACACCATTTGATTGAGGCGAATAGGGGGCGGTAGTTTGATGAATAATACCACTTGTCTTACACAACGCTTCAAACGGAGCTACACACTCCCCACCTCTATCACTTCGTACCATTTTGATTTTACAATCAAGTTGGTTTTCGGCTTCAGCTTTAAAGTTAATAAAAGCTTCAATCGCCTAATATTTACTTCTTAAAAGATAAAGAGTACAATATTTCGTGCAATCATCAATAAAGGATATAAAGTATTTTTTACCTCCTCTTGTTTGCACAAATTTTAAGTCACACACGTCAGTGTGAATAAGTTCTAGAGGCTTGATATTTCTTTCTACAGAATGAAATGGTGATTTAGTCAACTTTGCTTCAACGCAAACTTCACACTTGGTTTTGTTAAACTCATTTACTTTAAGTAAATCGAGATTAACTAATCTTTTTATCGCATTTAGATTAACAATGTTGGAGATCAACTTTGCTTCAACGCAACCTTGCCTTTCCCTTTGGGGTTGCTATTCGGACGCCCTCTCTTGACAATGTTGGAGTTTCCACCTTTCTCTGCGAGGTTGACTTTCGGTTCCATGGGTGTTTTGCCCTTCCCATCTCGAGTCCTCATATCGGTCTCGATGCGGAGCTTTACAACAAGATCTTCAAGCGTCATTTCCTTTCGCTTGTGCTTCAAGTAGCTCTTGAAGTCCTTCCAGCTCAGGGGAAACTTCTCAATCACGGTTGCCACAATAAAAGCATCTGGCAAAAGCATTCCTTTGGCGTAAACGTCATGGACAATGAGTTAAAACTCTTGCAGTTGCTCCATGACCGGTCGAGAGTTCGCCATTTTGTAGTCCAAAAACTTGGCGACTACAAACTTCTTGGTTCCTGTATCGTCAGTACAATATTTTCTTTCGAGTGCCTCCCAAATTGCCTTGGAGGTCTTTACATTTGCATACACACTGTATATACTATCATCTAGTCCACTAAGCAAGAAGTTTTTACAGAAATAATCTGAAGTTAGCCAATTTTCATAGGCTATATGGACTTCCATATTCTCTTCGGTTTCACTTGGAGGGGCGGGTGCAATCTCCATCAGCACGGTTGTAAACCCCAATGTTGTCAAGTAGAACAATATCTTTTGCTGCCATCTTTTGAAGTCGGCTCCACCAAACTTCGCCGGCTTCTCGGTAGCGGGCAACACTTTAGACGAGTGTAAAGGTGCCGTCAACGTCGAGGTCGAGCCCCTCCACCACACCAAGGTGGTTCACACTCCCAAAAGGGACATTGTTCTGCAAAGCAGAAGACATAGCAGTGAAGTTAAATGCCGAGTTAGTGGCATTGACACGGTTAAGTGAGATTCTTGCATTGGTGGCAACAGACATGGCAACAAGAGTTGGATTAGCAAAAATCGGAGTAGGTGTCGGCACAAACATTGGTGGGACAACATTTCCGGTGGAGGCGACGACGTCGGAGGTGGAGGAGACAACGGCAGAGGCGACATTGTTGATGGCGGCAGCGTCGGAGATGGCAGCAGATGAGGAAGACATATTTCCAAGCAGCTTAGGTAGGTTATCTCGTCTGGCGATTGTAAGATATAAGTTGTTGTTACAATAAATTTGGTATGTCTGAAAAGAAAGTAAAATGAAGAACAGAATAACAACTTCGTCGAGTCGAGGATGACCTCTATCCGCAAGACGAGATACGCCCCGGTAGTGCTCTCGATTTTCGGCGTATCGTCTCCAAAGATAAAACGACGACGTCTCGAAGATTGCAGCACCGCAAAATCGTTGTTAGAATTTTAATAATGGAAATTAGATTATTAAATTAATTAATATATAGTTAATTTAAAGGATGCATTAGTTCATGAGATTTATGGGAAGAATTGAAAGGATGCGTTGGTTCCTAGATGAATAGACACGTTACTTCATGGAATGGACACATTGTTTTATAAATTAAATGATGAATGAATGTGTTGATTCATGAAGGGATATGTTAGTTCATGCCAAGAGGTACTTGGAAGTTGAACAAATGTAGTCATTCACAATTCATCTTATTGTGAAGAGTTGTGTCAATTACGAAGAGTTGTGTCCCTAGTGAAGAGTTGTGTGATTGTCTATAAATTAGACAATTTCGATCATTGTTAGACACAACAACAAATCCACCAAATATTCATCTTCCTAATTTATTTATCCCTATAATTTCATTACATACATATAGATTAGTTTATATTTCCTTAGTCCCAAAATATCAAGTAGTTCGCCGGAATTACGAGAAGTAGTACAACTACTCGTAATTGAGAAGTCGTTGTATCTTGGATACGAGTGTTATAGACCGCTTGCACCGAGTAGCGGAGCATTATCGTCTTGAGGAAAAAGAGTCTAACTCTTGCCTCGGCTAACGTTGTAATTGTCATTTCGACACACCCCACAATAACAACAAGAAGAAGGCCCGGTCATCCGTCTTAAGTCAACTAAGGTGGATGCAACAAGGAGAAAAAGAGCTCATATAGATATTGAGTTTATCAAAGTTTTGCTATTGTTAGGATCTTCAACTCTCCAAATGTGACGAACGGGTTCTCGGAACCCTGCAGAGGTAATAACAAAGAATTATACAATGGGAAGATGATAAGACATAAAGAATTTAACGTGGTTCGGTCAAATTGATTTACATCTAAGTGGCGGAGAAACAATCAACTAATAAAAAGAATAATGCAAAATGGCCTCCAGAATATGCTAAAAAAATATGGATAATTAGTCCAACTAACTAATCCCATAACATGTTGGCTATGATGCATAAAAGCACACCTAAACAATTAGGTAAACCTATCTATATATATAGATGAAATTTATGACCATCATTATTTAATTTTTCAATGTGGGATATGACTCAATTTCCTAAGGGAATATGATTTGAACCACCAACATAATAATCTCCACCGTGACGAAAACTCTAATATCCAATCCATCAAAACAAATCTTTACATCGACGAAAAACTCGAATCGCGAACAAATAACGATCTCGCTCCACCACCTCCGCAAAAGCCTCAATGAGCTTAATCCAAATTAGAAAACCAACAAAGTCGAAGCACTGCTTGAACAGCTGCAGGATCATCCTTAAATCTTCAAAACTGTAATCTTCCTTAGCAAAACGGTATCCCGATAACGTGAACTTTACTTCAAGGTGCTTCATCCTCTCCACATGCTCCACCTCCTGCAAAAGCATCTAAATTTCTCTAACGACAATCTTTGTTATTGCCATCAAGTCACACGAGTCAAATCTTGACCCTGATACCACTTGTTAGGGTCGAAATGGATGAACGGGTTCTCGGAACCCTACGGAGGTAATAACAAAGAATTATATAACGAGAAAATAATAAGGCACAAAGAATTTAATGTAGTTCGGTCAAATCTACCTTCATCCGGGCAGCGGAGAAACAATCCACTAATAAAAAGGATAATACAAAATAAGCCTCCAGAATATGGTCATAGACTTAAAAGCACATACCTAAAAAAACATGAACAATTAGTCCAACTAACTAATCACATAACATGTGGGTTATGACGCATAGAAGCACAACTAAACAATTAGTAAACCTATCTATATATATGTGAAATTTATGACCATCATCATTAATTCTTCGATGTGGGAATAGAATTTGAGCCACCAACATAACAGCTATGCATAAGAGAGGAACCATTGGAGTGCTTGCACACGGGATAAATCAAATCAAAAGCACGGTCGGTAGGCGGGTGAACCAAAGCCTAATCAGAGCTCATATGAGTGCAGTTCGTCCTAATCTAACAACTCCTAATAAGCTCTTAAGGCTGCAATTTTTCTAGTGAATCCTTAGAGTTCAACAGAATAATCAGTTTTTTAAAGTTTAGAAGCATGCACAACACCAATCCACATCCACGAAAAGTGATTTTAAATAACTAGAGCTTCACATTGATTCTACCTGAGTCCCCGAGAAGCAGAGCCACACCGGACATGCAAAAAAAAAGAAATTCATCATTAAGGTGATATTTATGTGTGTTGTATGTCGGTCGATATTTGATGCAAATGGTAATGTAGTCTTTCGGCAGATGGCAATGTAGTTTTCGGTCGATATTTATATGTCAACCGGTATTTTAAAAAAAAAATCTAAATGAGAAGCTTTATAATTTTTTTCCATTTATTAATATTTTCCTTAGTTTTCTTATAAAACAATTACAAAATAATAAAATACAATTGGTGCGAAAGTATTCGGAATAAAGTTAAACTCGTAGATTGAAACACATTTTTATTTTATGTTAAAGAAAGTTGAAAATTAATTAATTTTGAAAGACAAACTCTTTAAATCATATTTATTTTATAAATAAAAGAAATATTCAAAAAGAAAATTCATATAGGCAACCTATGTATTGAATAAGTGAATGTGACAAAAATGAGACTAGTTTAAGAAATATTTTTAAAAGATTATTATTTTTCCTCATTATTCTCCTGTTGGAATTCGGCTCGAAAAAGTTGACGAATATTCTCCAAATCGAAATCACCTTGAAAAAGTTGAACAAATATTAAATGAGCTTCGAATTCGATTCGAGCCTTATCAAGCTCGAATACGAGTCATTCGAATAAAGCTCGATCGTTAACAACTTATGGCATAAAGGTTAATAAGAATGTCTGATTGTCAAAGCTCGATCGTTAACAACTTATGGCATAGAGACCATCAAAAGGATTATTATACATGAGCGGAACACTTTTATTTTTCTCATTTATGTTAATGATTAAAACTATTATAAATTATGATATTGTAATTTACAATTGAAATCAATTAAATTTGCGTCACTCGGTCAACCCTTCAGAGACCATAACCCCTTCAATTTCTCGGCCCGTCCTCTCTTTCAAACTTTAATATTTATCTGAGTCGATTTTCTATTTATTACTTGTTTTGGTCTTGATTTTATTTGATAATCAATAATAGTTATGTCATCTAATTATTAGATTCATATTAATAATTTCCTAATGGTAAAAATGAAGCTAAATAAATTTAATTCATTAAGTGGGTGTTTGCAGTAGCTGTAGCTTATCGATAAAGATCGAAAGTTCTTTGAAAAGTCTGAAAAAGTAGTCGAAAATTTGTTGATTTTGATAATTTGTAAGTGTTTGCAAAAAGTGCTGAAAGTCAAAAATTAATATTTAAAAATATTAATAAAGTAGTATCTTATAAAGTGAAAATGTTATTTATTTCTCACTTATTAAATAAATTTCGAATTTTTATACAAATAAAATTTAAAATTTATTTCCACTCATATAAAATAGTATTTTAATAAAAAATATTAAAATAAAAATTAGAAAAAAATTAAGTATAATTAATATTATTAATTAAAATCAAGAAAAAAAATTATAAATTATATTAATAAAAAAAATTTACTTATTCTTTATTAAATGATAAATAAAAATTATACATATAAATAAGCAATATCGATCATTAATTAAAAAAAATAATTATAAAATTATAATATAATTTATTAATTAAAAAGGTTAAAAATTATAAAAGCTATAAGCTATCAGCTTCATGCCTAATACCACAGCTTACGAAAATTCTCTATCTCGGACCAAAATAGCTTTCAGCTGCCTCTATAAGCTGGATTTTGCAAACACTTATTTCATTTATCGAGGCAGCTAAAAGCTATAAGCTGTTTGCAAAAGCTATTGCAAACACCCCCTAAATCATGACTCTACATTTTCTGATAATAATAACATAAATTTCTTTAAATATTGTGTTTATGAAGAGTCATTTTTTCTCTTATATACACTATTCACAAAGAAGTTTGCATAAAAATTCTTAAATTTAATATATATTGAAGATATTAGAGATGACTAATACTCCACCATCATCGAAGTGTAAAGCACGTGACTGGAAGATGATGTAGGAAGTCATACCCCAAGATCGTCCTAGTATACGATCTTCTTGACTCGATTTCGAAAAGGTTTTTTGGACTGCTCCTATGCCCGATTTCTCAGCTCCGGATGGACGGAGACGCTCGACGATTTTCACTCGGACTCACACTTTACGGCACACAAAACTAGAAAATCAAGTGTGAACAAGTGATCCCCTTGTTCCCTATTTATAAGGGCTAGTCAAAGGAACCCTAATGGGCCTTTGACTCCAAGCCTAATCCAAATAGTAAAAGGGGCCACTACACCATCACCAATTATTTTGGTCCACTAAAGGACCAAACAATTTCAGGCAATGAAGTAGCCTAGTGAGTCTGAGAGAAAACGTCGCATACAACTGACATATGTTCGGGCCAGATCAGAGACCTAATACAAGAAATAAAGTCGGGTCTCAAGTGAATTAATTTTCCATACTCATCCTAGAGTATTATTAATTCACAAATTTAGATTCATTCCATTAAAGAATATATGCTGACTTACCCCTTTATCCCAAAGTTGAGTCAGTACTTGTATTTTTAATTTCAGTTAATCCCCGTATTTAAGATATCGAATATCCATTAATTGATTAAGTTTACTAACTACCTAATACAATTAATATCTTATTCTTGAGCAGTACCACTCGACCTTATTATCATAATTGAACTTAATCAACCTGCAGGGTTTAATATGATAAACCTTTCGAGCTCCTCAAGGGGATATCATCAACCCTTTAACATGATACAGATGCATGATGCAGATAACCAGCCTGAGCTACAAGCAACAACACTCACCCAAGATACATAAATATGCAGTTAAAGTGATAGCTAGTCACGTGCACTCAGCTGAAATCTCATCAAACTTAAGAGCAATTGAGTCTCTGAGAACTTGGTTCTTCACACGGGTCAGATAGAACAAAAACGTCTCACCGCGATCCATCAATATATCAAATGTATCAACATAGACAAGTGACCAAGACAAGTCACTTCTTATTTATATTGCAGCCTAAACAGGCAACTTGTCCTAAAGTTGTCTCAACTGTGATAACTGTTTATATCTCACTAGTTTAACCAATCACTGCAGTCTTCTGTGATCTACAACACACTGTATGATCTAACTCTTGTGAGATAAATGACTAATTTGTGCAATTATAATAATCATATATGAGAATAATAATAGTGGTAACAAGAAACATTGTATACAAGCAAATACATAGACTACTTTCAATATAAAAACCCAACAGATGACCCCATCGTCAGGTTCATTAGAGGTATTCTATTGCTCTTTAAGAGAACAATTTGATGATCTCAAAAATGACATTAAAGAGATGTTGTCCAAATTTATTTCAGGAGCCCCCACTATCCAACTTGTACGAACTATTTCTTGAAGTGGTTCAAAAATGAAAGGCTGGAGAAGAAGCTAGGAAGAATATTCAAGTTCCAGCAATTGAGATTTTGTCTAACAGTTATAATAGTTCTTTATCTAATAGTATTTTAAGTTAACAATTAAGATTTTTTTTGTCCTTATGAAAATGCCAATGAAAACTTTGCCTTTAAAAAGCAATATCCTTATTCGAAATCAAAGCACAACCGAGTAAAATGGATTGACCATGGTGATTGACGCCTACCATCGTTGCAAATGGCATTATATACCGATTGACTAAATAAGTAGTGTCAAAACTCATCACATCATGGAAATCTTCATATGTAGCTTACTACATAGGTGAATCCACAATACATTTTTCAGCCTTCCTTCATCATTTATATATATTAGATGAACAAAATCTCTATCTTTTTGTTGCATACTTAAACAAATTGTGAATAGCCTCGAACATCATCATTCCCTAACCTTAACCTCTCCGACTTTCGATGAAGTTTCTACAATCTTTACCGAAACAACCTAAGTTTTCCTGCCCGCCATTTTGCACTTTAAGTAATCTCATGATATTGCAAGTTTTTACGAAATATCATTCCTTTCCAACTGCATCTTCATTTCAGTAGTTTAATTTTTATGGCTAGACATCGATCTAGACATATTAGGATCCAACTAATGATTGTGATTTTCAACTCTTTTAAAGACCACCGACATATAGGGATGGCAATCTGACCCAAATCTGCAGGTAGGGGTGTAACGGTTTGGTTCGGTTAGGTTTCTTTTGCATTTTAGGAACCGAACCAAATACATAGAAATTGTTCGGTTCGGTTCGGTTCGATGTGTTTTTAAATATCGAAACCGAACCGAACCGAACCGTTTATAAATGGTTTGGTTCGGTTCGGTTTACCGGTTCACCTTTTTATTTATTTATTTATTTTTTAAATCCTAAATAATGTAAGAATAATAGTTTATAGGATGTCACTCGTTCCAAACTCATAAGTATAGAGTTGTTACTCATTTCTCTTCCTTTGTATAGATTAGAATTGATATTAACTTAAATTTAATATCTAAATCCAATAACATTCTCATATAAGAAAGACAAATATTAAATTAAAAATAAAAAAATAAGATATTGATTCGGTTCGGTTCGAACCGTTCAAAAATTCTTGAAACCGCAAACCGAACCGAATGTAAACGGTTCCTAAAAAAATAAACCGAACCAAACCGCGAAGCCGAACCGAACCATATTTTTCGATTTGATTCGGTTCGGTTTGATCGATTTTGTAGTTCGGAGTGGAACCACTTACACCCCTATCTGCAGGACCCGCTCCGTCACACCCCGCGATGGGTGGGTAACTTGCCCTGCACAAGCATGGGGCGATCTAAACATATCATTATCCAATTCATGATTGTGATTGTCAACTCTTTTAGAAACCACCCACATATAGGGATGACAATCTGACCCGGACCCGTATGACCCTCTACACCCTGCCCTGCGATGGGGTGGGTACTATACACCCTGAAAAGTATGAGGAGGGTCTGGAGAACCGACTTGTACAATAAACGGGCCCAATCAAACCCGTATGATTGTGATGTCAGCTGGACCCACAGGCCCCGCTCAATGAACGGGGAACGTGTCTAAGAGGAATCGAACACATGACTTGAGCGGAAACTATGCTCCTAAAGGAGAGCCACAACCAAAGGCGCTATAACCACTCTTATAAACAATTTGATATTAAGTTTATTTGTATTTAAAAAAAAAGGTGAATTTGTAGGTATGAGTCCGAGCAGACCCCACCTGTACTGGTCTGAGTACCGGTCCGAAACTTCGGACTCGGGGGAGAGAGAGGAGGGGGGGGCACTGGGAGGGGTGGGTCCATTTTTCTGGGGGCGGGGTGGGTCCGAGTCCTGCAATACCCGACCCCGACCCGCAAAATTAGCATCCCTACCTACATACACTATCTTTCATAATTGCATTTATGACACTGGATAACTTATTCTTTTTTTGGCCTTTTCTGCATATGTTTTCCTCCTTCAATCACAACTGATGGTTTGATACTTGTAATGATCACTATTGCCCTCACTAGTTCATTTTTTTTGCTAGGTTAAATCCTTTCAATTTTACATATTCTTTATACTTGCAAAACAGATTACTAAGACTAGAAAACACCATACCTAGAGTTGGACTTCTTGGACATTCTGATCATCACTTGTTTCTCCATCTGTAGCATAATCATCTTCATCATGTTGTGAGTCGACGTCATCCATAAGACTATCATCATCACTTAATCCAAATAACTAATGCATAACATTCCGTCGCATATTTTCATAAGATCGATTCTAAATCCATATGTAATCTATGTACTAATAATTAAGTTTAGCAAATTATTTTTCTAGTGGTAGATACTCGAAACATTTCATTTGATCAATCATGAATCAAATTTTAATTTAAGTCCAAAAAACATGGGAAATTGATAAAAGAATTCGGAAAAAAATAAAATTCAAAGAACTCGGTCATATACGTCCAGATGAAATTGACTTACAACTTGGTCTAGAAAATTGAAGAATTTTTAATGAATTATGATTTCAGTTATTATAGAATAAGTAAAAGCTCTTAAAGCAGACCACATATGACATGTGCTGTTTTTTTTGTTTTTTAATTTTTTTAATCTTAATATTATTTTTATTTTTGCAACAAGAAAACGGAAAAAATTACATCCTCTAAATTATGTAGCAATCCCACTTTATGAAATACATTACCGCCTAATATTGTTAGGCTTCTGTAAAATTGTAAACCCTCTATATCGTTATTGTCATCTTGTTTCTTTTAAACACAATTACAAAGAATTTTTATCTGTAAATGATGCTGATTCATTTGACTTTGAGTATTAATCTTCTATATAGTTCAAAAGGATGACATTATTATTGGTACGATCCAATTGAAAATACACGAGGTTAATACGGGATGAAGGGAGAAATTTATAAAAGAAAATCATGATTTTTTTAATCGAGAGTGTAAGTACTGCCAGAGACCCCAAATGTTGTTCAAAATGTTTAAACATAAAAAGTAAATCGGAATGCTGAAATGAAAGTGAGGCACAAATTTTTATATGGATTATTTGAATTATATAACCCACATGGTGTTACTATGAAGGCAACAAAAACAAATCCACTAAGCGCAATCATGGATTACAAAATACAATCGAGTAAGAAAAAGTCAAACATTCTAAATCTCCCACCACAACTTCATTATACAGCTCGCAAGCTCTTGTATATACTGTAATGTGAGTAAGGACGCGTAAACACTCGATATAAATGGTAGACTCTTGTAGCTAAGATTCCTTTGGAATGCACAAGTTCATCTAAGTATATTTCCAGCTTTCATAGAGTCCTGGGAGGTCGAGATGCGTGACCAGTTAACACCGCCTTCAATCATGGGAGATGCTGACAGTTTTCCAAAATGTGCAGCGGACGGTTGAGATAATGGTGGTAGTGGGCGGAGATTTTTCTCCAGCACTCCTACACTTCTTGAAGACATTGACCGCGATCATTCCTTGTTTTGCTTACTCCATTGAATGTCTTTAACTAATCCTTCGAATATCCACGTCATTCCTGAAATAAACAACAAAAGAAAAAACTCTAAGCATATTTTATAATAAAGGATATTAGAACAATACAAAATGTTAGAACATATGTAATGTCAAGTTCATACAAAAATAAATATCAACAGAGTGAAATTGATTTGTATGTGTAAGTCCTTTCAGTTGCGATTCACATATTTAACTTTATGATTTTTTATATATATAATATCTATTAATATGGTTAACGATAGAATTTGCTTTGCTACAATTTCATAGTGGGAAAAATAAAGGTATATTCCAAAAATCTCCAAATAATAAATTAGCATTAGGAACAAAGAGGATTCAGTTGCTTTTATAAATGGCTTTTGTTAATGGATATAATTAATATTAATGAAAACTATTAATTAATGTTAATGGGATATTTGACCAAAATTAATTTATGAATCCAGCTTGTCAACTTTCTAGTCAACAAAATTAAAAGGGTAGAATTATCTTTTTATATTTGGTGGAAACAATTTATAGAAATTGATATAGATCAATTTAATCCAGCATAACCCAACATTAAAATGAACTGGCCAATATTATGCGGGTCTGACCCAAGGGTTAAATGTTCTAGTGCTTCTGTGCTTGTTGATATTTTGAGATCGTGTCTCCATACTTAGGGCAATACCTCAAAGTTCATAGTTATGACACATTAAGAGCCCGAGTAAAGAATCTATAGGGATTAAGTGGCATAAGTGCACATCAATTATCTAAGTGAAGGATCACTGTGTTTAATGCTCATAATTCCCTCATGCGCCTACAAATACGTCACTTTGTTATCAATGTTTTTGCATAAGCATAATTTCATTGAGTTCATAGCATCTCATTTCTTCGTCGAAGTATTTTGGTTTAGATAATATATAAAAAGGACAAAGGCCCCGTTTGGAAGAGTTTATCAATAATTTATTTCAGCTTATTCCAAAAAATAAGTGCTTATGTACACGTTTGAGAGAGCTTATGAAAATACAGCTTATTCTAAAAAAATAAGTTGTTTTTGACTTATTTTCATAAGTTGGTAGGAGTAGCTTTTGAAAATAAGTCAAATACAGCTTATGAAAAATAGATTTCCATTTCAAATCCCCCTAACAATTTTTTAAACTATATTTTATTTTTTTATCTAGTTCAGTGCTTATATATAAATGTATCCAAACGCAACAGCTTATTCAATTTAAATGCTTATAATATAAGTATTTATGTTATAAACACTTATTTAAGTTGTTTTCTCAAACGGGACCAAAGTTAGTTTATCCTTGGAACTTTCAAATCCATAAACACTAGGTAGAAGAAATTTTCCTGTGGATAAATCTAAGAAACTTAACTTTGCATTTAAGTGATCATCAAAAGTGTCCAAAACAGTATGGTTGCGACTTATTTCATTGTTGTAATTTCAATTTGGGTTGAGTTATTCTTAACCACCCTTGTTCTTAACATTTACAATTACTCCCTCCGTCCCAAAATTCTTGTCCGCTATTCCATTTTGGGTTGTCCCAAAATTCTTGTCCACTTTCCTTTTTTAGTAAATTATTACACACAACTTTTTTGTGGGACCCACAACTTTATACTAATCTACACACAACTAACAACTCTCCTTAAAAACCGTGCAAAAAACAAATTGGACAAGAATTTTTGGGACGGAGGGAGTAACATGTTTGTATTGTGCTATCGTGTTGTATAAATAATTTTGAATCTATGCTTAATTTTGAATATTGAAAATGATGCTACTTGACTAATTTGAATAAAGATCCTTATTTCTTCCTTAAATCCTAAAAACAAACTTATGAAATGTGATAAAGCAACTCTCATAGGAGGAACAATTCATCAATAAAGAGAATAATACAAAATGAGCTTCCAAATCTTATATTATATGGCCTATGTGTTGAAACACACCTAAATAATAAAATAATATAGCTATCATAGGAGAAAGTAATGATGAAATTAAGTCTCCAATATATATGGGATAAGACTCAAATTGAGTTTGGATTACAACATAACAATAATTTAGTAACTAGTATTTCTCATAAAGTGCGCTAATCTCTCTCCCTCAAGTAACTACTTTTAATCCCTAAGTAGTTATAATACTTCCATAAGAGAAGTATACAATGAATTAAAGTTTCACATTATATATATTTCTTCTATTTTTCTTGTCTTGCTCTTTCAAAAATATAAAAAGGATGAGAGATGCCAAAAAAGGTAGAATGATAATCTACTAACCATTGATTAAAATAGGAGAGATTGAAATGATTAAGATAGTAATAATAATACTGATGAATAGAGAAAAAGAAGTCAATACCCGAACCAACAACCACCCCTTGCTAGATGGTGAGGCCATAACTCATTGTCAGCCTTACCATCTAGCAAGGATATGATGTTCATATCACAAGGTGCGCTCTTGACTTCTACTTTCCTTCCCACTCTACCCTAATTTTGCTTCATTCCAATGTCTTCACCATCAAAATCAAAACATAATATTCAATAAATCTTTTTCATCGATCTGGGCGGCTCTAAGGATCGGCCTCCTTCTCCACCGCCGAGGCCTCCGGCTCGACCTCAGGCGCCAGCATGGCGGCTTTAGTCTCAGCAAGACCGCCGCCGCTGCCTCCGAGGACTTCATTGATCTGGTGGACGGTGTTGCAGAGATGGTGGTTGATCGATGTGACGCTTGATAGGTTCAGCTTGGCGCTGGGCATTGTGCTTGCGAGGACTTGCAGGCACACGGTGAGCAGGCATCCCGACTCGCTCTCAGAGCCTTGTTTCGCGTTGGACTCGCTGGTCGACTCGTTGGCCTGGCCCATTGGGACGATGACGAACCCTATCGGTAGGAGAGGGATACATGATGGATCCTCACCGTTCATCGCCATCTGAATTGCGTCCACGTCTATGGTTGCGTACACTACTAGGCTTCCTGAATCGTCCGAGCAGCTCTCTTGAAGAACCAGTTCTACACTCTGTGATGAGTTGCTAGCAACCTATATATATTTGAATATAATATAACAATAATATATAATATCTGTCATGATAATTTTAAATTGTAACAAAAGAAAGTAGACCTACGTTGATGCGAAGAAGGGAAATGCAGTTTCCTGGGTTTGAGCCGTTTGCAATGTGAGCAACTTCATTCAAAGAATTCCCATTGGAGAGGACGTCGAGCTGGCCGGGAAATAGATAAATTTAAGTTGATAGAATTATATTAATTAATTGTAGTTGTGTAAATTAATAAACCTGAGCTCGAAGCCGTTCATCCCTCAAGAAATCGAAGACTTGTTTGTGTTGATAAGGGAGCCAAGTAGTTGAGACGGCGCTAAGAATCAAGCCGTTAGGCTGGCCGGGCTCGGTGACTCTCCTGGTCGTGATTCTAACAGTGTCGTCGGCGGAATCAGAGAGTGCCGTCCAGGACTGCCCACTAGAGGTGCTTATGTTGAGGGAGAATGTCCGAATCATCCGCTGTGCAAGGTTCATCATACTCTTCCGTGCTTCAGGCGATGGGATCACTGCCACGTTGACAACATCTCAGAATTTTGTTTGAGGAATTAATATATGCAGTAATAATTTAATTACCTCCGAGGTCAGATATGTTTCTGGCCATGAGGCTAGCAAGCCTCTCGCACTGGCGCTGCAAAACAGCGAGCCAGCGGTGCGCTCCATAGGCCACGCCGCTGCTCACTAGACTACTAAACACAGTGTTGATGGGACCATCCTCAACCTCAGCATGTTCAACCCAAGTTACCTGAAAAAATCACTAGGGTAAATATAATGCAATGTATGTAGAGAATAATTGATATAAAAAGGTAATGACCCTTGAGTATCCATTAGGCATGTCTTGAATGATGCATCCAGAGGGGCGCCTTTTGTAGTAAGGGAAGGAAGGAGGGTAGTCGTTCTGGAAGCCGTCTAAGGGGAAATCAACAATGGCCCAAGTTCCTTCCTCCGCGTTGTGTTGGCAGTAACGAAGGAAGTGAGCCTCTCTTGTGGGGACTAGAGGGGAAAGAACTTGTAGCTCACCATACATCTGTATATTCAAGCCTTAATTAGCTTAGCTGATAGCAAATGATACATATATATGTAGAAATGCGTGTGTGGAATGTATAAGAAAACTGGAAACAACTAAAGTAATATATACCAAGTGAATAGAGCCACTTGCATGGCCAGGAACCTCTGCATGCACTACTTGAAGTGTTCTAGCCCTAGATATAATGGACGGAAAAAGCTCCATCCATTTATTCTGAAAAATAAAACAAACACTCTCTCAAATTAATATCATGTTCATCAATTGCATCATATATTCATCGGCTTACCGCATCAAGGAATGCATCAACAAGGGTAATGCTGTTGATTATGACAACAGCAGTATCTCTGGTTGCCTCGGTCCTGAACTGATTAGCACTCTGTTTAAGATTGGCTGACCAAGAAAACATTCTTGCATACTCTTCAAGATTGAGCACATGCTTCCCAGTACTATCATCAGCTCGGACCCAAAGGGGCTCGCCCGTGTGGCACATCTTCAACAACTCAGCCATGGATGACATTGCCAAGTCCATGGCCAGAGACTTCTCCTCATCCAAGATCAAAGCATTCCCCCCGAAATGGGAGGTTTCCAGCATAAACGGTAGAGGCATCATGTCAGAAGGGCAGTTGCTCATGTGTTGTTCTTCGTCCATCTTTCTTGGATATATGTTCATGTCCAATTCTAATGCCTGAGGCTGCATCATATCAGAGCTCCCTCCCATTCCCTGCATCGGTCTCCCATTGTATTGCGATATAAGGCAGCACATTCGCTCAAACTGCATACATCATTCAAATATTACAATCATACATACTGTAATATTATTTTTATTAAGGGTTTTGTTTAGGTGACAAGATATACAAATTTACAATGACCATCTAAATTAACATATGCAATATTCAATTAATATTTAATGACAATCTAATTTGTTAACATTATGTATATAGCAATATTTATGTACCTCCTCCTTGAGACGGGCGTTTTCGATCCGCAGCTGCTGCTCGTCGTACCCCATCTCACCGAGCACGGCCGGGCCGCCACAATTAGGGCAAACTATATTCCTTAACGTTGCTTGCAACTGATAATTCTCAGTCTTAAGGCTTTCATTTTCAGCCCTAAGTACAACATTCTCTTGCCGGTCTTGTTGTGCCTGAATAAGTATACAAGTACGATAATTAAAATGTCATCCCAAATTAAGGTAAGAACCTTCGATGTTTTAAAAGGGTATTAATCATAATCAAAATTAGGTCTTAAATGGGAAGACCCTAGCAAAGAAACCCTAGGTAATGCATATGGTGCATTAAAGTGTTGTTCCCGTTTGGAGAGCTCATGCAGCAGTTGGGGAGTAGGGTTGACTGCACACATTAATGGAGGTGCCAGGCGTTGAAAGTAACCCTAAGTTAATGTGGTGGAGGGGTGGGTGCACGCTAACGTACGCAGTCGGAGAGTTGTTAGGTCTCGCGTTTTGACCTTTTCCAGTAAATTAAACACACACACACACACACATATATATATATGCCTTTCACAGCTGGATATTATTAAAATTAAAGTTTTAGGGTTTGTTGCCATGACAACGAAAGCTCTCTCTCTCCTCTCCTCTCTCTAGAATTACCTTCATCTGAGTACGGCGGTTTTGGAACCAGAACTTGACTTGCCTAGGCTTGAGCCCGAGTTCTTGACTCAGTTTGAGTCGTTGTTTGTCGTCTGGGTGCGGACATTCCTTGAACAATCTGGATCAAACAAATCATTATTAAAACTAATTGAAGATTAAATTAAACTATGTATGATGGATTAAGCGCACGTACGATTCCATTTCTTTGATCTGGCGTGCAGTGTGGCGGTGGTATCGTTTCTTCTTGGCCGGCGGCTGCTGCTCCGCCTCCTGCTCGTTGTCGGAGGCTCCTTCGATGTGTTCGCTGCCGGAGCCACTTTCGACTAATTCCTCTTTGCTCCTCGCCATACCGTTTTCTTCTTTCTGCTTCAGAATCAATCAATCTTCCATTTTAGAACAGTAAAGATTTAGAATGTACATTAGGCATGTAGGAGATTCTTACTGGGATGATCGGAGAGAAGATGTTGAAAGGGTTGATGTTGATGAAATTGAAGTTGGGGTTCTGGATGGAGGAGTTGTAGAGAGAGTTTTCCGATGAAATAGCGTTTCCTCCCACCGTTGATGATGGCAACACCTGACAATCTCCATACATTTTGCTTCCTCTTTCCCTCTTTTGATGCTCTCAATCTTCTCCGATGATTTGCTTTTACCACAACAAAAAATGGCTACTAAAGTTAGGAGAATAAAAGGAAATCGCAAGAAAGGTGAAATAAATTAATTAATTTGTTAGAATTAATGCTCTCTCAATCTCCTCCGAGAAATTGCCTTTTGACTACAAAGAAATGGTCACCTGACCTGAGTTATAACAAGGAAAATCGCAATAAGTGCGATTGATTTTGTTTAAAAAAAAACAAAGAAAAAAATGGGAAGAAGAAAAACGCCTAAGATCAGAGCAGAAAATGGTGAAGATGAAAAAAATGAGTGTCTGGGAGAAGAACATGCAGAGATACTACTAATCTATAAGGTGTGAAGAAAAAGAGGAAATCTTGTTTCAAGGAGTGATGAAGGGTTCTTTGAAAGATGCAAAGAGAATTAAATGAAAAGAGTTGAAAATTGAAAATGTACAAGAAAAGGCGGTAGAGAGAGAGAGAGAGTGAATACCAACGAATTCGTGTTGGTCGAGATAGCTTTGAAGACTCGCTGCTGCTGCTGCTTCATCTTGGATGCACGGCAATATTATATCTTCTGGTGTGTATGTTTTCTTCACCAAACATACATACTTTGTCGTTATTGTTTCTCTCTCTCTCTCTCTCTCTCTCTCTCTCTCTACTTTACAGAGGAGCTGTTTAATGCTGTTCTTCTCTCTCGCTCTCTCTGAAAGAGTGTAACAATAATTCTTCTTAATGGGGTGATACGATAAGGGATTAGGGTAGCGTGGTAAATGCGAGCTTTAACTGCGATTATGATGAAAGAAACCGACGAAACGCCGGGTCATCAGTGGATGGGGTGCCTATTTAGCCTACACGTGGCCCGCTTTTCATTGGCTGCTAAAACGCGTTTCTTCTCGGACTCACAAGTCAAACCTTTTTCTTTTTTGCATTTCCAAACTCAAACGCTTTTCTCCCTAAATACGTACTTTAGGGTAATTTATATCCCCCATACAATATTTTTTGGGGAATTAACGAAGAAAAATATTGATATACGAAAAGTCATTACTGAATACAACTTTACTTATAAAAATTATATATTTGGAAAAGAAAAAAAAACTAATACACAATATATTAACACTAATCCTATATAATTAGTGGGGATGAGATTATTTGCCTGCAAATTCTTTGTCCAATTATTATTTCTAATAAAACTCCCAATTTTTTTATATTTTGTATCAAACATATACAGAAAGATGTAGGTTTAATGTGGAGACCAATTTGATAAGAATTTTGAGAATAATTAATCTCATCTCTATGTATTGAGTTGCGGAAATGAAAGCAATCAATCCCGATTAAATGCAGAAGGCAATATAGACATGATTTATTTAGGTGTATATTATGAGTTTTAATTGAATTAAAAAACAACCACAGTTTTCTAATATGGAATGAGAATTCAGCTAAATTTTATTAAGGCATAGTTGAGACAATTGATCTTTTTTTAAAAGTTTTTTCATGTTGTAATTTAAGAAATAATCTAATGTTTTCAAAAAGTTAAAAATTATAAATTTATGAGTTCGGAGTGGAGAGGAATCGTATGAGATATAGACTTTTGAAGAGAGAAAGCGTGTAAGAATGTGGAGTGAGTAGTGAGTAAGGATGGACTCACTTCATTTTAGGATGAATAGTTAATTTTTGCCATTTTAAAAAATAAGACATTAATAACAGTACAACCCAAAAAGGAATAGATGACATTAATAATGGAACAACCCAAAAAAAAATAGAGAAGATTAATAGCGGGACATAGGTAATTTTTTTAAAAAGGACTCTTAAAACAAAGAATCGACCATAAATTTTTTATTAACATATTATGATACTAGTCTTATTTTTATGGAGTATTCATATATACACAAATTTTAATGTACTTTATCTTATTCATGTGCCATCATGTCGAGTTAAATTTAATCTTGACTTTGGCCATCTTATTTTTAATTTGGAAAGGTATCACATGAGATTATCAATTTACAAAAACTATACTCCATTAAAACACAATCAAATATACAAATTCAAATTTATAATATTTAATCGATAATTCGCCCTATTACAAAAATGGCTTTATTAGTCTATTAGTTATTCATTTCAAGTTTTATTTGTTAAAACTCATATTATTATGTCCATCGTCGGCTTAGTGAAAATCTTGACTTCTCTATATAAATTGGATATTTCATCCTCTTACAAGATTTTTTAAGGGGAATGTAGTCCATCTTATCATGGTATTAACAAATGGTAGTGGTTTGTTAGGTCCTCATGTTGGATTGATTCATGTGGACCATTTATTTCCAGTGTAGGTGGATTATTATCTTAAATAATAGTGTCATTAGATATCTAGTTTTGAATTTTAAAATACTACCAAAAATAAGATATTCCCTCCGCCCTGCTAAAGTTGTCTTACTTTCATTTTTCAGTTGTCTCACTGTTGTTGTCTTCACCCAAAAAAGGAAAAAAAAAATTAGTGGACCACAATTAATTGAAAGAGTGAATTACACCACTTTAACACATTTCCACCCACTTTAATACACCTCCATCCACTTTCTTAAACTCCGCGCCGAACCCAACTAAGACAACAGTAGTGGGATGGAGAGAGTATATATGTACTTATTAATGCAGTCTACGTATTATAAGCACATTCATAAAGGGAATTTAAGCCCTTCCTCCTAACGTATTTCTAATTAAAGTCTTTGAAGAAAAAATATATAAAATTGGAGGAACATTGATTGAGGGTTAGTATTTGAAGGTGAAGTTGATGATGAATCCGCTGTCCATTCTGGTTAGTGGGACCAAAATAAGCTAAGCAATCTTGGGGACGCCAGATGGGAATGGATAGGCAGCAGCAGCAGGAGAAGCCATGTGGGATCAAGAAACAAAATTAGGCATTCAAAAATATAGGATTCGATGTATGTAGCTTAGCTGACTATTTTTTATTATATATTACTAGTGAACGTGAAAAATTTAGGGTTCTATCTCTCTCATTCATAATAGATTAAAAAAGTAGTATTAATTAATCCACTTGATGATAAAGTTTTTGAAACCCAATTCCTCTAACACTTGAACTCTAAGTTTTTTAAAAATGCATTTTACCCATATTCTATATATGAATATGAAAGCACATAATTTATTATGGTTAAACACTTAACATAAAGCTTAACATCAACTTTTGAAGACATAGTACTTTACCCTAATCTATCAAGATCCCCTCACCTATCAGAAAAGTGTTGTGTACCCCCCTAAACTATCAAGATGAAATCAGTTAACCTCTTCATCAATAAAGTGTAGCATAACATTAAATTATCTATTATAAATTGGGACTAATTGTATATTACAAGGGTGTCAAATATTAAAATGAATTGAACGACACTTAATTTTTGAAACCAAATATCGAACCAAAATACTCAATTCAATTTATAATAAAAAAAAAAAAGTCATTTAAGTTCGGTTCGATTATGTGATAACTGAAATTCCTAAAAAAGGAAAAAAAATATAAAATTATAATGATTATTATAATTTCTTTTTTTGCATAATATTACATAAAAATTATTATATTTAATAAAAATATTCAAATATTTTGGTTCGATTAACCGACTGGATAAACCGAAAATGACTGAAAATAAAAAAAGTATTAAAAAAAAGAACTAAAATGTTTTGATTTAGTTTAGTGTTCAAAAACTCCAATTTGGTTCGATTGGTTAATCGTATTGATTACAACTGTATTGTAGAACTAATTAAATAGATGAAGGGGATTAAAAGATTTTGTCTTGATAATTTGGGGATATTCTGTATTTTTTAAAAAAATTTAGAGGGTATAATGATATAGCCCAAAGGATGGTGATAAGTTTTTGTTAAGTTTAATCCTAGGGAGGTATGTGCTTTTGCTTCATAGTAATAGATTGGGGTTCAATTGCACTTTTTAAAAAGGTTAAAGGATAAAGTACTATACTCCTCAAAGATTGAGAATTTAATACTCCATCTGCCCAATTTTTCAACTCCACTTTGTAATGGGTATGAAGATTAAAATATTGAGTGTGAAGTAAAAAAATGATGGGTCCACAAAGTTGAAAAATGTTATAAAGTTAAAAAGTGATGAATCCAAGAAGTTGAAAAATTGTATAATTTATTTCCATTTTGAGTAGTGGACATAAATAATGAATCATTAATTTTGGGTATAGTGGACATGAATAATGGGAATACTAGATCAACTATAAATAACGGCTTATACATAAGTGCAAGTACCAACTACAATACATGCTAAATGTTGGGAAAAATTAATAAAAATACAATTAATAGACAAACATAAAAAAATTATGTGAAAATATAATGTTATTCAAAAGTAACAAAAGACCGATAATGCATTTCTCTTAAATGATACTCCAATAATTAGTGAGTATTTATTAAGAAATGAGAAGTCATGTCGATCAACTATTAACTATAGATCATATTACTAAATATGTTACCACTGATTATGCTAATTTTGATCAAACGCACAATTTTATCCAATTGACAAAAAATGTCTAATTTTTTTTAAAAAATCGGCTAAAATCCAAAAAACTTGAGAAAAAAATACACAATGTTCCACTTAAAGCCCAACAGTGCAAAAGCTTTATAGTTTTGCTTCTTGTAGATAAAGTTTTTATTGCACGAATTTTGTTTAAACCAACAATATGGTTATCATTTATAGGCAAAAAAATAAACATTAATGTAACTTGGTAGGATATTAATTTCAGGTATGCTGTATATTCTTTAATTTATTGATTTTCGCAATTGTTATGATTTAATTTTAGCTACTACCATATTTATTAAAAAACGTGTACAGAACTTATAACTCCAACAAAATTACCATAAATGATAATGATGATGGTTCCAGCATTAACAATTAAGACTGTTTTATTTATATATGGACATTAATTTATTGGGTGAGACATGCATATATAATTTAATGAAGTGTGGTGAGAGATGGTGTGATTTTATTTTGATTTTCAAAAACATAGGAAGGGAGTTAATGTGGCTGAATTGTAAGCAGAGTGCAGAGGACCAGGAGGAATTACAGTAAGGTGGCTCATATAAATAACATGGTCCAACAATATGAAAACATATCGGAGGCTGGTTTGGGTTCATAAATCGGTTTATTTCGAGTTAGATGGATGGCTTGTTAAAATCGTACATATGGGCCAAGTGAGAGTTAGATATCATAAATGTTTTAAATTAATTAAATATTTATATTTATATTTTGATTTGGATTTTAGGTTGCACGATAAGGGGACACACGATACAATCATACAGAATACAATGCAAAATGGATAGAAAATTTAGGACAAACATGATTGGACACGGCACTTTGAGTGTAAAACTAATGAATTTTGTATAATTAAGTGCAACGTGTACTAAAATATATTGAATATGGTAATTGAAGTGTTGTGTCTCGTATCAAAATGTCTGATATGATACACTGAAATTTAAAAATATTCGTGCTTTCTAAGTTGGGTTACATTTTTTTTTTTAAATTTTGTAAGGTTTTATGATCTAAATTAAACGAATATAATATAATCGCATATAATTAAATTTCGATTGATTAATCAATGAATATGTTAAATTACGGTGAATAAATTCATTATTAAATTAATATTTAATTATATTATTCAAATTCATTAATTTTTAAATTCTTAAAAATATTTTATTATCAAAATTAGATGTATATAATATCATGATATTTATCAAAGTAGGCAGCGTTAGAACTAATTGCATAGTGCCACTAGAAATAATTGTATAGCGGCACATTTATTCATCAGCTAGCATAAATAATTTTATTCATGCAATTTGTTATTAAATAATAAATTTGCTATAAATAAAATAGAAATACTAAATAAAATAAATTTAATGGTGAGCCGGATCACGTCGGCACCGGCTCAATACTTTTCATATTAGTATACACAATTGGATCTTTATATTGTCGAAAAGCATTCAAATCAAATCATCTTTGCAATTCAGAGGAACTTTAATTCTACCATCGTTTGTGCTTGTCCGATAAAACAAATTATAGTATGTAGTCAAAGGATTGCTTTTCAGGTTTCGGTGAATATCTTGTATTAACTTATTTATGTTGAAATTAGCCGATGTATAGAATAACAATTCGTCACCACCAACATACTCAAATATGTTCCACTGACTGCTATATCGAAGAATGATATGTTGATGCCTCATCTAATAAATGTACAGTTTAACCGCAATCGTCTATTCATGAACAATCAAGATTCTAAAAAATCCAAACGCATATTACAAAGAAAAATTAACTCAGATAGTTAAATTTAGATACAATAGGATAACTTACCGGATCTACGTATTCTCTATGCCGTAAAAATTGAAAAACATTGGAAGTGCTCTTAAATAATTTCATCGGATTTTCGTCTCAAATAAGAGTAATATATAAACTTATATTATACAAAACTTATTAATAAATTTAATTTACTTGGCGGACAAGACTAGTTATGCGCCTATGCAACTCAATTTATTGAGTTGGCAGTCAGGAGATCTACCACCGAAATATTAAACATTTTTTCTTTAAAGGTATAATGGTCCGCATATACTTTCTTTCAATAAATTAAAAAAAGTGCTTACAAAACTCATCATTTTAAATTGATAAGTATAAAACTTATTTGCCTATTGAAAGCGGGTGTTCTTATACATTAAGTGGATGTTTGGAGTAGCTGAAGCTTATTGATAAATGTTGAAAGTTGCTAAAAGCGACTGAAAGCTGCTGATTTGAGAATTTGTAGGTGTTTGGAAAAAAGTGTTGAAAGTTGCTGAAAGTGGGGAAAATGATATTTGGAAAACTATTGATATCAATAGCTTATTTTAAGTTTTTAAATAAAATATCAGTTTTACCTTCAATGTAATTAAATAATTATAATCATAATAAATAAATAAATATTATTAATTTTATATTATATAAATTTATAATATATCATATTAACATAAACATATCATACTATTACATTTTAAATATTATTTATTTTCTTAAAATCCATAATAATAATATTTTTATATAATTTTAATAATTACGTAGTTAAGAAATAATTATCATTAAATCAAAATAGAAAAAAATATTAATTTAAAATTCAAAATTTTCAAAAACCCAATATTTTAATTAATATATATTTAATTTTAATAATTATTTGAGTAAACTTGAAGAATTTATAAATAATACATATAAAATATTTTTTATCAAATTACTAGCTAATATATTAAAATATAATTATCATTAAATTTCTAACTAAGAAAAATATTAATTTTAAAATTAATGATTTTTTGATAATTATAAAAATATTTAAAGAATATAACAGTCTAATAAATTAGATAAGTTGTAAGCTGCATCTGAAAGACATATAGCAGCTTAAACAATTTCTCTATTGACTATATTTGATATGGAATTTCTGTTGAAAGTTGTGTGTTCCAAACACTCGAGCTGCAACTGAAAGATTTTCAAACCCCACCGAATATTGTCGATTGATATATAGAAATATAGAAACTTAATCCTTTATCTTTATTATAAATTACAACTTTATATAATAAGAGATAGTATAGTAGAAAAATGTTTCTATTATACTATCTCTTAGAAAATTGCCGATTATAGAGCGCTCATTTTATTTAAGTTGAATGTTATATAAACACAAAAATATATAATACTACTATAATTGTAGGTCTCAACAGAATAAGATAGCTTCATTTAATGTGCGCGCTGAGTTTCTTGAGAAAGACATCTATTCTTGGATTAAAAGAAATGGATCTCCACCCTCCGCGGTGCCCCGACCCACACCTTGTAAGATATTAAAATCCAATTAATCTTCGTTACGGCTCTAATTTGTGATTTCCCGCCATGGCTATGCAAGCTGGGATCGGATTATCCAGGATATTTCTAATTGCCGGAGCTGGTAATTTATGTTTAAATTTGGATATTGCGTATTGTTACCTTTTTCCATCTTTTGTGTAGTTTGATCTGAGAAAGAAAGGGTAACTTTTGCTTTGGTTTTTTTCTTTTGTGATTAGGTTACACGGGAACTATATTGTTGAAGAATGGAAAATTATCAGATGTATTATCTGATTGCAGGTATTATCAGATGTGTTTGAAATCTCACCTTGGTGTTCATTGTTAGCGTGGGTTGCCACTTCACATTTTAGCAGGACGCCTATTTGTTAATTTGGTCCAGTCGCTTGTCAAAGTTAGTGTGGATTTATTGCATGGACTAAATTAATTCTGAAACACTATTGAAAGGATTATGAGAGAATTGGTTTCTTATTCTGGAAACAAATAATATTGTTTAGAAGCTGCAGATTACATTAATTATATTTGGCTACTCTGAAAATCATTGTGAAATTGAAGTTTCTTGAGCTACACCGTTTTTAGTTGTAAATATGTGAGTTATGGCTATACTCGTTATTAACTTGGAAAATTTTACATGATATTGGCAGAATTTGGTAAAATCAGGTGAATTGGAGGGAAACTCAGATTATTCTGATGCAATTGCTACCCAGGTTTGTTAACTGATGAATTTTATCATTTTAATATTGCTGATGCAGAGCTTATTCTGGTTAACTTATTCTATTAATTTCTGCTTCTATACAATTATTATCGATATTGTGTTTGCAAATAATAATTGACTGCAAATGTTATGTTCTTTTATGTATACAACAAGTTTCCATGTTATCTTGAGGAACTATGACATCATTCTGTTACATGGGATTCTCTTGGAGTACTTGTCTTCGTTTCTGTGTCTGCCAATGAATTTTGGGTTCAGGGTTTTTACTTATATCATGTTAACCAAAATATTGGGTTTCTCATCCTCGTTTTCTTCAAGGTTCTTTATGCAGTTCGTAGCTCTTTGTTGAAGTTGTTTTCTGAGAATAGTATGGAAGTGCAATGACTGTGTGACAGGTTTTCACATGGTTTAACCCACTTTCAGGTCCGTCGGTTAGCCATGGAGGTTCGCCAGCTGGCCTCATCTAGGCAGATTACTGTTCTAAATGGGAACTCTACCCAAAGTCAGTATCATGCGTTTGTGTAAAATCATAGGCCACTTATAGTTGTGTAAGTGGTGACACTTGTTCTCTTTGTCATAGGTAACTTATCATCTCTGGTTGTTCCAGCTGCTACTGTTGGAGCTTTGGGTTATGGGTACATGTGGTGGAAGGTTAGAACATATATTACATTCATTTTCATGCCAGGAATTGCCACAGTATTTTGTTTTCTGCTGCCAGTATTTCTCTTTGGAATCTGATTTCTTTCCTGGTGTCTTATCCCTTTGGTTCTTCATTTTCAAAATATCAGGGTCTTTCCTTCTCAGATCTGCTGTATGTAACAAAGCAGAATATGGCAAATGCTGTTTCAAATTTGACAAAACATTTGGATCATGTGTCTGAGGCTCTTGCTGTAAGTATAAGCTATTTTTCGATCGGTATTTATTGAATCATCTGCGCTTTTATGATGAAGTGGATCCAGAAGCTTATTGTGTCTTCATTATGCCTTCATGGAATTTGGTAACTAGTCATGTTGATTTGGCAAAGAAAGAGTAGTTATTTATTCTATGCCTTTATTTAGTATGTTTCAGATTTTTTTATTCTCATTTTGCTTCATAATAACACTTGATTACTTGTTTTAGCATGAACTTGAAAGAAAAATACTTTGCTATATAAATTTCTATGTAGATTGATTTTCCATATGGTTTCTGAGCAGGCTGCAAAAAAGCACTTGACCCAGAGAATTGAAAACTTGGATGGGAAAATTGATGAGCAAATAGAGATTTCTAAATTAATTAGGACTGAGGTACATGTAAATTGCATATTACTGATTTCTATTTCCATAACTAGCACTCTAAAGAATGTGTACTCACTTCCAAAAACGTTAAATTCATGAAACAGGTTACTGATGCGTGTGATGGTCTCTCACAAATTGGCTTGGATTTGGAAGAATTGCAGCGGATGGTTTCTGGTTTGGTTAGTTGGTCAAATTCTTTATTTATTTGGTTTCTTTCTATTGGTAGTATGGAAGTTCTACCTAAGCCAAGTCCTTTTTCCTTTTTTGTTTCCCCTTATCTTTGTAGGTTATAGCATGTTCATTTAGATGTTTGTTAATGTGTCATGTAAAAAAACTGAATAAGATAAAGATGTACAAGGGAAACAGGGACAGTAGTTTATTATGGGATTAGTTCAATTTGTAGTTGATTCTGGATTTCTATGTTGTCGCCAGTACATGAAATTTGGTGTTGCATGTACTGAATATTGTTGTTAAGGTGGCACACATATAGGAGACTGAAATACATGACAAGGTACGATTACACGATAAGGTCATCATTGTGTTGACATACGACAGACACAACATTTTATTTGTCCTTTTTGTATCGACATGATAATGTCATGGATACAATGAGCCTAACACTAACCCACTAGTTCTCTATCAAGTTCGTTTAGTTGTCGCGTCTAGATTGCAATATTAAATCATTTTGGATATTGGTTTCACTAATGCAATATATGAACTTCTGCTGTAAGTATCACATTTAAGAATGTATCCGAACTTTGCCTCGGAAGTTGCTACATCATCTTTATGTATTCAGTATTCTTTCCTTATTTAGTGCTTTCCTCCTTCCCACTCTTACTGGTATGTTCTGTTGCAGGACGGCAAGCTGCTCTCATTAGAAGACAAGCAGGTGAACTACTTTTTCTTAACTGAGTATCTGTCTCGTCTCTATTTTCTTGCTTTACAAGTTTCTTATTTGACTTCCAATGACCAAGTGATATTAAAACACGATACTAGTCCTACAGTAATGCACCTCTGCAGCCCTAACTTTTGATCATTCATATTGTTAATAGGAGATTGCAACTATGGGGGTGATGTACCTCTGTGACATTGTTAACGGAAAAAAGATGAACGTGCCAAAACGAGTTCAGGTTTGGGATTGCTTATTCTTATTACCCTGCTTTTTTGTGGAGATAATAAATTTTTTCTTCTGAATTATCTAAGTTTTCTTATAGAATATTGTTTTTCACTTTTTAAGGATCAATTTATGGTTTTTGAGGGGAGAAAAATGCTTGGGGGTCTTTAGGAGTACTATTACATAGTTCTTAAAAAGAATCTGGATACAGTAACTATCAATTGTTATGGATTGTTACAGAAACTTTAGCTTACATTGCCTCTTGGTTTAGCAAATCATTGTAGCAGTTACCTTATTGAATTAGCTTGGACCTTTTTTCCCTTAGGCAGAACTTACCTTACTAACACAAGAGAATTGAATGATCTTGAGGGAGCTTCCTTGACTTAGTATCTCTATCTCGACTGTTATCCAATCCTACCTGATGTTAAGTGGTAATTACCTGTTCTTATTAACTATGTTTCTTCAATGTTTGTGCAGGATCAGTTTAAAGTTATTGGAAATTCAACGCCCAATCATATGGTACCTAATCTAGTTTTTACTAAAACTTTTGCCATGCTTAGTGTTGGGAGAGCATAATTGATGCGATTATATAATTTCTGTTGGTGACAATGCTTTAAATGCTGGCGGCCACGAGTGCTGGAAGAGTTTTGAGTTCACCACTATATGTATTGTTTGATAAGTCTTCACGTATCCATCTATCTGTCATTAGTGCTTCTACAAAATCCGACATGCTTGTACAATGTGGGTGCACTCTGCGTTTCCTACAATTCAAAGTTGGCCTTTAGTATTAGTCTAGTATGACTGAATCTTGTTCTGCTAATTGTGAAAAAAATAGAAAATTGTGCAATAATCTTTTTGTGTTCTTAGGTCAGTTTTTTTGTTGAAGTACATCCATGGAGATCGGATCGGCAATTTACCTTTACTTCTTTACTGCCTTAGGGTCTTAAAGGAATCGTAGATTCTCCTGGAAATAATTTACTGACAGATGGGAATGTGCAAGACTCTTCCGGAAAGCTCAATAAGACCTTAACGAGGTATATTGTTTGACCAGCATGTCTGATGATAATTCAGGAATTAGAACTGCTTAGACTTCCCTTTTAGTTGTCTGAATTTGACTTGTGATTCAAAATTCCATGTATAAATTCCCTCGCAATTCTTTATCTGCATTTAAGAGCAGTGAATTTGACATGCAGGAGTTGTTCAAACAAGTGTTGACTGCTGCTGCTCATAGATGAATCATTCAAAACAGACTTTTTCTACCAAGCGTAGTTATAGGGTGCACATTGTTTTTTGTTTTTGCAGTTTGAAATTGTGTGTATGGTAATCAAGAGCTACATAGAATAAATGGCACCACAATTTTTTGTGGTTCCCACTGAACACGCTATGTGTGAGCCTATCACCTTGTCAAATTAAGAGTGGTTTAACTCTTCTGTGTGGTTTGCAGGCTATTGCACAGGAGCGAGGTTTACCTGTGCGCACCAAAGGTAGCGGCTGCGGGTTCCTCGAAAAAAAAAAAAAAAAAAAAAAAAAAAAAAAAAAAGGTAGCATTTATAGAGAAACATATGTAATATTATAAAACTCAAGAATCATTCCTCTTTAAATAATACTACGTTTCTTGTATATTATCCTTGGAAGAAGTTGTAATCTGGTCAACATGAGTTGCAATTGAAGAAATGGGCACGTCTTTACAAGCCGATGATCGTGTGAAGGAGCTGAAGGCTTTCGAAGACACGAAGACCGGCGTTAAGGGCCTCATCGACTCAGGCATGCAGAACGTTCCGAGGATATTCATCAGGCCGGCTGACGAGCTTGTTAAGGAACTCAACTACGGAAACTCTGATCTGCAAGTTCCTGTAATAGATCTTGGTCGAATTGGAGAAGATGATGAGCGGAAGAAGATCGTTGATGAAGTGAGACGAGCGTCGAAAGAGTATGGAGTTTTCCACGTTGTGAATCATGGGATTGCCGTACAAGTGTTCGATGAAATGCTTGAGGGAATAAGGAGGTTTCACGAACAAGACGCAGAGGTGAAGAAGCTGTTTCATTCGCGCGATCTGATGCAGAAGGTGAAGTACGCCAGCAACGTCGATCTCTATCGATCGCGGGCGGCCAATTGGAGGGACTCCTTGACCATATCTCCCTGCTAAGTTCTGATGGAATTCAGCCTCATGAGTTGCTGGAAATTTGCAGGTTACTCATAATCATTATCTTGCTTTCTCTTCTTTATTTAATTACGATTAATTTAGAGTTTCTTCAGTATGATAATTAATAACAACCATGAATACGTAACCGCCCTAAAACCTGAATAGAAATAATATAAGGATGATAATAGGTGGGAAAATGAATAGAAAATTAATTTAAATAAGTGGACCTTACACTTTAATATATTTTTTTTAATCTACGTATCAAAAGCAATGAGATAATAGAAGAAAAAGATTTAGTATTTAAATAAATAACATGTTATTGCATTTGATATATGACAAACACCACCTCAACCATAGACTAGAGTTTCTTCAACAAATATTGTCTATTTGATGTTATGATCATAGAAACTAAAACCGAGTTGTTATTACCAGTTTCTTCCTTAAAGACTTTGGAGTGTATACTTGTTCTGGTAGCAAATGAGTGACAGTTTACACTTTAAACCATACATGTGCTGTGCTGTTTCTCAGGGACTCGACAATCGAGTATCTTGATGAAGTCACACAGGTTGGAGAAACTCTGTTTGAGCTGCTATCGGAAGCTCTCGGCCTCCAACCGGAATATCTAGGAGGAGCCCTCGAATGTGGCAAAGGCCGCACTTTCATTAGTCACTACTACCCGTCGTGCCCTGAGCCAGAGCTTGCAATAGGCACGAGCAAGCACACCGATCCTTCCTTCATAACGATTCTTCTACAGGATCAAATTGGGGGCCTCCAAGTTCTGCACAAAATCACTACATGAATGTGGAACCTGTGCATGGCAGCTTGGTGGTCAACATTGGAGATATGCTGCAGATCCTTACAAACGATGAGTTCATAAGCCCAGATCACCGAGTTGTAGCCAACCGGGTTGGTCCGAGGATCTCGGTTGCAGGGCTCTTCACTGGTGATGGGCGGCAGTCTGGAAAGATATACGAGCCCATCAAAGAGCTGATATCAGAAAACAATGGCCCTCGGTATAAGGAGTTCTCAGTGAGAGAATACATTTCCAAGTTTATGGCGCGGCCAATTGATAAATCTGGTTGCAAGATATAGATAGCGTGCAATCTTTATCTCTTGCTATTGGCACTTTGTAATCTACTACTGTGGATTTAATAATATTGTAGTGATGGATTTAACGATGGTTTACTAATAAACTCTTACAGGGTGCTCATGGATTTCAATTCAAGATCATATGTTGTATGATTCAGATTCCATTCAAGTGAAGAATGTTACATTGAATATGTTTCGTGAAGAACATCTAATTAAGGTTCTCCATTGAAGTTGTTATCCATTAGTTCCTTTGGGTCTTGAGGTTGTTTCGGCTTCATTTGTGTCTCATGCCTGGATATCGCTTCAAAGTATACACCTGAAATAGAAAAAAATATCACTATGGGTGAACCATATTTGTATAGCTTTCCTTGATTTGCTGTGTATGCATAGAAGAGATAGATAGATACTTTGTAATACACAAAATATACAGTGCAATCGAATAGTTAAGAGTCTCAGAGTTCAGAATTCTCTTTCTCCTTTACAAAATATATATAGAGAGAGATGTTAGCCTTGCAATTTATGTGATCACTTAGTATATTTGATGTCATCTGAATAGTCAGACCAATCTGGAAAAAAAAAGCATTAAGTGTGGAAATAATATGACGTTTGGTTGTCCGGAAAGTAAAATTGTCATTAGAATATGATTTTGAGGAAAATAATTCAAGAAAATAAAGTAATCACGAAATATTATTATGTGGAATATAATTTCAAGAAAAATAGATTACTTATAGTACTGTGTTTGGAAGAAATTAGGAATCTATCCGAATTCTAAATTTTTTTAATCCAATTGATCTTAAATTTTTTTTAATCCAATTTTTTTAATTATTAAATTGTAAATTAATTTTACCTAAATAATTCTATACACATATAATTAAATTTAGGATTTGTTTAACGTGCACGATTTTTCCGATACATTAGGATCACGCCTGGTCTCCAGCCGCACTCTAGGCAACGAAGTTCATATCTGCACCCAGATAATTTTTATAATTTTTTCGAGCTATCATCATGGAGGAGAATTGAGAAAGAGGGATATTTGTTTGAGCATTTTAGAGAGAGAGAAAGAGATTGCAAGAAGCGGGTGGATGCAGTTGTGGATGCGGGCGGTGGCGGTAGCGCTGCCTGGGCTGAGGATGATATGGGTTTTGTTGGGGTTGGGGTTGGGGGTTTAAAATATAATCTTCTTTTTCTAGAGGATCAACGATCATCTTCATGAAAAATATTGTAAGCTATTAATCTGAATTAGTTAAATAGACGAGATAAAATTTGAAGAAGATGTAGATTGAATTCAATTGTTGTCGACCAAGCGAGGACCGGCGATCATCTTCTCGTCAGAAATTTCATAGGCAAGGGGTTGTTGATGCATAAATATTTTTATAAAAAGTTAATGAATGTGAGTTCTTGAAAGGAATCGAGGGTGGATAAGATGAGAATCCCTTATGAAGGAAAAAGAATACCTATGTTAGAGTAAGGAAAAAAATCCATGATTATTAGGTTATTTTCCTAGATTTTAGTATTCTTACTTTCCCCGATTTTGTTAAATTGAAACCAAACATAGGATTTTAGTTTTAAGGAATCGAATTACTTTCTAAATTTACCAAACATGAGAATTTAATAATTGTGAATAAGATTACTTTCCTGGAATAGATTCCTTATAAACCAAACGGCCCGATGTAATATAATTTTATATTATACTTACTATTGTAAAAACAAGCAGTATGCATCTTAAATAAAGTAAATTTAATCAAACCTGTAAATAGGTGGCAGTTCCTCTCAGAGCCAGACTGTGTCATGTATCCCTCCACCTAGCAGTTGTTGATGTGAACAAATCATAAATCTCACACTTGATACTTGTTCTATATTCCCACGTATAATACTTCTTCTCATCCACATCCTGCTCGTGTAATTTAATACAAACCATTAACTTATTTACTAGCATGCATCTACTTACTCTTGATCTTTTCATGCTTAATATTACTTGACAAATTATTTTACTTCTTTACTTTTGTTTGACTTTGTAAATACCTATATCTACAATGAATTATTGAAGGGTGTATATGAGATTGTCGGCAGAAACTTTTTTATTTAAAATTGTATCTACACTTTCTCTTTCATTTCATACATGTAATATATATGCATGATGACTGATGAGTATATATGGCAATTGGCACTCAGGGACGGATCTACAAGGGGGTCGGGAGGGTCGATCGACCCTCCGGCCGCCGTATCTAGAAGTAGCAGGCTTGAATCGTCCCTCTGTTTGATCCCTCCGATGACGGCGAACTTTCTGCAAATTGAAAGGGGTGGAACGGTGGTGAAAGGAAAAGGAAGAAGAAGGTGAATAGGATTGGGTTGGTAACTTGGGCTCATTTATTTGTGTTAGTGGGCAGCCCAATTCTAAAACCCAAAATAAAAAAAATAAGCCCAAATATCAATTTATGTTAAAGAATTATAACAATTAACAATTAAGAGAGAGAGAGAGACCCTTTTCATTTGAATTCTTTCTTCTCTGTTTCTCTGGTTCTCTGCTCTCGTCTCAACTCCCTTTATCCCCCTTTTCATTTAATTGTTTCTTTTTTGTTGCCTAAGTCCTAACTATGCATAATGGCCGACAACAAGTTTAAGTAAGTCATTTTTTAAATCTTATTATTTATTTTGTCTTCTCCATAATTATATTTGTTTAATCTAGGGTTTAATAAAATAGTGTATTGGATTAAATAATTCTCTATTTAAATTATAACAATTAACATACTCGTTATTTTTGTCGTTTTTATGGTTTTTGTATATCATTTTAGACTTATTATTTTGTCATTTGTATATGTTATAAGTACTTTTGATTTCCTTATGATCATTATTATATTATATTTTCTCAAAAAAAAATTTCGGGGGCTCCGCCCCCGAACCCCCGATAAATCTCACCCCCTATCTATAAATCTTGGTTCCGCCCATAATTCTACTTCGACCCCTTGGTTGTAAAGTTCTAGTTCCGTCACTAATTGGCACATCACATGTTAACGATGCCGTTAATATCTATCATGCGACAACGTTACCCATTAGCCATTACCATCTCAAAAACTGTGGACGAAGTACAAGCTTAGAGGCACTAATTAATATCACTTCATTTGAGATATATTGTTGTGAAACGGCAAGTCCAAGTCATGTTTCTACTAACTATCACTACAAAAAATCTGTCTTTTACCGACGGAAAAATCCGTCGGTAAACATTAAAAAAACCGTCGAAAAACGGTTTACCGACGGAAAATAATCCGCCGTTATAGAGCTTGTCGGTAAATTTTACCGACGGAATTGAGGTCCGTCGGTACACTTGTCGACTAATTTTTTGAAATTAAGGCGACAATTGACCCGCCGGCTATCGGAGTTGGTAGTCGGCGGCGATCCGGTGGTGACGCTGGCCGGCGGAGATCGGACGCTGACGGTGGCCGGTGGTGGAGGCCTGTGCGCGCGCTTGCGCACATGTATAGCAAGATTCTTAATAGCTTAGGAAGTAGTTTGATATATAAAGATGGAAAAAGTTTGTCAAAAATTCGATGTGGGATGCAGAATTTTAAATTTACCGACGGATTACCGACGGAATTTTCCGTCGCTAAATACCGACGGAAAATTATGTCGGTAATCCGTCGGTAACAGATGAAAATAGCGACAGAATTTGCCGTCGGTATTTAGCGACAGAAAATTCCGTCGGTAATCCGTCGATAAACTTAAATTTTGAATTTCCGTCGGTAATCCGTCGGTAAATGCCGACCCGTGTTTTGTCCGTCGGTAAATCCGTCGGTAATTAGCGAAAATTTTGTAGTGTATATATATAACTAATTGTCAATCTCTTACTAAACCTCTGAAGGGACACGTGTTGCACAGGCATGGTGGGAGTAGTACAAGGTTCATAGAAATTACCGTGTAAGAAACTCATTTTTAACTAATAAGAGTTAATGTTGTTATTGTTGGAAAATCGCTTATAATAAGGAGGAAATTAAGGAATAAAATCAGCATTAAATTATATAGCGTCGATCTACATACATTTCGAGTTGATGATCATAGTGTGTTTCATTTCTCGATTCTAATTTTCGATTAGTGATAAATAGTGGCTCAAAATTTATCACGCAAAGTAAATTGTTATCTAATGCAGGGTGTACCTTACCTTATACATATTTTGTAGTGTTGACCAATTCAATGTATTAATCAATGCCCCACATTGATTAATTAGCATTGATAAATGTGGTATTTAAGTCTATCCCACTTAGTGACATGTAGTGGACTTAGACCCACTCATGCTCATGCTCGCGAGCCTTTTCGCCGACCGCCTCACTCGCGGCGCGCCGCACTGCGAACCGTACCCGTGTCTATGGACTTGGACTTGGATCTTGACAATTGATCATTTCGGTGGTCCGTGGGCTTGGTTCGCTGCGCTGGGGGGTATTTCGCGTCTTGCGGAAAGATACCATCCTCGACTCGACGAAGTTTCCTTCTTTCTGTTTTCATTTTCCGATTGACTATTTTTGGATTGTAATAGCAGCTTGACTTTTACAATCACAAGACGAAATACCTAGTTACATAAGTTGATGTTTGGAGTCTACCGAAAAACTTCAACGAACTTAAAACATGTCTTCCTCAAGTGTTGCCACCATCGATGCCGTTGCCGCCTCCAATGTCGCGGCTGCCACCATCGCTGCTGCTACTACCATCGGTGCCGCTTCCGACGCCATTGTCTCTTCTGATAATGTCATTCTTCTTTTGCCTGTTTCTGTTCCGATGATGGCCCCAACTTCCTCAAACATGCCGCCTTTTTGGAATGTCTTATTACATGGTTGTCGATGCTACTCTTGGTGCCATGTGCGCCGCTACCGATGCTAGAATCGCACTTAACCGTGCTAATGTCACTAACTCGTCATTTAATTCTAATGCCTTCGTGTAACGCCCCGACCTCCACGAAGGATCACAGAGGTCGAGCCGCTACGGAGGAATTTTATAAAACACGTTTTTCTACCATCTTTCGAAAACTAGAATTTTTTTTTTCCAAAAACACGTCATTTATTGCTGTCCACATGTAAAAGATTAGATTTGTTTTTATGCGATTAACAGATACGGAAGCATATTAACTTTCAAAACATAACAAAACATAATTATCCATTTACATTACTAAGAATGCAAAAGGATCATGGCGAAAACCCCTCCTCAGCTCTTTTCCGTCGCCATTTGCCTCTCAACCTGAAAACATTTGAAAACATTTAGGCTGAGTACTAGTGTACTCAGTGGGTAGAGCAGTTTGAAAAACGTTTAAAACAGTTTATCCATGCATGAGGTATGACTTGGAGGGTTTTAAAAAGGAAACTGCTCCAAACATACAAAACATTTATCATTGGGTGCGCACATCTGTGTCACATTTCCTGTTACTTCTACCATTTCATTCTCATATCTTGGGCCTTGGCCCTCGAGTCGAAACTCGAGGGGTCCCTCATAACTTGTTAGCACCCGGTACACAAGATGATCAATCTTTGTGCTACTAACAACATACGTGTACACACTTTCTTATTAACCCTCATCTAGCGTATTAGGCCAGATGAGAGCCTCGATCGATCTATCACGTAGAAGCATTAAACAGGTAAATGCACAAAAACTTTCATGGATAAACATAGTTCATAGAGCTTATTAACTCAAAGATAATTTTTAGGGAAAATATTACCCACCTCGAATTTTCACCGAATTGATTATGTGAAATCTTGTCACCGAGGCTCTAGCTCTTCCACGATAGGTCCTATAACGATATCCTAAACTTTAGCGTCTTGATCAAGCAGCGAGTGTACAATTCATGATCTATAAGCGATACCTAATAGTTATTAGGTTAAAACAATATCGTAGCTTTAATCCGTTAAACTCGTTCAGAAAGCCTATTTTGTAATAATTCCACAGACCACGGTTTCACTCCATAAATTCTAATATTACATGTATATCATCCTTAATGAGTCAAGTTTATACTGGAATTGGTTTCGTAACAAAATAATCAATATCTTAGAAGTTATCACCTAAACAGTGCTCACTGTTCAAACAGGGGCAGCTTCTGCCCTACTATAGTTTAGCTAACAATTGTGGGGCCAACCGTACTCTAAAAATTATGAGATTCAACATAGTTTAGGGGACATGCATTCAAATATCATATCAAAATTTCACTCACGATTGATAAGCGACGGGTTCAGGGAGGACAGAGAAATGTTCACCAAAATCCTCTGTATCGAAAACATGTTTCCGTTTGACAATTGAAAGTTTATAATATACTGCTTTTACATGCATGGTCTAAAAATACAAAATAAATATTTTCAAAAGTCCCTACGTGTATAGAACATTTATAACAATGAATCAAGTTAAAATCATTTTTGTGGAGTGAGATATAAATGTTTTACTAAGCTCTATCCCACATGCATGGTTTTTCGACAGCATGAAATTGAAAATTTATTTAAAATATAAAAACATGTCCAAAAATTACCAAATTTTACAGAGATCTTACCAACATCCTAAAGTTTGTCTCTATAATTTTTATGGAATTTTTAAAGCAACGACAGATTGAGTAATTGTCCTAGAAACTCATGGAAGAATCAAAAACCATCAAAGTGCATTCTGCCTAGAAATTCGACCACTCTAATAGGATTCTTAAACGAGATTTTGATACCCTATTTGGACCTTATGCTGGATCTAACATGACCTTATATGTTTACAGAAGAAAACATTATGCATGCATCTCTTAGCATTTTTTTGGGAGGAGAAAAACATAGTAGAGAAATTAAACCAAGAAAGTTACTTCCTAAGCTAAGATTTCAACATGCAGCCCCATACCCCTTCATGCATGTATGATACGAACCAAATCTCAACACCATAACAAAGATCGACAATTATCCTATCCCGAGAGCATCTCGTTCGTAGCTAAAGGAAGAAAATGGAATATAATATCACAAGGTGCTAGAGATGCTTACTTGATGTATTACACTAGCTATCAAGGATTCCTAAGCTTTGCTTCCCTCCCACAAAAACGATGCCACACTCAAGAGGAGATCTCGTTTTTATTTTTATTTTTGAAGACTAACTTGCTGGTGTGGAATCAACTAAATGGCAATGTATTTAAAGTGGTGACCCTTAGCTATGCATGTAAGCCACGTAAGTGTGGTGACATGTTGAATAGTATCCCTACCATGCACTATACTATTATGATCATAGACTTGTGTCATGACTTCCCTTTTGTCTCTAAAGTGGGAGGCATGATTGATTTGGAGGTTAAGTCTCCCCTCACGTGGTGTGCCAAAAAGAATAGATTAAGAGATAATATCGCAATTCCTTGCACACTAATATATATATATAAGTAGTTTATAGGTTAATTAAGAATGTAGTGACTTACTTACTTATATAAGGGTACCTAGAGTGTCACAATTTAGAACTATGTTCGGTAACATAATTTATTATATATTATTGTCTAAAATATTTCTCTTGGTACGAATTTATTATCGGCTTATACTAATATAGTCGAATATTGTGATGCGACTATCGAGGCCATACTAACTTATTATGCCACACGTACATGTACATGCATACCGATTTCTACAACACGACATGATACTAGACTCACTCTTAAAGCTTAAATATTGATCTCGGAATACGTAAAATTTACGGGTCATTACACTTCGGCCTTGCGGCCGAACGTCCCTTTTGGAAATATGAACCACATTGGTGTGGTAGGGGGCTCGACCTCGACGCTGATGACACCTTTGCACTCTTCAAGAGTTGTGCCTACTGCGAAGAAGCCGCTGAAGTTTGGCGAGATCAACCTCAAGAGGTGGAAACATAAAATAATGTTCTATTTGATGACGTTGGGCTTTACAACCATGCTGAGGGGACTATTCTTGCACCTCCGAGGGAGAATGAGGAGAATATAGAAGTTCGGATAGCTTATGAAAATTGGCTAACTTCAGATTATTTTGTAAAAAAATTCTGCTTAGTGGACTAGATGATAGCCATTATAGTGTGTACGCAAATGCAAAGACCTCTAAAGAAGTATGGGAGACACTTGATAAAGAGTGTTGTAGTGATGATGTAGGTACTAAGAAGTTTGTAGTTGCCAAATTTTTAGACTACAAAATGGTGGACTCTCAACCGATCATGGACCAAGTGTAAGAATTTCAACTCATTCTGCACGACGTCCATGTCGAAGGAATGTTTTTTCAGGATGCTTTCACTATTGCAACCGTAATCGAAAGCTTCCCCCGAGTTAGAAGGACTTCAAGAGCTATTTGAAGCATAAACGGAAGAAGATGACGCTTGAAGACCTTATTGTCAAGCTCCACATTGAGTCAGATGTAAGGAAGCAAGAAAGGACAAATCACCCATGAATCCGAGAGTCAAACCTCCTGGAGAAACGCGGAAATTCTTCCAACAATAAAATAGGGCGTCCAAATAGCAACAACAAATGAATGGGCAAGGTTCAAGCTCGCAAGTTTGATGGTAAATATTACAGCTGTGGCAAATCTGGCCACATTTACAAGGACTGTCGTAAGCTAAAGAAGAAGGTTCGTCAAGCCAACATGTTCAAGAATGTGCATGTTCAATAATGTGCTCACTGAAGCTAACCTTGCAGTTGTCGTCACCGAAGAAGTGAATGTCGTGGAGAACTATGTTCAATGGTTCATTGACACTGCTGACACGACACATGTTTGTGGTGATCTAAGTCGTTTCACAAAGTACAAGAGTTGCTAAGGGAGAAAGTTGAATATGTGCAATCAAGTCTCATCCGAGGTCATTGGCTATGGCACTGTGGTGCTAAGCTTGAGCTCTGGGAAAGACCTTACTCTTGGAGAGGTGTTGCAAGTCCCGGATATCCGAAAAAATTTAGTGTCTGGCTCTATACTATTTAAGTGAGGCTTTAGACTTGTTTTTTAGTTTGACAAGTTAATTTTGTCAAAATATGGAATGTTTTTAGGAAAATGTTATAAACCTGTTTGTGGACCATTTCAAGTTTAGTGTAATAGCTTTATGCAAAGTGCCCCGTGAGGCAAATAATATTGATAATGTATTGTTTCCTTCCGCTTGACCGAGTGTTCGGATTTATGGTATTGTGTTGAAGCGAAAGTGGCTAAGTTGTCAATTCATTTTGTGAAAAAGGAGCACTCGCCTCTAGAACTTATTCACATTTACGTGTGTGACCTAAAGTTTAAGCAAATTAGAGGTGGAAAAAAGTATTTTATTACATTTATTGATGATCGCACTCGATATTGTACATTTTATCTCTAATACTAACCCTTATTATGTAGTCTTTTTGTTGGATGAGGAATCGCGGTCTATTAAGAAAGATATTTTTAGACCCGATGGCTCACTTTGGTAGGAAGCTACCCAAAATGAAATTGACTCGATCATGAAAAATCATACTTGAGTCTTAGCTGACCCAAGTGTGATTTTTAACATTATTAAATTTTATACTAAGTTCTCCATAATTATATATTTATTGTATTTAAAATAAGTATAAACATAATGACAAATATGGATTTTATAGGTCTTAGAGAGCTTACATGTTGTTTATTTACTAAGAAAAATCATGATTGTACATGTTGTGTTTGCATAGTTCATCATTTTCGAAGAATATGCTACTTGGGTTGGTTTCTATTGATTTTTCAGGAGAATGAAGACCTATTTTGAAGAAAAGGGAAGTTGAGCCTTAAATTTCAGCTCGTTGGGGTCATGTGACCGAAAACGGATCGAGATTTGGATAAGAAACGAGGGAGAACGAGCCAAAACAAAAACGGCGCGCAACAGCAGAAACGGGACCGCGGTCCGAGATTTGTACTGGACCGCGGTCCGACCTGTTCTGCCCCAAAAAATGAAATGGGACCGCGGTCCGACCCTGTTTCGCGGGCTATCCATTTTTTGACCCGGTTTTGACCCAGGTCACTATAAAAAGCCAAAACTTGAAGCCCTAGCCACCATAACTCACCTACCACACGAAATTTCACCATTTTCACTCTCCAAAACCATTCATTCTCCCCCAAACACCCAAAATCTTCCAATCTCCACCATTGAAGTTGATAATTGTGTGAAAATTAAAGAAGGAGTCAAGCAATCAAGATTGAAGACAAGGCTTTATGATTTGTTTGCATTTTCTTTTCCCCTTGCTTTCTCATATCTTTGAATTGCTATGATTTGAGTATTTTGCTAATTAAGAACATGAGTAGCTAAATTCACTATTCTAGGGGCTAGACTTGATGAGTTTGTTTGAGAATTGATGTTTGCTAGATTTGCTTATGGTCAATCTACTCTATTTCTCTATGCTCTTGCTTTTAATGATTGTTTGAATGATTGATCACCATTTAGATTTATCCATGGAACTAATTCGATAAACGAGAGTTGAGAATTATTTCTAGATTAGGAGCATAAAACACGTCTTTCCAATAGGCCGAGAGGTTGCGGGATACGGGTGAGGGCAATAGACTCGAGGGCTTTTGGGAGTTCTAGATTTCGATGAATTGGAGACGATGGTCTTAATCTAGAATCCACGGTCTAAGTTCACCGAGAGGTAGTTAGGCTATATCCGACGTCGCTCATAAATAGATGTAATTAACCGTAGCAAACTCAAGTAAGCTAGATCCTTTTACATATCATTAGTGTCTACCCCTAGAATATCTTCTCTTAGATTTTCATCAATTTAGCTTCTTTATTGCCCTTAACTTAGATTTATTTCAATTATTGCCTAGGATTAATCACCCCGCTAAGTTTTTATCGTCTAGATAGAGTTTAAGCATCCGAATAGGAGTAGTTACACGATTAACCGCATAGTCCTTTGGGAGACGACCTTACTAACCACCTATATTCCAACACCCCATACACTTGTGGGTAGAGGTCTAAGTAGGACACGATCACATAAACTCAAAATTGAAAGTATAGAATTGTCCTTTTATATTTAATTGAAACCAGAAACAGATCTTGATTAGTGATGATAGTCGAAACCGAACCGTCCGTGATGGGGCAGGTTTGGCCCAATTTCCCTACCCGCCCCGTCGGTCCCAAAGCCATCCCAAACCGGCATAATATTTTATTTTTTATTTTTTATTTTTTATTTATTTTTAATTTGAATTTATTTTTATTTCTTCAACTCATACACTAATTATAAGAAGATAATTAGAAAATAGAGATTGCAGCCGTAATGAGAAAATTCAAACTTGGCAGCTTTGTGACTGTAACAGTTTGAAGATATATATATTTTTTTAGTTTATTGTTCTGTCATTGCTAAAATACATAATGGTGAATGAATTGTGTTCCTTATGATGTAGTTCTTCACTAGCATGCTTAATGGTGATCTCTTTAGATTATTGTTTAGCTGTTAATTTTTTGATTTTTGATGTAAAATTAGATTCAGATATGAAATAAAATGTTTTATGAATTTGTGTGCGGGTCTAGGGCTGAGTAGACCCGCTTCATGTAGGTCCGAATTTTTGGACTTGCGCAGATTTGAGTCTAGGTTTGGGACCCTAGTTCCATCATGTCATGCAGGCCAGATCCGGATTATATACTACACTGCTACGACCTATAAAATTGTCATCCTTTATCTAAATCAATTTGATCCAACAAGCTTTATTGTACATATTTCTCCACATCACTTAATGATTTAATACTGGAGTTAATGTCAAATTAACAGTTTGTATTGATCCAAACATTTTCTAAAGATATCTGTCAGTGGCATCGGAAAGCCAAATAAATTAGATTTTTAGATTCCAAATATCTTTGGAGTTACGACGTTTCAAAGTCAATTGCAAAAGTTGGATCTATTGAATTTTGAAAGTTTAGTCTTTTTGGTTATCTACATCTATTGAATCATTGATACTTTACAGCCGCTGAATATTATATCTTAATGTGGTTACAAGGTAGATTATTGTATTCGAAGTTTGAACTTATCTTAATCTAGTGTGATAATTGAGTTCTCATTCTCTTGTCATATTCAACTTGAAAGTTGAATTTGCATTTGCCTTTTTGTTTCATCTCTCCATTCCATTTTCTTTTTCATATTCAACTACTTATCGCTAACAATTCTAAAAGATATGGAACCTCTAATTTTCGATCGTTGTTAAGTACTCGTTGAAATGAGAAAGTTTTAAGCTGATCATTTAATGAATTTGGTATTGTAAGATGAAGACAACTTTCAATCTAAAACTCAGTTCATATTCATCATTTGTTTTACACTAATACATAAACAAGCACCAACAATTTTCACACCAAAACATAGTAATCGAGAGCTCGATAAGTATCGAGTGCACTGCTTTGGAACTTCATTTTATACTCGCTCAAAACGATCTCTCTGTAAACAGCAGGATTTTCTTTTGTTATCAGCTCTTTGATAGGGCCATATACTTTTGTGGGGTTAGAAGGAGGTCCACTGAAGAAACATGCCACAGAAATTCTTGGCCCAAGGCCACTTGCTAGAGCTCTATGCTCACTGCTTCTGAATTTTCCATTCGACACCAACTAATTCAGACAAGACAATAGATATATAGTGAGTGAGGTTGGATGTGTAATGAAATCAAGAAAGTAGTGTTATACTTACCTGAAGAAGATCACCAATGTTTACGACTAAAGCTCCTGAGAGTGGTTCAATGTCAATCCATCGGCCTTGATACAAAACCTGGAGGCAGCTAACAACATGATTTTGCAGAAGAATTGTGAGAAATCCCATATCAGAATGCTTGGTAGTCCCGATAGCCAACTCAGGTTCAGGGCATGCTGGATGATAGTGGCAGGCAAGGCTGTGACCCTTGGAGCATTCCATGCTTTCCAGTAGTCCGGGTTCTACACCCAGAGCCTCCGACAATAACCCCAATAGAAAATTCCCCAGATTTTCGACGTGGTTTGAGTATTCAATAGATGAATCCCTGTTAGAATCCAAAATAGAAACAATTCAGATCATTACTTCAACTCCAATTCCATAATATATATTTTAAGTAAAACTTCCTATATTAATTTAGATACGGGGATTATTGAACACTAGATACAGGAGTATATTATATAACGGTAAAAGCTAGAAAGAAGTACAAGTATAAAATGATACTACCTGCAGATAGAGGGCAAGTCCTCACGATCCAGAGAATTATTAAACAAGATGAGCAATGTATCCCTCCACCTAGCAGTTCTTGTTGTGAACAAATCATAACTGCTGCTGTATTTCACACTTCTCGCGTGATCCCGGCTGTAATACTTCTTCTTCTCATCCACATCCTGCTCGTGGAAACCGCGGACTCCATCGATCATCCCATCAAGAACGGCCAGAGGGATTCCGTGATTCACCACCTGGAAAAACCCCCATGTTTCAGAAGCAATTCTTATTTCCTCAACAATCTGCTTTCGCCTTTCGACGTTGTGGGCGTCGCCCAGATCAACCAAAGGAACTTGATGGATTAGTTGAGCCTTTTCGTGTTTGAGCTCCTCCGCCTGCAGCTCCTCAGATGGCCTTACGAAGATCTTGGGGAGTTTGAGCAATCCTGAATCACTCACCCCTTTCACGCCGGCTTTAGTATCATCGAAAGCTTTCAGAAATTTCATTCGTTCATCAACAGATAATGCATCGCTTCTCGCTCCCATGTTTTTTTGTTGAAATGATTGTTTGGAAGTGTTTGCGTATTTTAATCTCATAAAACAAACTATATATTTTACATAATTTATTTTCTCACGATCTCATCACATTTTGAAGATGCTTGGACGTGTTGTATTATTATATTTTAAAAAATGAATATTTATATATATAGAAGAGGATGTGAGTTTAGAGGTACAGCGCGCATTCATTATTAGTAGTTTTTTTTATTACTTAGATGATTAACTTTATCATTATCTTAATTAACAGAGTTGAATATTTTTGGGCCCAAACCCTATTTTGCTAGAGCATCTTAATTAATGATGACATGCATTTCTTGAATTCTTTTATTTGTTTGACTTTTATACTTATGTTTAGACTGAATATTGGAAAAGTAAAAGGAGTGCATGGTAAAAGTGCAATAGCTAACTACACCAAGATTTGAAAGGCAGTGTCATCAAGGTGTGAAATTTACATTTTATATTATGGGTGGTGTGAAGAATATGCAATTTAGGGGATAAAATAGTAAATTTTCAAAAGACGGGTAGGGTAATATTTTTGAATTTTTTAGATTGTGTGCAGCTAGAAACAGCGAACTACTGACGTGGAATTTGTGGGTAGCTCATCAACATTCAAAGATACTATTTGGTTGAGAAAGATTTCTTCAGAGTTTATGCATCACACACATATGCTATACATCCCAACTGCAGTAAAACTTCCATCTAATATCAACGAGACTGTAGAAAAATAATATTTAATGAAAGTATTATTAAACAAAAGGTTGTCATTATATTGAACCTATTATTGTATTGTCTCTGTCATAAATGTAGCAAAGACCTGATTTTCAGTTCACGCTGGCAATCACCTTACATCTTATCTTTGTAGCACGTATGATGAATTTAATAATAAATCATGCATTGTGCTGAAGATGTTATGCTTATCTTTGTTCTGATTCATGATTGAGTTTGTATGGTCACTGGTTTTGGGATGCAGAATGGATCTGAAGAAGCAGAGCTCCACTGAAGAATCTGAAGGAAGAAGGCGATGGCAGTTATTTTTCTGTTAAGCCACGTCGACAACGCATCACCGTTGATCTTTCTTAATAAGGAGAAGACGGCTAGGATCAATACTAATAAAAACGCGTTTGTTATATTGTTACGCTTTCTCGGTAGTTAGTTTCATAACCGCCGAATATTCTAGATGCATAGTATATCTATATAAATAAGTGTTTGTATGCAGTGATGAGTTTGAGTGTTTTAGATCTGAAATGAAATAATATTCCTTTTTCTCGCAACTCTGTTCTTCCTCCCTTCATCATCTAGGGTTTCTTCCACCTTCGATCCACAGAATACAAATTATAACATGGTATCAGAGCCAAATGCCGAGACAGAGGAAGGTAGCTTGGAGTGATTTAGTGTATGAAGAGCTTGGAGATCCAGGTAGATCATCTTCTTCAACGTCTGATTCAGGAGATTCATCTCCAAATATGGCTGCTCACGGTCGTACAACAACCAATACTGACTCATCAAACAGGATAAATGACGTGTATTACCTAAATGCACACGACCATTCCGGTTTGAAGCTGGTGAATGCCGAGTTCAATGGTTCGAACTTCTACGCATGGAGCCACGCCGTGCGTCGTGCTCTTGCTGGCCGTAATAAGCTGCCGTTTATAGATGGTACGATTCCTCAACCACCTTTGAATGATCCTAACTACAATTCATGGATACAAGCAGATTTTATGGTTTTTTCGTGGATCATGAACTGCATATCTACTGAGATTCCGAAAATTTTCATCCTCAAAGACAACTCACATCAGTTATGGTCTATATTGAGGCAGCGATTTGATTGTTGTAATGGTCCTAAGATTTTTAAGTTGAAAAAGGACCTAGCTAGCTTTGTGCAAGGGAATCAGTCTATTATGATATATTACAATAACCTAACTGCTATGTAGGATGAGCTTGATCTACTGCTACCTCCACCTAGTTGTGTATGTGCTGCTGAAAAATTATCAGTTCATATCATGAGAGTGAGAAATTGATGCAGTTCCTATTAGGGTTAAATGATGCATATGACACGGTTAGAAGTCAGATTTTGCTACATGATCCTCTACCTACCATTAGTTGGGCATATAATATGGTCCAACAAGATGAAGATCAAAGGAAGGTGACATCTAATCTCACTGCTTCTACTAATCACCCTGTTCTAGCTATTGTTCCTCAGAATACTGCAGTTAATCCACCAGAGCTTGGTGTGATGCAAGTTCAATCCAGACCTTCTGGAAATTTTGGTAGAGAGCGTGGAGCTGGTTCGCGCCCTAAACTGTCTAAAGAGGAACGCAAGAAATTGAGATGCACACATTGTGAAGCAACCGATCATGAGAGACATGAATGTTTCAAGTTACATGGAGTGCCTGAGTGGTTCAAGAAATTAAAGGAAGAGAGGGTGAATATGAAGCAACAGGAGGTGAATTGTATTTCTCAAAGTGAAGAGATATCTTCTTCTACAGATGCTTCACATATTGGGAAAATTGTCCAACATGAGCTGGCTAAAGCACTTAATAAGTTGCAGAATACACCAGGTACGAATGTCAATTCTGTGCAGACTTATACCCCTCTTGCTAGTCTGGATAAGTACTATGCCTTTAGTCTGTTTAGTGATTTGGAAAGCGAATCCATTTTGATAATAGATTCGGGTGCAAGTAGCCATATCTGTTGCAACAGGAACCTTATGCATAACATGAAGAAACTTGAGGTTCCACAGAGCATTTACCTCCCAAATGGATCTACTCAGTTTATATTTGAGATTGGGACAGTTGCTTTAAGTGGAGGTATGCATCTTCAGAATGTATTGTATGTCTCAAACTTTACTCATAATCTGGTGTCAACTTTTCAACTCACAAATGATTTGAAAGTACGTTGTACATTCTATGCTTCACATTGTTTAATTCAAAACATAGATAATGATCACATATTGAGTATGGGGAAGCAGTAGGAAGGTTATATGTGTTGGATCCTAAGCCTAATGCTCATGAAGTGAACTCAGTATATGATAATGCCTTATTGGATTGGCATGTGAAGCTGGGACATGCTTCATATCAGGCACTCTCTCACATTCCTGAACTTAGACAGATATGTTGTTCTAAGATTCAATAGAAATTGGCCAGTTGTGATATATGCCATGCAGCTAAACAATGTCGAAATCCCTTTCCTACCTTGAATAGAAGATCCACTATCCCTTTTGAGCTGATTCATGGAGATGTATGGGGACCATACATGGTTGAGAATATTGCTAATACTAGATATATTTTGACTCTTGTGGAAGATCACTCAAGATGTACCTGGACGTATTTGCTGCAGTCAAAGAAAGAAGTTCCAAACATACTACATGCTTTTGTACAAATGGTGAAGACTCAGTTTGGGAAATCAATATTGAAGTTCAAGAGTGATAATGGATCAGAATTTGTCAACTCTGCTGTTGACAAACTGTTTCAAGACCAAGGGATTATTCATCTGAGAAGTTGTGTGTACAGTCCACAACAAAATGGTACAGTAGAACGCAAACACAGATCCCTTTTGGAAGTGGCTCGGGCTCTTATGTTCCACAGCAAACTGCCAGAACGGTTTTGGCCATACTCAATCCTAACTGCTACCTGGATTCTGAATAGATTACCTAGTACTGTTTTGGAGTGGCAGACTCCTTATTCTGTTTTATTTGGTTGTCCAGCTGATTTAACATCTCTTAATCCATTTGGCTGCTTAGTCTATACAGCAAACACCTCACCACACAAAGGAAAATTTAACAATAGGGGATCTAAGTGTGTTCTGATAGGTTTTGCATCTGCTCACAAAGCCTATTTACTTTATGTTTTGGATTCTCATGAAGTCATTATTTGCAGAGATGTGAAGGTGTTCCCTCATATTTTCCCTTTGCAAATCTTGAGGGCACAACTTCAACTGATGAATCCTCTTGTGAAGAAACTATATCTCTTCCTATAATCCCTAGTGAGATATCTTCTGATTCAATAGATAATTCAGAAGTTTTAGTTTTGGATCCTACCAGTTTGGCTGATTCTTCCCCTGTCACAGCTCCTGCCTCTGCCTTAACCATTGATGAAGTTCTGCCTGCTGTTCCTAATCCGGATTCTATATCTGCTAAGAGAGTCTCAAAACGGCCTGTGTGGTTAAATGACTTTGTTAGTCATACACATTCTTCATTCCCTGCTTCTGAGCTCGTTTCCAACCTCACTCCTCCAACCTTCCCTTATATCACCTCACCTCTAATATCTTCATCTTATGCCACTTTTCTTACCAATGTAACCAATCTGCAGGAGCCTCGTTCTTATGCAGAAGCTTGCAAGTCTGTGGCATGGCAGGAAGCCATGAACTCGGAGCTGGAGGCTCTGGAAAACAATGAGACATGGACCGTTACTTCTTTACCTCCATGTAAAAGGACAATTGGTTCTAAGTGGGTATATAAGGTTAAATTAAAGCCTGATGGAACAGTAGATCGATTTAAAGCACAGCTGATTGCTAAAGGGTATAAGCAGGAACTTGGCATAGACTATGAGGAGGTTTTTTCCCCAGTGGCTAAACATGTCACCATTTGTTTGCTTATTGCTCTAGCTTCTTGTAATGATTGGTATTTACATCAAATCGATGTAAACAATGCTTTCTTACATGGTCACTTAACTGATGAGATTTACATGTCCCCTCCTCAAGGCTATCACAAAGCAAAACGTGGGGAAGTTTACAGACTGGTGAAGAGTTTGTATGGACTCAAACAAGCTTCGAGAGAATGGAATCATGAATTTTGTAAGGCCCTTATTTCTTTTGGGTTTAAGCAATCTGCTCATGACCATTGCCTTTCACTATGGGGGCTGGTGATAAATTTTTAGCTCTCTTGGTGTATGTTGATGATATTCTCTTAGCAGGGCCAAATCTGGCTTTGGTTGATGAACTGAAGTCTTTTCTACACTCCAAGTTCACTATAAAGGATCTGGGAGAGGCTAAATTTTTTCTGGGGATGGAACTTGCCCGAGGAGCTTCAGGTATTTATCTCACTCAGCACAAATACATCTTAGATGTGCTTGATGAGGTTGGTTTGATTGGTTGCAAGTCCACCTCTACCCCTCTGCCGTAAGGCGTTTTACTTCATGATTCTAAGTCTCCAGTGCTTAGTGATCCTGATAAGTATCGACGAGTGATAGGGAAATTGCTTTACTTAAATCTCACAAGGCCAGACATTACTCATGCAGCACAACAGCTCAGTCAGCATCTTGCTCGGCCTCAAGACATTCACTGGAATGCTGCTTTACATGTCTTAAGGTACCTTAAAGGCTGCCCTTCTTTGGGTTTATTCTTTGCTTCCTCTCACCAGAACTTCAGATTGGAGGGCTATTGTGATGCAGATTGCGGGACATGTCCAACTACACGACGTTCTTTAACCGGTTTTTGTGTTTATCTTGGCAGCGCTTTGATCTCTTGGCGCTGCAAGAAACAAACAACGGTTTATGCTTCTACTGCAGAAGCAGAATATCGTGCCATGGGTAGCACTGTTAAGGAGCTTCTGTGGTTATCTTACTTGCTTGCTGATCTTCACATTGACATTTCATTGCCCACTCCTTTACATTGTGACAATCTTGCTGCCATCCAGATTACCAAGAATCAGGTATTCCACGAATGGACAAAGCATCTTGAGATTGATTGTCATATCGTTAGGGACCAATACAAGAATGGTTTTTTGGTTCCTACTCCGATTCACACTTCTATGCAACTTGCGGATATTTTTACTAAGGTTTTGGCTGGACCTCGCTTTCGGTTTTTGCTCTCCGAGATGGGACTCTATGATTTGCATAGAGTCCATCTTGCGGGGGGTGTTCTGATTCATGATTGAGTTTGTATGGTCACTGGTTTTGGGATGCAGAATGGATCTGAAGAAGCAGAGCTCCACTGAAGAATCTGAAGGAAGAAGGCGATGGCAGTTATTTTTCTGTTAAGCCACGTCGACAACGCATCACCGTTGATCTTTCTTAATAAGGAGAAGACGGCTAGGATCAATACTAATAAAAACACGTTTGTTATATTGTTACGTTTTCTCGGTAGTTAGTTTCATAACCGCCGAATATTCTAGATGCATAGTATAGCTATATAAATAAGTGTTTGTATGCAGTGATGAGTTTGAGTGTTTTAGATCTGAAATGAAATAATATTCCTTTTTCTCGCAACTCTGTTCTTCCTCCCTTCATCATCTAGGGTTTCTTCCACCTTCGATCCACAGAATACGAATTATAACAATCTTCAATTAATATTTGGAATAGTGATTATAATCATCAAATGTGCAAATTGGTAGGACAAGCCACAAGTTCGGTGCGTAACGTAGCGAGTGGATTGAGATTTATAATATATAGGGAGACTGAGTCAACTTAATTAAACATGTAAGCACTCCCATCATATATCATGCTAGTGTGTGGCCTCATGAAAATAAATTTTATAATTTATTTCCTAATGCTAATTTATTCCGTCGTTCCGTAAAATTCACAATCCTAAGAACATCTTATTATTATTATTATTATTATTATTATTATTATTATTATTATTATTATTATTATTATTATTATTATTATTATTATATTATCAATCTTCAACCATACGGAATAAACAAGAAAATTTCTTAATAGCTAAAGCAGTCTTCTAAAATCACATATACTACGCATTAGACATTTAAACATCCTAAGGAATGATCTAATATCACGTTTTTTTTTATTAATTTCACTCGTTAATCTTATATATATATATATATATATATATATATATATATATATATATTGAAAAAGATGTGTAATCTACTCTCTGTTGGTGAACTAAAATCGAAAATTTGTAAAAGTTATACGATAAAAAATGAGCACTTTTAAAAGTAACAAATTAAAATCAAATACAAACATATTAAGGAATTATAAACGAATACAGGTCACATTAAATGAACAAAATTGATATTTTCTCATGAATTAATGGAAGATTTATGTACATAGAAAATACAAAAAAAAATGTGTGCGAATAGTAAGTGGGGTTTCCATTTTCTTTTCAAGAAACATACTACCCCTAATATAATAATTAAGGGAGAAACTGCAAAATTGGCCCTGATATAGTGATACATATATATATATATATTTTTTTTATAATGAGGAACCCGTAGCCGCTATGTACAATGATAATTGAATCCATAACCTTGGGTCACCCACCTTCGGACTGATATAGTGATATTTACCTCTACGTTGTACTGCATAATTGCCTTTCAACTTTTAAAAATGGTGCTCATAGACGCCGTTAGTTCTCTAACCAAATGTGGCCTTTGTTATGCCCCTTCTTCGATTTCTTAACAACTTAAGCATCCATCTTCTTCAACTTGTCGTTTAGATATTGGACTCTTCTTTCTACGTTATTCAACGCATTCATCACTATCTGCAATCAATTGCGAGGTCAGTTCTTCTTTCTTTCTTTCTTTTTTTCACGAGGTTTCAAATTTATTCTTTTATATTGTTTGATTGATTGTTTTATGTGTCACTTTAGGGTTGTTTGGTAGCTCTATATGCAATAATAAATTTGAAAAGGCTGCCAGGACTTCTTGTTGGGTTTAACTATTTTGTAGTGGCTTTCTAAGACTATACGTGGTCGAATTCATTTTCAATTTAGAAAAATATGTTTTTATGTTCTTCTAGCTGTTTTCTGTGCACTCCTGGCTTTGGGTAATCCATGTTTAGATATATATCTGCTTATCTCAAAAATGATTCTGCAATTCTCCCTATCTGAAAAATGATTTTACAGTTGGATTTTGTCATTCAAGTCAATATATCTTCATTAATAAATGATAACCTTGCTGCAATGTAGTTATCTATGCTTCAAGATCTGCATTAGAAAGTTATGATAAGAACTTAAAAATGCAATTATATTGATCCTGCTACAAGGGAAAAAGGTAGATAGTACTACTATTACGTTGAACATTTTGCTTTTAATAGCATCTACTGTAGAAAGCAAAAGCTGGAACCGAGAAAGCAATATGATTATATGAAGCATTATGAAGCAAAAACTAATCTGAAGCATTGCATTATTTGGGTCCGTTATACATCAGTCCTTTTGGTTAACAGTGATCCTAGTGGTTAGAGGTCCAATACCTAATGAGAGAGAGATCAATCAGTACAAGACAAATTAGATTTATAAGTTTTAGTGGAGAATGCTTTGAAGTGAGAATTCCAAGTTCATTTCCAATCAAACCTCCGGGTTTGCAATGGAAAGGTGCACCATCTGTCACAACTAGGCAATTGTTATAACTTAGAACAAAGAACATCAAGTAGATCAACTCAACATCACATCGGGCAACTATCAAAAACATATTTTCATAGTACTTAAAATCTGAATTGCTGGGCTTTTGACATTTTCATTGGTTTATGGCACATGATGATATGGATAGAGTTGTGAGAGAAAATGTAATCATGTTCTATAGTAGGAAGAATGAACTTCCATCTTTTTTGTGTGCATGGAGTCCTTTTGCTCGTGCCAAGTGTGTTATTGGAAATCTTGATAGTTATTCTGTGAACTTAATTAACTTTATGTTCGTAGCCTTTTTCTCCAAATCTTAAACCATTCTAGCCATTTTCAACAGTAATATTAGTTAATGTGTCCAAGCTTGAATTTGTTTGGGTATTTTATTTTATCTTTTTCACTTTTTGCCATCTACTTTTGAGCTTTGCTGCAGGTAAAAAAAATGTTGACTTGTATGATGAAAGGGAAACTGTTGTTTATTCTACACAAGTTAAAATTTTCGTAACGTGAGGTTATAGAACCAAATATGATTAGTAAGTGTAAGCTTGGCCAATAATTTTTGTAAATGTGTTAATATGTTAACTCTGTTTTCAAAATTAATTTTCATAACTAATTTGGTATTTTTGTTCTCAAATATATGAAAACTTCAAAAAGAAGAAGAAAACATGTTAGTTGGAGTTAAATTAAGGATGAATATAATTAACTGCTTTCTTGATGACAGGAGGAACCTGGTTGCTTTGAATTGAATTTCAATGCGACAATTCTTTGCGTTGAAACTTGAAACTCTATTACTGTGCTGATTTGCTTTAAAGATCTGATTGTAATTGTGATTGTGATTGTTTCTAGCCCGGGGCCTTCTCCTTTGCAATGGTAACAAGTAGGTAGTTGTGGGTCTTCATTAAATAATAGGTACTTAGATTGCAGTACGAGAATCGGTGTTTTCTCCAAGCTGACTTAATTCGATTCAAAACCCTGGTAGTTGTATGTTCTGAGTCAGGTCAACTGTCAACACCCATGCACAGGAATCCGTTCATATACCGTCCTTACGCTGCGCCAACGACGACTTCTCCTATTTGTCCGAAGAAATTAGCCTTCATCAGTCATATTCAGGCGCCTGTTCTGCGTTGCAAGCCTACTGACGCCCAAACTTCAATTTCCGGAATCAAAACAAGAGAAGCTTGACAATATTTGCAGAATGGGAAAGAAAGCTGGTCAGGGTATGACTGTAGTCTAGATAGTATTTGTACTACCAGTTAACTCAGTTTATACCCATAGGCTATTTGTGGCTGGGGTCATATGCATCAGCTATGAACGCATCTAATAAGGATCTATCTCATCTTCTTGACCAGCTGGAGGGTGTTTTGAATCTGGCCCTCACAAGTAAGCAATTTCCCATGATAGTCGTTTTCATATTCTTTTCCATTATTGAACCAGCTAATTGATGATATTTTGCTCTAGGAATCATTTTAGTTTGTCTAGGTAAATTACCCCAATTTGTGGTTGAGTTTATGTTGAAGTCATTTTAAACCATCATCATACATGCAGTCTACTGGATTGTGTTCTAATATCCATGAAATAATGTATACAATTTTCTTTACGTTCCACCTTTCTCATGTCATTATTAGATTGTAGCTTCTGTTTTAATGTTACCTGTAATGTGAGTAATTCGCAGATACTGTTTAAACTTCACCTATAATGTGATTAATCTCTTTCTTTCTCTCTGCCGGCAGTGATGAAGTTGGGTTTATCATCCAACACTGTTTTCTGCATTCAGTGAGGAGGTCCACAGTTCTCCTTCCTCGTCATCTGGGGCTGATGGGTCTCGGCTAGAGGATGAAACCAATAAAAAATCAGAACCAGCTCGAGATATTAGTTCTGATACTTACTTTTGGCATAATGAGAATAAGTTGGGTATCTCTACTGTTGTTCTTTTACCACTATATAGAGCAGCTAAATATGCATTCATGGATTCTTATAAACGATACAGAATGGTGGGCAGTTCCCAGATTCAGATGGATGAAGGACTTCATGACAATGCGTCGATATGTTCAACATCTTCCTTAGCCATTGGTGAAATTGAAGTTATGAGACATAGCAGAGCACTTCTTCTACTAAGCTGTGATTTTGGCACTGCATGGAATTCCAGGTACATTTTTGCACCATTTCATGGCATAACCTTGGCTGGTCCATTGTCCACCCAATCATGAAATTGAAGGATAGGCTTGTGGCATGTATTTATTGTGCTAGCCTTGCTTCTTTTGTTCAGAGCTGTCTCACAATTGTCCATGTCCCAAAACCAAAGTCCTGTTTTACCTGACGTTGGAGTATAAAAAGATGATTTTTGTTCTTAAACTTTTAAAGCATATTAAGTATTTAAAATGGCTATATTTGATAGACACCAGGATGCACTTAGAATTGTCTAGAGGGAAAAATGTGATTCACCTACTAACCATCCAAATACTCTATAAAATTCTGTTGATGATTGCCATCATAAATCCACACTATTGAGCGTTTGAGTTTATCTTCTAGACTTTGTCCGATCTCTGTAAGCACCTAGACAGTGCTATGCTGGGATTTTTCTGCTTTTTGAATGGTTCTCTTTTGTTGATCTGTCATGGACCTAATCTTTTTGGTAGCTCCATACTTCATAAATCTGCCCAGTAAAGTATTAAGTATAGATTCGTCCTGCGCACTCCTTGGAGGCTGAAGCTCTTGTGCCGAATAGCAGAGTTGAAGTTTGATGACAACTTCATTTTGTAGGATGTCCTATTGTTCAACTATAACTGACTTTTTTTTAATAATTTCATTTTGTCGGAAATTAATTGTGTCACAGAGGCCGCTCTTGCCAATGTTTATGGATGAACTGCTCTAACCTGCTTTAATTCTATCATTTTCATCCAAAAGTGAACGTACTTGGAGCCACAGGTAGTGTACTTAATCGGATCTAGTACTCTCACGAATTGGATTATTGCTATTATACTTTTGTTTTTTGTTTTGTTTTTATATTTACATAGTCAAAAATTTAGATATATTTAACCCCTAACCTCATGATATAGAACATCTATGTTCCTTTTCTGTTACAACTTCATAGCACCAACACTTGCAACAAAATGCAAAATGCATGCATGTGATGAATGGGTGCTTCTATGCTGAGTGTATGCGTGTAGTGTTAAATTTTTTCTAAACTTACTGTGTATGGTATCCTCAATGATAGGAGGTGGGTTATCAAGATGATAGCTGGAAAGGGTGTAACTCTACCAGAGATTGTCAAAAGAGAATCTGAGTTAGTGAAAAAAAATAGTTGAGGTTTAGTTTTGATTCAGAACTGTGGAGCCTTTTAAACAAAGCACAACTATTTAATTCGTCTCTAAGAATGTTGTCATGTGGAGTCATAACTTCAATATTTTTGTCTGTTTCTCCCACTTCCTCTATTTATATCTACTTGAAAATTGTCAATATGACTATTGACTACTCACAATACTTTCTGTAATTATTAAACATTAGTGTGATTTAGGTTGCTAATTTGCTTTACCTTTGGATCTGCATGCAGTAATCTCTTCCTGTGATTTCCTTCATTAGTAACTCTAGCTTATTATTCCACAGCTTGAGTACATTATCGTATTTAAAATACATATTATTGCCCCATTCTCTAGATCAGAATGGAATTATCTGATAATCCCACAACTTGAGTACATTATGGTATTTGCAATCACATAATCCTTGTATGTAAGCATGCGTAAACATAACTTTACGAATATATTTTTTGATTTGTTGCAGAACTCTAAAATGAATTACCGTGCTTGGAATCAACAGAGCTGGTTAGTTTCCTACATGTCAGAGGCATAGGTCAGATTAAAATTTAAAACCCCTATTACCCTAATCTGGCTCCTCCTCTCCACCCACCCTCTGTTTCTTGTCAGAACATTTTCACTGACTGCAGAGGAATAAAATTGATGCATACCATTCTGGCCCGCAATTATATTGTTTCTAGTATCATCATCATTTATAGAGAATACTTGATCTTTATTCCCAGTTTTTTCTATTATCCAGTTTGGGTCTAGTTTCCCCTATCTGTCTCACCTGATTGCCATATCAATTTCAATTTGGTTTTGTTTAAGGCATATATTTGGTTCTCCGTACTGATTTGCATGCTTATTCCAGATACTACCTGAGTTGCAGAGTTCTAGAGATTGGGCTGCTCTTCATGTTGCTGATAACTCTTGTTTCCACTACCGAGCTGTAAGTTTCAAACTCTATGCTTAGTGTCTACCGCTTTTTTAGGGAGCTTGGTTGGTTCAGTTATGCCATGCAAAAATATTTTTGTCTTTGTATGCATATGTTTGTTACCCTGTGATTAAAGAGGACGTGTACTTACCTTTTTGTTGCCTTGAATCTAGTTTAAGAAGTTTCCAATGTCCTAGATTGCTTGACATATAGAAGACATATTTGACAGATAAAATAAACATGTATCCAAGATTTTCCAAGTCATGTATAACTCTACCAATTCTAAATATATAATAGTTTTCCACAATGTATAACTGGTACAGGTGGTACGTTCATCAATGTACGAGTGTCTAGTGGCATTGAGTTGATTGAAACTTCCTCTCTCTGATGAACTTCCCTTAGAAGAAGAGTAACATATGCGATGTGCAATGCAAATGGCCTGCACAAACAAAGTAACATTTACATTTTTCTATAATATCAGCAGATACTGGTACAGATGATAGAGAATTCATGGCGCTACAAGGATCCAGAATCAATGGAAGGTTTGGTCTTAGAATATGTAATTATTTGAAACTTGAAAACAGAAAAGAACCAGATCTATATAATCCTGGCTATAGTTGAGAAGTTTGCATCTTGTTCTTCCTCAGATGTAAATCAGCACAATGATAGATCAGGGTGTACTAAAGTAATTGATGGACTGATCTAATATAATGGTAACTGGAGAATTTTCTGCATGAGAAGTTTAAATTTCTCTTGGTACTTAGGAAATATGCAGCAAAACTACTTCTTAAATAATCTCTGAGTTGTTTTGATATGTCAATTGGCAAATGTAAGTATTTATCTGCTTATGTACTGATCCACCCATCATCCCAGTTTCCTCTAATAATGGGCAATGGGTGTATATTAGACTGGGATGCAATGCTGATAAGGCAGTATGTCGGAAGAGATGTATACACTATGCAGCCAGTACAGTATTCTGATATAATGCAAATCATAAATTTAAGAGCTTAAAATTCTAAACTAACATGACTTAAACAAGACACTAAGAAATCCTAATTGTGGTAGTCCTAATTTTGTATGTTCAAAATGTTGACAACTTAAAAATCCAGAACTAATGACACACACAATATGAAATCTTAAATTTCTACTTTCCTTTTAGTTTAGATGGTATTAGTTCATCATTGAGTGTATGCTTTAGATCTACTGTTCAGTACAAAGAACAAATTCGGGATACCTGAGTTTCTGTGGCCCTTTCTTGCATCTATCGACTATCAACAACTGAGTTGTTTCGTACTCAGGTGGTCTTATATTATCTTGAAACTGGAATCAATTAATAGATATTATATCAACATGCATTCCATCTTGAGCTTCTAGACAAGGTTGTTGGTTCTTTCATTTTTGGTACTGCTTTCCTCAAGTCTTTATGGCTCCATCGTCGCTTCCTCTCGCTATTATGGATGAAACATTTGGCAATCGATGATCAGAGTATATCCTCCCATTCTTGCTGCATGAGTTCTGATATTTGTGGCCTTAGCATGTGTTGTCAAAGATGAAATAAAGCTATTCCGTTCTTGCACAATCATACCTGATAATGACTATGGGGACTATCAAGTGCAAGCAACCTTTTCAGCTACCTACATCACTTGGCTTGCAAAGGTACACTAATGTCCTTATTGTTTTTGGTACAACTCTCTTTATTCCCTTCTTACCATACAATTATTCACTCTTGCTTGAAGAGGCTGGAAAGAGCTGCCTTTGGGATTCTGTAAATGCAACTTACGAAACTACCCCATTAATCGGTTAGAAACACATTCATACTGTTCTTTGATGTGCCCAATTTTTTATGGTTAGTTACATAGATAGAGAAATAAAAGCCACCACTGTAAATAATCTTGATAATTATCACCGTTGACGTAATTAGAGCAGATTTCATATATATATATATATATATATATATATATTTTTTTTTTCCAAGTAGGAACTTATGTAGGTCTTGTCACTTGAAAATACACGAACTTTGAGTTTAATCTAATTTTGCATATGACTTTTGAATTTTAATAAAAATAAATTTAAATTGTATTACATGCCTAATATTTAGGGTGTATTTGCAAGAGCTTATTTATTTTTTGGCCATGTAAGCAGATTTTAGTGTTTGCAAAAACCTGCTTTCTGCATTAGCTTCTATAAAATTAAGCAGCAAATCTACTTAAATCCATAAGCATCTATTGAGGTGTTTTTGGTGTTTAAAGCAACATAATTTTCGAAACTACCATAAATATCTGTTTTTTAATATTAATACCAAGAACTACTTACTTTTGATTAAAAACAATTTTTTTCAACTTTAACCAAAAGGAAATAAAAAGTACTTATAATAAGCAGTTGCAAACACACCCTTATTAGAAGGAGTGAACTCGTGGTTGTATTTGGAAAATGAATCTAGTATATGTTTATGTAATATTTATTAATGTTTAGTTTTATTTATTTGTTATGTTTATTATAACCTAGTTTATTTCCATTAAATCTAGTTTATGAAATTGAATTTTATTTTATTTCCATGTAATCTAATTTATAAAAATGAATCTGGCTTCATGAACATGAATCGTCAAAATCTTTTCATCACCAACACCTCATGATTAAAGGTGACATGAAAATTCAATGATAAAGGGGACAAAAGCTTTTAATATTTATTTTTTTTTTTTTTTTTTTTTTTTTTATTTTTTGATTCATGGACCCGCAGCCGCTACCTGCGGTGCGCACGGCTAGAAACCACGCTCCTCATGCGATGGCGCCGCAAACCACACAGGAGGGTTCAACCACCCTTAATGTGACAGGGTGACAGGCAACACCTAGCGGTCTTGGTGGGAATTGAACTCAGGACCTATCGGTCCCGGGCCACCCACCTCAACCGCTAGGTCATCCCATGGGGACAAAAGCTTTTAATATTGCTTACACATCACATGGCTAAAGGTGACATAAAACTTTAATAACAAAGGGGACAAAAGCTTTTAATATTGCTTACACATCATATGGTATCCTATGTATTTATTTAATGTGCATGGTACGTAGTGGGATCTAATGTCCTCTATTTAATATACACATTACATATCATTTTTAAAAAAAAATCTTTAATCTTTATATTTTCCATTAGTAAAGATGTCTAGCACTAAAAGCTTTTCATCATAGTCAGAGTTAGATTTAGATGAGGTTTCTTTCCAATTCTCAAAATTTAAATCAATTGCGAGATCGGATTCATTAATAAAATCATTAAGTTGATGACATCATTATGACGTTGACAGATGGGAATGTGCAAGACTCTTCCGTTCAAACCCTAACCAGGTATATGGTCTGATGATGATTGAGGGATTTAGAAGTGGCTCAGACATTTCGACTTCTTTTTCTGCATTTAAGACCAGTGAATTTGACTTGTCATTCAAACAAGTGTTGACTATATTGAGTCGTCCAAAACGAGGACTTCTACCAATCGTTGAGTGCCGCCGTTCATATAAATTCAAAGTAATCTACTAGTAAATATGAACATATTTTGCGTACTGTTCAGCGCCCAGTTATAAATGGTAATCATTCAAGATCTACACAGATACCTGAGAGAGTTATATTCCACTTTATATTCTGTACTATTCAATCATCAATATCTAACCAGACAAATGGAAAGACAATGCATTAAGCTGACGATTGTTGTAAAGCAAGAAAGCAGAAAAAAGAAATCATTTCTCTTTTCTTTTTCTTAACGATTTTGTCTCGCTCTATGTTACAGAGTTATTATCGAGCAACCAAACTAAAAATATATAGGAATAATGGAATGATGCATGCATGCATGCATTCCCTTCATCTGCATTCTTTTTGTGAGCTCACAGCATCTCTTTCCACTCCACCATATCAAAATCGAAAGTCATGTGTGAAATCTCCATCTTTTTCATCATCATCAGCAGCAGCAGGAATAGTGGTAGTAGTGGTAGTAGTCTTCTCTATGAGTTCTTTAAACAAAGACGACTGGAGGAGTAGACTTAGAGCTGTAGGAGATGTTGCTTTGTTCCAAGGGCTGAGAGGCATTTTCCTTTCAATAATCTCATGCTTCTCAGATATTGCAGGATTCTGTATAGTGAAAGAATTAGCATTTGCCAAATTTCTCTCTTTCTTTACTTCCAACTCACCTAGTGGAATCATCGCGCTGTCTGAGTTCTCACCAGACTTTAGCCATCTCATGTATGAGCTGAGATCAAAGTTAGTCACTGCATTGATTCCTCTGTATTCAACAGCTGCAACATCATAAGCATGTGCAGCTTCTTCTTGAGTGCCTACAATGCAATGTCTCAGTTTGAAGCTTACATGATTCAAGAAAGATTTAGAACTCACCCACTCACTCACCATAAGTACCAAGGTAGAGATACTTGTTCCCAAAAACACGGCCTATCCTTGCCTCCCACCTTCCGTTATGATGGTGCCTTCAGTTTCAACAACAGCACAAAAATCAACTAAAAGGGAGCAACAGAATGTGGAATGAAAATCTGAAAAATGTGCAGCACCTCGCAACGCCTCTGTACTTGGATGCGTCTCTTGAGGAACCGCTGCTTCTTCTGTATCAAACAATACCATATGAGAAATGTGTGGACAGAAGAAATGTATGAAGGCGAAACTTGAGTGATTGATGAGTTGCCTTCTTAGAGAGGCCAAGTATTCCTCCTTGGTCACAGTTTGCATCATCTCTATATCCTTTTCGTAATCAGATATCTGGAAATTTGTGTATGTTGAGGCACCCCAGTACTTGATTGCAGCCAAATCATACACTCTTGCTGCAGCTTCTTCATCATCATATGCTCCTGAAATAATTGGAACCTCTGTTAAGCTTTAATCAGTAAGTAAAAGTCAAAGTTTCATGAACTCACCAAGATACACTGCTCCACACCGACAAATTCAGATCAGATGACATAAGCACAGAGAAAACAGCATGTTAGTATTGAAAAATAATGTTAATTACCATTATGTTGAATAGTATTCAAAACAGATTAATGAACCTTGTTTCCCTTTCTTTTTTTGTGATTCATTCCAAGACCCTTTATCCCATAGATGAGCTTCAAATCGCCCCGTCCAGCGGTGTCTGAAGAAAAAGAAACAAGATTAGATCTTTGAATAAGCAATCAAGAAGAATAGTATGAGAAATAGAAACACCTGCTGACTCCACGAAATCTTGAACTCCTCTTGACTGTGGTAGTAGTAGTAGCAGCAGTAGCAGTTCGATCGAAGTGGGATGTTTTGGGAAGGTCGCTAAAGAGTGTGGCTGAAGAAGGAGACCTGCGGCGCCTCTTCGAGCACTTAGTGTCTTGAGCATCAGCTTCAGCCATGGAGAATACAAGTTTCTGTGCAGAACTATACATTATTACAACATATGTTTTTGATACCTCCTAGAACGCATGCAGGTTGTTATAAATGTGGTGACGTTCGACGTCGTTTAGTTGTTTTTTTTTTTTTTTCTTCTTGTTGTTACAACTTGTATTGATGAATAAAGACATGAAAAATCGATGATTACAGTATCCCTTTTTTGTCCGGTTAGTGATGGATATTTAGATTATCAAACTTGTGACCGACAGATGGTACTGTTGTAAGTCCCACAAAACCAACGTCACTGGTCAAGGAATTAACGTCATTACCAATGCCTCTCAACTAACTTATCTAATACCCGACAAAACATATGAACTGAAAAAAGTTGGTTATATTAAGAAGAGAAACACTGTTGAAGCAAAACATGTGTTTGTATTATCTGAGGTAAAAAGGCTGATGCCGAATGCAAGCAAAGCTTAAGTAGATCTAATTCGCGACAAATTGGTTAATCAAACTTATGGCTTCCGTTGGATTGTTCGTCTTATTTTGGCTTCTTCACTTCTTTCATGTTTGCTTAATCCAACCATGGGATTTTAAGGAATAATAATATTGTGAAATTTGAAAAAGCGTGCAAAAACACAGCACTAGGAATGAACATAAACAAAATCAAGACTACAATATTGAACCCAGTTTGCAAGAAGCAAACAATATGTCAAGAGATAATAACTTAATAAGTAATGTCAAAAAGAACGCAAAAAAACAGCAGTAGGAATGAATATAAATTAAATCAAGACTATAATATTAAACTCAGTTTGCATGACGCAAACAGCATGCGGGATAATAAGCTACATGTGCATAAATATTGTACTATTAAAGAAGGAATGTCTCTGATTTTATTCATGTTGTCTAAGATTGACAGTGTGAATATTAATGATATTCACCAATACAATAAAGAGAATGATATTAATGAGACAATACAATATCAATGAGAATTACCTACAAGACAGACATCCTCAAAAGAATCAACTAACTGTTGGGAACAAATGACATGATAATGAATAAAATCTACCAGTGCTGTATTGTGCCTATGAGGGAGGTTCCCCTGCCGAAGACAAAAACTCCGGGCCGAGAACCACAAAGAATCGCCGTGCAAGGTGGCCCCATTTTGGGGCATGCACAAAAGAATGACTTTACTTCTAATATTGGGTTAGGTTGCAAGGTGGCCCCTTCTTGTTCTGATTCACCGTAAAGAATGTCATCACCCAAGTTAGGTTGCAGAGCGGTCAAGTTCGACCACAGTAGTATCTAATTCAGTTTGATTTTCCATCACACCTAAAACTGACATTACTCCACCTTTCAGTTGCTACTGCCTTAGTATTCTGTCAACTCGTGCCGATGCCTCTGATCTGTGTGCAACTCTCCATGTTTTCCTATAACTGAACCTGGCATTTTCTTGAACTTAATGGAAGGAATGGAACTTCCTGCGGCTGGCCTGTCCATTGAGGAACTAACCGTATCTTCTTCAGATTTAGTACAACGGTGGGATGATGGTAAGCTCCTGCAGCACATTTCTAGCTGATGCCTTTTCAGTCGCTTGAGACCCTAAAAAAAACAAATATAACATTTCAGTTAGAAAACAACTTTACTTTCCATTAAGAAACACCATAAATTGGTTCTAAAAAGCTGCATAAAATGCAGCAGAAATGCCAACTTAATCGAACACTAGCAGTCCCAAATGATAAAACTACTTCTACACATTATGTATTGCAAAACATGATCTGACAAAGTAAGTGTAATAAGGCAACAACTTATTACAAGCAAGACGTTTTTAGCCATTATATACTGACCAGGGTTCCATTAGATACTCTCAAACCTCACAAAAATGTCGTCCACTCTATTCTAGAAAATCCTTAATACATGCTTTGCAGTTACATATATCTCCTGAGAGATTATGGTCCTGTTTTTGCCAAAGCAGGTCTTCTCCAACTTTTGATCTATTTTCCTTCTTTTCGTTTTTTCGTGGTTAAGGTGGAGAGGGAGTGTTGTACTGGATGCTGAGCCTTGGGGTGGGGGAGGTTGTGACTTCAATGTCATTATAGTTGCCTTGATATACTTGAGGTTTATACATGCAGCCTGACAAATGCAAAAACTATACATCTCACAACTAAGACAAGTAAGTGCGGTACCTGATGGTCAACCTTTACAGATGCAAAATCACGTGCAGTTTTCCTTTCCACTTTGTTGGAAGATCTTCGTTTAACTCTGAATATTTCTGAATCAGACTCCTCATCTACATTGGTTGTATTTCTAATGCTCACCTCCTGAACGACTTTCCTTTTTGATCTAGGTTTTCTGTACAACGGTTGGGAAAGTTTAGTGTCATTTACAAGAAATTCCTTGGAAGGTATTGCAGCTAAACTATTTCCCAAGTTGGAGATGCCACAACCCTGCTCAACCTGCACAGGTAGACAGGTAAGTTCGAGCATCACCTATCAGCACTTTCTTCAATGATTCTTCAGTATAAGAAAAACATTATAAACAATGCTGAATCTTACTTTAGCAATCATGTTGCGACTTTTAGTTGATTTCAACGGTAACAAACTAGAAACAGATGCATCAGAAATTTCAGGCCTACTAATTTCAGTACAATCGGTTAAGGCAGATTGGCATCCAGAGCTTTCTTTGTTTGATTCAAAAGAAATCTTTTCATAAGGGACATAGCTATCATTTTCAGCTCCAGAGAAAATGCGAGATAGCAAACCAAAGTCATCACTCTTCTCATAGTTTTGCTCAAACTCCTGCAATACATCCTCTTCCTCCTCAAACTGTCTGGCTGCTGCTTCCATTTTCAGGATGTTTTCCCTTACGGTAAGGGTTATCGTCCCTCCACAGGGCCAATTAAGTGATTTGGTATCTAATATGGACCAGAAAAATGCATAAATATTCTGGCAAAGGATATTATGAGATAAATATTAAAGATATAAGAACACTGTTATACCGTGGCGGAGGCATACAGTGTGCAAGTAACACTGGCAATTTAGATATGCCACATAACAGTCACGTTTGCAAAGGCTGCAGAGAATTGTTCCGTGGGAAAAATAAGAAATACTTGTGCATGCTCTGGATTTCATCAGACACCATCTGGCACGATGCTGAAACCGGATCAAATTGATGAAAGAAGCCTTTATGCTTGTCTGAGATTTCAAATTACACTGTGCCTCATCAAGTTCAGGTCTTGCATGAAGTAACACAGCTTCTTTGCACAGAAGCTCCTCGTAGGGTAGAAGAGGTGTCCTGCTGAGCAGAGCATAGCGCCGACTGGCAATTGATCCCAAGGGAAACCAATCGCCTATTGCAAAGTTAACAGCTTCACCACAATTAAAACCTACATATAAAAAATAATCATACATTATCAACGGAGGAAAAAAAAATACAAGAGCACAAAAACGCTGCATAACGATTTTAGACCTGCAGCAGCATATTTATCACGTACCGTGACTAAATCCTGCATGATAAGCTCGAGGGAAAGTTATTACAAATTCCCCAGGGTTCTGTACGGCTTTGTAAACAGGAACATCATGTTCTAACAATATTTTTGGTGGGAAAAGTGTAGTCTTCCCTAGAAGAACATCAAAAGCTCCATCCTCCCCATCAACAGATAAGATATCATGAGCATAGACATGATCCTTGACGGCATTTTCAAAATCAATAGCTGCATGACCAGGAATGCCATACCAAGTTTTCGCAGCCCCAGAATGATGATAATTGATGCTGTGAATACATAAAACAATGATTAACAAAAATAAAGAATCATAACGAGCAACAAATCCCTTGAGTAGAAAAAAAATAAAAAATACCTATAAAGGTAATGATCTTCCACGTGCCAAGCAAAAATGCTAAACAGCATCCCTATGTAAAGCATAGGTTCAGTGACTCCCTAAAAGGAAACACATATTAGTAAGAAAAATCACAAAACAAAGTTGAAATTGTTTTGAGCCACTGATTAGCACATACCGGGATTTCCTGCTCAAGAAGACGCAAAGTAGATTTTGGCATCCGAGGGATTTTCTGAAAACAAACACAATATATAAGATACTACTGAAATAGGCTAGAGTGAAACAGAAATATTATTTTAAGATGCAAGACATAAAAGAGAAATGTCCAGATGAATGATTTAGGGGAAGAGACTGGAGATTAGAGATCACGACTACACGCATTCTCTATTTCTCTGGAAAAAGGAAACCACCATACGCATTTTCTTCAAAATAGAAATGGGACCCTGGTATATTCTTAATTTTATCATACAACAAAAACATGACAACAGGAAAAAAATGGAAACGATTGTGAAATGTTGTTCTACTACCAAAAACGTCCAGAACAATTTTTGAAAGGGGATTCTTCATCAGTTCTATAAGCATCAAGATCCTGTCAGACAAATTCCACTTGAACAGGAAAAAATGAAACCTTTGTTATGAAAAGAACACCTTCAAATTCCATCTGCTTTTTCCAAGTGGATCAGTTGGAGAAGATGAGAATGCACTGCCATCAACATCGCATGCATATTCGACGCTTTCAGTCTTGCCACATGCTATCTCATTCCAAAATTCTTTTTCCATGAAAGCAGCAGGAAGGTTTCCAACACTACCATATCTACGAGCAAAAGTCTTGTTTGCCATCTTCTCGAAATCATGAAATGAATAGTTTCTGGAAAACAGCACTCAAGTTCAAAGCTCAAAAGGACAACAAAATTGTAGTACAATAATCTCATAAAGTTGAGGAAAAACTCACATCCCACTCATGAAAAAGGTGACCTTGTCCTCACTATCCCATTCAGCAAAACGAAGTGGTTGTACCCTAGTTGTAAAACTAAAACCAGCCTTCTCTCTCGTAAGAACCACACCAGCAGGTACAGAAGCATTTACAGGGGATACGATCTTGCAAATACCTACAGATTGAAGCATAATTTTAGGTGTCTGCTCTTTCCAGAAGAAGAATAAACGCTAGGCATGATGAGGAGGAAAAAAGTCGAGATCTTAGAAACACAAGTCCTTATAAAAGCAAGTAGTTAGTTTGCCATTTATAATTAGGCCAAATACTAAAATACAGAAAACAAGTATCAGATCATTGGAATCTTCAAAACTCAATCCAATTCAATAACACTACAAAAATAATTTCAAATGCAATAAGCAAAAAATACCATATTTTGAGGCTTCTGGAGCTATCTTTTGGAGATAAACTAAAGGATTCTGAAATTCCTCTTTAGTTGGACGATAAACAGGGCACTCTGGAACTTTATCTGTCCATTCAAGGTCTGAAATATCAAACTTAGCCACCTTGCTCTTTGAGAAAACATCTTTCGAAATGGAACTGTGGCCAAATTTCGAATAGATGTCAGGATAATGATGCAAACTCACACCACACGGAGCAGAAGTTCTTAAAGCATCACCACCACTCCTATTCATGATTTTGCTTACACCATAAGATTCATTTCCTGTTTCTGTTTTCCTCCTTTTTAGCATTTTATGTTTTAAAAATTCCAGTTTAGCTTCTCTAGAAGAGTAGGCCCTTCCCTCCACCTGCAAAATAATAGCATAAGCATTAGGGATTAAGTTTACAGAAGCATGAAGCAATTTTGAAATGAAGCACGCAGTCAGTACATTCACATTAACCAGAATGCACCAAACCTGCTGCACACATAGGAAATGAAAAGGGCTTAAAAAACCATTCTAATTGGATTAATTTATCATATCTTCACCAAAATATCATTTAAAACATGCTATACCCAGATCTGTTACGGATAAAACATGTAAGAAACAACATTTCCTTTCTGACTATATGATATCATCAACTGGGTAAGTGCTGTGGCATATATCTGTAATCACTAAAGCTACAAATATATTTAGTTGAAATTGAAAAAAGAAATACCAGAATGAATAGTTTATTCAAAAGATGATGAACCCAAAAAATATGCTGATAGCATGATAAAGTAGCTCCAAGTAGATTGTAGAATACTTATCCTAATATCGCCTCCATTATATCAAAGAATAAGAATACAATAAACTCTTTCAAGATGAACTATGCTAACAGATCGACGAACTTGAATTGTCTGTGTCTCCATACCAATTAGAATAGTCAACACTGTTTTAGAAAAGGAAAAGGTCAAACATAGAAAATGGAAATGGAAAATAAAATTTAAATTTCCAGAAGAAAAAAACGTATATACTGATTTTTCCAGAATGGAACATCTCAAAAGTTCATTGAATTGAACAAATTTGAAAAGGTAAGCCGGCGAGACCTAAAATAGGCGCAGAAAGCAGAAAAGTTCCAAATATAAAAACTTTTTGCATGTACTTAAAAATTTGAAAAACATGAAGAAAATAGTAAGAACGAAAGAGCAACAAGAAAAAAGCACTCAAAAAGAAACATAGGAGACATATAAATTAACAAATCTCAGATAAAAATACATTCGGAAGAAACACCGATCCAGATGGGAAAAATGAAAACAGGTCAAAGAGGAGGCGCCAAATAGAGAACAGTTCTCATATAATTTATTCAATTTGAACAGGAATCAAATGCCTGATTCTTAGCTACAGCAGCCACTCTTCCAATGCAGAATTACTGTTAGCGACCCCAACATATTTTCTTCCCAGAAAAAACAGAAGTTTCTAATCTCTAAGAAACAAATCGAAGCTGATCTTCAATTTTTGGCACATAAGAAACTGATCTTGAGTTAGTCCAGAAATCAACCATGAACACACATTAAACACACATCAATCACCATCTCATCCGAAATTGTTCTTCTTCCGCCTTCCGTCTTCCCTAACTTTTCTTCTCCAAAAAAAAACCCAAACAAACGAACAGGCTCTAATATAGAACCCGCATTCTCAAAATAACTCCCAGACCGAGTCAAACTCCGGGATCGAAGCCACGCGAGTCGCGTGCAAAAAATGAACCAGAATAATGAGTTTGCTAGTACACAGAAAATGCCAAATTCCCGCGAGTCGACTTGCCGGCGATTCCGTGACGTGTAGGGAGAGAAAGATGATAGGGAAAGAGGAGTAGAGAGAGAAAGAGGTTGGTGGTGGAAGGGATTAGGAAACTGAAAATTGTAAGAGAGAAGAAGAATGATTTATTGTTTATAGTTTCGATATATACTGTCATAATAATTCGTTAATTACAATTAATTACAGCGAGGAGTGGCAATTAGGAAGCGAATAAAGGCGTTGGTAATTATAATTATATATAATTACTTATAATGCAAAAATATAATATTCTGATGTAAAGATAAAAGAGGGGGAGGAAAGAAGTGTGAACTTCGAAGGAAAGTGCTAGTTGTTAAGGTTCGTTCAACCAAAAGCCTGCCGGCAATTTAACGCGCCGTCTGACTGGTCTAGTGAAATGCCGGTTATACCCCTCGGATAAATGACGGTGTTACGGATAAATGACGGTGTTACGGATAAATGACGGTGTTATTGAAGAATTTGGGTGAGGCGGAGGTTGGGAAATGAGCACGTGCGTTGGTGTTTGTGGGCCGTCAGATCTTCACGTTGACTCGGGCCGTCTTGATTTCTATGAACGGTCGAGAAACGAGCCCACACCTTGGAACTGGGGGAAAACGGCTCACATGTCTATTTAAGTTTGCGCATTTGACACGTGTCCACACACCGATTTGACCTAATCTTTTGTCGATTAAGGGGTGTATGGAATAGCTTAAACTTTTTTTAAGTGCTTAAATTAAAGAGAAATTGGTAAAAGTGGCTTATTAGAGAATTTAGAGTGTGTTTGCAAAAACTGTTTAAAAGAAGAAAAAGTTGAAAAAATAGTGTTTGCAAAATTTATACTATAATAACTTATTTTGTGATTTATAAGTAAAATGTCAAATCATAGCTTATTCGAAATTACAAATATGCCATTAAGTTGGAGAAGTTGGTAAAAACCAACTTGTAAAAACCAACTTAAACAACTTCAACTTATTCAACTTAAATGTAGAGAATTTTTCCGAATTTAAGTTGTTGAAAACACTCAAAAACAGATTTTCCTTAAATTAAGCTATAAGTTTAATAATTTAAACTTTTGCAAACACCCACTAAATCCGCCGCTCAACTGCCCCCCTCTTTTTCGTTTTTTACCTTTTTGTCTTATGAGAATCTTGGATTTATATTGCAATTGCCATTTCGTGTCAATTTTATTGCATAATTGTGCCTAATTTATCTATGCAAAATCTTACCTTAAACAGAACAAAGACCCACCCCAAGTTAGGGTAGGGTAGATTTGAAAATTAAGATTTGAAAGTTGGATTCGTGTTCATTTATGAAAACTGAAGAGAGGCGCCAACTTTTATGAAGGGGGTGGATGAAGAATTAAATAGAAAATAAATATATATATATATATATATATATATAGATACCCTCTGTCTTATAGAAAATATCTTTTTTCTATGAGGACATGGAGATTAAGAAAATGAAATTAAAGGGTACATATTATTTGACTTTTTAACTTTTTAATTTTGATTTACATATTATTTATTTTAAAAAAAACTTTTTATATAAAACGACTGGAAAAGGAAAATACTAACATACTTTAAGTATTAATAAGGGTATATTGAATAGTGACGGCGGGTGGATAGTTGTGATTGAAGTTTGTGCGGACCAACGAGAAGAGAGGAGAGGGAAAAAACGTGGCGGGTAAAGTGGGGGCCAGGACAGATGTAGGTGGCAGTTAAAATCGGTTCACGATTGCTACGTGATGCCCCGCTGCCACCTCTTCACCACCACAATTCTCTCTCGTCTCTATAAATACATACCCACCACTTTTTTTCAGATCTCCTCCTTATGTGTAGACATGTTTATTTTTAAGAAATAGTCTGAACCCGTCGATTTACGGTTCGATTTTGATGTGTTTGTTTTTAAACTGTAAAATTGTTGGTTTTAAACAGTTAATTCTAAATTAGGATAAAATCGATGTTTTCACCTATTGAAACGATTCATGACCACCTCTTCAACAAATATGATAAATGAACTTTAAATTAATATATATATATATATATATATATATATATATATATATATATATAGATATCTATGGTTCTATTCTTTTAATTTTCAGTTTATTGAACATGGTACTTTTTATTAAGACACAAATCTTACTAATTTTGGTATTTTAGAGTGGTTTAAAAAAGGAAGAATATTTTACTCTAAATTGTATAATTGCAAATTACTACTAATGAAAGATATTCAAGTTTTGTAAATGATTCTTAGACTGCTTCAAATCCAAAAGTATATACTACGTATTTTTTTTAATGAATTAAAATTAATTTAATAAATAAGAAAATGTTACTTAGAAAAACCTGAAAATGGACATGTCTACTTGTCTGTAGCAAAATACTGATTTTGGGTATAGTTACCTAATAGTTGCCAATTTTTTATTTTATTTTCATGTAACTTGGGTTTTTGAAACATTATTATGTACAATCCGCCTAGTTACGGAAATTATCTTAATATGGAAAGTGGAATTGAACCCCCATAGTAATAATAATAAGTAAAAGAAAATATGATATCGAAGGTACATAAAATTTAAATTCAGTTTTTGTTCAATTTATTGAAAAGTGTTCCTCCGTGACCAATTTGTTCATTTATACTAAGCTAGAATTGTACGATTTTGATATCTAGAAGGAAGGGAATTTCAAGAAAAGAATCCTTGAACAGTGGGCAAATGTAGACATGCTTATTCTCGATTTCGATATAATTACGATTCGAAATCATTTGTTATGGTTTATGAAAAACTAAAATTGAAACCGAGCTGTTCATAAATAGTTTATGGTTCGGTTTGAAGTCGCTGGTTCTATTAATTGATTTTAGAATTTTCTAACTTTTTTTACTAAATTAATTTTAATTCATTATAAAAATTAAAAATTACTCCCTCCGTCCCAGCACAAGTGACACAAATATTTTCGGCGCGAGAATTTATGCGGTGGAAGATAAAGTATGAGAGAGAAATTTATAATAAAGTATGAGAGAGAAGATGAGTGAGATTGTGAGAAAGTAATTGATAAAGTAGGAAAGAGAAATAATAAAATAAGAGAGATAAATGATTAAAGTAGGAAATAGAAATGAAAAAGTATGAGAGAGAATTGATAAAGTAGGAGAAAATTTATGATTTTTTTTAAAATTATTTCCATTTTTGGAAGTGTGTCACTTGAGACGGGACGCCCGAAATGGAAAGTGTGTCACATGGAGCGGGACGGAGGGAGTACTTTTTTTGAATTCGAAACAAGTCTAAAATTAATTATAAATAAAAAAATAGTATAATATATATATATATATATATATATATATATATATATATATATATATATAATGTATTTCATCGCTTCCAGTGTTGATTCTCAATTATCTTTATATTTGAAAGAAAATTTATGTTCTTATTGTTATTTTTTCTCAGTGTACCAATTATTGAACAATATTTGATATTCTAACTTTTCAATGAAAATGTTTTAACATTTTTCGCCTCACATATTTTCTAGAAAAATATTACTCCCTCCGTCCTGTTTATATCATTTGATTTCTTTTTAGAACAAATACTAAGAAAATTGATTTAGTTGTATACTTTATGCGTTATAATTGTATTAAGAAACTAACACAATTTTCGAGGAATGATTAGTGGAAATGAATGAGAATTCATTCAAAATTTATTAAGGCATAATTGAGACAATTATTTTTCTTATATTGTGATTAAAGAAATGATTTAAAGTTTCCAAAAGTTAAAAATCATAATTTTCTTAGTTCGTAAGAGAACGAAATTGTGTGAGAGATAAACTTTTTGGAGAGAGAGTGTGTATAAGAATGTGGGGGTGGGTAATGAGTAATGAGTGACTATCTCATTTATTAGGGGTGGAAATCGGTTCGGTTCCGGTTAACCGAAACCGAAGTGAGTCAAAAAGGGTAACCGGAACCGAAACCGATCGGTTCTTCAGTTAACCGAAACCGAATTCGGTCCAGTTCCGGTTCTTTAGTCAATAACCGAAATTTTTTTTTCAATCATAAAGCCATAAACAGAAACAGAATTGATAAACAATCAATTTCAATTGATTTCAGAGAGAGATAGAAACATAATTCAATTTCAATTGATTTCAATTGATAGAAACAGAACCGAATTGATAGCCATAAACAATCAAATTCACGCAGCGAAATGGGTAATTGACACGGTGCCGGATCTGGTTGACGAGGGCGAGGGGACGAGACGAGGGGACGGCGACGACGGGGACGCGCCGGACGGCGATGAGGACGGGCCGGACGGGACGCAGTCACGCAGCGCAGGCCGAACTCCGAAGAAGAGAGCGAGAGAGAAGTCGGGACTGGACGGGAGTCACGGGACACAGGGCCGCGCCGCCGCGGGACGGGACGAGACGGGAGTCACGGGACGCCGGTCGCCGGGGACGAAACTCAGGCAGCCGCGGAGGGCGGAGTCGCCGGAGAGAAGTCAGAGGAGGAGACGAGGTCGTCGAAGTCTAGATCTGTTGTGAGTCTTGTGACTGTGTCTGTGATTTTGTTTTGTGAATTCAATTGAATTTGAAGACTGAAGACTCGGTTAACCATCGGTTACTAAATTAACCGATCGGTTAATCGAGAACCGAACCGCCGAAAGAAGAGGGAACCGAACCCGGAATCGAAATCGAAAATTCGGTTTCGGTTAATCGATAACCGACGGATTCGGTTTCGGTTTTCGGTTATCCCGGGGAACCGAAAACCGATTTCCAGTCCTATCATTTATTAATAGAGAGTGTTTCTTGCCATTAAATGAAACAGAATATATTATTGGGGACGTCCCGAAAATGAAAACAAGACAACATTAATGGGACGGAGGGAGTATTCATTTGCAAATATATAAACTCCAATAAAATGTGTGGACTACATTTAATTACCAACTATACAAGTGATACGTTTCTGAAAAATTGCAAAAATTATGTGGACTACATTTAATTACTAAAAAGTCGAATAATCAACTCTATATTCTTAATTTATGTGTCCAAAAAAACGCATCGCTATGGAAGGAATACCACATAAAATCTCACTAGTATGAAAAAATATCTATTCTTTTGTATGACGAGTAGGAGCGGATTATGAATTAAAAATTAGATAGAGAAATATGCGATTACAGATCAAGGAGAGAAAATTATTTTGGGAATTGCGTTTAGATGCAGATTCAAAAGTGTGGAATGAAATTTTGATGGGTGTTGGTGTTGCATTGTATTTTGACATATGGACATAAGGGGCGCAAAAATCGTACAAACTCCTAGTTTGGTGAGACATCCGAATCTATGCATACTTTTTTCACGTTATAAGCATATTCTTCGTACCATTTATTTTATAAAACTCGATAACTTTATAATTATATCCTTAAACATAAAACATACAAATAAGGAATATGCATTAGAGAGTCCTATATAGCATCTCCAATCTAAGTCATTCAATTAATAAGATGAAGAATGTAGACCATAAATTAATTCATAGTTCTTCTTTGAAAATGAGAAAAATTAATTACACTAGACTATCTAAATGTTTTTTAAAAAAAAAGTTAACAATATCATTTTACACGTGACGTCTACTTAAAAAAATTGATATTAGTTTGACAAATAAATTAAAAATAAAATTATAATAATTAAAGTTTGAAAGAGCTTTAATTTAAGAATTAAGAAAATGCAGTTATATGCAATAAAGAATTTCTTCCGACGCCCAAAGGGGAGAGAATGCGAAACTGTTGGTTGGTAGAGAGGAGTATAGAGGAACTTTCGGGTTTCACAAGACCTTTTCACTTCCGCCCAAATCATTTACTTTCAACAGTCGCCAAAATCCAAACCTTTGAAAATTCAGTTCAATTATCTCACCTCTATCGTGTTAATATACCCTATTAATATACATACCCTGCTGCCTTTTTACGTGTCTTATCTTGATTGGGTATGAATGAATCTTTATTAAATTCAATCTAATGTACCATCTACATCTTATAAAATTAATTAAATTTGTAATCATGGAATTTCAACCATCTTCAAACCAAATTCAATTCCGAAGAATATTTTAGACACTTGGAATATTCTCATTTGCTCACAAAACTAATAGAATTGTTTATTATATTGTTTATTACTGTTATTATTAGTTAGTCGACTTTGAATAATATTGTGTTATGTTGGTGGCTCAAATCCTAATCTTTTTAAGAAATTGAGTCCTACTCACATCAAAGATGATGATCATTATAGAGATAGATTTACCTAATTATTTAGGTTTGCTTCTATGTATCATAGCTTACATGTTATGAGATTAGTTAGTTGGACTAATTGATCATGTTTTTTGTTTGGATATGTGCTTTGGGCCTATGATTTTCTCATAGTGTTATTATTTGTTATTGTTTCCGTTGGGTTCCAAGAACCCGATCGTCACACTTTGGAGGGTCCGAAGATCCTAAGAAGTGGTATAAGAGCCAATATTTGGCTCGTGTGACTTGATGACAATAACAAAGATAGTGGTTAGAGAAATTTAGAGGCTTTTGAAGGAGGTGGAGCATGTGGAAAGGATGAAGCACCTTGAAGTAAAGCTCACGTTATCGGGATACCGTTTTGCTAAGGAAGATTCCAATTTTAAAAATTTAAGATGATACTGCAGATGTTCAAGCAGTCTTCGACTTTGTTGGTATTCTAATTTGGATTAAGCTCATTGAGACTTTTGCGGAGGCAGTTGAGCCAGATCGTTATTTGTTTGCCATTGGAGTTTTCGTCGATGTGAAAATTTGTTATGATGGATTGAATATTGAAGTTTTCACCACAGTGGAGATTATTATGTTGGTGACTCAAATCCTAATCTTTTAAGGAAATTGAGTCATATTCCACATCAAAGAATGAATGATGATGATTATTGATTTCACCTAGATATAGATAGTTTACCAAATTATTTAGGTGCTCTTCTATGTATCATAATCCACATGTATAAATTAGCTGGACTAATTGACTATGTTTTTTGTATGTATGCGATTTTGGGCCTACAATTTTCTCCTTATTTTATTCTTTGTTATTGTCTTCGTTGGATTCCAAGAACATGTTCGTCACACTTTAGAGGTACAAAATTCCTAACATGTTGTATAACCAATTGAAGGTCTAGGCTGCAGCTGAACATTTGAGTTGCCAATTCTTACTTACTTTACAGTCAAAATGACTTTCATTTTACCATGTGTATTTATTACATGTAAACTAATTAATTTAACGTTTTTTTAATTTAACCTGCAATTTATCATTAATTTGTTTTGGTCAACAACAATAACTACTTTGTTTATTATTGTTAGAAAATTCAACCAACTAAATAGATTCTATAATGATGTTAACAGTAGCAACAACAGTTAGACGCGTTCACATTCATTGCATTACATTCATGCATCATTTTTTATTGTCATTACTCGTAACGATGAACCTCATGCTATTTTACTTATTTAACTTTCATGAAGGTTGTAACGATAAATGTATAGTAGGTTGGGACCGCCGGCTCTTAAAACGTGCAGAATTTCTATTTTTTTATAATTATTTCTTTTAGATGTGAACATTAGTCTAAATCTTTTGGGAAATTAGCGTTCAACTTAATAGCATTTGGACGTATCTTGAAAAGACTCAATTAGATTAATGATATTATTATAGTGAAAATTTGTATGGATAGTAATGGATTTTTGGCTAAAATTCATTAAAGAAATCTAAGAATTTATTGGGAATGCTATAAGATTGATTCCTATTTTTGTTCATCTTCTAACTAACCTCTTTTTGTAAGTGTCGGATTGTTATAAAAGTTGTTACGTCTTTCATGTGGGATCGGGACTTTATCATTTGGCTTTCTAAACTTACTATACCAAATTCACAAGTCTCATATAGTCATATATATAATATAAATACATGATGTGATGTATAATTAATTAAGATAATGAACATAGAAAAATTAACAAATTAATTAATCCTTTATAATTGGAATGGATTCCGCTTAATGAGTCAACAAGACTAGTAGTATAAAATTAAGATAAGGTGTGTAGCATGGTCCAAACAAATATAACTTCTCAAAAGTGCGTCCGTGACAAAACTTACTTCTAAACAGTTGAAGCAGGTCTCCAGATTAGGACAACTTGTACTTAACAGAGACAAGAGACAAACCTAGCTAATTTACATGTATATTTGTATATAGTATATATAAAATATAATATGTATATATTGTGTGTATTATCTTGATCTACCTTTTTGTGTGGCTGGAGACGAAAGGCTAATTTCTTGGTTTTATATAAAAATAAGGCCCGACATATGCTTTCTAATTTCTATAGATATCTATATATTTCCACTTTATATTAAAAAATTATATAGAAATACAAGTATATTGCATATATGGGATAAATAACTATTCTTGTAGTAAACACCTGATATCGCACATCTTGTTCATAACAAAAATACAAAAATACATCTTGTTCACGTAATTTCATAAATTTAATTACGTAAAGTACTTTTAGGTCGATCTGAAACTTTTTAAAATATGTCTTAAGACATGGTTGTATATGCACCAACAAAAATACAAAGCATCAACAAATACAGAATTAACTTCACTCGAATTATGTTACACAAATTGGTGGAGTTAATTTTATAGTCATCTAAAATAAAGTCGTTTCATATGTGTAAATCCACCAAAAGAAAAGGCTAAATCATAAAACATAACTAAAAGTGAGCATAAAGATATGCTGTCTGAAGCTTTACATAGCAATATAATTAAGAGATGTTTCATGTTCTCACTAAAACCAAAACATTCGGCACCCTTTGCTACGGACATTTTCTTCTATCCATCCCAGAATCATGCTTCATTTTGCTTAAGGTTTGGTCAACATAATATTAAGTCTTGAAAATTGACATAAATGAGTTCACAACCAAAAATTACGAGTTCGAATGTACATTCTAATTAGCTTTTCGTTTGTAGGCGACCAAACAAGTCATCAACTTACAAAAAAGAAAAAAAAAATCGGTCAATATTTGTATAATTGACCTGTTCAACGCTAAATCAATGGATTTGATTCACTTGGAAATTAAGAACTTTCTGTTGGGCCCATTAAATCGATAAGAATCCAACATACATCGACCACAATTTATTCAATCAATTACTTCACTTTTCTTTTCATATTATTATTATTATTAATTTTAAATCGATCCTTACGAATATCAAACACTATCAACTCTAGATTAACCATTTACGCAGAAGTGAGTCAAAAATTATTATATTTTCCCCAAGATTTATTACATATAATAAGTGAGTTTCACAAATTCGGGTAACAGTTACACAAAACTCATTTTATAAGTAGCAAATAATAAATATGTTTCTTTTTATAATTATATTAAGTGGAACGGGAAACAACTATTCACATTTTATTGATTAAAAAAATAGTCTTAGTTCGATCAATCTGATATTCTAATCATTATCCTGAGTTTTATTCGTTTGGATTCCAGCTTAATAAACTGACCAACAAACTTTAGTGGAATCAATTATGTTTCAACCAATAATAGTACTTAATTGTGAGAGCTAAATAATGTTATCCCTTACGCAATCTATTCTGTATGATTGGGTTTTGTACGAAGAAGTGGATTAGATTAGATATCCCAATATCAATATGTCACGCTGGAATTTAGATCTACTAATGACACACGTTTTTTGTTTTTTTTTTTCTTTCAAGAAGAGAACCGTAGATGACTGAATTGGGCTTGTTGCATGGAAAGTCCAATGGAATTAGACATTTGTGTTCCTTGAAATCTCCATCTTGGCCTCGTATGGCCATAATTTATCAAAATCTCTATAAATATACAGAATAAGAATTCTTGTTTCTCGCGTTTTATTATATTTATAGAATTAATGTATAAATAACATTACTAGTGCTGTCAAAATGAATGGGTTCATTTAGGGTCGGAACAGCCCATAAATGGACGGGCTGCGCCCAGCACTTTCATGGGCCATTAGACAACACTAAATCAGCCAACATACTCCTTTTTTAAAAAGTATTTTCATCTTTTAGAAATTTCATACATATATTTTATTATATAAATACATACAAAAAAAAAGTCTTGGTATAGTGGTATTATCCCACTTCTAGTTGATAGAGGGCTTTTATTCAAATTTGCTGAGCTACATAACACATAATTTTTCTGGTCTCTAAAATATGTGCACAACCCTAATTGCGGGTTGAAGGGGCCATTTCGAATCAATTTTGACCACTCTAAACATTACACATTGAAAAAACATGATAAGTTATCAGAATAGTTGAGAGAGCGAAGTATGAACATGTATAAATACAGTAATTATGGGCATAGAAAAGGGCCTAAATGAAACTGATCCATCAAAACTATAAAACAAATAACAGTGCTTAGAAATCCCAAGTAGAAAAATAGATTAATTTCAACTTGAATGGACTGAATTGTACCCACTACCCCAACGATGGGCCCCTTCCAAAAGTAATGCCATTTCTCGACTAAAAGGAAAATTATTGTGAGTAGAATCAAGAATGGCACAAAGAAAAACAGATCCAAAAGTATTGAAAAGATTGAGAAAATCAATTCTTGTCAAGAAATCTGCATTTTTTTTAAATCACCAGTCAATTATTCTTTCAGATATGTAGGGCACTAACGTCGACTTTTTCTATCCTTAAGTCTTTGTAAAGATTCAATATGTTTCAACTTTTTATTTTGTTCTTTTCTCTTTGGTGGTGCTTAGGCTTAATATAAATAGGATCCTATACCTATGCAAACACAAGATTGGATTACATTGGGAAAAGGGACTACTTTAGGAGAATATATGTGGGAATGATTGCAAAAATTCCACTTCTTTTAGTAGTATATATGGTCATAGTTTCTTGAGCATATTTGTGCATGTTAGGGAAGAAATAAGTCTTCACATTATTCATCATATTGATATGTAAAGTTGCTCTAGATTTGAGAATATTGCGTTGTGCTCCTTAATTTAATTTAATTGGTCATGCACAACCTCGTGTTTGTAATATATATGTATGACTGTTAATGAAGTAATTGATTATTATATGTTGAGAAATAATAATTTTGAATAATCTCAAACCCCTTACTGATATATGAATCAACCTGTGTATTCGCTTAGATTAGAAATCAGTCGGAGTTTGTATAGGTATACGTACTTATATAGTCATAATAGGTTCAGATCAGGTTGTGACATATTTAGCAGTTCATTCAGGTTGGATTGAACTCAGGTCAGGACATTATCTTATGTTCGTATCTGACTTGTCCTGATCAGCAGATTGATATGCGAGGTACGAGGCGCAGAATTCAAAGAAGATGGTCAACGGAGACGTCCGACCACCAAATCAAGATTGATCAACCACTGAGCGCCAAATTAGCCCTAGTTTCAGAAGGATATAACAATACCTTATTGACCTGTAGAAAACATGAAGCAAAAAGCGACATGTCCTTGATGCATTTATTATTCAAGACCATTGTGAGATTGGAACCAATGAGAAACAAATTTTTGTCCAATGGATCTCTTCTTGCTCGCCTATAAATATGGAGGGACTCTCACTCTTGAGAAGTTACGGAATTTCAATGCGCTCATGCTCTTAGCAAAGAGCAAAGCTCTTAGTCTTCATACTTCTTGTGTTCTTTCATAGAAATTTCCTCAATCCATATTTCTAGTAATCGCTCGTTCATATCAAGAACTTGGAATAAAGAGTATTTCATACTTTTTTAAAGTTAGACACAACCCAAGCCCCATACCTACTTTGTTAAAGTTGGTTTTTGATAAATCGATAGCTTGATAATTTGGTGTTAGATAGTTTGATTGATTGATAACTATTTTCTTGATTGTAAGATCTGTATCTTAAAGGTCTTCAAGATTTGATAGTGAATATCTGCAAAGGCAAACAGTGAACGTAGGATCTTATGAATCCGAACCACTATAACTCGTTGTGTTATTTACCTTCTGCAGTTCTGTCATCTGTATAAATATTTTTACAAAGTATAAGTTTTCTATCAGTTTGAACATATAAGCTAAAATCAGGCTGTACATATAAGCTAAAACACTCAGATAATCATTGTTTGATAAAAAAAAAATTCACACTAAGTAAAGGACTCACACTTTCCGCACGCACTAACTTACCCATACTCAGTCAGGCTTATTCTTAATCTACATGATTTAGGAGTTCTCTCTGGGACTCAGGTCTAATCACATTCTCGTGATTGACTTTGAAATCTAAGTCTGAAAATTTGGAATCAAGTGTATTCCCCCTCTCCCCCATACACCTGAGTTCTTACTGGGACAAAATTAATATTTGAGCGGTGGTCAAACTAACTATAATTTCTGCTTACGAAGTCGACTTGATCAGATCCTGAAAAAAAAAATCGCTGCACAACATACTTTTCTGCGCCTTAACTTTTTATTTGTTAGTATGTCTGAACAACTTGCGAAGTTTGAGATGCTCATGTTCCTTATTGCCGCATATGACATCTGGAGCCTCAGAATGGAGTCTCACCTATCCTTCATTCATGACTTCATGTGGGATGTTATAACTGGTGGTCATATTGTCATTAAAGTTCCAAGAATCAGAAAGCTCTCAACCAGAACTACGACTACTGGAGCTGACGAACCTAAGCCCAAAATTCAGCTGAACGCTGAAGAAAGAAAGATTAATAGCCGGACAAAGTGGCTAGAAACTAAATCTTGCTTACTCTGAATGATGAGGTCTGGGAAGAGTCAGATCATGCAAGACAACAAATGAGATGTGAGATACGCTAAAAAAGCTGAGCGAAGGAAACAAAAAGATTAAGGATAAAAAATTGAAAGCTGCCATAAGTAAACTTGACAATTTCATTTTGCAGGATGGTGAGCGGATCGATGACATGCACATTCGATTTACCAATCTGATGAATGAGATCAACACTCTAAGAATGGTGTTCCCAAACAAGGAGTTGAATGAAAAGATCATTCAGGGTCTTCCTAAGGAAGAATGGAAGGAAAATAACCTACACCATCCAAAGAGCTGAAGAGTTAAGCAAGCAATCACCAGAATCCTTATTCTCCAACCGAAGGCTGCTGAGATCGAGATTGAGCGACTTGATATTTCAAAGAAGAAGAAAGACAACTCAAAGACGATTGTCTTCAAGGCTGCCAACAAGAGTGATAAACCTGAGGATTGGCCTAATGTAGAACTAATGAAAGTTTTTTTTCTTCTTTCAGATAACTTGAAGACAGAGGATGAAAGATGAAACTGTTGTAAAGAGAAATCTAAAGCTTCTCCAAGACTTCACACACCGGAAAAGACTACAGATCTAAGAGATAATTCAAGAAAGAGAAACATAAATGATCATCATCATACAAGAAAGATTACAAGAAGAAAAATGATGACCCCAAGTCGTGCTACAACTGTCAAAACACTGGACACTATCAGTATGACTGTCGAGAAGGATCATCAAAATAAATCTAAAATCTACTTCATAACTTCACACACTGACAAAGACTATAGAGGTTAGAGAGAATTCAAGAAAGAGAAACCTGAAGGATTATCATCATACAAAAAAGATTACAGAAGAAAAATGATGACAACTGTCAAAAGACTGGACACTATCAGTATGACTGTCCAGAACTCAGCACCAAGGAAAGAGCCGAGCGTAGAGCAAAACTTGACAAATTCATGAAGGAAAGAAAGACCTTCATTACTGAGAATGACGATTCAGACTCATCCTCCAGTGATGAATCTAAAGAAGAGGACGAAAAAAAGAGTGAGGAATTGTTCAGCGAGTTTGATGCTGATGAAGGATATCTTGCGATGCACGCTAAAACTGAACCTGAACTTTGCCTCATGGCCAACGATGAAGTTGAGGTAAATTCTACTTACTCTTCTACTAACTCTTCTACACAACACACACAAAAGTATAACTCTGTTGCAGAGGATTTTGAGCTCCAGGCCCCATATGATGAACTCCTCAAAAGCCATAATACTCTGGAAAGATTGTTCACAATCCTCAATAAGCAGAATGTGTCGATGTAAGAGAAGTTGAAGGATCTTCCAATGTTAGGTCTTGGTGAAACTGACTCTGCTCAACTTTTCATTAAACAAAATGAGCAACTGAAAGTTTTCATGTCAGAATCTAATTGTCAGCCTTGGCTAATGAGCTGACTAAGAAAGATCATGAGTTGAGAACTCAAGATGAAGTATGCTAATCTCCGACACAATCATGAGGAACTCCTAAAGTCAGTATAAGATAGAAGGACTCTGACAACCAAGTATAGTGACGTTCAAAAGCTGGTTGATGAGATTATTTGACAGAAAAGACATCCGTGTTAGAGACATGGCATAGGTTACGAAATTGAGACTAAAGGAAAGGTTTATGACAAATCTCAAGTGGATCCAAGATAACACGTGTAGCTGATCTGAGTGTAAAGTTTGTCAAAGTTGCAGTCCAACCTGAATAAACTCCTCAAGAATTAATGCAAGCTAACAAATGCAAAGGAAACAAACCTAAGCCTGAGTCATATAGGACAACTAGTCCAATCTTTTTTCTTGGCTCCGAGCTTATCTTATGGAGTGGAGTGCCAAGAAACAACCTACTGTCGCCCGTTCTAGTTGTGAATCTAAGTATCGAGCTTTAGCCAATACTGCTTCAAAGCTTGTTTGCGTACTTCATCTTCTACGTGAGCATCGTATTGTTTTGGTTGGCCAACCACTCCTTTGTGACAACAATGGTGCCATTTTCAAAAAAACAATAATGCCATTTTTCTACCTCAGAATCGAGTATCTCACAAGCAAGCGAAACAATAATGCCATTATGTTCGAGACTTGGTTGCAAGTAGCGTTCTTAAGGTCCATTATGTTCCATCCAAGCTTCAAGTAGCAGACATCTTTACCAAATGACTTCTGCAACCGTTGTTTGAGTTTTTTAGATCCAAGCTTTGCATAGGGTTAACTCCCATGCTATGCTTGCTGGTGTATTGCACTAAATAATCCTGCAAAACTCAAGAATTATATCAGTATAGTTCACAGGGTATCGAACACAGGGAATAGAGGACTAGACATTATTTTTCTACTTATCTTGGGTTTGGTTAGCAACCACGCAAGTTTTGAGTTTTTATCTAAACTAAGAACTTGTAAAAACTGCAAGAAATGTAAAAACTGAAAACTGAAATAAACTGTTTTAACTAGACAGGTAAGAGATGGGCCCAGCAGAATATTCACACACACGTAATTCCAATCATCGACACATAGAATGAAATCTTAAGAATCAACTAGTTATAGATTACCGTAACTTAAACTGCGTAATCCTCACTCCCACTTACTTAGTCGGTAACCGCCATGTTGGGCATCGAAACGGCTACTTCCCTAATTTAGCTACAACCTACGTTGTTGGGCAATCAATAGATTTAATAGCTAAACAACTTTATCGAACTAAGGGAGCCTAGTATAGGAGCCTACTCGTATGTTGGGCATCTAATAGTCTCCTATCGATTTAATCCAATTATTCTAATGAATAACTTTGCTACTTACCTAGCCTTGTTCCACGAGAAACGATGGAAGTACTAAGTTAGCTACAGACTACGCAACTTAGGGTGATCAAGCCTAAATTACTAGTCAGATTAAATAAACCAGAATTAACCCGAAACCCTTCAATTAATTATTAGAACCTAAGCCTCATGTACTGTTCACGTGTGCGTTTTACATCATGCCGGACTACTAAAAATTTAGCTACTCATGAAACTGTCATGACTGCACAGGTAAGACACTTTGCAAAACAGAACATACATCATTCGTAACCCTAACCCTAGCATGCACGAAAACTGAAAACAAAATAAAGATACGAACTAAAAACTAAGAACGAAACACGAACTGAATTAAAGCTAAACACAAACTGAATTAAAACAAGAATTGAAATAAGATCAAGAGTACCGATAGTCTTCGATCTCTCAAAACGAATCGAAAATTGAAACAACGAACTAAACTAAAATTCGATCTTTAAAAACTGAAATACGGAAGTGTTTATTTCATCTACTTGAACTAATGGACTGCATAAAATGGAATGGAACGGATGTTTGATCTTCTCCTCGGCTTTGGTGGAATCAGAACGGCGGCGGTGGCGGTGTGGCTTTGGTCGACGGCGGCGGTGGCTTCGGATGATGGATCGGAAAAGGATTTTTGTCTTGTTATTATGAGGAGGTCGAGGCGCGAGAAGGTCTTTGAATTTCGCGTCTCTTCATCCTTTTATAATACTCCTAGATCACATCTAGGGTTCCTTTTTGGATAAGGAAAGGATCTATGAGATATGGTAATATCTCATCCTTCCTTATTTATCTCATTTCCTTCCTTCTCTTCTTTCCTTCCTTTTCTTCTTTCCTTTCTTTTCTTCTTCTTTCCTTCTTTCTTTTCTTGGCCAAATCCACTCAAAATCTCGCCATTACAGCTGGAAACTCGTTGCCACATCATTTCCACGTGTCATGCCAAATCAGCATGTTTTCCTGCATAATTGCCAACAAAAGCGTCTCGCCTGCATAGTTAAGAGACTTTTCGGACAGAAATAATTAGGTACGAAATCGACTCATCACTTGCGGGGGTGTTTAAGTAAATATATAATTGATTAGTATATATTATAGGCGTGATTTTTTTTAATCTTTCCTTATGTATTATATCTCCACTTGTACATGTGATTGTATGAATATACTCCTAATACAATCACCAATTTATGGTAAATAATTAACTCTTATAATGATGCAAAATGAAAACACAACAATTGAAAATACCATCGTGATTTCATAAAGTAACACTGGAATCCACTATGTTTGAAATATATTCTCATGGCATCGAGTCATATCAAAATTAAAAAAATTATAATGAGCTCAATATACAACCTAATATATTAAAAACCAAGAAATCCTAATATTATCCAACCTAGAATCATAATAAAATAATAACTCAAAATTTATTCGGCTCTAAAAGTGATTAAACGATGGTTATTTGGGTTGTTTTTGCTGATTCTGTTTTCTATCAGGGCCCTCGTCTTACATCAAACTAACATTCTGATCGTATTCAGCATCCTGACATAGTATATTAAATTAATACTACGAAACATAAATTATTAAAAAGGAGTCTTATTGAAAAAGATTGAGATTTGTCTAGTTAGTCTTTTCCGATTGGTGATTAATTTGTGCTTATTACGAGAATGGTGGCACATATCCTTATTTAACTTAAAATAGCTAAAATAATTAATATCCGCTCGGTTAACAAATCTTAATAAGAGTATATAATTGTTACATCGAAATGCACATTAGTATTTTGTTGATGATTCAAATTGAATATCAATTAAGCACGTAAAATTAGACGGTAGATACGCTCCAATTGAGAAACTACGTAGGATGTAGTATGCACTAAATTAGGGGAGAAATGCGCACGTTAAAAGCTTACACCAAATTTTCCTTTTCTTTGAAAGGATACAACAGAAAGCAAAGAGTAAAAAAGAATCAACTCTCTCTCTCTTTCTCATACTTATTTAATCTCCTTCCCTATCTTTTTTCTTTACCTTGTACATCCTAGCAAAAAACCCACCCCAACCCTACCCTCTTCAGTAGCTCTTCAAGTGTCATTATTAAGCTTATACGTCAAACAAAACAAACAACCATTCTCTCTCTCTCTCTCTCTCTCTCTCTCTCTCTCTGCAACTAATCCTATTAACTGTTGATCATAATTCATACCCCAACCCACTAATCTTGAAACTTCAGCATCCAATCCCATCTCCATATTCATCGGCGACACTCTATTCGATCCATCCCTTAATCTCTCTCACACAACCCTAGAAAACACCTCTACTACACTCACAACAAAACTAAATTCACGCAGAACAAATTAACAAGTCAGGAAAAAGGAGTTAGAAGAAATCTATTCAATTTCGTGGATAATTTTGACTGAAATATGGAGCTATTTCCTGCACAACCAGACCTATCGCTGCAAATTAGCCCTCTAAACAGTACGGCCTCTTCATCAAACTGGAGAAGAACCGAAGAAGAGATGGATTTGGGGTTTTGGAGGCGAGCTTTGGACTCAAGAAACTCCATCTCTTCCGACCTCTCCCTCTCAAATCATACTAGGGTTTCCGACCCCAACGCGGCGAATCAGTACTTCCTCCACCGCGGCGGCCGTTTCGTGCAGGGCGAAGAAGTGAGTTTTCCTACGCCCATTAGAGGAATTCCGTTGTACCAGAACCCTCCTCCTTCCTTCCCCTTCGCATCTCATCATCAAAATGCAGCCGCCGCCCCTTATAACACCTCTCAACTACTCATGCGATCGCGGTTTCTGTCCAGATTTCCGGCTAAACGGAGCATGAGGGCTCCCCGGATGCGATGGACCACCACGCTTCACTCTCGCTTCGTCCATGCCGTCGAGCACTTGGGCGGCCATGAAAGTATACGCTTCTTCTTCTTCTCTCTCTCTAGTTCTAATCTTTAAAAAAAAATTGTATATTCTGAATTTCTGCCCTTATATATGCAGGAGCTACACCCAAATCCGTTCTTGAGCTCATGGATGTGAAAGATCTGACCTTAGCACACGTTAAATCCCATTTGCAGGTCGGTTTCATGTATAATCCTTCTTCTCTTAATTGCATAAACTCGAATTTCTCGAGTTAGGAGGGTTTGCCATTCATCACACATAATTAGTTTCAAATTCCAATGACTTTGTTTATTGCTAAAGAGTGCACAAGGGTATCTCAATATCCTCAGCCTTCTTTCTTTTAGTAGATCTGGAAGCTATACACCGACCCTTTTTTCGCATAGTATCCGTCCAAAAGATGAGAGAGAGAGAGAGAGAGAGAGAGAGAGAGAGAGAGAGAGAGAGAGAGAGAGAGGAGTGAACAAAGCAGAAAGAACTGAAACAAGTAATATTTTTTATCTTTTGAAAAACTAACTAATAGTTGACCATTTTGCTTGCGAGAGAGAGAAGAGAAAGTACAAAACTCCATCATTAGACAATGATATATATATACATGCATATATATACGCGAACTCACATTGTTTGGGGAGTAGAAAATCATGGCTGACAAAACAATGTTTAACCTCGAAAAGGTAGACATTGAATCACGTGCAAGCATATATAAAAGTTGTTTGCCATTCATTCCACATTCAACTGTACTTCTTACCTTAACAAATTATAATTTACCGCAACTATGTTTCTCATGGAAGCAGCATAAACATACTTGGAGTTATATAATCATTTTAATGAAATTTATATATTTAGGCTTACATATTATGCTTATGTAAGTCTGCTGGAAGGCAGATGCCAGATTTATGTTTCCAATTGATTCTGTAAGATCATCAAAGCCACCGTTTCTCTGATAGAGCCTTATATATATGTTTTCTCAGATGTATCGCACAGTGAAGTCTACTGATAGAACCTCAACTAATTCAGGTTACTTTTTCTTAATATATGTTTTAGCAAAACATATATTATATTCTCAAATATGATGAATTGATCATATATATATATATATTCTCTAATTTTGGAAAGTGTAGGACACTCGGATCCACTTGAAAATGGGTCGTCTGGGGATACATCGGATGATTTCCTCTTCGACCTCCAAAACTCGCACAAGTCCGAAGAATCAGTCCACAAGGGAAGACAAAGTACTAATGTAGTAGATCAAGAAAAGGATTATAGTGTTCTATGGAGGAATTCATCAAGGTATGATTAAACTCTCTCCCCACTCTAATTAACTTTTGCTTTTCTATACATGTGCATGTCCTTTCAACTTAAACCTCGTTTTATAGTTGATGTTGTCCTAAGTATTTTTACATTCATATGACTAAATGATAAAGAAAAAGATTAGATATGTTACACTTGGTGATACGGACCCTCGACTAATTCAACTCAAACTGGTTTTTTAGCCTTTTTTAAGCCAAGAATGTGTGTTGAGAATATTTATACTTTTTTCCCACCTTTATACTAGGAGTGTCAAATTAAACACAAATATATGAATGATGTGACTCAAGACATATTTCGACTTGTCTATCAACGTATATTTACAAAGAACCTCTTTGGCACCTAAGTCCTAGAACCTTTGAAAGAGCATAATCAGTCAGCTCAAGTAATTGCAGTTGTAAATACGTAAATAAAAGGTTAAAAAAGAGTCTAAGAAATATAAATAAATAAAGCACGAATTCCAAGGTTTTGAAATTCAAGAAAAAATCAGCCTATAAAAGGACATATCTCTTTTCCTTGGATTTTGTGGGTACTGATTGAGATGGTATGGACCCATTCATGTAGAAATCTTGGAACTAAAAGCTTTTCTTGTTTGAAACTTTACTTAAAGAAATGCTTAAAGTTGATTACAATTAGAATAGGGTGTCACATGGGTTTCACTTTAGTTTAAAAAGTATAATTAGTGATTAAAAAGATTGCTTTCTTTCTGATGTGCATCTGCATGGCATCCTCTGATTGAAACTATTCTGTCAAATTATCTTCTTAGTGGGGAAGTTTGGTTGCATGGGAGAACAAAGGAGTCTGAAGCAAACGTACAACCTCAGGAGGTACAACTTTTGAACCCACTCGAAATTACCCAACTGCCCTTTGCTTTTGGAAATTCCAAATGAGTTTTGTGTATGAATCTGTGCCTGATCAGAAATATATTGATGTCCATCATAGTGAATAAAGTGGAAATGAGAAGCTTTTCTAAGTAAAGTTGAAAGAGCCATTTCTTGTGTGCGTATGTGTGTGTGTGAGAGAGAGAGAGGCCCCGAAAAGAATGAAGTAAAAGTTGGAAAGAAAATTCCTAGAAAAAGAAGATTTTTCTCTTTAAGCTGCTTTCAATATGAATGGAACGTAATTGCTATATGTACCTCGTACTCAAGCAACTTGACCATTTACGTTTTTCCCTTTTATAATTAAAATTGTAATTAAGTATATGTATATAGAATTAAATGAATTTTTAATATGCAGAAGGAGATGAAGGGTTATGAGAGGGGATCTGATGTCAGCTCATCAAGCTGCCCTAATAAGAAGCCTAATTTGGAGTTTACTTTGGGGAGAGAATGACAAGTTTGGCAGGCAGTGTTACAACTACTCATTTTGAAATGATTATAAATCTTCTGACTAAGAGAATCAGATGCCCACTAACGGGAAAAGAAAAAGGAAAAAGAAAAAAAGAGACAGCTAAAGACAGACAAAAGGGAGATGGGGAAGAAAAGGAAGGGCTATTACATATATGCTTGCTGTCGAAGTTATGATCACATTCTAGTTAAAATACTAACTAGGGTAACGTAATTCATCATTTGCTGTTATTATCGTCATCTATATGTTGTTACTATCTTCCCGAACTACTTTTCAAACATCTAAGTGTTGGTGTTACTCCTCGTCACAAAATAATCTATTTTATTAGTGTTCCAGCACGAAATTCAGAAAATATGAATTACAGGAGTGAAATCTACAATTTCAAAATAAAGAGGATAAAATCAATCTAGGGGTTGAGAGTAGTAATTTTTTTTAGATTCAATACAGCCACCAACCATCCACCCTCATTTAAAGGAGAAATATAAAAATAGTCATTTTGAATAAGTCTATTTTGTAGCTAATTTTATGAAAGTATAGTTTTGAACTAGTTTTTGAATTTTTGTTCAATTAAACCATACGGGTAATTAGTTGATTTATTAAAGATTTTTTGAGGACTAACTATAAAATTGATAAGATGGCTATAAACATTCTTAGACATAACCAAATAATTAATTTTATATTCTCACTAAAATAAAAATAAAATTAGGATGTCTTTACTAATTACTCAAATCTCGTACAGCAGAAAATTTACCAATTATAGGCGGCTTGAATCAATGATATCGAACTGTTTTTCAGATTACAGAGGCAATAAAATACTGATTCCTACCATCTCTTTCAAGTTTCAACCCACCCACCCCATGCATTTACATCTGAAAAGCAAATGGCTCTGCCTCCGGACCAAAAGAAAATTAGACTGAATGCGGAACAATACTCTTTCAATACGTACAGAAGCAGCAGAGAGAAAGAGAGAGGAGAGACAGAACAGGCCAAGGATGCCAAATTATTCAGCCATCATTACACTATCATTAACACACGTCCCCACTTGCTCAGCACGTGTCAGGATCGCAGAGAAGGGAAAAGGACCGTAGGATCTGAAGGGTCAGTTTGGCGAAAATGACTTGTGAGTCTGATTTATGTTTGCCCTAAATATGTTTTGGCAGTGGGTTCCGTCGAGAAGCTCGAGGCAATTTTGCATGAAGAAAGCGGGTAATTTAGTGGGGCCCAAGCCCATGCGGTAGGCCCACGGATTGCAGAAATAGGATAGTTGAAAACACAGCCTCTTTTACATGATAAAGTCTTTTCATTTTTGGTCCTTCCAGTTTTAGTATTAACAGCATAGCACATTATTTATCGTATATTTCGTCTATTGCCCGAGTGTAGCCTTTAAGTTGCTCTGTCTCTCTTAGTCTTCGCTATTTCTTATTACCGATCACAAAAGTTACTAGTACTATTTCTCATTACAACTAAACTTTTTCACAAAATTTTCAATTCTCACATTTTCTAGGTATCTTTTTCTCTATAATAAAAATATGCGAGATACTTTTGTCCGGTTAGAGTTTCTAATCCTTTCACACTATATTTAGCAATCCTCATTTTTTTCTTTTTTCTAGCTTTACCACTATCTTTTATCGCACTATTGTTTTTCTACTTCAACCTCCCGGCTTGAAAATCTTAGTCCCAACACTACTTATCGTCCACGGTTAATCCTTATTATATTTTTGTCATTGGTTTTTTTTTAATATTTAGAATAGAATGCTGGAATAGAATGGAAAGACTGCCTGGAATGCTGGGCAGACAAGTTACAAGTGCAGGACGGTATGTGGTCTCAATCAGGGAGGCCCCTCTCAGCCTCTCTTCAATACCAAGAAAGCATAATTGTAGAAAAATGTCTTTTACTATTGATCACAATCAGTGGCGGATCCAGAATTTTTTAGGACATTGGGCTAGACTGACGTCAAAAGAAATGTGCGTGTAACAATTATAGATAAAAAAGGGCATTGCTAAACAAAATTATTTATAACATCTTCTCGTCGAAAATACATTACTAAATATGAAATAAGATATTCTTGAATCAAACTCATTAATGATTGTGTCAACATCAATATCTTTTGAATAAGTATCAAAAACATTAAACATATATAAACTTTGAAAAAAATTATTTGAAAAGAGAAGAAGTAGATGCCATTAGTCAGCATAATTTGGGGATCGGCCGACAACCTGGCATTAAAGATTTATGTATTTATCAAGTAAATATCAAATAATCAACCAAATACAATTATATATAAGTCATTCCAATATCCCATAACATGATAGTATTTTTTAACTTCACACCATACAGTATTCACCAATCTCAACGAAAACCCTTCACTAGAAGATAGTATTTTCGAATTTCATCACAATCTCCCAAGAAGACAATATTCTCAAATCAAACAAATCATAAACAAACACAAAATCAAGAAAGAACATGAATAATACCAGATAAAGTTTTGCCCAAGTATTGTTTTACCGAAAAGTTACTGTCTTCGATTTTCTGCCTCTTCTCTCAATTCGTTATCGATTTTGCCCCAAATTACTTTTCCCTTAAAATGATTATATCATTATAATAGGAACAAGAGATGAAATTCTTTATTAGTAAATAACTTTTTATTTATTTTAAACTTTAACATTGATTTTGATATGAACTTTGGCTATCTAGATATAATAGTAGTAATTTTTTTTCCACCTTGGGCTTTAGCCCCACCTAGTCCCATAGTAGGTCCGCCCCTGATCACAATGGAAGGATCGTATGTACTTTTCCTAGATGTGAGACTAGTATGTTGGTATGGGTGTGTCGAAATGACAGATATAACGTTAGCCGAGGCAAGAGTTGGACTCTTTCTCCACAAGACGATAATGCTCCGCTACTCGGTGCAAGCGGTCTATAGCACTTGTCTCCAAGATACAACGGCTTCTCAACTACGAGTAGTTGCACTACTTCTCGTAATTCCGGCGAACTACTTGATATTTGGGACTAAGGAAATGAAAGATAATCTATATGTATGTGATGAATGAAACAAAAAAATGGAGAAAGTGAATTCATGTTTTAATCTCACGGTGGCATCTCTATTTATAGGCATGAGATGCCTTTTCTTAAATAGACACAATGCTTGGTTAATTAAAGGCAAGGGAATACATTTTCGAATCATCACAACGTTATGACTAATGCACACATGCATTCAACATTTTCATGCAACGTCATGCTTTAATACATGAAGCCATGCAACGTTTCATGCTTTAATGATTTTATGTATTCAATTGTCACGTTTAACCATATATTAATAATCTAATTATAAAATCTAACAATCCCCCACATTAGATTATTAAATGCAAATGCAAAATGTTATGCAAACCAAAGTCCCAATGACCTATTATTGCATCAGGATATGTAGTTTTTTGCTTTGAACCTTCCTTAGTATAATGTTATCGGATTTACTCGCTGCTCGGTGAACGCGATGTCTTGAACCAGTCAACTTTCGTGTAAACCAAGACAATAACATATACACAATAATAGATACAATATCTTTCGTTCTCACGTTGTGTCCATTTTGGCCTTGGGCCATATCTTGGATTCATAAGTGTTTTTCTAATTGAAGCGGCCACACTTCTCACTTATATAGGTGATCTCCTATAAAGAGTATCCTGTCATACTCCACCAATAAGGCTATGAGAATCATTAAAAGCTTATATGCTTACCCTTTTACCACAAGCTACAGGTTTGCACTTGGGGCAGCTTCGATAATGGATTTTTAGTTGTGTTTCCAAGTGCACAACTTGAACATTCTTAACTTAGTTGTCTCTTTGAACCATGTTCATGGGATCTCCAACTATCATGGTAGAGTTACCATTAAGAGCGTTCTTTTAGTGTGGATTTTAATCCCATTCCCCTAACTGCGTTGTACAATTGATCACGATTAATACCTTTAGTAAATGGATCCGCAATATTGTCTTTTGACTTCACATAGTCAATACATATTATTCCACTAGTGATCAATTGTCTAATGGTATTGTGTCTTCGACGAATATGTCGAGACTTACCATTATACATACTATTTTGTGCTCTCCCTATTGCAGACATACTATCACAATGTATTAAGACGGGAGGCACGGGTTTTTCCCAACAAGGAATATCCTCTAAAAAGTTTCGTAGCCATTCGACTTCTTCGCCAGCTTTGTCTAGAGCAATGAATTCCGATTCCATTGTAGACCGAGCTATACAAGTCTGCTTAGAAGATTTCCATGACACTGCTCCTCCACCTATGGTAAACATAAAATCACTTGTGGACTTGGAATCTTTTGTGTCGGATATCCAATTTGCATCACTATATCCTTCTAATACAGCGGGATACCTTGTGTAATGCAGACTATGAGTTAAAGTATGCTTTAAATACCTTAGAACTCTAGTTAGTGCAGTCCAATGATCCTTTCCGGGATTACTAGTGAACCGACTTAGTTTGCTTATAGAATATGCTATGTCGGGCCTTGTACAATTTGCTAAGTACATTAGGCGCCCAATGACCCTAGCGTAGTCCAATTGGTAAATTGGATCTCCTCGATTTTTGGCTAAGTGTAGGCTTAAGTCTACAGGAGTCTTAGCCGGAGGTAGATCAAAAACATTGAATTTCTTAAGCACATTCTCTACATAGTGAGATTGTGATAAAGTAATTCCTTCGAATGTTCTAGAGATCTTAATCCCTAGAATTACATCAGCTATTCCCATATCTTTCATGTCGAACATTCTTTTCAACATTGCTTTAGTATTCATAATTATATTATGATTACTTCCCATAATAAGCATGTCATCAACATACAGACATATAATGATAAAGTTGTCAGGTGTGCCTTTAATGTACACACACTTGTCACACTCGTTTATTTTAAAACCATTTGATAACATAACATGATCAAATTTCTCATGCCATTGTTCGGGAGCTTGTTTAAGTCCATATAATGACTTAACAAGTTTACAAACTTTCTTTTCTTGTCCGGGAATAACAAACCCTTCAGGTTGTTCCATGTATATTTCATCTTCTTAATCTCCATTTAGAAATGACGTTTTAACATCCATTTGATGTATCTCAAGGTTGTGTAAAACAACAATGACAATTAGCGTTCTTATGGATGTTATCCTTGTTACGGGAGAGTATGTATCAAAATAATCATACCCTTCCTTTTGCTTGTAACCCTTGGCTACTAGTCGTGCTTTATACTTGTCAATAGACCCATCGGCCTTATATTTCTTCTTTAGAATCCATTTACATCCTAAAGGTTTACAACCGGGAGGAAGGTCAACAATCTCCCAAGTGTGATTGTTCATAATTGACTCGATTTCACTATTAATCGCTTCTTTCCATAGAGGAGCATCAGGACTTGACAATGCAGCCTTGATTGTTTGCGGTTCATCTTCTAATGAATAGACTACAAAGTCTGGACCAAAAGATTTTGCTATTTTTGCTCGTTTTTCTCGTCTTGATTCTAGTATTGACCCATCACTTTGGTCAATCTTTTCTAGTGAGCTTTCTTCATGAGTTCGTTTCTTAGAACTCACATTACTCTTTTCTTTCTTAGGGAATATAGATTCGGAAAAGATAGCATTTCTGGATTCTATAATCATTCCCTCATTTATGTCGGGTATTTCCGACTTATGTACCAAAAACCTATATGCGCTACTATTGCTTGCATATCCTATGAAGATGCAATCAATAGTTTTAGGTCCTAGCTTTACTTGTTTTGGTTTAGGTACTTTAACTTTTGCTAGGCACCCCCACACTTTAGTGTATTTGTAGGATGGTTTCCTACCTTTCCATAGTTCATATGGAGTTTGATCTTGTTTCTTTGAGGGCAACTTATTTAAAATTTTATTTGCCGAAAGAATAGCTTCCCCCCACATGTTATGTGGTAAGCCCGAGCTTATCAGCATAGCATTCATCATTTCTTTTAATGTTCTATTCTTTCGTTCAGCAACACCATTTGATTGTGGTAAATATGGCGCAGTTGTTTGATGGATAATGCCGTTTTCACGACAAAAGTCCGCAAAAGGTGCAACATACTCACCGCCTCGATCACTTCGGATCATTTTGATCTTGGTGTTAAGTTGATTTTCAACTTCGTTTTTATAGCTTTTGAAAGCATCGAAGGCTTCGTCTTTGCTTCTCAAAAGATATACATAACAAAATCTTGTGCAATCATCTATAAATGTTATGAAATAATTCTTTCCACCTCTAGTTTGCACAAGTTTTAAGTCGCATAGATCGGTGTGAATTAATTCAAGAGGTGTAGTCGATCTTTCCACCGAATGGAAAGGCTGTTTAGCCATTTTTGCTTCAACGCAAATTTCACATCTTGAATGTTTGTCAAATGACATTTTCGGCAACAACTCTAAATTCACTAATTTTCTTAGTGTATTTAGATTTACATGTCCTAATCTATCATGCCATAAATTAGGAGACTTAGTCAAGTAAACAACGGGGGTCTTTTTATTATCACGGATATCATTTACATTGATACAATTCAGCTTGAAAAGGCCGCTATCTACATAGCATTTTCCTATAAATTGTCCATTCTTGGACAATACAACCTTATCCCCCTCAATTACTATTCTAAATTCGGCCTTGCTAAGAATAGAGCCGGAGATCAGATTCTTGCGAATGTCGGGAACATGCATCACGTTTTGGAGAGTCAAGTTCAATCCCGACGTCATCTTGAGTACAACTTTTCCAATTCCATAGACCTTGGAAGTAGATAAATTTCCCATGTACAGCATTTTCTCCTCCTTGATAACTTCATAAGATGAAAACATTGATTTATCCACACATACGTGCTTGGTAGCGCCAGTATCAATCCACCATCCTATCGGATTACCGACCATGTTTACTTCATCTACGACCGCAGTAGGTCGAGTTCAGACATATTGACGGGCACGTAATTTTCTTCCGTCATATTTGCTTGTGGACGGCCTTTGTATTCCTTCTTTGGCTTGCGGCAATCCTTTGTCATGTGGCCAGTTTTTCCACAATTGTAGCAATTCCCTTTGATCTTTTTCTTCCTTTTTGAATCTTGCTTCTTTTCAAAGAACTTACGTTTCTTTGGGTTAGTGCTAGTGCTGCACTCGGCTAGGTTAGCCCTTGCCTCTATAGACGGCTTGTTGGTCTTTCGATCTGCCTTGCGATTGTCCTCTTCAATTCTGAGACGGACTATCAGATCTTCGAGACTCATCTCTTTACGTTTATGCCTGAGATAGTTCTTGAAATCCTTCCACATAGGTGGTAGTTTCTCGATCACAGTTGCAACTTGAAATGATTCAGAAAGGATCATACCTTCGGCAAGTATATCATGTATGATCAATTGAATCTCTTGCACTTGTTCGACTACAGTTTTGGCATCCACCATCTTGTAGTCTAAGAATCGTCCAACGACGAACTTCTTTAGACCGTCATCTTCGGTCTTGTATTTTATCTCCAAAGAGTCCCACAATTCTTTCGACGTCTTTGCAGTCGAGTAGACACTATAGAGAGTGTCGTCAAGTCCATTTAGGACATAGTTGCGACATATGTAGTCGCTATGATACCATGCATCAGACGCTATGCATTTTTGCTCATCAGTTTTATTTTCCCCCACAATTGGAGGTGTCTCTTTCAAAAATCGAGATAGATTTAAAGTAGTTAAATAAAATAGCATTTTAGATTGCCAACGCTTAAATTCAGAACCTGAGAATTTTTCCGGCCTTTCCGCATGAACAGGGGCGCTTGGAATCTGATTGTTCGTTTCTGTTGTAAAGTTTGGCGGCATGTTACTACTACTTGTCGTTACTTGGACAAGGGGATCGGGTACATCACTGCTACTTGTCGTCATTTCTTCAACACGATTATCGTATTGCGATTGTTGGTATGGGTGTGTCGAAATGACGGATATAACGTTAGTCGAGGTAAGAGTTGGACTCTTTCTCCGTAAGACGATAATGCTCCGCTACTCGGTGCAAGCGGTCTATAACACTCGTCTCCAAGATACAACGGCTTCTCAACTACGAGTAGTTGCACTACTTCTCGTAATTCCGGCGAACTACTTGATATTTGGAACTAAGGAAATGAAAGATAATCTATATGTATGTGATGAATGAAACAAAAAATTGGAGAAAGTGAATTCATGTTTTAATCTCACGGTGGCATCTCTATTTATAGGCATGAGATGCCTTTTCTTAAATAGACACAATGCTTGGTTAATTAAAGGCAAGGGAATACATTTTCAAATCATCACAACGTTATGACTAATGCACGCATGCATTCAACATTTTCATGCAATGTCATGCTTTAATACATGAAGCCATGCAACGTTTCATGCTTTAATGATTTTATGTATTCAATTGTTACGTTTAACCATATATTAATAATCTAATTATAAAATCTAACATAGTACAGATACATTGCAATAAGCCTTCCCCAGCTATGCCTATACATATCTATTTGTCAACACTCACCTCATTAACAAGACAAAAAGACAAGCCCATAAGTAAAATGTAACGCTCTAATTTTCATAACTAAATTAAGGACGCTACTTTATACTTAACATGCATATTTCAATTCTTTTAAAATATTTTCATGGAAAAGAATCATGGCAAAATTCATGTTAATTTCATACTCAGCGGAAGTTTTAAATAAAAATTTATTAAGTCTAACATTTCAAAAAGAAATAACGAAAAAGTTCATAAACTAAAAGCAAAAATTTAAATACGATGAATTATCCCCATGACCATCACCACCAACACCTCTATGCATCGGCCGAGCCATTTTCTGAAGTATGTTAAAATGATAGGGATGAGTACGACTACTCAGTGGGGAAATACATTTATCCAAACTATAGATTATATCAAATATAAACATGAATAACTAGATCATGTAACATGAACTAGTAATTTGACCACATAGACCACATGAACTTGTAATTTGGTCACACAGACCACATGAACTTGTATATTGGCCACACAGACCACTTGAACTTGTAATTTGGCCACATAGACCACATGAACTTGCAATTTGGCCACAAAGACCACATGAACTTGTATATTGGTCACACAAACCACTTTCTTATATGACTGTCGTCAAAACATGAAATATCGAATATAATATATAATAAAGATAAACGTAACATTCCCACCTTAACCTTGACTTGATGAAAAATTATGGATATCACATGTTTAAGTCTTGCGCGCCAATCCTAATATAAAAATTAAATCCTAAAGTCTCGTACTGGAATGTCATGCATGTATCAACAATTTCAATAATTCATAAATAGACATAGATCAAAATAATCAAACCAAATGTATATTATACATAACCTACTTATTAACATGCAACTTTAATGGTTTCACATAATAATAAACTTAAGTATATTAAACATAATCTTACTTTTATTGACAATTCATTCATGCATTGAGTAATTCAACAACTCATGAAATAAATCAATGAAATCATAAAAGTTTTGTCCTAAAAATTATAGATCTCTAACATTAACAACATATTACCTATTAGTAATATGAAAAGTTTTGTTTTTCAATCTACATGCATGTCGACAAAAGAATTTAGCACATCAAGAAACAAATTAACAAATAAATAGTAAAGGTATCCTAAAAATTCTATATTTTTAAATGACCTAACATGTAGTATATCCCATTAAAATTCAGCATGGTCGAAAACAACATAAATAAAATATGAAAACATTTTTTTCTATCCAGCTCATGGACATGCTGTCAAAAACTAGCAGGTTACGAATAACAATTTTTAACAAATACTTATCATACTTGTAAAATTCTACAAAAATAATAGAGTATACTAGACATATCGAGGAAGACGATCCTAAATATTCACATCGTGATGACGACAGTAAGATGTCTAAATAATTCTTAAAACAGTTCGCAGATATGCTGACAGAATTTTGAAAATGGGATGCTATATTATGAGCGACTAATGGGCATTTATAGGCCTAGATTAAATTATCTAAATATCCCTAATCATAAAAGGTATCAAATATATTTTATCCATAATTATTATCGTCCTTTTATCTTTTATATAGAATTTATTCTATCACTTACTACATAAAAGATTCAATCATAGTTGAATTATGATATATACATAATTAAATTTGATCCTAAAACATGAATATCACAAATAAAATATATATTTTAATCATAAAACATAATATAAAATTTTCTCCTAATTACTTAATACAATATAAAATATTATATCATTTTATGAATCCTATTAGGTTTAGGAAATCCGAAATAAAAAATATTATTCTTGTCTCATAATTCTATCATGATTTATATCTCAACAATAGATCATATAATCGTAACATAAATAAATACATTCAAAGTTTAAAATAAATTTACATGATAAAAATGATTTAATGACAAATAAGATGCATGCTTTAATTTTCATTTAAATTTCTAAGCACTACAACAAAAACGCTGATAGACAAAATGGTTAAAAACCGTTGTCTATCACGAAATATCGCGTTGTCGTAGGTACCGTTGTCGTAGGTTTTCGCTAATAGACAACGGTTTTTATCCGTTATCTTTAAAATTTTCGACAACGGTTTTCAACCGTTGTCTTTTTGATATTGCGTCTGTTGTCGTTTGATCTTTCGACAACGGTTTAAAGCCGTTGTCGTTTCATTTTTCTACACGTTGTCGTATGCATTTTAGACAACGATTTTAAACCGTTGTCGTATCGTTTTTTTTCCGTTGTCGTATGTATATTAAACAACAATTTTTATCGTTGTCTTTCACTTTTTCCAGCTGTTGTAGAAGGTATTTTTAACAACAGTTTGTAACTGTTTTCGTTCCATTATTTTAACCGTTGTCAAATGTACAATTTACAATTTACCACCATCAATAAAACTAATAAAATCCTGTAATATTTCCAAAAATACTTATCAAGAAATTCCGTATTGTAATAATAATTTATTGCTTAACGACTAAAATATCAAATACGTACAAAGTATAACAAAACTAGTTCATTACAAAACAAACTACCCATTCTTCGACAACAATTGAAAAATTTACTAAAAAGTTGGTTGCATTCGGACCCCAGTTTGTAACATGTGTGATGCATCTGTCGTTAAGGTATTCGCGAACAAACATCGTAGAAAATAGTAGAAACTTTTTCACTAGTCTTCTTCATTACCTGCACCACTGATTATTGAACCCTTGAAAGATGTATTGCCCGTGGCAAGTGCTCCTTCGAGGTTGGCATTACTCAAATTTACCTAATTAACAAAGAAGTAATCTATGCGCCACAAATTCATGCAGATCTTCAGTTTAGTACTAGTTGTAGCCATATTGGATGATAAAAGTCAGACGAGTCAAAAACACGTGTACGGAAATAGAAAGTAAGAGAACTGACAGCTTTGTTACGTTGGCCAAGGAGAAATCTGCTCCTCTAAGATCAGCATCAGAAAAATCAGCTCTTGATCATGAGGAGAAGAATTAAAATAAACAAAAATATATAATCTCATCGGTACAAATGAAACATAGCTTCATGTCTATATGTTAGTATGAGCAAGCTCCCACAAGGAGTGAGAAAGCCGCATGAGAAAAGCTGATGTTAAGCAACCAGATGGAAACGTGCCAGGTATGTTAATAAACATCAGTCTTGTCGATCTTCTTTATACTGTAAGATATATGGATAAGATGCTAAATTATAACCATAAGGCTCAGCTTCTACACTGCCAATTTCCGTTCAGCTGCTCTAGAAGGATTATGCAAGCCATAATATAAGCAAACGGGAAACTTAACAGAAAACAAAGTAGCTCCGTAGTGCATGATAATATCCAAGATAAATCATGAGCGATGCAACACCCGTGTAGATGACAGAAGCAAGCTCTGTTATGGATTGAGAAAGAAATTATTTAACTTCTTGCATAATTTCTGTCATCAAGTATTATACTTATTTACAGTATAGTTTATTTGAATAATTTCTAAAAAAGTTAGGGAGAGTGGAATTACTTGCATAGTGGTGGTGATACTCATGGAGCCATCCTCCTCTGGACGACCAAGCTTACTTATATCCTGATAAAACCGATGAACAAGCCCAGGCGATTTAAAAGATCAACATCATGTATGTTAGATGGATGGCATTATTCAATGCTTGAATGGGTTTCTTTCTTGGGTATATTAGAGTGGCCAATGGATGAATGCCAGAAAAAAGGATGATGAAGACTATCACAGTTGAACTGAGAATTAAAGACTTTATCTAGTTTTAGCAGAATAAGTTGACAAATTCCCACCTTAGCATCAAATGCAAGAGATAATGGGTAGCTCAATTTCAAATCATATACTTCAATCATTATTACTCCAATGCATTTGAGTTTACCATTTCAACCAAATCAGAGGGTCAATCAGATTAGTGCAGTTCATAATAAAGACTGACAGAATCATGTGAATTGCTTCTTGAACTAAGATAGCATAAAACGGACATGTTTAGTATCACAAACTATAAAATTTCTTTGTTAATGAATGTCACAGCAAAGGTGAAATATCATACACCCTAGTTAAGGTTAAGTAAGCATAAAACCGACTGAGTTTTCACCCTTAATTCACAATGAGTACGACCAAGTGCTTTATGCTTAATTAGCTAATGTGATCAGAAGAGAAACAACACATCCATGATTTCAGATAACATGGTCAGAGAAGAGACTTACAACCTCAATTATATTGTAATATGCATATGGCAGGCAGACCAAAAACATAAACCAATGTCTTGTAATAAGATCGAGGAGGAGGCACAAAACTCCTAGACCAACAAACTCTTGTAAAGCAGCCTTGTTTTTTCTAGATGCTGAATTATATGGCTTGATAAAATCATACTCAAGGCGAGCCAAGCATATTGGCTTCAATACCATGTTGAAGGCATCAGTTTAGCTACAACATAGTGGAAAGGAAGAGATACTACATTCATAAAAAAGGAAGAGTACTAGAGAAAGAAAACATATATACTCAAGATAAATTCAAACCTTAGCTTGTCCAATCACATCCAAGAATAAGCTGGAGCTCGAACGTGAACAGTTTCTTGGATCAGCCCCATACATATTGGATACAAGATGCAAAACCAAAAATTAATTCCTTTAAACAGAAATTTATGCATCAAAATGTTGTTACTAAGTGAAGCTTGCTCCTAATAAATCTCTATGATTTCAGTAGCAATGATACACCATTTGATCAAGGTTGTATCGAAAAGAGCCTTTTGAATTACATCGATGAAAGGCTGCATTTGTCCATTAAACCTTAACTCCTCCATCAAATCCATGAATATCCATAATACTACACATCTTCCCCCAAAGTTTTTACCTTCAATTAAACTACACAAAATATAACTGCCAGAAACACATTTCATTGCTATCAAACTAGAATCATAACCATATAATTCAAACGAGATTTCCACCTAGACGTAGAAAAGGAAAACCGGATCGTTGTTGTACCTGGGAGCGAATCGTAAATATTTGCAGGACGCACGAGAAATTGAACGGATTCTTGGAAATCTCTCCTGTTTCAAGGCTTCGTTCGAAGCTCTGAAGGCCGCCGCAGCTTCAGCGACGGAATCTAGGGTTTGGACGAGTGTGATGGAGGCGACGCGAGCGCGGGTAGTTTAGCGAGAGAAATGGGAGAGGAAGGGTTTCTTCTATTTTCTAAAGATTTATTGGGGAAAGAGAGAGGAGAGAAGTACTTAAGTGCTACCCTTGTTTAAAATTTGATTAATTTACGGTTTTGAACAGGAATGACGGATTAGATTGAAAAATAAATTAAATTTAATTAAAATTATATAAGTTATACATACATAAGTGTAGTATTAATTAAAATTATAATTATAATTAATTATTTAAATTTATGTATTAATAAAAAAAATCTAAAATTTATTTAATTTTATAAGTTATTTTAAATCATATATTAAAATATATAATTATTGATTTTTTATTTAGATTTAATTTAATTTAATTATTTAATATTTATTTTCTTATATTAAAAAAATATAGGCAATTTGTAATTAATATATACAAATTTTGATAAAAGACAACAGATAAACGACAACGGTTGATGAAATCGTTGTCTATGAGTGAAAATTTAAACTACAACAACGGTTAAACGACAACAGTTATAAAAATCGTTGTCTATACACGCATTGCATACCCTACGACAACGTATCAACGACAACGGTTAGGCGAAACTGTTGTCTATTAGCGCATCATTTAGCTACGACAATACACATAAGACAACGGTTATCAGCGCAATTTTCATCAAACGACAACACTAGTCAAAATCCGTTGTCTATTAGCGCACTTATGGTATAAAAGACAACGGTTTTAGCTACGACAACGGTTTTTAGAGATACGACAACGGTTTTTTGCCAAAAACGTTGTCTTTTTAGTGTTGTCGTAGGTCAAATTTGTAGTAGTGAAGACACGACTTACAGAACCAAAACACTTGATAACATGCATGAATACATATGCAGTGTATTTTATATCGAAAATTTCGGGGCATTACATAAATATTAAGATAAAGAAATCTACAATTACAAGCGAAACTCAAGATATAACAATACATAAAAAAATATACGGGAGTGACAGCTATTGAGTATAGAACCTGAATGTTTTAGATATCCAGTCATAATAAGAAAATTGAGTACCATCGCGTATAGGAGAATTAATGAAGATCATCATTAATTTCACCCATAAATAGATAAACTCCTCATTAGTTACCGATGCCTGAAATGATAGGTGGGCTTTTTTTTTTTCTTCTATAAATAGTCTTGTTTTCTTATAACCAATATCAGAAAATCACGTGCATAATCCTGGCTTGGTGGCACCCCAGACATAGCTGAAAGACGAACTGGACAAACAATTCTCGTGTTCTTTTCTTGCTTTTATTCCTATCTCGTTATTTTTTTCCTTGTTTGTTCTACAATTGGTATTAAAGCCTAGGTAGAAGGGAGAAGATACGATGACTGAAGGTAAAATACATGTGGAGAGGTTTGATGGAATAGATTAAGGTTATGGAGGATCTGCAGATCGGGGATTACCTCTACGGTAAAAACCTGCAATCAACCCATTGACAACCAACCCTAAGATATGAAGGAGGATGAGTGGAGCTATTTGATAGAAAATTGATGAGCGCGATTTTTTTGTCGTTGACTAGGGAAGTCTCTCATCATACTGAGAAATCCAAGACCAATTCACTGATTTCAATTTAAAAATGTCAGAAAACACTGCGGTGGCGAACCATCTAAACGAGTTCGCCATGAATACAAAACAACTGAGCATTTTTGAGATCATCTTCGACGATGAGGTTAAAGCCCTAATTTTGCTATCTTCTTTACCAAAAAAACTGGAATGACACGGTTACTGTTGTTAGTGCATCGGCAGGTAAGGGGAAATTGAAGTTTGCCGAAGTGAGAGATCTTATCATGAGTGAGGAAGTTCGCATGAAAGAGTCAGACATCGCTTTAGGATTAGCTCTGAACAAAAATAATAGGGGCAGGTCGAATTTAAAGTATCAAACCATGGTAGACCAAAGTTCAAAGGAGGAAAGGCAAAATCCAAGTCATAAGGACTCGATCAAGTGCTGGAACTGTGACGAGTATGGTCACTACAGAACCAGTGTGATGCGCCGCAGAAGAAGGAAATGAGGGACCGAAAACACAAAAGTCTGCAAATGATGCTGCAAATGTTAATGGAGCATCGTTCCATTCATGTGAAGTCTGGTGCAGCATTGGGTGCTAGATTCTGGAGCATTGGGTCTAACCGTGAGAAGTCTGGTGCAGCATTGGGTGCTAGATTCTGGAGCATCGTTCCATTCATGTGGTAACTTTGAGCTAATGCAAGGTTACATTTCTGGTGATTTTAGACAGGTTTACCTTACAAAGGACAAAGCATTGATGATCGTGGGAAAAATAAGACATTCCCATCTCTACTTAAGCGGATCTACCCTGCTGCTGAAACGACTTAGAAATATTCCTGATTTGAAGAGGAATTTGCTATCAATTGGACAACTTGATGATTAAGGGTGTGAGATGAGACGGCTAGTCAGGAATCAAATGAGGAAGAATCAAGTGATGACGAGTCGTCTACATTATCCCCTATTATTCTATTGGAGAGGCCTACAGGAGAGAAAGAACACCAGATATGTAATTGCCCTCTAATATTTACCACTTACTGATAGTGGTGCAAGTGGAATATTGCTATAGATGATGAGATAAAGTCACTCAAATGCAATGGCACGTGTGATCTAGTGAAGCTCCCAAAAGGTAAGAAGGCGTTACATTGTAAGTGAGTCTACCAAATCAAGAATGAGGCAGATGGTACTAGATGCTGCAAGCCTAGATTGGTTGTGAAATGGTTTGAGCAAAGACATGGTATTTATCAACTAATGGTTTTACTCAGTTGTTTAAGTGACCACTATTCGTTTGCAAAAAAAATTGTTATTACATCAGTTGGATGTAAAGATGGCGTTCCTCCACAGTGACTTGGAGGATGAGAATTACATGACACACCGAAAGGATATGAGTCTGGAGATAAAAAGACTCATGTGTGTAAATCAACAAGATCTCCTGTTAAGCAGGACCGTAGATGTAGGATCTTGCGTATCCGAACCACTTTAAAAATTGCTTGTGTCGTCTACTGTTTTATTGCATTGTGCTCAAACTGTTCTTTGCATAAATCTGACTTGAAAAGTGCACCAGCCAAAACAGTTTTTGTTTGCATAAAACGTTTTTAAAGAGACGAAGTTAAATCAGGGCCCACACTTATCCGCACAATATTCTGTGGCTGAACTTCTCATACTGACCTCAGTCAGTAGAAGGAACTTAGCTACTGAATCACTCTGCCTCGCGATCAGAAGACTTATCTGGCACTGAGCCCGTTCAGTAGCAAAACTAAGTATTTAGCTGACCTTCGCGTTTGAGGAAAAACTTGCAATCAGGTGTATTCACCCCCCCCTCTACACCTGATACTCGTCTCCGGACCAACAATTGGTATTAGAGCGGCGTTCTTTTGATCATCGTTTTTTTAAAACCTATTGGTCTACTCGAACAGATCCATATAAAAACGTTTTCACTGCACAAGCATCTCTTCATTCATCCTTATACTACTTGTCTATAATGTTTAATATGTTAGGTATTCGGATGGTACTTATGTTCTCTGTTGAGAATTATACGGTATAGCGTGTGAGAATGGAGGCGCACCTTACACCGCCGCATTATAGCATGACTGATGTCCTCGAGACAAGACCAATCATTCCCATGATCGACAGTGTAGAATTTTTTGTTGTGGGAGGTGTAGGAGTACAAACTGGGGCGAAGGTTCCGAAAGATAAAGTTGCCTTCACGCCGGAAGAGAAGAAACTGCACAATCTTGACCGTGTATGCAATCCTGACGACGCTCAGTGATTCTCATCTCGGGAGAGTGCAGGACTGCAAAACAACAAAAGAACTTTGGGACGCCCTGGTTGTACTGAGCCAAGGAACCCCGCAGATCAAAGAAAACAAGCTCAAGTTAGAGCTTCAAAAGTTCAAAACATTTGTCGTGGAGCGCAGTGAATCTATTGACGCGCTAAGCGTCAGATTCACAAACCAGATCAATGTGATCAATAGGCTGGGGAGGACATACGCTAACAAAGAGATGAACACCAAGATCTTGAGAGCGCTGCCTCGACTGAAGTGGCTTCCTTTTGCTACTTATTTACGTCGCTCTGATCTTAATGCTTTAACTCCTGATGTTATATTTTCAGAACTAAAGACGGAGGAGTTCGAGCATAGTCCACCGCAATGGTGCGCTAGCGCTCCAGCTGACACACCAATTGACCATGCTTTTAAAGCAACAGTCAGCACCTCTGGAGCTAGCCCCGATTCAGCAAGCAAGTCGGTTGCAGTATCAATAGCGAAATCCACTGAGATTCCTCTTGATGAACGACATGCGGTTCTGGCTCTCAAATATTAAATGGAGAAGGAAAGAGTCAGAAAGCTAAAGAAATACCACAGAGATTCTCCCTCAAGTAAGAAAGATAATCATGAAAGGGAAGAATCTAAACCTTCTCCTGAATGCAGGAACACGGAGCCTGCTACCAGTCCATCCAACGACACATCTGGAAAAAGTGGCAGAGTATCTGTGTGTTACAACTGCAAGAAAGATGAACATTATCCGTACGATTTTTCGGAGCTCTCAGCTGCCCAACGAGCTGAACGGCAGGCCAGAAGATATAAATTTGCCCGGAAGAGGCAGGCCTATATTGCCGGAGAGCTATCTGATGACTCAGTAGTGGAAGATATGTTGGGAGATGATTCAACAGTAGGTCAGTTGCTTAGTAATTAGTGATTTGGCTGATCCCAAAACCCTATGTTGATTGGAGAACCATTCCTTTGTAAAAGTTAAACACCTTTGTCTCTGAGTGTTTCAGGCTTAGTAGACTAGCCTTCAGCATGGTTCCGGCTCAGAAGTTATGTTTGTTGTCCTTCAATAGACTGTCCGTCGTAATGCCATGGAATGAAGATTCAGTAGTGCTGGACTCAGCAGGAGCAACATACTGAAAGGTGTTCAGGAGTCAGTAGAACTGGACTTAGCAGGAGCAGTTTACTGTACTCAGAGTCTTGACCTTCAGTAGAGTTGAACTTAGCAGGAATATACTACTGAACATATGGGTCAGACTCAGCAACGGCCTGTCAGTTTCCAGGACTGGACTGATAGAGGACTTCAATGTCATTCCAGTAGAGTGGTCCGAGGTCGTACAACTGAGAGAAGTCAGCTTCAGTATCAACCTGGAAGTCTACTAGTGTCTCAACCACTTTCTGTACCTCGACCAATGACAAGCAGCCAGCTGGAAAAGTATCTGTCAAAAGCTGCAAGTCAACCACTTTCATGAAAAAGTTAGTGGACTCTGGGGAAATTCAAAAGAGCCGTTAGCTACCAAATAGAGTGACATGTGGACAGTTCATCTCCAACATACATATCTATAGCCCACGTCTATAAATAGAGGGAAAATCAAATTGATGCATACGAGATACAAGATACGAGACATCATACGAACATAGCAACAAGCATACAAGAACAAACTATACACGACGAGCCTCAGAGCTTGTTGGGTTATGAGTCAGTAGATGGTATTCAGCTGATTAGTGGTTAAAATAATATTGGGGGAAATCATAGTAGTACTGTGGAATTGAAGATCCCAAAACCCAGCTGATATCAGTAGTGTAGTGCCGATAGGATTAGCTGATGTATAGGCTAGACTTTTCATAGTTGTTTATCTTTTGTCTAAGTCTTGTACGGGGTAAACTGTTGGACTGATCTTCTGACGAAGTTACTTTCCAGAACCCCACATCATCAGTATAATCGCTTGCATTCTTCTGACTTTAGTTGTATCTGACCTCAGTAGGAGATACCCCATCAGCTGATAGTTATCAGCAGAAGAACATAATGCAAAGCTCAGTACCTTCGCAGTCATCAGCTGACCCACCAAAGTCTTATCAGCTCGTCAGACGACTCAGCCGAAGAAGAAAGAGACTGTCTTGAGTCTACTGTATCCGACAGAAAATGACCTAGTCGTATAAGTCATTTCGAAGTTCAGCAGAAGATCATACGAGGATGTGGACTAGTCAAATCTAATCTCTGACATATTCTCACCTACCACAAACCTCGACCAATGAGAAGCAGACAACGCTTTACCTGCTCTGACCAACTAAAGCTGCTCTCATGTACAGTGTCAACTGCCCTGCCGCAACAATTCCAACATTATGGCCGTTTTCTTTGGAAGCTTGTGACACGTGGCATCGTCTTCTCCAACGGACATATGTCTGCTCACAACTATAAATAGATAAGAAATCCGAGCTCCACGCACGGGATTCACAAGGGAAAGCGCTCAAGCTCACAAACACTCTAGAAAATTAAAGATCATCCAGCGAAGAACTTGCCTTCATAGAAAATCATTAGTTCTTCTCTCTAGAGTTATCTTTAGATCCCTTTCTTCTGTAGCTAAGCTCATTGCCATATCTATAGCTTAGAAATTCGAAGGAGCTCACTTTTTGTGAATTGTTCTTATTGTAAGAACTCCTTCTTAGTTGGAGATTATCCCCCCCTTTCGAACTTAGGTTTGAATTGTAAAGTCGCTAAGGACTATAACTTAGAAGGGTCTCTGCGGTGTACGTGAATCCTTGCTGAGGCTTGCTCAGAATAATCAACAAGTTCTCCTGCCTTGTCAGGACCGTGGACGTAGGATCTTGCGTATCCGAACCACGTTAAATTGCTAGTGTTATTTACTGTTTTATTGCATTGCATACAAACTGGTTTAAAATCATATCTTTGCATAAAACGTATTTATAAAAGCGCACTAGCCAAAATACTTTAACTTGCGAAAACACGTTTTCAAACTGAGACGAATCTCCGGGCCCTACCACTACAAAATTTATGCTATTTACCGACGGAATTACCGACGGATGAAAAACACGGGTCGTCTTACCGACGGATTACCGACGGAAATTGAGATGCTCAATTTACCGACGGAATACCGACGGATAATTTCCGTCGTCATATTACTGACGGAATATTCCGTCGTTAACGGTATAACATTATTTATTTACTATTTAATAAATTAAATATATATTACCGACGGAATAATCCGTCGGTAAGGGTTATTTAGTTTTAATTAATTAAAATATATAAATTTACCGACGGATTATTCCGTCGGTAATGTTAACTTATTATTTATTTAGTTTTTAATAAACTAAAATATATTTACCGACGGAATAGTCCGTCGGTAAATTTAATTAAATTTATTAAAAAAATTTAATTTATTTTACCGACTATTACCGACGGAAAACTCCGTCGGTAGTCATTTAAATTTACCGACGGAATTATCCGTCGGTAAAGCCGTCGGCGTAACCTAAATTAATTCGGCGCAGGGCGAAGCAGGCGGATCGGCGTCGCCTCTTCTTCTCTTCTCTCGCGTCCGCCGCCGCCGCCGCCGCCGCTTCGCGCCCGCCGCCGTTGAGCGCCTCCGCCCCACTTCCTCGCGCCGCCGCCGCCGCCGCCCCTCTCCTTGGTTAGTTTCTCTCATTCCTTCAATCTCGTGTTGTAGAATTGCAATTCTTGGTTTCTTTCTATAAGAGAGAAGAAAGCATGAGAAAGAGATTGTATAATCGTTTAATATATTTTTGTCCAAGATAATTGAAGTCCACTTTGTTCATTTATTTATTTATAGTATTTGTGAAGGTTTCTTAGCTAACAAGATTTTGTTGGTACTGTTGGTTCGGCATAGTTCTCGTAACGTAAAACTATGAATTGGTTCATGATGGAAGGAATTTTTTTTTTATCATTAAAATTTTGTAAATCATCAACATTTTTTAGAATTAATTGTGTATTAATCAATAATAACAAATAAATCGGTGTAAAAAGAGTTGCCAAAAAAGTGGAAATTCCACTAGAGCTAAATAAAGAGAGAAAAAGTGGAAGATGATTGTATTTATAATTATTATATACTGTCTGCTATAATAGTATTTCTTTTGTAAAAACATACATAAATGTGTTTGGATTCTTATTTTCAAAATAAAAAAATAGAAAATTATATAATCTTGTTCATTGGTGAAATTTAAACTTATAGTTGAATTTGGGGTAACTAGTTCGTCCGAATTAGGCCTTTGACATATATGAAATTAAACTCAAGCGTCATTCCTTACAGGTTTTAAAAGAATTTTATTTTACTTTCTTGGCCAAAAACGATTAATGATTATTCTTTGTTTTCAGGTACATGGCGCCTCCCAGAGGTCGTGGCAGGACTGTATCAGCTCCTGCTGGGCGTGGAGCACCCCCATCGACATCTGGCTATGGGGGCAGTCCCCCTGAGTCAAGTGGACCCCATCAGGGTTCTACCGACTCTTACTCGGTGGATAGCCGCCGATGTTTCGAGATTTCACCTGAGGGGTATGTAATAATTGCTTTTATTAATTTTAAATATATCAAATTTCACTTGGATTAACCAATTTTCAATAATAGGCGATTGCTTGAGCCATCTGGATTGGCCTCGACAATCGTTGATTGTTTTAAAAAGATCAATAACCCGACTGGGTTCACTTGGAAGCTGACTCCTCCTGAAATTAAGGAGCAGTATTTTGAAGAATTTAAGGTTAGTTTTTCTTTCAAGTTTACAATCTTATAATTTAGTATTTATTTATATATATCTAACATGTATAAACATGTAAATTGCAGAAGCACTTCTGCTGGCCTGCTGACTGGGACCAGGCAGTCCACCACATGTGGCAGAAGAGGGCATCCAAGAGGTTCAGCGATTGACACTACGAAATGAAGCAGGGCCGCCCTAAAAAACCGGACTACATCAACACGCAGAGGTGGGCGGCCCTCAACGACTACTGGATGCGGCCGATGTGCTCCGAAGTCGAGATCGCTTCCCAGTGCCGCAGGTCCGAGCCCGAGCCGGGCGCCGGGATGAGCAAGCACAAAGGAGGGTCCCGGTCGGCCATGCAAGATACTCCCAGTCTACGGTAAGTCTCATTTTATATGTTTTTTAGCTTCTTATGTCTTTGTTTTTGACATAATTTTGTTTATGCATGTTATGAATAGGCTTCTCAGAGGGGATGCTCCTTAGAGTCCACCGCCTTTGACACTTTCCAGAGTCTCCATTACAAAGGTGGAGACTTCTCCAACATGAAGGCTGCGAGACTTCATGTAAGCACACAATTACAATATATAGATTGTTATTCTAGAATTTTGAGTTTGACTAATTTCTATTTAATATTGTAATAGGCGGAGGTGGAGCGGATTGTTGCTGAAGAAGGCCCCAACGCGGATAAAAACGCGATTTATCTGCGGTTGGAGGGGGTCCGGGATAAGAAGCAGCGGCTCTACGGTTTCGGCGAGGAAGGGAGCGGCTACATCAACGCCGCCACCGCTCTTCTACTTCCTCACTGGGGCCATCCCAGAGTAATGCCGAGATCATGCGCCGACTGGAGGAGGAGTCGGCAGCTAGGAGGAGCCTCGAGGAGCAGGTCGCATTTATGAATGCGCAGATGACCCAGCTTATGGAGATGATGGGCTCCTCTAGCCGACGACAGCCTCCCGGACGACGGCCGATCGGTCCCCTCCCCCCACCTCTTTATGATTGATTTATTTATGGTTTATGTATATATACCGAATATTTTGATTTTAGGATTTATATATTTATATTTCGGTTTGCTTTTTGAGTTGATTTGAATCGTTATATGTGATGTCTTGGTTGGTTAATTGTATATGATGTGTTGGTTGGTTAAAAATTGCGGGTTGTCGATAACTTGGTACAAAAAACAAAAAAATTTATTTTAAAAAAAAATATTCTACCGACGTTTACCGACGGAAATTTCCGTCGGTAAATAAACATAAATTTAATCGTAAAATTTAATTAAAATTTACCGACGGAAAATTCCGTCGGTAAAAAAATCGTAAAATTTATTTGAAAATTTATTTTAACTTTACCGACGGAAACTTCCGTCGGTAAAAAAAACAAATGAATTATTTAAAAAATTATTTTAAATTTACCGACGGAATAATCCGTCGGTAAAAAAACCAAAAAAATTATTTAAAAATTTCGTCCTCGACAGAATATTCGGGGACAAACTTCCGACGGTTATTTTCCGTCGGCATTCCGTCGGCAATAATTGCCGACGGACTATTCCGTCGGTAATATTTACCGACAAAGCCTGACCCGACGCATTTCTTCCATCGGTATTCCGTCGGTAACATTTTTACCGACGGAATTAAGGGGTTTACCGACGGAATTTTCCGTCGGTGTACGGTGAATTTCTTGTAGTGTACACTTATCCGCACAACGTCTCCGACTGAGTTTCAACAACTGACTTAAGTCAGTAGAAGAGCTCAGTAGCTGACACACTCTGACCCGTGATCGAAGATTAATATCTGGCACTGTTCATCAGTCGCAACCTACAGCTCAGCTGTCCTTCACGTTTTGAGAAAAATAAACTGTGATCAGGTGTATTCACCCCCCTCCCTCTACACCTGACTATCGTCTCCGGACCAACAATTGGTATCAGAGCCTCGGTGTTCTTCTGATCGCCGGTTCTGTACTACTGGTCTTCTCGAACAGATCCTGAAAACGTTTTCTCTGCACAAGCATCTCTTCATTCATCCTTATACTCGTTCACATAATGTCTGACATGTCAGGTATTCGGATGGTACCAATGTTCTCGATAGAGAACTTTACGGTATGGCGCGTGAGAATGGAGGCACACCTCACATCGCTGCACGACAGCATGACGGACGTCCTTGAGTCTGGACCCATCATTCACATGATCGACAGCGTAGAATTTGCCGCTGTGGGAGGTGTAGGAGCACAGACTGGTGCTAAGATCCCTAAAGAAAAATCAGCTTTCTCGCCAGAAGAGAAAAAGCTGCACAACCTCGACCGAGTTGCGCGAAACGCAATACTGACAACGCTCAGTGACTCTCATCTCGGGAGGGTGTAAGACTGCAAGACGGCAAAAGAACTTTGGGATGCCCTGGCTGTACTGAGCCAAGGAACCCCGCAGATCAAAGAGAACAAGCTCGAGTTAGAGCTTCAGAAGTTCGATGCCTTTGCAATGGAGCCCAGTGAGACCATTGACGAGCTCAGCTTCAGATTCACAAATCAAGTCAATGTTATCAATGGGTTGGGGAGGTCGTTCACCAATAAGGAGATGAACACCAAGATCTTGAGAGCGCTACCTCGACAGAAGTGGCTTCCTTTTGCTACTTATTTACGTCGCTCTGATCTTAATACTCTAACTCCTGATGTTATATTTTCAGAACTGAAAATGGAGGAATTTGAGCATAACCTACCCCAACGATGTTCCAGCGCTCCAGCTGACACTTAGATTGACCATGCCTTCAAAGCAACAGTTAGCAAAACTGGAGCCAAACCTGTTTCCTCAAGCAAGGCAGTGGCCACAACAGTAGCAAAGTCCTCTGAGACGTCAGGCCCTGAACAGCTATCACTAATGGCTCTCAAATATCAGAGAGAAAAGGAGAGAGTCAGAAAACTGTGGAAATACAACAGAGATTCTCCCTCAGGTAAGAAAGATTATCAGAAAAGGGAAGAATTTAAACCTTCTACTTAATGCAGGAACATAGAGCCTGCTGCTAGTCCATCCAAAGACTCAGCTGGAAAAAGCAGCAGAACATCTATTTGCTACAACTGCAAGAAGGAGGGACATTATCAGTACGACTGTCTCGAACTCTCAGCTGCTCAACGAGCAGAACGACAGGCCAGACGAGATAAATTTTTCAAAAGAAGGCAGGCTTACATTGCCGGAGAGATATCCGACAACTCAATTGAGGAGGATACATTCATGTATTCCTCTGAGGACGAAGCTGTATTTGTCGCAGTTGAGATCGGAGAGACGGTTCCTGAAGATACGGCTGAATACTGTCTGATTGCCAGAGAAGAGGCTGAGGTAAACTCCAAACTTAATATAACCTCTTCTTCACACAGCACACACAACACATGCTCGGTCACAGATGATCCTCTAGATGTGGTATAAGCCTATGACGATCTACTAGAGGAACAGATTCAGCTGAGCAGAGAGTTCAGCAGAACGATTTAGGAACTGGAACAGGTAAATGCTGAGAATCAGAGACTTTCTTCTGATTGTCAGGTCTCTACTGAGTCAGAGAATCTGGTAGCGAGACTTAAGGAAGAGATTGAATCTCTTATGACTAAGTCTCAGCTTCAAGAGACTCAGATCTCAGTTCTGACTAAGGACAATTCTGAGAAAGAGACTGAAATAGCCCAACTCAGTCAGAAGCTCACCGACGTGCAAAATGATTATGACTCACTCAGGAGGAGTGACGAGGTCTGGCGAGGGCTGATGACTGAACAATACCTAGGAGATAAGGAGAAGCTAAAAAGTATGCTCAGAGCGCAACGGCCAACTGTCCTGAAAGAAGGTCTTGGCTATACTCACAAAGCTACCACTTCGAAAAGCTCATATATGCTGGCTGACAGGTTCGTCAGAGGAAAGGTGCAAGCTACTGACACCACACCTCAGGCGAAGAATAAAAAAAATTAGTTACACCTCAGCCGAGCAACAAGAAGCAGCTGACCAATGGTTCCAGCCCCAGGACACCACGATCAAACTCAGGGGGAACCAAGAAGGTCAGGTGGGCGGAACAGTATAATGAACCATTGTATGAGCACCCGGCTCAGTACGGTTCGTACTACTATGAGCCCAGGGTCGGGAGAAGCGCAAAGACTCAGAAGAAGAAAGCTCCTGAACCTAGAATCATCAGAAAGTCAGTATCTCCAGGTCCTATGGAGAAGAAAACTGACAAGGTTCAGAAGAAGAAGTCTCAGACTTCTAAGGTTCCTAGACAGATATGGGTTCCGAAATCACCCACTAACATGTAAGGACCCAACTGAACCAAAGGGTACCTAAAAATGCTTCTGTTTTGCAGGTGCATAAGGACCCTTGGATAGTGGACAGCGGCTGCTCGAGACACATGACATACCAGAAAAGCCTGCTGACCAACTACGTACAAGAAGATGGTCCCAGAATTGAGTTTGGTGACAACTCAAAAGGCTACACAAGGGGATATGGAACATTGAACATTGGGACTGCTTCAGTTCCAAGAGTAACATATGTTGAAGGACTTCAACATAATCTCCTTTCTGTCAGTCAATTCTGTGATAATCTTAACAGAGTAATCTTTGACGCTAGTTTCTGTGATATTGTTGATAAATCTACAGGGAAAACAGTGTTATCAGGTTCGCGGAAAAAGAATATATATGTTGCTAACTGGAATACCGCAGAACCTGAGGCTTGTTTGCTTGCACAGACGAAATCTAGTGACAAGTCAGGATGGCTATAGCACAAGAGACTCAGCCACCTTAACTTCAAGACTATGAACAAGCTCGCCAAGAACTCTAAAGTCAGAGGACTGCCCAACGAATCGTTCATCAAAGACAGAAATTGTGAAGCATGCTTGAAGGGAAAGCAGACAAAGAGTAGTAATCCGCCTATTCCTTCACCTTCCACTGATGGAATCCTTCAGCTGTTGCACATGGATTTATTCGGGCCAGTCTCTCCAGTGACTATAAGAGGCAAGAAGTATGCCCTCGTCGTTATTGACGACTACTCGAGATATACTTGGATCATCTTCATCGCCAACAAATCTGATGTCCAAACTGAGCTGCCCAATCTGCTGAAGAAACTCAGTGTGGAAAAGGACATCAAGATTCAAAGAATTCGCTCAGACAGAGGAACAGAATTTCTCAACACAGTAGTTAAGGAGTACTGCGATAAAGAGGGAATTCAGCACGAGACATCTTCAGCTCGCACCCCTCAGCAGAACCGACTTGCTGAACGAAAGAACAGAACACTCAAAGAAGCAGCAAGAACGCTCCTAGCAGACTCTGGACTACCCTCAAAGTTTTGGGCTGATGCTACTGACACCGCTTGCTATACTCAGAATCGCTCTTTACTTACACAAAGAACACATGAAGACACCCTACGAATTATGGAAAGGGAGAATTCCTTCTATCTCTCATTTTCATATTTTTGGCTGTCCTTGCTTTATCCATAATAATGGGAAAGATCAGTTGAAGGTCTTTGATAGCAAATCTGATCAAGGAGTATTCTTAGGATACTCTCAAGTCAGTAAAGCCTTCAGAGTCTTTAACTATCGGACCCTTTGTGTGGAGGAAAGCCCTCATATTGTTTTTGATGAGTTTGTTACTGAGAACAGGAAAACTACAGAGACAAATACTGAAGATGTCAGAAGCAAGCTACAGGATCTCGCACTAACTGACAAAGCTGAAAAGATCCAGCATTGTTGGGATGATGAGTCAGACGATGAAGAGATTCAGACTCAGCCAACAAGCAATGTAGCTGACCTGGTTGATTCTACTGAACATAATCAACAACAGGTAACAACGGTCGATGAGGCAGCCCCCGTGGTAACTGAGACCTCTACTGAGAATATAAACTCAGGGGGAACGATTAATGTTCTTGAGCTAAATGCCCCTGAACCTGGAAACTCAGTAGATCCTAACCTTCTTACTGAACTGCTATAGTCACAAAACAGTACTACTGAAATGCCTAATACACCTACTGACTGTGCAGAAGTAGTATCAGAAGAAGAAGCCAGACTCAGACGTTCATGGCTTGACGCTCATACTTCAGATCTCATCATTGGAGATCCATCAACAACTATAAGGACAAGATCTAAATTAAGTCGAGGAGAAAGCTCACTCTATTCTTGTTTCTTGTCTACATAAGAACCTCAGTCAATAGAGGACGCACTCAATGATGCTGACTGGATCATTGCCATGCAAGAAGAGCTGAACCAGTTCGTCAGAAACGAAGTTTGGGAGCTTGTTGACAGACCTAGACATCAGCACGTGATTGGCACTAAGTGGGTCTTCAAAAACAAGCGTGATAAAAACAACGTCATCATCAGAAATAAAGCTCGACTAGTTGCCAAGGGTTATTGTCAAGCAGAGGGAATCGACTTTGATGAAACATTCACTCCAGTCGCAAGATTGGAAGCCATTCGTCTTTTCCTAGCTTACGCAATGCATCAAGGATTCAAAGTATATCAGATGGATGTAAAGTCAGCTTTTCTGAACGGCGTACTGAAGGAAGAAGTCTACGTGGAATAACCGTCCGACTTTCAGCAGGGACATCAGGTGTACATACTTAGGAAAGCTCTGTATGGGTTAAAACAAGCACCCAGGGCTTGGTACGATACCCTATCAGACTTTCTACTTTAGAAAGGTTTTCAGAAGGGGACAGTAGATCGCAACTTGTTCAACATAAAGTCAGGAGATGACATCCTACTGGTGCAAATCTACGTGGACGACATCATTTTTGGCTGCAGAAACGTGACTATATGTCAGCCATTCGAGAAAATGATGAAAGAGAAATTCGAGATGTCCATGATGGGAGAGATGAATTATTTCCTTGGATTTCAAGTAAAGCAATCACCTGAAGGAATTTTCATCAATCAAGCCAAATACACTCGAGATATTCTCAAGAGATTCGGCTGCGACTCTAGCAAGCCAGTCAAGATCCCCATGAATACAAATTTCAAAATCGATCTAGACAAAGAGGGAGCTTCTGTTAACTCTACTGATTATAGAGCTATTATTGGTTCTTTATTATACTTAACAGCTAGCCGACCTGATATAACTTATGCTGTAGGTGTATGTGCAAGATTTCAAGCAGATCCTAAGCGAAGTCATCTAGACTCAGCAAAGAAGATTCTGCGATATCTAAGATGAACACCTGACGCTGGGTTATGGTATCCTGCTGATGATAATCTTATATTGACAGGTTATTCTGATGTTGATTATGCAGGATAGATCGAAAGTTAACTTCTGGAACGTGTCAGTTCCTAGGCAGCAAACTGATATCTTGGTTTTTAAAGAAACAGCACTCAGTAGCAACGTCCACTACTGAAGCTGAGTGCATGGCTGCTGGAAGTTGCTGTGCCCAGATCCTTTGGCTTCGACAACAACTGAGAGACTATGGTATAGTTCAGGATGAAGTGCCCATCTACTGTGACTCCACAAGTGCTATTGCAATCACTTAGAATCCAGTTCTCCATACGAGATGCAAGCACGTGGATATTCGACACCACTTCATCAGAGACCATGTCGAGAAGAAGGATATCAGAATGGAGAAAATCCATACTGACAAGCAAAGGGCAGATATACTGACCAAACCACTAGCTGAGAACAGATTCAGAGAATTATCAGTTGAGTTAGGTCTACTGGATCCTACTGAATCACATCAGTAGAAGACAACTACTGATAACAACAATTGGCAACAATTGGTATCAAATGAAAGGAACCAGTATGACAGGTCAGAAAACTCAGTACATTGATTCAGTTGGGAGAATCAAACTGTACACAGTAAGGGGGAACGTGGTCATCAGCACGTCAACCATCCTCCTTAGTCTTAACGGTAACCAGCTGATCGTAAAAGTTCAGCTGAAGAGATTTGCGTAGTATTACATACTTAAACTTTTTCAGAAGCATGCTTGCATTTATTATATCAGTCGATTGCACTCAGTAGTTAATGAACATTTATTTCCCGCCATTAATTTTTTTAAGGATAGGTCAGTAGGAAACCGTTCTTATTTAAAATGACCTAGTCTTTAATGCTGCCCGCAGCGCATTTAATGCATGTCTTTTCACTTACTTTAACTTTGCATTATTCTTCGCGGGTCTAGATTATAGGCGGCTTAGGTAATCATTCCTTTTATATTATTAAATCTCAGCTGTTTATTAGATTGAAAGATTAAATCCTAGCCGTTCGATCTAAACGGTTTATCTTGCATGATCTTATAAAATCTTTCGTCTTCCGTCTTCGTCTCACTTCTCGCCATTTTTGAAATATTAGAGCTTTTTCCACTGCAATTCAGTTTTCTTCCAAATCTTAAGACTGCTCTGCATTTTAGTATCTTCAAGCTCTAAATCACTCGGTAATGTATTTAATATTGCTTAAAACTCATACTAACTTACTCTATTTTCAAGTGCTAACGAGTTTTTCTATAGATTCTAATAGCGACAGTACAGATACCCACCAATATCGATGAAATCATCATCTCTCGCATCCAGTTTGAACCGACCATGGCGCTTCGCCAAGTTGATCTTCCTTATCTGGCGCCCGTATTCACTGCTATTGAGAGTTCTGGACTAGAACTGCTCGTCTCCAAGCAACCCAGAGCATTTTTGCCCAGACAAGTGGCGGAAGTGTACTACAACTGGAGAACCCTAGATTCAGGGGTTGAGGAATCTTCATTTGCCTTCATGAAGGAAGTAGTACCCAACTCGTGGGATGCTAGTGAGCACGTCATCAACATCAGGGATGCTCTGGAGAATCTCTCCTCTAGGCTATAAGGAGAAGGAGATGAACTCATATGTTCAGAAGTTCTGTGGAAGGAAGGATATAACCTTCAAGACAGCGCTGCCGAAGAACCTTCTACTACCGCAATACCAAGGGCTCGCATATATCGTATCTCATATCCTCACGAGCTCAGCGGGTTCCTACGATCAGCTGTCTAAGCCGCGCATCCAGCTGATGATGGCCATTGATGATGGAGTCCAAGTTAATTGGACGGACTATTATGTAGCCGAGCTGAAGGCTCAGGCTCAGAAGTTCACAGCCTTGCCCACTGGACAGAGAAGCCTAATCAGTGTTGGGAAGCTGATGTATGGGACGAAGATGTCCATACTTATCGAGCAATCAGTCTCGAGGAGTTCAGCTTTTGCTGACTCCAGATACTTTGACAGCAAGCTCACTAAATTCAAGACGAGAGCCGCTGCTGAGAAGTCTATCGGGCGAGGGCCGCCTGAACCAAAGAGAGTAGTCTCTGATTTGCCCCCTCGCGCCGACCCACCTAAGAAGAAGAGGCTTACTAAGACTGGACCGTCCGAGGTCCCAAAGAGTCATAAGCTCAACAAGCCTCTCTTCCACCTACTCAAGAAGAACAGCTCCTAGATTCTGACACCGGCATTGAGGGTGCCACGATAAAGGACAAAGTTCAGTGCATTAGTTATGAGGAGACTCAGTCGGACATCAGGGTACCGACTGAGGAGACTTCCTCTGAGTGGACAACCTTACACTCCACTCGTCTCCGAGCTACAGGAGAAGTACATGCTTAGATCCCTGAGATCTCTGAGCATCCTGACTTAGTGGATATAGCCATAAGGGCTAGGACACAAATGCTGCTGAGGTTCCTCAGCTGGGACATTCTCGAGGATATTATCAGGACTCAATCAGTTTTATCTTTGCTTACCGAGGAGCAGGAATTGCAGTCAGCCATCGGGTTCGGGGAACCGACTGACCTTGCTTCCTTTGAAGACTTGAGGGCAGCGATGCTTTATCTATTGAGCATGCGCTCCTCAGTTCCCGGTGACAGCCCTTCACCTCCATCTCATCATGGCGATGATAAAGATGACAAGAATGATGAAGAGATGGAACAGGCACCACCCAAGGATGCAGAACTGGGAGGTTCTGCTGAGGGTTCCACTCCCCGCGAAAAGGGCCAATCACCACCACCCTCCACATCAGGTGAAGCTCAAGTTGCCTCGAAGCCAAGTCGAGCGCAACAACTCGCGATGTCTGAGCAGAGGCTCGGAACCAGCTCATACCAGATAAAACCAATAGGTTTCGTGACCTCCAAGTCGGTCAATAAAGCTATCAGGCGCCAAGGAGACAAGAATCGTCTCCTCGCTAAAGACGTGCATCTCAAATGGGCTCAATACACTAAGGCCCAGACTGAGAGCGTCGACCGACTGACCGAAGGGGTTAAGAAGGCCTCAGAAGCTCCTACTCCTCAACTTAATATTTAGGAGATCGTTGAGGCAGCCCTTTCAGCTCAGAAGGCGGACTTAGCCGCTCAGAGTCAGCAGCTCTTATTAGCTCAGCAGAAATCTTTTTCTGAGCAGCTGACTCAGACTTTCGCGACAGTCCAGGCCACCATGGAAGAGAGAAACAAATTGGCTACCTCTAGCCTTCAATCAACCATTACGCAACATGCTGAGGCACTGAAAGCCATTCAGAAAGAAATGACAGAGTCTCACGATCAGTCTCTGCTGAAACTCCGTCAGGAGTCAGCTGCTCAACTGAAGACATTCAGAGCTGATCAGGAGAAAGACTGGGAGCAGTATTGCGACTTGGTCAAGGATTTTGAGGCAACTGCTACCCAAATCAAAGACTCTGTATATAACTTGGAAAAAGATATGAAAGACATCCGCACTCACCTCTCCCAGGCCGATGATGCCAAAAAAGGGGGAAGAAGATGTAAAAGAAGAAACTGAGGCAGAACCGGCTGTAGTAGAGATCATTGAGGGAAATAATAACGGGGAAGGAACCAGCTCTGCACGCTCAGGGAGAAACCAGTTCAGCTGTACTCCTCCTAGAGTATACCCCTCTCCGACCGACTGTGACTGAGGCAGTTCCTATCTCATCTGCTAAGCACATCGAGGACATAGCTCGCTTCCTCGATCAGGAGGATGAAGAAGAGCCTCAGCAACTGCCACCGCAAAGGCCCGGGAAGGAGACTACAACTGAAACCACTCCTCCATCCTCCCCGACGCCCAAATTCAAAACTAAAGCGGAGCAGGAAACTTATGATGCCATAATTGCTCAACAGCTGCAAGACCAGCTGGATCAGGAGCATCAGCTGGAAGAAGCTAAGAAAGCCAAAGAGCCTAAGAAAGTAACTGCCAAATCTGCAAAAGGCAAGGCTAAGAAAATTTTGGACAAACGTAGGAGAAAGCTCGAAGAAGCTAGCTACTGTAGTCCAGTCTTCGGCTCAGAGTGCTTATTTTTCCACTCTTACTCCTGAGCAAAAGGCTGAAGACAGAGCTACCTGGGAGGCAACGCTGAAAGGACTTAGTCTCCGGAGTCGAGATACTAGATCAGCGGCCCTTAGAGAGAAGAAAAGGTTAGCTGACCTGGCTAAAATGATTAGCTTATCCGAGAAGCCAGCAGCTGACTTGAGAAAGCAAGTACCCAGATCTTCAAAGTACTACAGGAGAGCGCCCAGAGCACCTCATGTTAAGAAAGCGCCTTCTCCTCACACAGATAAATGGGTACCAGCCGAGCTAAACGAGCTATGGGAGGAACTAAAAGAATCTTTTATCAAGGGATACTACGTATGGGGCTTCTATCCATCGGGGATACCTGCTGATCAACTTTTTGAAGAATATCTTCATCATAACTTTCCCCAGCTGGCGGATCAGCTTGTGCCAATTATGGAGAGAGAGAAGATTCCCATCCGAGCTCCAGCATTCAGAAGAATCCCTCCACCCATGACAGCTCGCGGCGTGCTTTGTACTAAAGAGATAGAAGATGAGATCGAGGCTGCTGCTTATCATCATAATCTCAGTTCTGATCAGCCTGATGATCTCGAGGAAATCCAGACTCTGCGGAAGAGAATATACAAGTTTTATTGTCTGGATCCTCTAGCTGACAGGTCTGCTGACTTCAAGAGCAGAACGCAGAAATTCAGAAGTCATACTTGACCTTCTTATCTCATTTGTTGTAATAGTGATAGAAACCTTGTAATTCTCTGATCATATATATCAGTTTCTATTGTTTGCCAGACAATTACTCATTGTCTCACGACATTTGTTTGTGTTTTTCCTTCACGACTGATCACTGAAGTGATCTGACACACACTCACACATAACCGTTTCTCGGATTTTGCCTACCTCTCTACTGAACTTATTGAAGTCAACTAATCACTTCATCTTAACTGAATCCTCAGATCAATTAGGGGGAAATTATAGTCAGTAGTCTAGTATTCCTGTTTATTATTTTATAGGGGTTTTGGCATCATCAATTAGGGGGGGAATTGTTGGGTTATGAGTCAGTAGATGGTATTCAGCTGATTAGTGGTTAAAATAATATTGGGGGAAATCATAGTAGTACTATGGAATTGAAGATCCCAAAACCCAGCTGATATCAGTAGTGTAGTGTCGATAGGATTAGTTGATGTATAGGCTAGACTTTTCATAGTTGTTTATCTTTTGTCTAAGTCCCGTACGGGGTAAAGCTGTTGGGCCGATCTTCCGACGAGGTTACTTTCCGAAACCCAACGTCATCGGTGTAATCGCTTGCATTCTTCCGACTTCACCGTATGTCGACCTCAGTAGGAGATACCCCATCAGCTGATAGTTATCAGCAGAAGAACATAATGCAAAGCTCAGTACCTTCGCAGTCATCAGCTGACCCACCAAAGTCTTATCAGCTCGTTAGACAACTCAGCCGAAGAAGACAGAGACTGTCTTGAGTCTACTGTATCCGACAGAAAATGACCTAGTCGTATAAGTCATTTTGAAGTTCAGCAGAAGATCATACGCGGATGTGGACTAGTCAACTCTAATATCTGACACATTCTCACCTACCACAAACCTCGACCAATGAGAAGCAGACAACGCTTTACCTGCTCTGACCAACTAAAGCTGCTCTCATGTACGAGTGTCAACCGCCTGCGCCGCAACAATTTGAACATTATGGCCGTTTTCTTTGGAAGCTTGTGACACGTGGCATCGTCTTCTCCAACGGACATATGCCTGCTCACAACTATAAATAGAGAAGAAATCCGAGCTCCACGCACGGGATTCACAAGGGAAAACGCTCAAGCTCACAAACACTCTAGCAAATTAAAGTTCTTCTCTCTAGAGTTATCTTTAGATCCCTTTCTTCTCTAGCTAAGCTCATTGCTATATCTATAGCTTAGAAATTCGAAGGAGCTCACTTTTTGTGAATTGTTCTTATTGTAAGAACTTCTTCTTAGTTGGAGATTATCCCCCCCTTTCGAACTTAGGTTTGAATTGTAAAGTCGCTAAGGACTATAACTTAGAAGGGACTGTCCAGTGTACAGAATCCTTGCTGAGGCTTGCTCAGAATAATCAACAAGTTCTCCTGCCTTGTCAGGACCGTGGACGTAGGATCTTGCGTATCCGAACCACGTTAAATTGCTAGTGTTATTTATTGTTTTATTGCATTGCATGCAAACTGGTTTAAAATCATATCTTTGCATAAAACGTATTTATAAAAGCGCACTAGCCAAAATACTTTAACTTGCGAAAACACGTTTTCAAACTGAGACGAATCTCCGGGCCCTACACTTATCCGCACAACGTCTCCGACTGAGTTTCAACAATTGACTTAAGTCAGTAGAAGAGCTCAGTAGCTGACACACTCTGACCCGTGATCGAAGATTAATATCTGGCACTGTTCATCAGTCGCAACCTACAGCTCAGCTGTCCTTCACGTTCTGAGAAAAAGAAACTGTGATCAGGTGTATTCACACCCCCCCCGCTCTACACCTGACTATCGTCTCCGGACCAACAGAGCTTATTCCAAGCGTGAAAAGCATTCAATCTGCTCTAAGGGAACACAAGCTTATATAGAACTCAAGCCTCTAGCATCCAAGTGAAGAACACGAACCCAGAGAGATTATTCCTCACTGTTCTTCACTCTAGAAGACTTTTTTGTTCCCTTTCCCTCTAACCTAAGCTCAACTGTATTTATCTATAGCTTAGACCGAAGGAGTTCAATTTATCGAACCGTTCTTAGTGTTAAGAACTCCTTCATCGTTGGAGATACATTCAAACATATTTTGTTTGACCCTGTAAACTGAGACTTACTCAGTATAATCACAAGACGGTGTTTGTCCAGTGTACAAACCGACTGAGACTAACTTATGTTGGGATTTTGTATACTGGAAGCAGGTTTTATGCTTGTATACAATGTGTTTTTGTCCTTACCACTATTTTATTCTCCTATCTGATAAATGTATATATTTGCACATGTTATCCTTTATCTTGTATAAAAGTTAGATTTGTGTGGTGTGTCGGGTATCACAGAAGACAACATAAATTGGTTGAACTGATAAGATATAAACAGGTTATCACAATGAGACAACTTCGTGGATAAGTTGTCGGTTTAAGCTGCAGTTTAGATAAGAAGTGGCTTGTCTTAGCTGTTTGTCTTTACTGGTACACTTAAGGTGGTGTATTTATAGATCACAGTGAGATGTGTTCTCCTAACTGACCTTAGTGGAGAACCAAGATCTCGGTGACTTAGCTGGTCTTAAGCTTGATAAGACTTCAGCTGAGTGCATTTGGCTATCTATCACTTTGACCTACTATGGTGAACGTCATCGCGACCGGATCTACGTATCTTGGGTGTTAGTAGTTATTTGTGGCTCAGGCTGGTTGTCTGTATCTTGCAGCCGTATCCTAGTAAAATAGGTTGATAATATCCCCTGAGGAACTCGAAAGGATTAGCACACTAAACCCGGCCGGTTGATTAAGTTTAGGTGTGTTAATAAGGTCGAGTGATACTACTCAGGAATATAAGATGTTAATTGATTTAAGCTGTCAGTGAGCTTAATTAATTAACGGGTATTTCCATCTTAAATACGGAGATCGATTAAGTCTAAAATACAAGCCCTTGCTCAATTTGGGATAAAGGGGTAAGTCAGCACGGATTCTCTAGTGGAATGAATCTGTGTTTATTAATTAATTTTGCTCTGGGCTAAGCATAGATAATTAATTAATTTGAGGCTCAGCTTTATTTCTTGTATTGGATCCCTGATCTGGCCCAATTAGTTGCCTAGTTATTTATTGTCTCTCAGAAATCATTATTAATGGATTAATGTATTTTTACATTATTTAATAATGTTATTTATCTAGAATTAATTGGCTGGGCCAATTAATTGATAAATATTAGTAGCCCAGTAGATTAATTAATTATATTATGAGCTAATTATGTGGAAGCCCATTAGAAATATAATTAAATTAATGGGCTACAAATGTATTAATATTATATTGGTTTTTGAAGCCTATATATATATTAGTATTCTGTTCAGAAACAGATTACATACATTCACATAATATTCACGCCGTGTGTGAGTTGTAAGAGAGACAATATTTTATTTTCTTCAGTTCTGACCACCCAGAGGAAGAAAAAGGCCGGGACACATATCAGAAGATCTGACACAGGAGCAACAATCAAAGCCGCGACAACATACGAAGGAGGAAGGTAGCGTTCATAACCCTCAATTTTCCTTCAACTTAGTATAATAAATAGCCTCCTGCCTTGTTCAAGACAGTGGACGTAGGATCTTGCGTATTCAAACCACTTTAAAAGTCTCTGTGTTTATAACTGTTGCATTGATTTAACTGTTCATACTGAAAACCATTTTAGAAAATCATTCAACTGAATTTCAGTAACAAGCTTAACTGACTGCACTAATCTACTGAAACAGTTTTATAAACAAACGTTTTCAAACCAAACTGAATTGGGCTTACAATTTCGGCACTCTACTGAACACTGCTGAACGCGTCTGAATTCTGACATTAGTTAGCTAGCAGAGCTCAGCATCTTCAGTCACTCAGTCCACGCGATCCAGAACAGCTTGTTTGGTCTACTGAATTCATTCAGTAGACAATCTTCGTTAATCGGACTGTTCGCGTTCAAGTTTGAGAAAAAGGTTTTCAGGTGTATTCACCCCCCCATCTACACCTGAACGTTTGACTCGGGACCAACAAGATACATTCATGTATTCTTTTGAAGATGAAGCTGCATTCATAGCTGTTGAGGTCGGAGAATCAAGTCCTGACACATCAACTGAATATTGCCTAACGGCTGGAGAAGAGGCTAAGGTAAACTCTAAATTGAATATAACCTCCTCTTCACAGAGCACACACGATACTTGCTCAGAACCTCTAGTCTCTAGACATGATTCAAGCTTATGAAGATTTGCTAGAGGAACAAATTCAGTTGAGCAGGGAGTTCAGTAGAATAGTTCAGGAGTTGGAACAGGTAAAAGCTGAAAAATCAGTGACTTTTTTCTGATTGTCAGGTCTTTACTGATTCAAAGAGTCTTGTTGTGAGACAAACGGAAGATATTAAATCTCTCATGACTAAGTCTCAACACCAAGAAACTCATATATGAGTCTTGACTAAGGACAATTCTGAGAAAGATACTGAGATAGCTAGGCTCAGTCTGAAACTCGCAGAAGTTGAAAGAGATTATGAGTCACTCAGGAAGAGTAATGAAGTATGGCGAGGACTGATGATAGAGCAGTACCTAGGAGCTAAGGAGAAGTTGGAGAGTATGCTTAGAGCTCAGAGGCCAGTTTTCATTAAGGAAGGACTTGACTACACACATGAAGCTTCAACCTCTACCTCAAAAGGCTCAAAAAAGCTGGTTGATCGGTTTGTCAGAGGGAAAGTTCAAACTGCTGAACTAGTCACCCCTCAGGCGAAAAACAAACAGAAAATGATTGCACCTCAGCCCAGCAACAAGAAAATGACCCATGGTTCGAGCACCAAGACACCCAGATCCAACTCAGGGGGAACCAAAAAGGTCAGATGGGCAGAGCAGTACGGTGAACCAGTGTATGAACATCTGACACAATATGGTTCTTACTACTATGAGCCTAGGGTCAGGAGGAGCACAAAATATCAGAAGAAGAAAGCTCATGAACCCAAAATTGCCAAGAGGTCAGTACCTCCATGTTCAGTGGAGAAAAGCACCGACAAGAAGGTTCAGAAGAAGAAAGAGTTTGAGACCCCCAAGGTCGCCAGACAAATTTGGATCGCGAAACCACCGACTAACACTTAAGGACCAGAACTGAACCAAAGGGTACCTAAAACTGTTTCTGCTTTGCAGGTGCATAAGGACCCTTGGATCGTGGACAGCGGCTGCTCGAGACATATGACTTATCAGAAGAGCCTGCTGACCAACTATGTGCAAGAAGAAGGTCCCAGAATTGAGTTCGGTGACAAATCAAAAGGCTTTAAACAAGGGGATATGGAACCCTGAACATTGGGACTACTTCAGTTCCAAGAGTAATATATGTTCCAGGACTTCAACATAATCTCCTTTCTGTCAGTCAATTCTATGATAAACTTAACAGAGTTACCTTTGACGCTAGTTTCTGTGATATTCTTGATAAATCTACAGGGAAAACAGTGTTATCAGGTTTGCGGAGGAAGAATATCTACGTTGCAAACTGGAACACCGCCGAACCTGAAGCTTGCTTGCTTGCTCAGACGAAGTCAAGTGATAAAATAGGATGGTTGTGGCATAAAAGACTCAGTCACCGGCAGTGAACAAGCTGGCAAGGGACTCAAAAGTCAGAGGACTACCCAATGAAGTTTTTAGTAAAGACAAAAATTGTGAAGCATGCATGAAGGGAAAACAGACAAAGAAAAACAATCCACCAATTCCGTCATCTTCCACTAATGGAATCCTTCAGCTGCTCCACATGGACCTTTTTGGGCCAGTCACTCCAGTGACTATAAGAAGCCAGAAGTATGCCCTCTTCGTTGTTGACGATTATTCAAGATATACGTGGGTCATCTTCATAGCCAACAAATCTGATGTCAAGACTGAGTTGTCAATACTACTGAAGAAACTCAGTGTGGAAAAAGACATCAAAATTAAGAGAATACGCTGACGTATGTGCGTACGAACTGAACTGGCCAGCTGTAACCCCTTAATTTGGCAAGGATGGGTTTTCCTCTTAACTCATTAATGCTAGCTAACACATATTATTCAATGTCTTCTTCATTGATTGGTTCTTGGGCGTCTTGCATGAGTTCATCGTCCTTTTTAAAAGATTCAGAAGTAGAAGGGTTATCAATTTCCCTTCCAAAAAATTCTTCCCACATTGTGGTGATAGACTCTTTATCCATTGTCTGAAAAAGGTTTTTTAATAGAGAAGAATGAGAAGGAGTTTCAGCATTCAAATGCATTTGAATCTCTTGAGCTGGTTTAACTGAGAAAATTCCTTTTCTATCGAACATTTTACCTTCTCCAAAGAAATCTTCTTTTGGCCACCATTTAAGGAGTATTCTTCTTTGAAGCATATTAATGGTAATTTTTTGTCATTTTTTCTCAAACCGTGTATTTTGTAGGATGTAATCCCATCTGATAATCCATGAAATCCTATAATGACTCATGAATTGAAGAACAGCCGGATGGCTATCAAATTGATTGTTTGTTTCATGGAATCGTCTCCAGATTTCTTTAATGTTTCGGGGAAAAATGACAGGAGATGCCCCCATGAGAAAAAGAACGACAAAAACAATTTGGGATAAATTGATTAACATCGTCAAGGGTGAATTTTATCCACCATGAATGTTTCTGAGAAAAATTCTCATAAATAAAAGTATTTCCCCAAGCTTTATTATAATCATGATAATTATAAAGTTTGGGAGACCTTGATAATTTTCAAGTTGTCGTCCCTGATGTAAGGGAATACCCCAATTTGAGGGTAACAAAATTCTCTTAGTAAGGAATTTTGAAAAGGAAATTTCCTTTTGATTTTTTGTAGCATGTTGAATTTCAACGAAAGCTATTTCAATAAGAATTGTCTCGAAGTATTATCAGGTTTTCTTTCCAAAATGATTAGGGAGATCTTTATTAAGATAGCCTTGTGCAATTTGCAACGAGCATAGACCTTTTAGATCTGTTTCAACGGGAAACAATTAAGAACTCCCGAGATGAGATAAGGATATTTAATTTCATCCTTATTTCCTTTTTGAAGAAAAATAGCATCCTTGTAATACTTAAGATCATAGGTTGTTTCATCATTTTTAAATTCCTCATTAGGATCAAATTTTGATAAATCTTCTAGAGTTTTACTTGTTTCTACAATATTTTGTTTTGGTTTCTGATTCTTATTAGTTAATATCACCATTGGTCTTTTTGCTGGAACTGCAGGCCTTTTAGCCTGTGCTTGTTTTTTTACAATCTGCTTCCACTAATTGTCCCTGCAAAAATTCTCTTGTTAAAAAATATGGTAAGGAATTATTTTTCCCCGCAATATGCTCAATATCAAAATCAAAGCATGCTAATATTGCTTGCCACCTAGCAAAGATTTGTTTTGACGCAATATTTTTAACATCTTTAAACAAAATGTCTTTTGCGGATTTGCAATCGACTCTAATTAAGATTTTTTTTAATATATCACTTTCAAATTTAGTACTCCCTCCATCCCGCTATTTGTGGCTCACTTTCTCGAAAGGGGTGTCCCGTTATTTGTGGCCACTTTCCTAATTTGATAAAAAATTATTATCATATCCTCTACTCTATCATCTTCTCTCTCCTACTTTATTACATTATCTCTCCTACTTTATCATCATTTCTCTTATATTCTCTCATTATCTTATTCATCTTCTCTCTCATACTTTATCATCTACTCCCTCTCTCATACTTTATCATTTACTCTCTTAATTCCCGTGCTGAAACCAATCGAGCTACAAATAACGGGACGGAGGGAGTAACACATTTGACAATTGAAAGTAATTCTTTCTTGACAGTTGAATAATTCTTTTGGGAATTATTCCAAATTCCTGAAGTGAATCTTACTAATTCTTCTTTAGATTTTTCAGAATTCTTTTGTTTAAGAATTCCTCCATATCCGATTTCGGACGCATCTGTTTCAATTATTTTAAAGGCTTCTGGATTAGCCAAGGATAAGCAAGGGAGTTCTTTAACTCTTTCTTTTATTTTTCTGACTGCTTCGGTATGAGCATCACTCCAAGGTAAAGGATTTTTCTTTAACCTTTGGAATAAAAGCTTACAATCTTTAGCTAAATCTTGGTAAAAATCTCCATTATAATTGAGACAGCCAAGAAATCTTTTTAATTGATTTAAATCAGATATTTTATCTGGAAATTTTTCTGAAAACAGAATTACTCTTTCAATAGGAGTGATAATTCTATTTTCAATATAATGACCTAGGAATTTTATTCTTGTTTGGAAGAGTTTAACCTTTTTAGGATTAATTGCTAATCCAGAATGCTTAGTAGAATTTATGAACGTATTAAGATGTTTAAAATGTTTTTCAATTGTTTTAGAGAAAACCAAAACATCATCAATATAAACAATAATAAAATCCATATAAGGATTATAAATTTTATTCATAATATTTTTTGGAATTCCATTGGGGCATTTTTTAATCCAAATGGCATAACATTCCATTCATAATGCCCAAATGGGACAGTAAAGGCAGTTTTGTATTTATCTTCTTCTTTTATCTATATTTGATAAAATCCTGATTTAAGATCGAAAGAAGAAAATATATTTCCTTTAAATATTCTATTTAACAGATCCTTTTTATTAGGGAGTGGATGTTTTATCCATTTGAGTGCTTTATTGAGTGGTTTATAGTTAATAACAAGTCTGGGAGCACCTCTTTCGATTTCAGAGGCATTTTCTATTTCAGAGGCATTTTCTACATAAAATGCAGGACAACTCTATGGAATATGGCTTGGCCTAATTAGACCCTTTTGAAGAAGACTTTCAATTTCTTCTTTACAATATTGCAAAAGTTTTGCCCCCATGGCTATAGGTCTAGCTTTTGTGCTTATTTTATTTTCTTCAAAATCTTCTATATATGGAAGATCAACATAATGTTGTTTCCTATTCCAAAACGCATTTGGAACTTCAGCACAAACTTCTATATTAATTCTTTGAAGAATTGAAATTATTTTTTCTTGAGTTTTATTGGTTTTAAGACTTTCATTTATTTTTTTGAAGGTAATTTCTTCTCTTAAAGAGTTTATAAAATTAATTTTATTGTCAACAACTTGTAGTAATATATTAATAGATTTCATAACAGGAGTAGTTGAAAAGGGGAAAAAGATATTTCTACCTTTAAGGGTAGTGAATAAACCCTTTTCATTAATTTTATTTATGGCGAAAAATATTTGAATAAATGGATAGCCTAATATTACAGGTGTAGATATATTTTTTATTAAAATGAATGTTGTATTAATACAGACTCCTGAGTTACAAATGACAACATCAGATAGTTTATAATTAACAATCAATGGTTGCTTATTAGCAGCAGTTATAAACTGTGTTGTTTTAGAATAATATTTTGAAGGTATAATCCCTTCATTGATACAATTAACATCCGTTCATGTATCTAAAAGAGCATCAATTGTAATTGTAAACTCTTTATTTATAATAAGAGTTACTTTTGTAAACCATTTTTGTGATCTCATTTGATCAATTTTGTTAATCCACACAAAATCCTTAAAATCAATTTGATTTATTTCTGGACCTTCTTCTTTAGAAGAAGAGGCATCTTCTTCTTCATATGAAGAAGTGAGATCTTGTTTCCAATTACTAGGATTTGTAATTGAAGTAATTTTTTCTTTAAGAATCTTAACTTCAGATTTTATCTGATTGATTTCATTTTGTAATTCATTTATAGTAGGTTCTCTTTCCTTTTGAGAAGCTCTATCAAGAATTTTGATATAGGAATATAATTTCTTTTCTTGATTAACTTTTGTTGATAACTTAGATTGACCCATTTTAGGATCTTGTTTTGAACTAATAGCAAGAGAGAGATAATGCTCAATTGCTTTTCTCTTCTCTATAGGATCTGTAATTTGATCAATTAAATCAAGAATAAAACTTTCTTCTCTAGAAATAACATTTATTTCTAGTCCCATAAAATTTATAAGACATTCAGCACAATCACAATCTGATTTACGATCCTGTGTATCAGACTCGATTTCATTGTCTTCTTCAGAAGATTCAATAGTATCTTCAATAGTATCTGTTATTACCCTAATAAAGATATCTTCCTTCGGTTCTTCTTCATTAAGAAGTATATTGCAAAGAGATTCTTTTAAATCTCTATCAATATTGAGATTATTAATCTTCTTTTTAACATAACATTTGTTAGCTTTGTGGCCAATTTTTCCACATTTCCAGCAAACTGGTTTTGCTTCTTTATTAGAAGCCTTAGGATATTTTTTCTTTATATGTTTTGGAAGCCCTTTTATCGACTTTCTTTTCTTTATGGAGAAATCCTCCGATAAAACTTTTGCTTCTTTTTAAGCTTATGTTTTTTCTTAATTCTATTTGGAAATGGCTCAGTTTCAAGCCCAATTTGTTCGCAAAAATTCCTATAATATTTCTATTTTCATTTCTTTGTAATTCAAGTTGTTTTTTCAACTTGATGTCATTACAAAAGACCATTCCTTCTGTCGATATGTCACCATAAGAAATATTTTCCCAAAGGATATCTCCATGAACCGTTTTTGCTTTTAGTTTATTTAAACCCCGCAATGAATTTTTCTTTCTAGAAATTCATATTGCAATCATTCCTGGTTAATACCTTTGACATAAAGACATCTTTGTACCATCTAAAATCAGATAGTGTCTGACATCTTAAATTTAATAATTGCTTATGTGATCTATCAAGTTGAAGAGTATTTGCTCCAACAAAATTTGATGGAATTGTATAAATAAGTGTATTGACTGCATCTGATTCTTCTCTTTGAGAGATAGGATCAAATATAATAGCATTAAGAATTTTATTCTTTGCTTCTTTTGAAATATAAAAATCCCACCAACCTTGAAGTTGACCAGTAAACCCGGTAACAATAGCTTGAGCAATTTGCCTATCATTATTATCTTTAAGCTTTGCAGCTGTTGAGTAAATAAGCATTTGTTTGGCCATGGTTTTTATCTGATATTCAGATTTACCATCTAAGTTTCATTTAGTGATAGATTCACCACTGTAATTTACCAACTCTTTTCCTTTTTCTATTTGAAGATCAATTGGTGTAGAACGTTTATAATATGTTTTAATAATTGAAACATTTTCAAGTTTATTAACCTGAATCTCATCTTCAGATATTTCTGAATTACTCTCTTTAGAGATCATTGAGATGATTTCTGAGGTAGAGGCTTCTAGTTTTTTAATACTCATCTTTTGAAGTCTCGTAATTAAACCTTCAAGGAATTCTTTATCCTTTTTAGAATTTAAATGGAATTTTTCCTTTTTGAGATTAGGAGGTGGTTTTATCATAATAGTATCTGAACATTTTAGTTCATTCTTTTGAGGGGACAACATTTCTTCAATTCTATTGGTTTGATTTCCAATAGTATGTAAAGCTAAATTAGTAAAATTATTTTGTTGTAGAATATGGTCAAAATCTCCTTTTCCAGTTTCGGATTTAATAGGAACCGCATAAATATCTTTTCCTCCTTTCTTAATCTGAAGAGTTGAGAAAGGGGGATGAATCTCATTAGATTCTTCTCCTGTTTCATGATGAAAATTTTATAATTATTTTCAAGAACAGAGATAAAGTCTTTATCTGAGAAATTTGGAAATTCTTTTTCTCTTTCTGAAAAATAAAGATTTTCAAGCCAGACAAAGAAATCTAAATTTGAAGTAGTAATTTTTCTCCATTCTTCATATTTTTTTGAATATAAAGATTTATGTTTTAAAGAAAGGTTACTAAGAAACCATTTTCGTTTGTAAACATTTTCCTTTTTATTTAAACTTTTCTGAATTGTTTTGGTAATAAAATTTTATTTTATCATGAAAACATTGTATCCAAAATCTGAAAAAGTCGGTGATCCAGGAGTTCTGGAACTTTGACTTTTAGGAACTTCAACCTTGTATTCAGGTTGAGATATTTGGTTTGGAGTTATATTAATCCCAGAGATACTCATATTCTCATGATCCGTATAAGGAACAGAGGATGTAGAACTTCTTGCATCTTCATCCATCTTAATCCTAAATCTTCTTTGAGAAGCAAATTTGATTTCAGCATCTCCATCAACGTATTGTATTTTATTCATGTCGTCGTTATGGATTTTGATATTTCAACTCAATTAATGAGACATGAAATCTAGTTCTCTAGTTTCAAATTGTCCACTAAATTATATTACAGTATTATTTTAAGTTGAAAAAAATAAATTAGAATGAGACAATCCAAAAAAAAAAAGTGGAAAATCATAATGGATGGAGGGATAATGTACTCTCAATTCTTACCACTCATTCGTTGTGGATTTGGGCATCCTCCATATCAGGACCACACTTATTGCCCAAATCATAGTCTTCGCAAACTTTAGCTTTGACCTCCTTCAAACCGGTAGAGCTGGCTCTTTCACCGATGCAGTTAACTCGAACAAAATCCCCAATCTATCATCTTGCTTTTCAGTAGCACCAACATCAGTTTCATCATTTGCAACATTACCACTTTCAACAACAGATTTTTATGATCTTAAAACATTTGGCTTCTTGTCACTAGACACGCTAACACCATTATCGTTCACGATTATCTCTCAACCCCCTTCATATACACCATTATCATTCACGATTGTTGCTTCATTAGTTACAGTGTCACACTCTGGGAATCTACTCGAGAAACAACAACATTCACTATCATTGACTTGTCACGATTCTACAATTTCTTCTTCAGGTTCTAATTTCATTTTTTTATTACTTAGCTTTTCTAACTCGCTAATCTTCATCCTAAGCTTTTCATTTTCTTTTTTCTAAGGCACTTTCTTGTTCATTGACATTTTTTTCATTTTCTTCATCCTCTTCGATATGTGGAAGATGAAGATGATATTTTTCTTTCTGTTGTGTTGTTTTTTATTCACAAAATTCTAAACTTTTAAATACTCGTCACAACCTAGAAGATAACTATTTCTGAAACTATAGAAAATACCAATTTAAACACCGGGAAAAAAAAAGCTTCGATGTTCTTGTCTTTGAGAGCTTTCATGAGTTCATTCAAATCTCATTTCACACACTTTGGGATAACTCATGGCTGCAATGATATATGATTCTTGAACATTCACACAACCAATACTGCAATTAAAGAAAACTGTTGGTTACATAATATATAATATTTATTATTTATTATAATATTAGATGTACTTATAGCTAGTATAAGTTGCCTTGCGGTTTTTTGTTGAGTCTAGTCATTAGCATGTTATAAATGAACAAGCTGCAATTATATTTACAATTTTGTTCGATACAAATGACACTTCCATAAGTGATATAGAAGGCGTCCAAAATGAAGATGAAACTTTTGTTTTGAAACAAATGATACTCAATAAATGACATTTTTGTTCAGAACAAACGACACTATTGTTCACAACACCGCAACTTCTGTATTTGTTATTGCCTTCATTGCTGCTCCTCTAGTAGATATTGATGGTATTCATGAACCTGTTTTTGGATCTCTACTTTACGGAAACAATATTATCTCAGGTGTCATTATTCCTACTTCTGCAACTATCAGTTTGCACTTTTACCCAATAAAAGCACTATTTTAGTGCGGGCCACGAGAGCGGTACCAAATCGAGGCAAACTATGTATACTAGATATGACCTCAAAATAACAGGGATCAAGGTTGGCCAGTGAGACGATGGAGGATAAGCTTCATCGTCGAGAGGGAGACGATGGGCCTGGATCACCAGCTAAGGCCCCTAAATGATCGCTCAGTAATAAAAGAAATAGGGGTGCAGAGACAGTCAGGAGGCTCTGTCTTCAATAAAAATTGGAAAAAAATGCAAAAAATTAAAAATTAAGATGGAAAAGAAGTAATTTTTTTTAAAGAGTTAAATCGATAAAAAATTAAGAAATGGAAAAAAATGAATTAATAAGAAAAAATGCAACTAGATAAGCTCGAACTTCAAACCTGTCAAATGGTGGAATAATGAGTTTACAATCAAGCTATGAACATTTAATATTACTCCCTCCGTCCCATAATTCTTGTCCCTTATTCCTTTTTTGGACGTCCCACAATTCTTGTCCCTTTACCTAAAATAGCAAATTATTACACACACTTTTTCTAAGGGCCCCACCATCTCACTCACAACCAACCACTCTCCTAAATTCCCGTGCCCAAAAGAAGGGACAAGAATTGTGGGACGGAGGGAGTATAAAGCTAGCACATATATATAATATAATATATTTTGAATATACTACATTCACAGACCAGCTCGCGGAAATTCAGTAGCGGAATTAAGTCACAATTGGGCCCAGTTGTAGGTATGCCAGGCATATACAAGTTTTTATCTTATTTTAATTAGTTATTTGTCGCTCTTTATATATTCCCTATGTACTAGCCGACTTGTTTGGTGCGGGTTGATTTTATAAGTGTGGGATTCATATAATTAAATAATTATTTAGAATTGGATTGTGTAGTAAAGGTGTGGGCCGTATAAATATTCAATTAGTTAAATTTGATTTGAGTTGGTAAAGATGTGTTACTCATTTCCTTATTTAGAAATTAGACAAATGAGATTAGACAACCCAAAAAGAAAATGTGGACAAATCGAGTAGGACGGATAGAGTATTATATTAATATTATTAATATTGCTTATTTTAAAATGTGTAGTAATATCTAGAAAACGAATGCCGAGATAAAACAAGACAAAAAAAATAGTATGGATATTGTTATAAACTATATGGAACTATATGAAATGAGAGAATAATAGAAAGAACGGAAAATAGATGTAGATTATTATGAGGGTGGAGACCTCTATTTATAGAGTACAAGATAGGCTACTAGGGTTTAGATATGGTCATCATATATCTAATAAATCTTATCTATAACACTCCCCCTTGATGAACCATCCCTAAACAGAAATTGTTGTCTCGTTAAAACCTTGCCAGAAAAACCCATTGGGATAAAAATTGGACGAAGGAAAAAGAGTACAGTTGTTCCACCTCAATATAGTCATTCTTGATCCTTGAGTCGGCGCATATCGATCTTGTGTACCAACTTCTTGAATGTTGACGTTGGAATGCCTTTGTAAAAGAATCCGCTAAGTTGTCACTTGAGCGAATTTGCTGGATGTTGATGCCGCCACTCTTTTGGAGATCATGTGTTGCATTAGCTCTTTTATGAATCAATCTCAATGACTCATTTACTCGTGTGTTGCATTGGATGCCTCGTTAAAAACCGTAACTAAGAAAACCCTTTGGGAAAAAACTTAGAAAGGAAAAAAGAGTACAACCATTTGACCTTCAGCGTCATTTGACCTTTAGGAGTCAGTCTAATCTTCAGGATTATTTGCAATCTATTACTCCCCCTCAAGATAACAATCTTCAAGGTCTACACTAATATGTGCAACACACGTTTAACTAATATGTGCAACACAAGTTTAACTATCTTCAACACAAGGTCTACACCATGTTTGTCTCGAAGAGAACAAAGGATGGTCAATACCATTTCAAATTCTCCAATTACACATAAGTAATGAGCTTCTGGTCCTTAAACATATTTGTTATCTTCTATAGGTCTAAATGAGTCTCCATCCACTTCAAATGATCGAAGCAACCATTAGGTAGTTAAATTGATGCGATCCAATAAAATATCTTTAAAGACTTTTCAGGTAGCTCCATCGAGGAGATGCTCGATCTGCAGGTCGAGACAATTATTAGTGCAACCTAAGTCGTTTAATTCTAACTCCGTCTTTTAGGCATGAGTTGATTTCCTCAATATCTTTTATATATAATGATTCACATATCCTCTTCATGAGGAATTTGGAGTGATCTGTTCTAAATTTCTATTCCGCGGACTTTTTATCTTTAGCACCAATAAATCTCTCACGCTTCTGGCGTCAATGAGAATCAATTGATTTATTTTATCTATGAGGAACTTCAGTTCCTTCATGGTGCATATACAACAGGTATATGAGATTTTAGTCACTCCTTTAGAACTAAATAATTTGATGAACTTCTAGTTCATATTGCGTGAATCTAAATAATTAATCCAACGAGATATTTGCGGCATTATATCATTTATATTTCATATCTCCCCCTAATGACGACAAGAATGTGAGTTGGATTATAAAATCAACTTAGCAATGAATAAAATAATCCATAATGATTTGCTCGATGTAAGTCATTTTGACGGAGTATACATATAAATATTACGCTCTTCAGGAGTTTCAATCAAACTCAAGTCATCATTTTTGTACCTTTCTATCAAGGGATACTCGTTGTGCTTATTATATCATATATGACTGTACTATTTGTAATACCCCGGTTTTTGTCACGCCTAATTAATATCTTTTAATGCGATTAATTTCGGATTTAGTCTTGTATTTGATAACATAATTCAATATTATATATAGTTATATTCCCTAAATTAAAACATATCCATTTTTTTTATAAGACCTATATATATATATATATATATATATGTACTAATATACACATAGATATATATTGTTATGGATATGATAGATATAAATGTATATACATCCTCCACTATTCCTTCGTCTTCTCTCTCTCTCCCCCACGCACGTTCTCCTCTTCTATAAGCAGTTGGACGAATCTTATACAAAATCCGATCCACATATGCGTATCTTCGGGATAGAAAACTCATCATGAAGGAAATCAATTGTATCTCTCTCCCCTCACGTTTCACCCTGCAGCCCGATTCAACAGAAAAAAGGATCAAGAAGCACTCGATGGCGACGACCGGCTTCGCATTGGCTCGGATCTTGGCCTGATTAATTTCAGCCATGTGGCATGGCTGGAGAGGGAGGGAAGGTGAGAAGCCCCTACTGATCGATCTAGAAGGGGGGAGAGCTAGGTATGGCTAGTGCAAGCAAGCCTATGTGTGTCTCCATCCAATGATTCATTTTCCCTTCACTCTCTTCTTATACTCGTTTCCTGCGAATCTCACTCCATTTTTGCTACTCCACATTCTGCCATCTCCATATTTTCAAAAGGGCAAGCCTTCAAGCCGTCTCCTTCCACCGGAGAGTTAGGACCCAGCCACGTTCTCCCTCGTCGTCGGAATCGAAGTTGAACAAAGGTATAAACTTTATTCGTGTCACTTTCTCCAACTCGTTTCTAGTTTTATGTCGATTTGGTGGAAGTTGTTTTGCTCACTGTCACTGGAAATGCATTGTGTATACTTGAATGAAATACTCTTTTGGTTATTGAACGACCACACCATCATGATCCTAAACCAAACCGTAACGTGCTTATCTTTTAGAAGTGAACCTATGTGTTGTTTCTTGTATGAGATGGATACTGGAACGTGAGTAGTAAGCCAAGATCATAACATGGATAGTGAAATCTAAAGCACACAAACTGTTTGCTAAAATGCCTCAATCACCACTTAAAAGAAATATTTGGTTATGCCTTTCTTTTTCGTCCAAGATCCATGAAATCGTACATCTACTTAATTTCCACATTTTTGGTATGATTTAAGAATAATTGAACTACAAAACCACCTTCAACTATCTCATTTTTTGCTGCCACGACTCAAGCGCCGAATTTTCCGAGGACCGACTATCCTTGTTGACATTAAGCAGCGAGTTTCGGCTCGATTTCTAGACTTCTTAGTTAACAAAAACTCAGTGATCTAGACACTCTTAGAGAGCCCTTACTTTCATCTTTCCAAAGCACCTCTCGGTTCGCGAAACGGAGCCCGAACCACGAAGTTATTCAACGTCGAACATGGACCGCTGAACTGCCTAACATTTTCAGACTGCGGAGCAGCCTTGTTCGAGCCTTTCCAACACGCTGTGTATTGCCGAAACCCCTTTTTCACCACATAGTTGGAAAGCCACATCTACAGGTTTTCCAACGCCACTTGACTCTCGATTTTTGGAGCTCGGAACAAAAAGTTATGCCCCGTCAAAAACATCCGCTCAAAACTGCCGAACTGGCAAGAAGCACAGAACTGCAAGCTTCCGACACAATTTTTATGACCCGATCGAACTAATAACTCCAGAAAGCTTACACCAACACAAACCTTAATAAACAAGGATTCCAAAACATATTTTCGATCGTGAAACAGAGTCCCGACCGCTGAGATACGCTTGCTCGAATATCGCCCAGAAGCTGTTTGTTTAAATGCCTCACCTAGAAAAATTCTAAGTGTTGAAATGAGGTATTAGCTCCACCCGTTTTGAGAGATCTTTTGTGAATAGACCTCAAATCTGGTAACCCCAATCCCCATACCTTATCAAACCTTGTAATTCAAGGAATCTCCATAACCTTTCCGTTCGCCATTTGGAGGTCGTATCAAGAAGTTACGGATCGACGAAAAGGCACCGCTGAAACGGCCATCCTTCCCGGATTGTGCTGAACCCCCAACTTTAGAATAGCCTAAGAGTTTCGTTCCTTCCCGAAACTCACCGAACCTTATACCGATAGAAATCTGAGTTCGTTGAATTTCCAAAACCATGCTCGAAGCATAAAATGGAGTTCGGACGAAAAAGATACGAGCCTGCAAAGCACCGCTGGCAGAACTGCCACAAACTCGCCGACTCAAGTTCGGAGGCTATTTTCGATGTCGAAACAACGTCCGATCAGAAAACTTATTTCTACGGCCTTGTAACCCTCCTGAGGCAGATTCTAAACGTAATTTTTCGTCAAAGACCGACGGTCGGATCGTCCGTAAATAAAGCCGGAAGTTGCGGCAAAAATCACTTCCAAATATACCATTATTCTCAAATATCCCTTCAAATGCCGAAGTCAAAAATTATTTACCGAATGAAGAGAGAATGCTATGATTATGTGAACTATATCCGGGCAAGATTATTGAAGGCGAATTTTATCATTTCTAGAAAAATAGCGAAATAAAATCCGCCCTTCGTAACCGAAATTCATAATTGCTAGAAACAAACTTTGTGGTCTAGAATTCGATAAAATTCTAGGACTTTGGGATTTAACCCTAACAGAAATTAGGTCTCTATTGTAGGACCCTCTGAGGAAGGCGGTAACCTCGAAAAAAGTTGTGGATAATAATATCGCGCCACGAGGTGGGTTTTATTTTCCCGTAAAATTTATTTTTGAGTTATTAAGCTCTTAAATTATATGAAATGATGTTATCCATTGAAATGTTTTATGCGCGTTCGATTAAGTTTAATGCTCTTGTATTGGTCGATCGAGATTCTTGTTTTGACCTAACACGTCAATTCAAGGATTGTGTACACCCCCGTTAGTCGTACAGTGGTTTGATCTCCATTGTGCGCTAACTCTACGGCTACGGAAATGATTATCTAGAGAAAGGTCCGATATCCTATATTAAATGAGTACTCTGAGTAATGGCTCGAGACTCCAATGAAAAGGCTCTGACGTGGATTCGTTCCGGGATCACAAGAGTAACTATTGAACGCTGCAAGCGCGCGCAAATGAATGAAGTAATAAATGTCTTGTATGCTTAGGAGTTCTTTTCGTTTTAAAACCTCGTAAGTTATACGTTATGCTTTGGATAACCACAAGTTTTATAAAAGTGTTTTATCAAATGCTAGCCCACTGGGTACACTAGTACTCAGCCCAAATCTTTTCAAAAATATTTTCAGGTTGAGCGACCACTGTAGACAGGCGGAGCCGAGGTCGAGGGTTGCTGTCCGATACACTAATTCCTACCGAGCCTATTGCGGGAGATGTAATTGTTTTGCTACTCGTCATTTTTTTTAACCTGTCTTCATGATTATTAAACTAGATTTCTTTTATGTGCTCAACCACTTGTTTCATTTTGATAAATCTCGGCGTTGAAATCCCATGAATTTAGTTTCTTGAACTATTTTGTATTATCTCTTAATTATAAATGCTCTTTTAATTATCCGTGTTCACCACACCCTGTCACACGCCCTCTTCCGAAAATCGGGCTGTGGCACTATTTCAGCCCTTACAATGACTTTTGTAGTCTAATTGACAACATCTTTTTGACTTACATGCTTTGAGCAAGTTAAATCCTTCAGGGATCTTCATATATATGTTACTATCTAGTGAATCATATTGATAAATATTTACTACATCCATAAGACGCATAACAAGCCTTTTGTGACATAAATAGATTAATCAAATATAATGGCGTCGATTATAAGAGAGTACATAATTAATTTCTGATCTTTGGGAGAAATATTGTGTTACGAGCATTGCCCTATATCTCGTAATTTTTTATTTCTCTTTGTAACAAAGACACACTTGTATCCTTCTGGATATACTTTCCGGATTTTGGAACTACAGGTCCAAATGTTTCCGGCTGTCTAGGGAATTTTAATTCGCCTTGTATGACTTCGTTCCTCTTTGACCAATTATTTCTATCTTGACAATCTCTTACTGATCGTTGTTGAGGATCCTCTTTTATCATCTCAAAAGTCATATTAAAGGCGAATACATCGTATGCGTCCATGACGATATTTGATCTCTCCAATATATTGAGATCTCATTAATTTTCAGACTCTGACAGTTCTTCAGGAACTTTCATTTGATTGATTAATGTATATTCGTAATTGTTTGGTTCATATCTTGTGCCCCTTTTCTTAAACACGAAATTTCTTTTAGAACCAATTGGTCGACCATATTTTTTATGAATTTTAAATGCATTTGCTGTCATTTATGCTTGTCCTTCAGGGACATGAATTCTTGTGGGGGTATTTGCAGCAAATGTATGACATTGTCACTTCTTATATACATATAAAAGCATCAAGAAGTTGATTTGCAATCTTTTGCAAATGAATCTTTCGACTTCTTGTTCACATTGATTACTTCTGGAATCCAAATGTGACTAATATCTCCTTGTGTTTTTTTTCTTTGGATGTAGATTTCACATTGATTACTTTAGGGGGAACTTGGAGTTTAATAAACTCACTCGATTTATCAAGGCAAATCTTCTTAATGGAATTGAACTCTTTATTTTTGAAATTGTAGTTCTACCAAGTGCTATATTTCTTATAGAAATCGAGCATTCATGGAAATTAAGAGATTCTTCAGGCTCTCTCTGCAGCGCCCATATGAATTTTCAATTATGTTGCACATCATAGTTGCTAGCAAATGTCCAAACTTATTATGTCAAAGCATAAAGCTCTTTTGAACTCCCGTTTCATGACATGTTTTGTCTCACTTGTTTTTATGAATGTGTAATACGTTCAAGGTGGTAATGTGATAACTTTTCTTTTGTTAGCTTCTGGCTAAATACAAAAGAATCACTACCTTCTTATATAATTTAAATATGATATCCATTGCATATCCTAAAACTTAGTAAGTGTCTTCTAGACTTACTAGAGTAAATGGCATGTTCAATAGTTAATTTAGTATCATTTGATATAATGATACAAGCTCTTCGGGAGCCTTTAATAATGTTCGATGCACTAGATTTTATAATCTTGCGTTAAAGATGCATCTACTCGTATTGAGCTTTAGGGAGGACAAACAATAAATATCTTGACGCAATCCTGCTGGGATGCTTCGTTTCATTCTATTATTATCTCCTTCATGCCTCTTATTGGCAGATGAGCATCGATATCAATATTTCATTAATGTCAACTAGACATAAATAATGTTCTTCATTCAGGAATAAACATATATCACTCAAGATACGAGTTGCTCTTTATATTTTTCTAGAATATAAATTATGCTACTTCAGAAGCAACAGTTAATTAGTATATAAAAATACTATATTTGAGGCATTTCCACAAACATGTGATAGTGATGTTACTATCACAATATGGTCATTTTTCAGGAATGTAATTGTGATACTTCTAGAGCAACAATTTAATTTATGAAATCAATAAATTGCAAATTTTGAGATCTATCGGATCTCACATCTATTCTTGAAAAGAAATTAAGCCACAATAGGATATTGGAAATGCAATTGTCAAGCATAGAGGAGCTCTTGCTACCACTCCATGTACTTAGGTGATGTTTTAAATTATAGCATACCTTAAATATACATTGTTCTTTAGGAACAATAATATTTTTCACGAATATTAATTGTGCTACTTGAGCAGCAACAATTAAAATATATGATTCCAAAATGATAAATTTGGGTTGTTCCTCAAGAACATATAGAATTAATTGTGCTACTTCAAGAGCAACAATTAGAGTAATGAACATATAGCATTTGTCAAAATCAAGAGCTTGAATTGTTTTTCAAGAACATGTAATATTCTTCAGGATTATAAATTATGTTACTTCAGGAGCAACAATTTTAGTATATATTAAACCACTTCAGGCGAAAGGTTAATACGTTCTAGAAACTCAGTTGTTCTTCAAGAACATATAGTATTATTTGGGAATATCAATTGTGCTACTTCAGGAGCAACAATAATAAAAATTCAAGAACCAAGATCCGCCCATCAATAAGACAAAATATATGAATTGTTCAACGAAAACATGTATTCTTCAGGAGTATTAATTGTGTGCTACTTCAGGAGCATAAGATTGAGATTATATGTATATATATACTAAATACATAGATAATACTAATAACTCTTCAAGAGTGTGTAATATTCTTCAAGAATATTAAATTGTGTTACTTCTGGAGCAACAATTAAATTATTTCAACAAATAATTTTGAGTTGCTCGTTAAAAGCATGTGATATTCTGCATGAATATGAATTGTACTACTTCTGGACCAACAATTTGGATTAAAATATTAAATAAACAAACAAACAAATAAATAAATAAAAACGTAAAGTAAAAGCTCTTCAAGAGCATGTAATATTCTTAGGGAATATTAATTGTGTTACTTCTGGAGCAACAATTTAAGTTAAAAATATGTTTTTGAATTTCTCTTCAACAGCATTTAATATTCTTCACGAATATTAAATCAATCTAGTGATCTCAAAGAGATATATATTTTTGAATTGCTCCTCAATAGCAAATTTATCTAAACTCAATTCCACCTAATCGATCAAAAATAATTGATCTGATATATTAACACAAATATGATCGAGAATATAACAACATAAGCTAAAGTTCTTAGTTGAGTTTTCTTAATTGGCGGCAGTGGAGATAATCAATTCAAACAATTTCCCAAATAAAATATTGATACCTTCCGCCAGGGATGACTTCTTCGGGGAGAATAGTTTATTCGTGCTGATTACGTGTTATAAACTATATGAAACTATATGGAATGAGGGAGTAATAGAGAAGACGGAAAATAGATGTGTATTGTTATGAGGGTGGAGACCTCTATTTATAGAGTATAAGATAGGCTGCTAGGGTTTAGATATGGTCATCATATATATAGTAAATCTTATCTACAACAGATATAATATTTTTGGTTTAATATTTATTTATATATTTATCGAACCGATTAGTTCGGTTCTAATTTTTTTTCTAATTCTTTAAAATTGGTGTACCCGATTCGGTTTCAATTTTTTTTAATTATTAAAATCTTCAAGAAGGCCCAAGGGCACTGGAACCCCAGTGTTGTGTTTTCCGTAATGCCTAGATTTAACTCATTTACATATTGTCAAGTGTGTACATAATTTGAAGATTAATCAGTAATTCATTATAACTATATATATTTAGAAATGATATATCTTCTTGCATAATTACGATGATATTGAATATAGCTAAATGAAACACATGCAAGCCTACTAAAACTAGGAATATCATATGTTATCAAAGGGCGGGCTGGTTGGATTTTGTATTTGAAGTGATTGAAAGAAAATCAAAATACAAGTGAAGAGAGAAACATGCGTGACCCGGGTGGGAAAATAATAAAATCCAACCTTGTGGTCACATAAGTCTTGGCCAATGGAGTGTTGCCACTTGATGCCACCCTATTGGCTCTCAATATTTATTTTATCTAAATAGAAAAATCAATATATCTAATAATATATGTTCAAAAAATAATAACAATTATACCAAAATTCATGATTTTTCATCCTCGATAAATATAGTCTAATATTGCTATACTTATCCACATCTTAAAAAACTTTCATTTTCTCTCATTCTATTATTTATTATAAATCTCCCTTTTAATTATCATAGATCCATATAATAACAACTTCTTCAATTCCCAAAATTTTCCTTAATATCAAGATTACTATCCTAGCTACAAAAATTTCCAAAATTCCAATGATTTTGCATCACCGATGTTTGATTTCAATTTGCAATTTTCACAAAATCCCAACCAAAACATCCCTTCCACCTCTGCTGAAAATCTTCATGAAAAATCGGTTAACACATCAAACAATCCTCAGAAAGAGAGAGAAGACTTGATATTAATGTCTTCTTATTGTCATATTAGTGGAAATTCAATTGTTGTCACCAACCAAAGTAATGTCACGTTATGGAAAAATGTGAAAAAGTTGTATGATAACACTCGAGCTGAAAACCCGCTAATATCCGAAGAGAGGTCAGTGGAGTCGCTGAGAGGACGTTTCAAACGGATTAATGTGAACGTTATGAAGTGGATCGGTGCATAGAAGGAGACGTATGCTCGTAGAGGGAGCGGGATGTCGAACGAGGATATTGAGAGGGAAGCACATATAATTTACGAAATAAAGTTTGCTCACCGCGAAGTATTTGAAAAAGTTATGAGAGGTAATCCAAGATGGGAGTTGACTTTAGAGACAAGAGGTCGTACTTCCAAAAATCCTAATACTGATATCAATACTTCGTGAGACACATCAAGAAGAGATGGACCGGAAGGGGAAGGTGGTGATACTAAACACATTGATGGTAAAAGGAGAATTAACTCCAGCAGAGAGGCACTGAAGAACTATCTAATGACCTAATTATTTAATATTAATATTAAACTGATGAGTAGTAATTTTAAGAATGTTGTTTTCCTAGTGTGTTATCAGTACGAGAGTGTTATCTTTCTAATGTATTAGATTCTAGTGTGTTATCAGTATGTTGTATTCGAATGTGTTGTATTCTGATGTATTTTCAGTTGAATAAAATTAAAGTCTTGAACTTCGACTATCTATCTATCATCCATTGAGAGCATTCCTTGTGTTATCTTTCTACTTTGTAATAATGCAGGTGATCGATGGCAACTATCTCCAAGAAAATGATACACTATTTGCAATTAATGATATACTATCTTTTAATAGTGCTACACTATTTGCAATAAATGAATGGCATGTAATTTCTTGAAGACTATACACCAACGAGACTATTTACAAGACTATCTTCAAGCTTTCAAAGTTGTATTGTTGGCATTCCACTATCTTCACCGATGATGTTACACTATACTCAAGAATGAAATGATTGACAAAATACTATTAGAAATGTGACATGATAAGAATGCAATAAATGATTGGCATTCCACTATCTTCCAATAATGCTACACTATTTGTAATAAAAGAATGACATGTGATCGATGCAGTAATGTTTGATTTCTTCAAAACAGCGCACCAATTTTGTCGTAATGCTTTCAAAGCCGTATTGATGACAATCCACTATCTTCACCAATAAAGCTACACAATATTCAAGAAATGAATGACATGATTTGCAATAAATGTTATCTTCCATGAAGCTTTCTTCACCCATGTTCTTCCCACTAGTTCTATTAACTTCAAATATATCATCGTTACCAAATCTATCTACAATAAAGCTACACAATATTCAAGAAATGAATGACATGATTTACAATAAATGCTATCATTCCACTCACTTTCTTCACTATCTTTCAATAATGTTACATTATTTGAAATAATGCTATCTTCCATGAAGCTTTCTTCACCCATGATCTTCCCACTAGCTCTTTATACTTTAAATATACCCATCTTCATCAAATCTATCTACAATAAAACTACACAATATTCAAGAAATGAATGACATGATTTGCAATAAATGTTATCTTCCACTCACTTTTTTCACTGTCTTCCAATAATGCTACACTATTTGCAATAAATGCTACCTTCCATAAAGCTTTCTTCACTTGTGATCTTCCCAGTTGCTCTATTTACTTTAAATATATCATCTTCACTAAATCGATCTACATTATTTTCAAATCTCTCTACACTATTAGACAATATCTCCCTTAATCAACTTCTTCTAAGCTCCCTAAAACAAAATGTCGTCAAGTTCTATTTTTAATATTTCTGATTACCTCGAAGATGATGGTTGGTGAGAAAACCATGAAGCTTTTTACAACATGCTGAAGAAGATCGCATTATTGACAACATTGTCGAACAAGTGGTCATACAAACAGAGTCTCTATCACTGCAACAAACATATCATGTTGTTAAGCAAAAGAGACGATTTACAGACCGTGCGCGTGAGAAGGGCCATGAAAGTGTGTTCGAGCAATACTTTTCAAAAAATCTAATATATCCTAAATGAACTTTCAGAACAAGGTATCGCATGCGGAAGCCGTTGTTCCTACATAAAATGAATCAACTGGTTGCCACCCGACGAGTTTTTTCAACGAAATCGTGATGTCGTTGGTCGTCTCGGTATGTCTCATATTCAAAAATGCATTGCATCTATGAGGGTGTTGGCATACGGCACATCAGTAGACTTGCATTATGAATATTTAGGGACGACCAACTCATAAGGAAATCACTCAAAAAATTTGTTGATGGTGAATTTCCAACTTCGGCGACGAATACCTTAGAAAGTCCTCTCCCCAAGACATGGCATACCTACTCCATCTAGGAGAACGACACGGTTTCCCAAGCATGTTGGGTAGTATTGACTGCATGTATTGGGAATGGAAAAATTGTCCTACTGGCTGGGCGGGACAGTTTTATGGAAGAAGTGGCAAGCCCAAAATTATTTTAATTAGAAGCAGTTGCATCTCCGGATTTATAGATTTGGTATACATTTTTTGGAACACCGGGTTCAAAAATGATATCAATGTACTTGATTAGGGGTGTAACGGTTCGGTTCGGTTCGATTTTTTATGTATTTTAGGAACCGAACCAAATACATAAAAATGGTTCGGTTTGGTTTGGTTCGGTTCGATGGGTTTTTCAATATCGGAACCGAACCGAACCGAACTGCTTATAAATGCTTTGGTTCAGTTTGGTTCCTCGGTTCACCTTTTTATTTTTTTATTTATTTTTTAAATCCTAAATAATGCAAGAATAATAGTTTATAGGATGTCACTCATTCCGAACTCACAAGTATAGAATTGTTACTCTTTTTTCTTCATTTGTATCGATTAGAATTGATCTTAACTTAAATCTAATATCTAAATTCAACGATATTCTCATATAAGAAAGACAAATATTAAATAAAAAATAAAAAAATAGGATATTAGTTCGGTTCGGTTCGAACCGTTCAAAATTTTTTGAAACCGCGATCGAACCGAATGTAAACGGTTTCTAAAAAAATAAACCGAATCAAACCGCGAAACCGAATCGAACCGCGTTTTTTGGTTTGGTTCGGTTCGGTCCAATCGGTTTCGCGGTTCGGAGCGGAACCACTTACACCCCTACTTGATCAATCTCCTTTTTTTAATGATGTCTTATAAGGTTGAGTACCGAAGGTTAATTACGTCGTAAATTGTCAGCAAAACAATATGAGATATTATCTCACTGATGGTATTTATCCTGAATTAACAACATTTATCAAATCTATTAAAACTCCTCTCATTCGAAAGCATAAATTATTTGTTCTGCATCAAGAGACTGCACGAAAAGACGTTGAGCGAGCATTTGACGTTTTACAAGCTCGTTTCGCTTTTATCAAAGATCCATGTCTTATTTGGGATCGCGATGTTATGGTAAAAATAATGAGAGCTTACATCATCATGCATAATATGATCGTGGAAGATGAAAGAAGTACTTAATATTAAACTATCAAGATCCCGCAAAATTATACAAGATCAAGTTAGTCGGAGTGAGAGATGAAGCCGAAAATAATAATTTTGCATACTCTAGAGAAAGGATTGCAAGTCTAGCTGGTCATATTACAACCAAGTCACAACTTGAGACATCTTGATCGAGCACATTAGGCAAAAATTCAGTAGTGATAACTTAATTTTCTTTACTTTGTTGTTTGTAATTTTAGTTTATCGTTGTTTCAATTTCGACTTTCAATCATTGTCTTATGTTCCCTATATTTCAGTTTGTACGATTTTCGAGCTCTGTGAATTTTTCTACAATTTCAGATAATTTTTACATCTTTAAAATTTAAATAATTATTATTAATATATAATAATATAAATATAAAATAATTAGAATATATAAAAAGTGTGGTTGGTGGGACTTGATTGAAGTGGTTAGGGATAAATGATAAAAAGTAAAGATGGTTTGATTGAAAGTAAAAGAATAAGTATATAAAGGAGAGAGAAATTAATTAAATATTAGGATGGTTGGGCATTTAGATGGCCAGTGATATTCATAGTCTAAGCGTGCTGGAACCAAACGATGTGTTGTCCGTGACACCTATTTTTTAGCCATGTACATATTGTCAAGTGTTTTGTTCATGTTCATGTGACTAAGGGTGTTAATTCGGTTAAACCAAACTGAACCAAACCAAAATTTCGATTAACCAAAAATTCGGTTATGTATTTTGCATAACCAAACACCAAAACGGTTTGGTTTGGTTTTTTAACCTAAAAATCGATTTGGTTCGGTTTGATTTTGGTTTTTACCGAAATTTCAAGAAGGAAAAAGAAAAAGAATTTTACAAAAAAAAAAAAGCATCATCTTTTGATCGAATATAATAATTATTACAATTTTTTTAATCAAAATGCATTGAAAGCAGAATAATATATATAAAATCTACTCAATTTACAATTAATATTATAAAAATCTCTTCTCTAACAATCTAAAAATCAAATATAAACTAACACATTAAGAAGAACCATATACTCCATCCGTCCTGCTATTTGTGGCTCACTTTCCCGAAAGGGGTGTCCCATTATTTGTGCTCACTTTCCTAATTTGGTAAAAAATTACTCATACTCTATCATCTTCTCTCTCCTATTTTATTACATTATCTCTCCTACTTTATCATCTTTCTCTCATACTCTCTCATTATCTTACTCATCTTCTCTCTCATACTTTATCATCTACTCTCTCTCTCATACTTTATCATCTAATCTCTTAATTCCCGTGCCGAAATCAATTGAGCCACAAATAACGGAACGGAGGGAGTAGGCAGAAACAATATAAAGAAATAAAAGCGAAGAAAAATGAAAGGTGAGTGTATCAATGTTAAAAGAGTCGAAGAAAATTGATATTTTAGACTGGTTTTAAGATATATATGTAAAATATTTTCGGTCGATTAACAATTATTAAACCGTAAACCAAACCAAAAATACAAAAAGTGAAAACCAAATACCAAACCAAATTTATTTGGTTCATTTCAAAAAAGTTTGGTTCGGTTCGGTTCCACCGGTTAACCGACTAGATTAACAGCCCTACATGTGACCCCTTGACCCCTTCATTTTTAGCAGAGATCCAATGATATGTCTCGACAAAATGCCATGAGATTTGAAGACTGCACCTATCTGCTTAAACAGCGAACCAAAATCAACCACCGAAAAGATGTTCCTTCTGGCTTACCGAAAAGTTATACAAAGTAGAAAAAGTGCTCGCCGAACTGTCCCTTGTTTTTCGAACGACAGGACAGAGATGAGAGAACTTCAATCTGCTGGATTTTAAACCTCTTCACTAATTGAAGCCTATTGATGGCTTTCCAATTAACTGCCCAACTTCGCGAAACACAATACAGCAGACTTAAGCTTGACTCCTGCTCGTTATCACCGACTTAAACCCATCAAAATTCAAAACCCTTACTGTTTATGAACCTAAAAGATATAAGCTCCACAAAAGATCCAATGGCAGAACGGAGTTCAGGAGAGATTTTCAATGTCAATATATATGATGCTGAATCGGGAAAGCAATTTTAAGTGTTTTGTAGCCCAAATGGAGTGGAGTCCGAACGTGGGATCATCTATTGCCCTTCTAGAAACACATAAGATCTGTTATATGGCAGTTTCATTCAAGTCATAAGGCTGTGTAAGAGAAAATAAATATATAATGCATTCATATTAATGACAATGACATATTATCAACAATCACTTGTAACATACGCCTTCATAACACAATCAGAACCTCATTATACTAAGTCTCCAAATACATTATCAATTGACAAAATAATACAGGGGGAAATTCTAGATATTCCAAATGTTAACTTGAAGACTAAGAAGCTATGACATAAATATTCAGACTGACAAAAACAATCTTAGAAGCACCACTAAGAAGCTATGACATAAATATTCACAGACTGACATGAACAAAAAGATTTATTCTCCCATCCCCCAAACAAGTTGTACTACAAAAATTTTCTGGCAATTGAAAAGCTGCCAAAAATAAACACAATTTACAGTTACCACTTGAACTATCCTTATCCTACCACAAGAAGAATATCCTGAGCTTACTCAACTTACTTACCTGAATACTTTTCTTCGATATCATTCACCCGAGCTTTCACAAGAGCTCCCCAGGTTGCTCAAAATATCATGTACCAATAATCTGGTTATATTGCTACAAGATGATCCTGATACATCAAAGCATTCCTGCAAATCTGCATCGCAAGCTATTAACACCCACTCATGATCATCATCTAGATATTTGATATCAAAAGTGTCAAGTTCTAACTTAAGCCTCTTCGCCACTTCTTCTTTTAACTTGAAGACACCGGAACCTATTGGAAGACGAAACCTGATAATGTCTTCCCTGTATGTGGCTTTTATGGTAATTGTTTTTACTTCTGGCCTGTGACCATAACATGCCATATGATCGTCAGCTGGCGCAGCCATGCAGTCCTTGTGCATGGCATCGGGCAGAGTTGGTTTTATCCAGCTGCACCCCGGGACATGCTCGTCAACCAGAGGTTCCCCTGGTGGGCACAAGTTTATCAAGTTGTGTGAACTTCCTGCATCCTCGACCAGCATTCCTCTAAATGTCTCCTCAGCTGGTGGTATAAAATCTCTCGGGATTGAGAATGCGGAACATAAATTTATTTCTCTTGTTCGTTGACAGACCACTTCGTGTGAGTCTCCCAGTTTCATGTGGTATTCATCCATGGGTGAAACAGCTGGATCATTTTCAGGGCAGTTCCCATTTTGGATACAAGGGCTACCTTGACACGAACCTTGGGAAGTAGGTGTTCCTGTACTCTCTTCTCTGGAGCCACTCCCAGTTCTTGATTTATTTGCGTTTTCACCTGCCAAAAACTCATTTCTAGCACTTCTATCTCCTACAGAATAATTTGAGGCTTCTGCCTGTTCATCAGCTCCTGGGACCTTGGTAGACACCTCTTTCTTCTCTTTCTGAAATTTACATGGTCCATAGCCAGGTGAGCTTTGCTGGTTGGCTCCATTCAAATTAGCTGCCCAGGAAATTGGACCAACCGCAACAGGAATAGGACTTGTGGTCAAAGAAGTCAAACTGAACGTCCCTTCACCACCTTGTACAGATTCAATTACACACTTTAGCTTTGAAAGAGAACGATTAACCTTATTTATATTGCGGGAAGGCCAGCGGGAGATTCCATGCTGCCTACAGATACGCTTCATTGTAGTAGGGCAAACTGTAAAGATAGACATTCAAGTGAAAAAGTTGGTTAGATTGTGACAGTACAAATAAAAAAGATAGATTACAGATCCCACAAGCAGGCAAAAGATGAAATAAACAGGTTTGGAGAATAATGCATACCACCAAGGCTCTTCGCTGCATCCTTAAGACTGCCAGCAAAATATTGCTGCAGAACATCTAAGCTAATTGTTTTTTCTGCCTTCCCACGCTTCCTCTGGGGCTTCTTGGCTGTCTCTTTTGCTTCATCAACAGATATGCCATTCTGAACTTCAGTAGGACCACCAGCAGTTTCTTTAACAGTTACACCATTATACTCACCCATTGCTAACTGCCCTTTAAAATCATCAAGATGAGGGGTTTCCCCATTTTGTACAGAAGCAGGCCTAGGCGGTGACATGACAGAAAAATCAGGTCTCAAAAGCTTTTCATCCGTGGAAGCCCTGATGATCTCAATGGACCTCCATTCATGGTCAAGGTCTTTTCCAGAAGCAACCCTCAGACTCCCAAAATGCTGTTTCATTGTCACTAAAAGGGAGTCCAGCAAGGTGTGCTGGTCCTCACAGCTTTCAATGTTAGGGGGAAGAAAAAATTCTAGAACATAATTATCGCTTTCCAGTATGATTGCTACGTAAACAAATCGCGAAACTACTTTTCAACCCAAACATACGTGCATAATGAACTAATGGGTACTCCGTCTTGCAGAATTCTGTAATATCGTGACAAAAACATGAGTTGCGCGACGCGAATGCCCTACCGGCTACACCCTGCCCCTTTTGCAAATGATGTTCAGCACAAGCGCCGCGAAAACCCCACATGTTAGCATCCACTACATAAAATGCTACATCAGTTGTTGACATGCAAACCTGTCCCATGCAGCTACCATCAAAGCTACTGCATGTTTTCTTGAACCCACCACCATTCGCTAGTACACTCCGATGCCTGCATGGAACCCAAGTCTGAGCGAGTGGTAATGTGTGAGTTTCACATACCATAGTAATTATCTCCAAGATTTCAGATAATGCGTTCTGGCGACCTTCATTGCATATCTGATATGCAAGAATACCCTATAAATAGAAGTAAAAGAAAAAGAAGTACCAGTCACTGACATAATATTTAAATCAACAGCGGGTTTTACCTGTGTACTCTGATGATCCAGTATTTCCGAGCTTTTCAAATTCACTGCCTGCAGAAAAACTAAATTTGCATTATGAAGGAATGCATGACCTTGTGATAAGACTTAGGGTAACAGAAATTAGGCAACAGAATAACTTCCAGAGCTTTACTCCAGAACTAGTATTTATGAACTCAAAAAAATGCATCATAAACATCAGAAGCTGAGTTGAAAGTTTGTGAAAGATTTAATGGCAACAATTCTCATATGAATCTCAAAGATTCTAGGTTAGCAAATAAACAGTAAATGAACTCGAAACAGTTGCTGACTAGCAGTTATAAATCCCATGAACTGAATAAATCCAGGCATCATCTTCAAGAACAAGTGAACTTTCTACCTAAACAGTTTGGCAATAGAACAATCATCATACTGCTTTCCGGCATAAAGTGAACAGCTTATAGTTATAGGAGAGTCAAGGATTTCACAATTCATGCAGTGGCTGAAGACAACAGAATAATATCCAGTATTCATGTATAAACATTAAGCAGGTTCTGGTTCTGGTCTCCTGCACATTGGCATACTATACATAGTTTCAGACATCATGGACAAATTTACTTTTTTGAGCACTGGCTGAGAGCCCCTAACATAACTATAAAGATAAGCAGATAATGCAAGTGACTTCTAGCAAACAATGTTAATCAAAGAGCAACAGTTTAGATTTACTTAGGAAAGGAAAGCAAACTAACCTCAAGTGCCCTGCAGACTTTATCAACCTCCTGAGCATAGTTGATCTTCTGGGATGTCATTATAAGCTCCAGTACACCAACGCATGACTGCCCAGAAGGCTCAAATACTGGCAAGGCTAAAGTTCCACGGACATTGTAATGTAAAGCATGGTTAAGACGAGAAAATTCCTTGCTGGAGTAATACTGGACATTTGGTGTCCATTCTGGCAACTTCTGCTGAAAGACACGTCCTGGAAGTCCGAGGTCTCCACCTCCATCCACCGAAAACATATACGACAAAGAAACCAACCTATACTGATGGAGCCCATTACAGTTGGAGTCAAGAACAAAAGGTTGTCCCGAGGTAGTTAGAACATATCGACCACCATTTTTCACTGGTGCCCAAACCTGAGCCAAAACATGCTGTTCCGTCAAATCTTTGAAATACCGAAGAGCCTGTGTCATTCTTTGCTTTATTATACAAGATCCATCCGGGTTGTCAATAGGCATCAGTCCCACAAATGGAGAAGGCAGCTTTTTCTTGTCATCATTGTCAAGTGCACCTTCAGTTGCTACTTCATGATTACCAGCATCTGAATGGGAAAAAAGTCATCCGCATATCATATAATCGTTCATGAAATGCAACCACTAACTAAAACATCTAGCAACAAAAAACACCTTGAAAATCAACCAACCTACTGAAAAGCAGACGATTAAAAAAGAATCCAACACCATAACTGATAAAGCAGTTGTTTCATTATTTCAGAAATATATGATTAGAAGAATAGGAAATCACTCCACCAGCTCTAGAACTATTCGGTTATTGAGCAAGTACTGTGCGACTCCAAGCAAAAATCGACGACTAAATTTCCTCATTTAGATAGAAAATTGAGTAGAATCAATAAAATCTTCCTTTTCCAGCCATAAATCTGCGACTCAAACCTAAACAAATGTCACTACAAGTCAAATCTTAGAAAAAACGGACTTTTCCCCGCGATACAGCACAGAGCCAACTACATCAATCAAAAACATGGAAAGAGGACATAAATCGTAGAAAAGCTAAAGTGGAATCAAATTTTCAAATTTGTAGGACGGTGAAGGACAGCTACCGCTCTAGTGAAAGCACGAAATTGTCCAATTTAGAACATCATAAAAACAGAGTGCGGGACTGGACGCGTACATGAGAAGATCCTAGAAGAGTCGGAGAGGCGGAAACCGGCGCCAGAGACGATGTTTCCATTGTTATTGTCGTCGGAAAAGGCCCAGAGCTGGGAGGTAGGCTGCTCGGAGCTGGAGAGAAAGAAGGGCAGCGGAGGGCAGTTGGCAGCAGAGGCGAAGATCTGATCCAAAGGCCAGGAGCCGTCGAGATCGAGGTCTAAGTCCATGAGGACCTCCGGAGTTGGGCGGGTGGTGTATTCTTCGTGTTCGGGGGGCAATCTTATCCGTTGGTTTCTCTAGGTTGAGTTGTGTGGAGAGGGGGTTGAGGATGATGGTTGAAATGGGGTGATTCCAGTTCCATTTTACGAAAATTGGTGGAATCTAAGCTAGTGTTTAAAAGTAGCTTTTATAACATAAGTTATTGTTAAATAAAAGTTGTTAATATTTGTAATATTAAAAAAAAATAATTTAATTTTAAAAAAATCAGTTTTGCAAACACTCTTATAAGCTGCTTTTTCAATTTTTTTTAGAATCTGCATTTAAAAAGCACAATCAGACCAGCTTATGGCTTCTGCTTATTCTGACTTATTTTAAGCTTCAAAAAAGCAGAAGCTTCCATTTCAAACATTAAAAAAAGTGTTTTTGTGAATACTACCTAATTATCCGTCCGTCCCATATAATGTCTTTTTTCTATAAGATATTAAAGAGAGTTAAAATTATTTATAAACAAAACATATTTTACAAGACACTTAGGGATGTTTGCAATAATTTAAACTTTTTTAAATGTTTAAATTAAGGACAAGTTGGTAAAAGTGATTTATTAGAAAATTTAGGGTGTGTTTACAAAAACTGCTTAAAAGAAAAAAAAAGTTGAAAAAATAGTGTTTACAAAATTTATATTGTAGTAACTTATTTTGTAATTTATAAGTAAAATGTCAAATCATAACTTATCCGAAATTACAAATATGCTATTAAGTTGGAAAAGTTGGTAAAACCAACTTAACCAACTTCAACTTATTCAACTTAAATGTAGAGAATTTTTTTGAATTTAGGATGTTGCAAACATCAAAAAATAGTTTTTCCTTAAATTAAATTAGAAGTTAAATAAGTTAAGCAGTTGTAAACACCCACTTAATAAACAAAGACACATACGGAGGGAGTACTAATAAGGCAAATTGGCAAAAATAGTCCTCAAACTTCGCGTTTTTGCGAATTTTGTCCTCAAACATTTTTTTTTTGTTTTTTTGACCCTCAACTCCTTGTTTTTGCGATTTTAGTCCTACCGTTAGATTTTCCGTCCATTTTAACGGTAATTCAATTTTAATTTTAAAAAATAAAAAATTAAAAGGGTAAAATCGGAATTTTTATTTATATGGACCAAAATTGCAAATAAAGAATTATTTGGGACCTATTTAGCAAAATTAAATAGTTTAAGGACTAATTTCACAAGTTTTAGACAAATATGCTAATTGCTTCGTATCGATGAGATTTTACATTAAATTTTTGATTTTTCATATAACTTTATTGCTTCGTATCAAATATAAGCTAACGAAGATTTCATATAAATATAAACAACATTTAATTCGAAATGCAAAATATATATTGTGAATTAACCATTAAAAAATAAAGTTATTATCACCCAAATTTTTTTACTTCAAAATAACAATTTAGAGCATAATATTTATTTCAAAATAACATGAATACGAGGAAAATATGTGTCAGTTCGTAATTTACGATGAATAATATGTTATAAAAAAACATTTAACTGTAATTTGTTATGAATAATAGAATACGAGGAAAATATGTATCAGTTCGTAAATTACAAAAAATATTAATTTTATTTGCAAATATTATAATAAGCCAAAAAAACTACTGCAAACAAGGTTAGTCTCGTATTCACATTCTCTGCATAGAACTGCCATAAAAATTACCAACACCACCACCCGCCATTGAAGGCCGTAACCATAACTCACGTCCGCTACCAGCACGACGATCAGCTCGGCTATTTCCTCGCCTGGATCTACCTCGTCCCCGTGTTCATCAGCGTCGGCGGATTCGTCACCCACTTCCTCTTCCGCTGCGAGCTCCATGGAATGTTCTTCGTCGTCGGACTCCTCCGCAATTCGTCAACGAGCTCATCAATTGCGGATTCTCAATTCTTCTCGTATTCTAGTTATTTTGAAGTAAATATTATGCGTTAAATGGTTATTTTGAAGTAAAAAATTTGGGTGATAATAACTTTGTTTTTTAATGATTAATTCACAGTATATATTTTGCATTTCGAATTAAATGTTGTTTATATGGGTACGAAATCTTCGTTAGCATATATTTGATACAAAGCAAAAAAGTTATATGAAAAATCAAGAATTTAATGCAAAATCTCGTCGATACGAATCAATTAACTTATTTATCTAAAATTTGTGAAATTAGTCCTTAAACTGTTTTATTTTGCTAAATAGGTCCCAAATCATTCTTTATTTGCAATTTTGGTCCATGTAAATAACAATTCCGATTTTGCCCTTTCAATTTTTCATTTTTTTAAATTTTTTTTGAATTAACGGTTAAATTGACGGAAAATCTAACGGTAGGACAAAAATCGCAAAAACAAGGACTTTATGGTCAAAATAACAAAAAAAAAGAAGTTTGAGGACAAAATTCGCAAAAACGCGAAGTTTGATGACTATTTTTGCCAATTTGCCTACTAATAATCTATTAGCTTGCTAATCGGGATAAAGAATACGGAATTATTCTCTGTTTCGCGCCCCACTGTACCCATTTTTGGCAATTTGCCATTAAACTAGTGCTAGTTCACATCAAACTAGTGCTAGTACCTCTATTTATTATTTGTACCTGTTCTTATTTTTTTTAATATCATATTTTTTTACTTGACTTGAATTGAACGGGAAACATAAGTATCAAATTATATACTTGAATTGTCGTATTTATGTTCGGTACAGAGTTAGAAAAGTAGATAGAAATATATTAAAGTGAATGGAAGTGTAATAAAGTGGCAATTTGCCACTGTTTAGATTGATTATATTCATAAGTTATTTTTTTTTTTTGAATGAAAACAAAAATAATGGAATAGTCTAAAATAGAAACTAAGACAAAAATAGCATAACTAAGGTGGAAAAAAAATCATTATTTCTTATTATTGTACATTTCAAGAGGCAGCGACGCAGAGTAGGTGCGCCTTTGTTTTACCCGAGTAATAATTTGATCAACTGTGTATGTTCAAATGTGTTTTTAGTTAAAAATATAGCAAGTGGCTGAATAAATCAAACTGTTTATGTTGTGTTTTATTTCTTAATGTGTTTAGGAAACTTCGTGCATGACTGGATTAATAAATAAATTAAAGATTGAACCTACTTTAATCCTTCACAATAATTTACATAATTTGTTGTTGATTTGTGCGCGTAGGACCACTCGACCATCGTGGTAAGAACTACATGAATAATCTAGTAGTAGAAGTGAGTTTTTATTAAATAATCTAAATCGAATTCTATCAATTATTATAGTTTAAATATGTATTATTTGTTTTTACCTCGTGCAACTTATAGGCTCTTGTATAAAATTGTAAGGTAACCTCGTGTAACGAATACGAGTTTATCTTGTAAAAACAATAGTAGTAACCATGTGGGGGCAAAGTGATGCACACAATTATTGATTCAAAATTGTGCAATGGCTACACAAAAGTAAAGTAATTGTCCAAAAGAAGAAATATATTACTCGATGGATTATAGAATTATAGTAGTATTACATTGGGAAAACACCTTTAGCATTTAATGATTTCGATACCATTAACTGCGAAGCCACGAAACGGATTCACTAGGTGTTGTTACGTTGTCATGAACTCACTGTAATAAAACAAATCTGTCATTGTTAAAGAATTTTATATAGGTTTAAATACTGTTAACACCTCTATAAACCGATTGTGTAACAATTAACATATCATTAATTAGATTTATTTACCCCTTGTTTTATCCGTTAAGCTATCACGCAAAGAAGTACTTAATCTTTATAACGCAATTCGAATTTTTTAGATCCTAGCTACTAGTGGACGGCTATTAATTCCATCACATTACTGTGAATTAAAATTTTAATAACTCGTATGAATCAAGAAACGTTAATAAAGACATATAGAATCAAATGTTCTTTTAGTGGAGACGAAAGTGAAGTTAGCTTGTCTTGTGAGTTTATACCTGAGTTCAAATTGGAGGTTGATGACTAGTTCAATTAGCAATAATTTACCTAATTTATATGTATTATATATATAAATATATAGAGCAATTTCATTAATTCTTCATTCATCATGAAATTAAAAGTTTAAAATATTATAATCTGTAAATACTTTTAGTTAATTGTTATATTAACTACTATCACAACAAATTCAAAATTTATCAACAATCTTAAATAAGATATACACATGTATGCACATGAATTGCTTGGACTGAAACAAACACTCTGTCAGCTACAAAATGGTTGAATCCAAATGAATGATCCTTATCCATTGAAACCTTTAGGGAGAAAGACAAATGAGATAATTGGTACAAGAATCATGAAGCAGCAGAAATATCTAGAGATTGACGTCGAAAAGAGGTTATTAATTATGAATACATATCGCTATACATTCATTAGTTTATACATATGATTGTGACTCAATAACCTTTCTCTCACTCTCTCTGTCTCTACTTATAAGACATCAACTTGGCTCTTGTCTTGGAGATTCCACAGTTGAGTCTATCTCTGTTTGTTCTTGGGTTTTCTCGTATTCTATTTATTTTGTTTACAGAAATTTTCTTAGTACATTATATAATAATAGCGAGTGGTGGGTGGCCGGTGGGTGTGGGGAGTAATGCAAAATACAAGTTGTATACCAATATACAGTACAAGTGCTCTTGGAATAACAACGTCTATCCTATGATAAGTACTAGAAAATAAATATTATGAAATGAAGTTGTTTGTGAAGTTTGAATTAATAAATAATCTTGTTTTGTTGACATGATTCCTAAATAATCTCATTTTCAATAATCATTAGGATTTCCAATCGTCAAAAACAATTAATTTTTTTTTTCACGGTAAAGGAAAATAAACATGAACGTCACCATTCTATTTCGCAAATATTTTCTGTTTTAAAAAAAATGGTAAATTTGAATTAGAGAAAATAAAGGTAACATTTGCAATGGGGTAATAATCAAACACCATTTACGTCGCCTTTTTGGTTGCGCTCTGCGTCAATTTTGGGCATGCCCACTTCTCCTTGGGCAATAATTCTTTGTGTCGATTTATAATAGATGCCGTATAGCACTAGCTGGGCCAGCCCAAGAGCCGATCCTATTGAATTTGGAGTCTACACAACGGAAAAGACCATTTATATATATATATATATATATAGAGAGAGAGAGAGAGAGAGAGAGAGAGAGAGAGAGAGAGAGAGAGAGAGAGAGAGAGAGAGAGAGAGAGAGAGAGAGAGAGAGAGCGCCATACAAGAATGAAAGGATCGAAGCGAATCAAAGCATAAGCTGTCCAGCACAAGCCATTAAGAAAGGAGAAAAGCGAGAGGTAAAACGGCATATACTCCACGTTTTTTGTTCTAATCACCAACTTCTGCATGAGTTCAAGAATCCCATAAACATCTAATTAATTAAAACTTTAATTGCTTAAATAAAACAAGAAAGAACAAGAATGTAAATGAAAACTGACCATCACCGACAACGGCGACGCGTACATGATAATATTTCAGTAGAGAAATAAGTCAGCAGAGAGACTTAGGAGACATCTTCTTCAGTAGACTTAGGAGTCATCTTCTTCAGTAAGTTGTTTAATTTTGCAACACCCCCCCGCAATATGGACTTGGTGGAGATCGGCAAGTCCAATCTTGGAGAGGAGAAAATGGAACCGAGGACCGGCTAGAACTTTGGTGAATAAATCCGCAAGCTGCAACCGAGAGGATACGGCCGTAGGCGTCACAAAGCCAAGTTTATATTGATCTCCGACAACATGACAGTCCATGTCAAGGTGCTTTGTGCGCTCATGGAAGACTTGATTACGAGTATTATATATGGCTGTGCGATTATCACAGAATAACGGAGCAGGATAAGGAACATAGACCTGCAAATCCTTAAGAAGGTAAGATATCCAAAAAAGTTCTCTAACAGTCATACCAAGGGCTCGATATTCTGCCTCTGCTGTGGACACAGAGACCGTGTTTTGTTTCTCGCAGCGCCAAGAAATAGGAAAGTCGCCAAGGAAGATACAAAATCCGGTGAGGGATCGTCTCAGTGGCGAGCATGATCCCGAGTCGGCATCGAGTAGGCACGAAGTTCAAGTGATCTGCAAGAAACTAGGAAGAGAAGTCCAAGTGAGGGACAACCTTTGAGGTACTTTAGAATATGTAGGGCACTCTCCCAATGTATTTCTCGGGGATTAGCAAGAAACTGGCTCAATTGTTGAGTAGCATGGGCGAGTGAGATTGAGGTATAGTAGTTTTCCAAGGAGGCGTTTGTATTTGTCGGTGAGATAAGTATGGGGAGGTAGTGGAGTTGAGATCAAGCCCAAGTAGGGAGGGGGTGGAAAGCAGTTGCGCCCCAAAAATCCAAGATAGTGTCCAAAATATCAAGAATATATTTTCTTTGATTCAGATAAATACCTGTAGTTCCACGAGCAAGTTCCATGCCCAAAAAATACTTGGCTTCCCCCAGATCCTTGATAGTGAACTTATCATGAAGAAAGGACTTAAGATCTGTGATAATGGACAGGTTAGGACCAGCTATGAGAATGTCATCAACATAGAAGAGAAGGGCAAGGAAGGTTTCATTTGTGTCTTTTGTGTATAAGCAGTGATCATTAGGAGATTGTAAGAAGCCATAGGAGGTAAGAGCCTTACTGAGTTTAATGTTCCATTCTCGAGGAGCTTGTTTTAGTCCATAAAGACTTTTAACAAGTTTACAGACCTGGCCTGGCTGAGCAGGAGCATAACCTTGTGGAATGTCCATGTAAATTTCATCAGTTAAGGTACTATGTAAAAAAACATTATTGATGTCAGCTTGGTAAAGAAACCAACCGTGATAGGCAGAGAGGGCAATGAGAAGCCTGATAGAAACAGGTTTAGCCACTGGAGAGAAGATCTCATTATAGTCAATGCCTTCTTCCTGCTTATACCCTTTTGCAACAAGTCTGGCCTTGAGTCTTTCAACTGTGCCATATGTATTTAACTTAGTTCTGTAAATCCACTTGCATCCAATTGCACGTTTCCCTGAAGAAAGAGAACATAGGGTCCAAGTACCATTAGCATCCAGAGCTGCTAATTCTTCCTGCATAGCCTTCTCCCAGCCAGGATGTTGAATGGCTTCTGAAAAGGACTGAGGTTCAGAAGTTGTGTGAAGATGTGCCAGAAACTGGCTATAGGAGCTGGAGAGAGTAGGTGAGTTGAGATAAGGAAAAGTGGGAGGAGTGAGGTAACTGGAGGAGCAGTAGTGTGAAGTTGCACATTAGCATGACTGACATAGTCTTGCAACCAAACTGGTGGTTTAGTGGTTCTCTGGGGTCTTGAAATGGGAATGATAGGAGTAGATTCAGGAGAGGAATAGATAGAGGAAGGTTCTGGGGATTGTGGCACAGAGGATGGGCTATAGGAAGGTGATGTAGCTGGTGAAGTGGTAGGGCAGATATCAGTAGGTGTAGAGGAAGATTCTTGAGGTTCTGTGCCAATGTAAATAACAGGTGGAGGATTAGGTGATTGGAAGGTAGTGTTATCAGTAGAGGATGAGGAAGATGTGGCAGAGGAGAGGTATGGAAAGATTTGAGGAAAGCATTTTACATCTCTAGAGATAAAGATAGTTTCTGAATCAAGATCAAACAGAATATGACCCTTGTGATCAGTGGCAGGGCTCAGAAAAACACACTTAGTGCTGCGAGTATCAAACTTCCTTTTATGAGGCAAGGTATTAGCTGCATAGACCAAGGCTACCAAATGGTTGTAAGAGAGAGAAGTCCGGAGCCTTTTGGCATAAGGTTTCAAATGGTGTTTTCCAGTTCAGGATTTTGCTTGGCAGACGGTTTAGGATCCAGGTGGCACAGAGTATAGAGTAAGACCACGGTTTTTCAGGTGTTTTAGCTTGAAACATAAGGGCACGAGCTAAAGAAGAGACCTATGTTTCCTTTCAACAATGCCATTTTGCTGAGGAGTATAAGCACAACTCTTCTCGTGCTTAACTCCATGATCCTTAAGAAGTTTCTCAACTTGAGAGTTTAAAAATTCTGAGCCATTGTCACTCTTCACAGTCTTGATTTTTTTGTGATATTGAATAGCAATTAATTTGATAAAACTGCTAAGAATAGAGTGCACCTGTTGCTTAGAAGCCATCAGATAAGTCCAGGTGCATCTGGAGTGATCTTCAACAATAGTCAGCATAAAAGGAGTGTTTGTAACACTTTATCCACTGTATGGTCCCCAGACATCAACATGAACAAGTTGAAATAGTTCATTACTTCGTCCCGTAAGTGTAGGAAAAGGGTTTTACGGACCTTGTTTTGCCTTGTGACACACTTCACAAGCTTCTATCAACTCTTTGGCACCAGTTTCTCCAAGTAATTGAGCAACAACAGGTATGTGTTTCATTGCCGTGAGAGAGGCATGACCAAGAAGTATGTGCCAATCTAGCACAGTTAGATTTGCTTGATGATTGAGATTGCAAGTTTGATAAGTAGAAGGCTGATGGTCTAGCACATAGAGTCTGCCCAAAACTCTTCCAATGCACAAGATGTGATCATTATCAAGTTTTTGAACAACATAGTGAGTAGGCTTGTATCTGCACTCAACAAGTAGGGCATTAGCCAACTGATATGTAGAGATAAGATTGTGAGTGAAATGAGGTATATAAAGAACATCTTCCAGAAGGATTTCTTTATTAACCATGACTCTGCCAACTTCAAAAATAAGTTGAGAAGCTCCCTTAGGAAGATATACACACTGAGGAGGATTGAGGGGCTTCAGGTCTGTGATAAGATCAGCATTACAGCATATGTGGCTACTTGCACCAGAGTCCATGATCCATACTGTTTCTTTTTTAAGGTCAGCATATAAACTGAAAGCAAAATGCTTATCAAGAACATCCAAAGGTGTATAAGTTTGGACAATATTTGCACTGGCTGGAGAGGGTCCAGAGTTCTTTAGTTTGTTAAGGGCCATCTCCAAGTCATGAATCATTTTGGCAGAGTCTTGAGAATTATGTGTCTCACCAAGTTCCTCAGACTGTGTCGCACAATTTGTTTGCCCTTTTGCAGTCATATCTTTAAACTTCTTGAACCAATCCGGCACCCCATTTAGTTTGAAACATTCACTTCTTTCATGACCCATTGTTTCACAATAGGAGCATTTCAGCTTCTTTCTTTCTTTCTTCTTTGGACAAACGTGGCTTATGAGGAGAACCTTTACTATCTTTGTATGCTGAAAGCAAGTTGATCTGTTGTGGATGCAGAGAGGCCACTCCCAACATTCATGACAGATTGATCTGAAGTGGGTTGATTCATATGAGTAACCTTTTTAGAATCTTCACTGGAGACCACAAGAGAATAAGCCCTATCAATAGAGGGTAAGGGATCTTGAACAAGGATTTAACTGCGTACTGTATCATGAGCATCATTAAGACCAAGCAAGAACTGAAATAAGCGCTCACTCTCATGAAGAGCAGTGACTTTAGCTGTAATTCCACAAGAACATTTTCCACATACACAAGTGGGATGGGGTAAGAGCAGTTCAAGCTCATCCCACAACACATTTAATCGGGTATAGTAAGCAAGAACAGGAAGGTTTCCTTGAGTGAAGGCATTTAACTCCTTTTTTAGCTTCAAAACTTTAGATCCATTACTTTGATCATATCGTATTTTAAGAACTTGTCATAAATGATACGAGGACTCAGCATAGACAACTGAATCACATATATTTTGAGTCATACAGTTTGTAATCCAAGTAGCAACAAGATAATCAGCTTGAACCCACTCATGATAGTTATCATCTTCTTCAGAGGTAGGTTGAGTGATTTTACCATCGATGAAGGGCAGCTTATTTCGGGCAGCAAGTGCACGGCGAATGGCTCGACTCCAAGGGTAGTAGTTGGATCCGTTAAACTGAGCTCCAACAAGTTTGATCCCAGCATGATCATGTGGAGAAATAGCATAGACATCTTTGATTCTGCTAGTTTATGACTCGGGAATTATGAGACCCGGTGACGGTGGTGTTAGATTCACCCCTTCCGGGGTTAGATTCAGCTGAAGGTGTGCCAGTGACCACAACAGCCCACGCAGGTTGAGGTTGGTGAGGCGGACGAAGAAATTCAGTGCCCTGATACCTTGTTAGAACGAAGAAACAAGAACAAGAGTTGATCCAGATCTAGATCTAGATCTAGATCTGAAGGCAAAGACGAGAATTTGGAATCAAAGTTTTCATTACTGCGTGAGTTCTCAGCAATGCAACAGTACATATATATAGCTAGGTTCAAAGCTAAACCTAACTAACTTAACTAACATGAAAGACAATAAATAGCAAGAAACGTAATATGAAGAAAAACGCTTTTATAAGTAAGCCGTTGATCTTGAGGAAAGGCGATCTGACGGTTACTGAGCTTCGAGAGAAATAAGTCAGCAGAGAGACTTAGGAGACATCTTCTTCAGTAGACTTAGGGGGGGGGGGGGGGGGGGGGGGGGGGGGGGGGGGGGGGGGGGGGGGGGGGGGGGGGGGGGGGGGGGGGGGGGGGGGGGGGGGGGGGGGGGGAGGGGGGGGGGGGGGGGGGAAAGAGGAGAAAAGAAAAAAAAAAAAAGAAAAAAAAAAAAAAGAGAGAAAAAAAAAAAAAAAAAAAAAAAAAAAAAAAAAAAAAAAAAAAAAAAAAAAAAAAAAAAAAAAAAAAAAAAAAAAAAAAAAAAAAAAAAAAAAAAAAAAAAAAAAAAAAAAAAAAAAAAAAAAAAAAAAAAAAAAAAAAAAAAAAAAAAAAAAAAAAAAAAAAAAAAAAAAAAAAAAAAAAAAAAAGCTTTCAACTTCCCCCCCCCCTCCCCTAGACCCTTTCTTTCCCCAGCTCCCACCCTCCCGCGGCGGGCTGGTGTGGTTGCCCTGCCTCCCCCCCCCTCCGTTCCCGCCCCCCGTTCTCGTTTGGAAGCCCCTCCCCTCTCCTCTTTCCCACCCCCCCCTAGTCATCTTCTTCAGTAAGTTGTTTAATTTTGCAACATTTCCGACCATGCAAATGCTGGCGATGATGTCGATCGGCTCGGCGTTTGGCGGAGTGGACGAGGGTGAGGACGAGGATAGAGAGCAGGGCTATGGCGGCGCACTCCACCACCACCAACAACAACAGCCGCAGCCGATACTTGGGGATGGCGAACACCAGGAACAAAGACAAGCAGACAATCTCGATCACAAAGCCTGTTCTATTAATGGTCACCACAAGCATGCTGTGGGGTTGTGCCACAGGCAGTCCGTATAGTACCCACAGAGCACAGTTCATGAACGTCGCTAGGTACGGCACCGCTGAGTACTGCTCCACCGCTCTCTTCTTCCATATTCGGTGAAAAGTCGGCCTATCAAATTTAACAACAAAACACAAATAAAAGAAAATAAGTAAGGTCAATTTTATAATTTAAAAAAAGATAAGAAAAAAAGAAACATGTAATTTAGAACTTACAAAGGAGACAAAAACAGTACTGAGGGAGATGATATTGCCTAGAAGGCCAACAGCAGTGCGAGTATTGTCTTTGGAGAACATGGCTGAAAACCCAGAAAAATGATGAGAGAGAATGTAAGTAATAGTGTTGAAGATAGGGATAGAGATGGTATATATAGAGTGTTCCAAGTAAAATTATGAAGAGGTTCAGTGTATTATTATTTACTTACACAAGGAAGGTTTGTTGTGGCAGCTGCGTGACATGTATTGGCTGGTAACACACTGAACAACACATGGATTCATCGTTTTATTTCAAATTAAATCGGGCACTTGAATCAAGGTGTGAAGTAAATTGGACCTGAGAATTGTTGCATACCTTTTCCGACAATATTTACACTGAATTCAAGTCAAACTTATCCTTATCCAGATAAGATAGACGTGGATATATATATATATATACATACATAAACATAGTACAATTTTTTTTTTATGACGAAGGTAACCTGCAGCCGCTTCCGAAATGTGCACTAGGTAAATTCAATAGCCTACAAATCACATGTAGAGTTAATGTTTGTGTTTGCAATGGAGCTACATAAATAAATGGGAAGGTTTTGACATCTTGATCGAGCACAACTTGAGACATCTGCCAACAATTTTTTAGTATAAATGTAGATGTTTGCTGCATTAAATGCCACAATCTGGACTATCTCCATTCTCCACAATACAATTTTTTTTAGTTAATCCCTTGAAGAAAGCACATGACGAGTAAAGAAGGCGTTTCAATTGTCCCCTTGGGATGGCATAGCAGTGAAGGTGGGTGGCCCGGGACCGATAGGTCATGGGTTCAATTCCCACTGGACACGCTATGTGTGAGCCTGTCACCCTGTCACATTAAGGGTGGTTTACCCTGTGCGCACCAAAGGTAGCGGTTGCGGGTTCTTCGTCAACAAAAAAAAAAAAAAAAAGAAGGCGTTTCAATTAACACGCAAGCTTACCACCAATCCCTTATTTGCGAATGAAGAGGAGATTATTTTCCTAACATTGTGTACATAAAACCAGCGCTAAGCCTTTTAATTATTATTGCATACTATTGTTTGTGTTAATGAATTTTCTTTATGCATGCAATTGGAAGAATCTTCCAAAAGAAATTACTTGTAAAAGAGAATTGGTACAAATAGTTAAAATTACTCGAGTGGATATGAATGGTAGGTGTTTCCACGCCATTAAAATGTGTGTTAAGACTGATGGTCGGTTTGTAACTAAGTAACTATCATGAGGGCAAAGTTACTCAATAATTTTTAGGACATAATTAACAATTAAAAAATAAAAATAGAAAAACAAGAAACAGAGTGGCAAACAAGAAGCCTCAACAAATTACAAATTTCTACCTTGTAACGTAAAATGGCAGTATATAATAAGAAATAATATAATGACTTGTGGGAACATTAAATCCACACTCAACTTTTGAACCCAAAAGCAGACCATTTCCTTGATGTCTCTTTCTTATTAGTCGTCGTCCTTTTGGAATTAGGATCGATCAGGTTTTCGAGGGATTTAGCCTTCTTGTTTCTTGACCTACCAGCTTCTTTCAAAAGCTCAGCTAGCCTTTTCTTTTCATCATCAAAATCCGGATTTGCTGTTCCCAGTTTCTCCTCTCGCAGTTTAACAACATTCTCCAGAATCTCTATTGCATCTTCGATTCTGTGGAATACAGAGAAAGATTCATTAACGGAGTTTATGATGCTTCCAAGACCATGGATTCAATGAGCAAAATGTACCCAAGACTAGTATGCAGACATTGAATTCTGGCCATATTGTTAACTGGAGCAACTTGTTTAGGACCATGAAAATGAACAAATGTGCCAGGGCGGCTATTTATATTGTTATATCTTGGATGAACTATAGGAGAACATTAAGATTGAAAACTTGGACTTCATCATTTCAAGCTAGGCATCTATCTAGGCACCTCAATAGCGAATATTCTTATCGAATCCAGCAGAAAGGACAAAAGAACAACAAAAACACAGAAACTCAAGAAAAACAATATAGAGAAAAAGTCAATGAGGTCGTGTTACCTTCCCGTAGCATCGTAAGTTGCTGCAAGATTGCTATATACACCGAGAGTATCCTGATGACATGGGCCACACTCCTTTTCCAGTATTTCTCTAGCTTCCTCAAACAACTCTGCAGCCTCATCTATCTTAAACAACTGTACACAAGCCAAACCCATTTGATTCAGCACAACACCAAAGAAAGCTGATTTCCTTTCCCCGCTGGCTCTAAGTTTTGCTACAGCACTTTCAAAGGAGCTCCTTGATTCTTCATACCTCCCAACCATGTAATACATCACTCCAATCCGTGCTTCAATTCCAGCTACTGTACTGTGCTGCCCTGGCTTATCCTCCAATAGTTTCATGGCCTTTTGTAGGAGCTTTAAAGCTTCTTCAGGCTCATTAAACAATTCGTAAATAGCAGAAATCTCAGTCATCCCACTAGCAATCTCTTCTGCAGGTGTTCCAGGTACTGGTTTAGCATATATTCTCAGAGCATTTTCACAATAAGATCGTGACTCCCTTAGTTTTCCTGTTTTATAGTACAGGTCAGCGAGCCGGACAAAGACAGAGGCCACCGAAGGGTGGTTATCACCTTTAGAAGATTTAAAGACAGTGAGTGCCTTCTGGTAGGAGAAAACTGCCTCATCAAAGCGGGCAAGAGATGAGTAGATATTGCCAATGCTAACGTCAATAGATGCAACCTCATTTTCTTGTCCATTGGCAATCATAGCCATGCTGGCAAGTACAAGGTGTTCCAAGGCTGCTTCATAATCTCCTTTAGCCTCATATATAAGAGCCATCAATCGACGATCAGCTGCTTCCTCAAGAGATGCTGGTGGGCTGTGCACTCGATGGATCTCAAGAGTTTTCTTGGACAAATTCTCCGCTTCATCAAATTGCATGGCTTGAACATGGGCCTCAGCCAAGTATCTACAAGATTCAGTAATGAAAATTTAAATGAGAAACATTATGGTTTATCTTTGACTATTTATTTCTTTATTTCCCTCTCTTAAACTATTTTTTCTCCCATTTATTAAAAAAACTTGCGTTAGTTTACTTAATCTATCAGTAACCTTGCTTTGCTAGTATTATATATACACGGATATCAAGGTAACTGTAATTCAAAACATCATCCTCATAATCGAACCGGAGTACATAAAATAATTGCTAACGTAATCCTCACAACATATATTAGGCATCTCATATCCCAGTGAAGAAAGTAAACTACCTAATATAATTGGTCTAAGAAAGAGGGTGTCCGCCTCAGTTTATCATAAAACCTTATTAGCCTTACATGTTATCCAATAGTATTAAAGAAAATATTGTTCAAACATAATGATTAAACAATCTCAAGAAGGTTCTGAAGCATCTTAACATTTTAGGAACTTACATTGTGTTTTAAGAGAACTTACATTAAGATCTCATATTATGTGGTAACAAATTACTTCCAATACATCTTAGACTTGAAAACTGATCATCATTAAAGAACACATACGAAACACTGAGGCACTCCCCATTGACAGGGATACTTGGTAGTTTTTAGCCAATGAACTGAACTTTAATGAAATACTTGTTACAAGTTGCACTATATTTTCTCTCCGGCAATCAAATCTCAGTTTAAGAGAAGCAAAGAAAGAGCTCTCATGACAGCAGTTCAAGGGCAATTTGGTAACTAAGCAAAAGGAAAACAGAAAATTTGGAGGGAAGAGATTGGACAAGAATGTTAGAAAAGATAACACAGCAGTTGGGGCAAGTGAATGAGTGGTGAGGTGGGATATATTCTTATAAAACTAATCATATTTTTGCATAAAGATATTTAAGTACAAAATCGAGCCGCCGACCGACATAGATCCGTCTTTCACAATTCAGATAAGATAGCGAACTATTTGTATCAACGAAAAAATAAAAATAAAAATAAAAGATAACACCCGATTATAAAAAATTAAACGCTAAGTAAACAGTGAGTAGAAAATTCTATGGTCCCAACATAACCTAAAAACAAGATTTGTTCACGATTGCAATTAACAGAAGACAAGGGAAAAGAAGCAAAAGTACCTGCAGGTCTCTGCAACTCTGGGATCATCATCACCCAACGCCTCCATCTGAATCCTGAGGCCTTCCTTATAGCACTCAATCGACCGATCCAGCTGCCCCAGCATCGAATGCGTGTCGCCCAGCTGCATATACCCGGAGAACGCAGCAAGCGCGTGATCCGCACCCCTCGGCACCTCAGGGACCTTAATTGCCCGCTCCAACACCGGCACGGCCTCCTCGAATTTCCGCAGGCTGCAATAAATCGCGGCCACGACGTGCAGGCTCATGGCCAAGTCCAAGCTCGGCTCGCCGTCGACGGCGCATTTCTCGAAGCTCTTCGAGGCGCGCAGCCCGTAGTCGAGAGCCTTGCTGGGACCCTCGCCCGAGGCAATGGTGTCTCGGGCCAATTTGAGAAGAAACGGGCCGAGATCCGGGTTGTCGAGGGAGGATTCATTGAGTAGGTTCTTCTCGGGAGGGGATTTCTTCTTGGCGGATCCCCGATCTGGCGAGGGTTTGGCGCGTGAGATGGAGGGGGAAGGGGAGGGCGGGCGGCGCGTGGCGGGGGAGCTGGATTTGGGGTCGGATCTGAGGGTTTGCGATCGGATCGGAGTGTGGGGAACCTCTTCGGGGACGGTGATACGCAGCGGGGGGGCGTCCGGCGGCGTCTTGACGGAGACTAAGCCCGGCATTTTTGTGGGTGCGGAAGCGAGGAAATTGGGGGGGGGTTGGGGAGAGTGAAGAGAGGATTTAGTTAAATAGGGAGGGTTAGTTAATTAAGAAAGAATAAATAAGAATTATATATAGGGTGGGATTAGTACAGGCCACCATTTTTCAAGTGTAGCTTGCTGGAGTGAGTGTAGAAGACAGACAGAGAGACAGAGTGTGTGTTGGTCGTTGCGGGTAACAAACAGTATCTATTACTAGTATTGTTTATTTGATTCAAGGGATTCTGGTTGCCAATCAATTCATTTGCTTCGTGTAGACTGTAGACATATATGGGCGAAAAAGATTTTCCGATTTTCCTTCATGCTATGAAAATAATCTTGCTGAGAGAATTTTATTAATTGAAGGTGGAAAAAATTGGATTTGGAAGTAATACTAACTGCCAAGATTTCCTCCTAATATAAAAACCGATCATATAAAGACTCTTTGTAAAAGAAAATCATGTATTAAGTATATATATCTATTTGATTTTTCATTGGGTTCAATCAAGTATGTGATGAACTTTTATCCCATAATTGGAATTTCACTACAGGTTCCATCAATTAGTATGTGTCATGTCATGTGTATAGTAACTTAAATAAATCTAACTTTAATTGATATTAAGATACAATTTAATTTGAGTAAACCGTCACATTGACCCTCCACATTTCTCATGACATTTAAATTGGTTTCTCACTTTTTACTTGATTCATATAAACATAAACATCCTAATTTCGTTCTCATATTCGGTCTCCCTTTCGCCTCACTTCTCCTTCTGCTGACATGACTCTCATGTAACATTAACTCTCTTACAACATCGAAAATACATATGTTTATTTGATTAATTTTTCCTTCAAGTAAAAATTTGTAATTGATTAACAGTTTAAAAATTGAGGAAAGTGGCGAAGGGGAGGACGAATATGTTAGCGAAACTGAAGAATGTGGCGACGAAATTGAGATGTTTAACAATTTAAAAAATTAGGACATCAAAGGTGGTTTGATGAATGTAGCGACGAAATTAAAATGTTTAAATTTATATGATTCCAATTGAAAAGTGAAGAACCAATGTTAATGTTATGAAAAATGTGAATGACCAAATTGATTGTTTACTCAATTTAACATTAAAAAGGAAATTTCACAAATACAAATAGCATCACATAGGTCATATAATAGAACTTAAAAAGGAAAAATGATGGTTAGCCCAATTAAGTTGTTTTCTAATTACTGGAAATCTCTAGCGGTAAATTCATATTCCAGCGGGAATAGCCAACTATAATCCGGCTATTGGATATAAATAAAAATGGAAAATGGTGTTTTTAGCATAAAGGTTTGCATATGATGCAATAACAATAGAAAATGTGTTTATTAATCCGGCAATACTTTCTTATAAAGAGAGGAAACTCGATTTAGCTACACATTCAAATACAAAAACACCTCTCTAGATGCGCATTATTTCATTTGCGATTTCAATTCAAGTATTGTTTGTAAGTCTTTACAACAAAGTATAGGTCAATTGGGTAGAGAATTTTATTTTTTTGCTTTCTTTTTTTCCAAGATCATAAACTGCACAACTAAATAAGATTAACAATAATTGGCCCTAGAAAAGATAATGGTGAATATATATGGACTCGATCAAGTTGATTTCGAGTTTTTGTAATGTAACTAACATATGGTAAATCCACAACTTTTTTTTTTTTTTAATAAAGCAGTACTAGTATTTAGGAACCAACAATGAATTAACAAAATGATTGGGCATGATTAGAATGGATATCTAAAAGAAGATGGGATAAATAATTTATAGATTGATTTCGTGAAAGGAGAGCAACGTATCTCTTTCTTTACAAACTACAAACTCTTCCACCTAAACTACTCAATCAATACATATTATATAATTACTCCCAAAAGTCGACAATGCATAACATGTTATACAAATCCATTTACGTTCATCACAAGTTTCATACTAATAAAGGAAGAAATTCAAGAGTCTGACTTTAGTGATATAATATTTCTAGAATACACAAATGTCGAGTTTCATTTTCTGTGACATTTTAACAAATATATGTAGTTTATTTTTAAAACGAGGGACTAATTAATGGTCAATAATATAGAGTTTGAAAACTGATCATATTTTAGAATTCTAGAGCATTATTGTATTCAAAGATAGATAATAGCCCATTAGCCCATGCCATGTTGGTAACAGTAATAATGTCTTTGCATTATTATTATTTTATTGGCCTTTTCCCTCATTCACGTGCGAAACCCATCTACATATTAAGTTTTACTTTTAATTCATTAAATTCGTTTGATTCTTCAAGACGAATTCTCCAATTTTACGTAACTAATTCCATTTCTTTTTTAATTATCTTTTTACTGTAAGATTAATTACATGAACCTTAAGATTTTTAAATTACATAATTATTACATGATATATAAAATAAATAAGAGGAATCAAGAAATACCTCCTTCCATGGTTGGTTCAGATGGTTGACGTCAGTAGATGTTGCTACTAGAAATTTGTTTCTCTCTCCTTGCCTATGAACCGTGTATATTATGATTTTTTAAGTGTGCTTTATGATGGCTCTAAAACAATATATTTATAGGCGGAGAGAGGACCGATTTCTAATGGAATATGATATACATTAAATATTTAATCCATCATAGATAGAGATTATCTCCTTAATAATAATCACTTATCGGATTTAACATATATCCCTTAAAAAAACATATTCCTATTAGACCACAATAATGAATGAGATATGGATAAATAATAACCATATCTTACAGGCTCCCACTTGGTCGAAAGGAATGCATATTATAATTTTATTTGGAATTCATAAGGCGCGCATAAAATGTTAAATCCTTTATTTATGTAGTTTTCATAAATGTCTTGATTAATCTAGTAGTTAAAGAGAGTCATGGCGTGTTTCAACATTTTTTTTATAACATGATTCCTTCCATGTGCCACAACAGTAATGACTATCATAATCAGACCATTAATAGGAGTTTTATAATGGTCTCATAACGTCTTTGAAGAAAGACGAATTCTGTTATCATACATCCAAATAATAATAATACGTGTACATCATGGAAAACAGAATAGTTAAGATGTTTAGAAGTCCACAAAGAGCTCTAAACAATGTCATAATTAATGACAATTCCCCATCTTCTACCATCCTACTTCAATAATAGGTATTTAAGGTTTATGTGTTTTGTTCCCTTAAATATCATCTCATAATAAGAGAAAACATTCTCAAAAAATTGCAGCCTTAAAACATGTCACATATTAAACCTTTATAGTAGATGCATGTAGCAACTCATATTTCAAAAATAGACATGATATATAACTAGTCAAGAGTGCAATGTCTAGAATATGAACTTCTACTAAAATGTGAATATGAAAACTCAACCATTTGTGGATGTGTAGACTTTCTTTACGTGAGCATGTAATTTGATTATTTCCATTTTGTGAGTAAACATTAGTAAAGAACACGTAAAACATCACTAGTCATAATTTAACACATTATGTGAGAATTGTTAGCCTCATGTAAAAGACTAAGTCACTACTTGCTCATAAAATGTCATTAGTATAATATCAAAATATGAATTCACTCCCACTGATCGTGAGGTATATCTAAGATCCATAATTGTTTAAGTCAAATATTAGATAACATTACCTCAAAACTTGTGTTAGTCCATAAAGTGATTTCTTAAGTTTCATACATAGGAAAGCTGCAATTATAATGATATACTATATCTAAATTAAGCCATTCAATAATACTTGCGTTGAAATAGTATGAAAATATAATACTCATGTGGGTAGTATCTATAAATTCTACACTAGCAAGAAAAAATCATTACAACACATAATGTCCAAGAAAATATAGTGCTCATGCGGGTAGGCACTATAAATCTTGCAACTAATACCATCATAGTTGTAACATTCTCATAATTCGAGTAACGTATCAACTTTAAGGAAACACAAGAAATTTGTGGATGTTCTTGGTCTACATTTACATTACTCTCAAATGAAGTATTTCATTGTCATTATTACGATTGGCCTTATTGAAATATGAAAAAAAATCATAAACGACTAAGGTCACTGTGGTGATCCTTACCCTCATTATTAAAATGAAACATAATTAACAACTAAACTTAAAGAGTTTCACAAATACAAGACAATCATAAAGTGTACTTCAAAATAATTTCACATCAAAGTAACCTAATTTGTTGTGCTAAACATTATATAATTGGTAACTAACACTCTTACTATAAATTTAAGCATACCAATCCACCACTATAATGCTCATCAAATTGTTTATAACCGTTTTGGTTGATAATAATTTTCTATAGTGACGAGTTTCAATATTATTTCAAAAGATAATTCTTGAAAATCTATTGTCATTCATCAGTAGCACACAAACATGAGTATATTAATTTAATATCTAAACTTTCTAATCTAGTCATTGTGACTAACAAATAATGCATTATATGGCTATAAAATAATATCATGCAATTTGATGTACATAAAATCTATCAATTTATTTTCTTCCAACAATCCAACATGTATTAAGTACGAAATCCCATAAAATCATAATTTGGCAAAAATCATAAAACTTAAAAGTATACAGAAATTCAACAAAGAGGGATTCATAACAAAAAATGCCAACATAATAGACAATTCAATGTCATTAGCAGATAAATATTTAATCGTGCATCGTCATAATAGAATTCACGTAGTGCCCAAATTTATCAAATAATGGCAAAATCATAAATCATTAAGTTAAACAATTAATTGTTAATACCTTCTCCAGATTGTCAAGCCATTAAAAAAAGTTATATAACACGATTTTATACCTTATTGTAACAAAACATAATGATGGGAGGCATAAGCATAAAACAAATATTAACCAAGTTTCTGACATTATTTATCCAATCATGGTGGAAGATCGAAACATAACCTAAAATAAGGTCGATCTAAAAAAATTGACCTATAATCGTTATTAATTATTAATGATATACATATATATACTTCCGACGTGTAAATGCATCAAATCAATAACCACGTTTTGCAAATTAATCCATGTTGGTAAACCAAACAAAAACAATGTCAAATACATAAAAGATATATTTAGCACGAATAATGAACAATTACAAGAGTTACAATACTAGGATTAGTATACTTTAGTATTATATTAGCAAACATAACATATACCACATGTAAGATTAATTACATGAACCCTAAGATCTTTAAACTATATGATTATGATGTGGAGCAATCGGACGAAGGGGCGGCAGTTGAAGAAGTGGCGCCGGATAATCAGTTTACGAGATTTTATGTGCGACGAAGGTATGGCAAGTGAGAAGGAGATGCTGATGCACATGATGAATTGCATGGATCACGTGAGGAGGTATTGCATGGATCGCATGAGGAGTGGTCGCAGGTTGCCAAGTTTCGTATTATTATTTTAGTAGTTTTATATTATTATTTTCGTAGTGTTGGGCTTGTTTATTCCGTATCAATAAGTTGTGGGCTTCCATCTTATAAAAGGAGATGAGAACCCTAGTTTTTAGTATGCTTGATTTGGGACTTGGTTTGGCAAGACGTACGTCTTGATTGGGACGAAATCATCTTGGTTTCGTAGGGACGTTTTCTATTGAGATTTATCTTTAATTCTGATTTTGTTTTGGTTTGAAAGCCTTGATCTATATTTATTATTTTGGCAAAGTGTGTAATCGGCAATTGGAGTCCAGCACTCTTTGTTTTTTTAATTCCTTTCCTATTTCAACTTGGAAGAGTATTATATACTTTGTGTTCGGTGAAGAGGTTTTAAACATTACGTAGTCTTCAATCATCAATATCGAAAGCTAGGGTTGAGCGATTGTGTTCGCAAGTAACAGATTATGATCGAAATTCAGTTTGTGTCAATTACAATTGTGATCTTATTCTTGTTTGCATCAGATTATCACATGATATACAAAATAACTAAGAGAAATCAAGAATAGCTCCTTCAATGATTGGTTCGGATGGTTGACGTCAGTAGATGTTGCTACTAGAAATTTGTTTCTCTCTCCTTGCCTATGAACTGTGCATATTATGGTTTCTTAAGTGTGTTGGAAAATCGTGTAATATATATATTAATTATATATATATATATATATATATTATTTTTGTTATTATGGAAAGTTAATTAGCTTTTAATGCTAATTTGACTTGGGCAAAATTCAGTCCGTTTAATCAATCGTCTTTTCGAGCCTCGATATTTATCCGATTTATGAATTGAGATATATGACGTTGATCTACGTTTTGAGTAGTGTGCTTAATTTCTCGATTCCGATTTTCGGTGAGTGAGAAATAGTGGCTCGAAGTTTGGGGGGACAAAACTAATATGTTACCTAAAGTGGAGAAACTTACCTTATTCGGGTTTTGGAGAGTTATTACATTAATCAATGTCCCATATTGATTAATGTACAAACTTTAATGTGGTATTTAAGTCTCTACCACATTGTAGGAGATAACTAAGTGACATGTGGTGGGCTTGGGCCACACATGCTCATGCACGCGAGCCTTTTCGCCGATCGCCTCACACGCGGCGCGGCGCGCCGTGCCGCACCGCGCCCGTGCCCGGCTCCGGTTCCGGTCCGTGGACTTGGACTTGAATCTTGGCAATTGGTCCGTCGGGCTTGACAGTTGGGCTAGACTATTGGGCTAGGTGGGCTAGCCCAGTCGTTGGTGTAGTGAACCGGCCACACTTGATTACTCTCCGTGGTGCAGTGCTCCTGCTGCACCAGAGTGTATCTTTTTGGAAGTCTCTGGAAGAGACTGTTCAACAACTCTCCACTCTCCACTTACCATACCCACGTCCACCTGCATTAATGGCTCCAAGACCCTTTCACCTGGGGGAAACAGCCTATAAATAGAAAGCTGCCACTACTGGAAAATGATTCATTAGCGAGGGAGATTTTGTTGCTAAAACTATACCTTCTGCAACGAAATACTCTTTCGCGAGGAGAAATTGTTTCTAGCTAGTACCCCGTCGGGATAGGTCTTCCTCGCTGATACTTAAAATCAATAGCAAGAATATACTTTCCTCACCAACGTGAAAATACCAAAATGCCCCTCCTCGCAAATAAATAGTTATTCTCGCTAAAGATATATTAACTTTAGTAATATATCCTTTTTTATTAATAAATAAATTCATTGGCGAGTATAATTTCCTCGCCAGCTAGAATCATTAGCAAGAAATTGTTCCTCGCAAAATGTGCATACATATTCAATGGGCTTATTAGCAAGAATTTCTTTATTGCAATTTAATATACATAATTCATTAGTGTGTTTGGTGAATTGGCTAATACAATTAACCAAGTTAGTTTTATTGTAAAATGGTAAAAAAAAAAATACAATTGTAATTATAATAATTAGTAACATTTACGAGTACAATAAGAAAAAATAACAATTAAACAACAAAAATCAATCAATATTCATATGACGTCAAGCAAAAAATTTGTACTCCATTCTTCATCTTTGCTCACTTCAACGATCTCAATCTCTTTCTCTTCAATCTCCAACAATAACAATTCTACACCTTGCAATCATTAAAAAATAAAACTCAAAATAAATAAATATATTAGGGAATAAAAATAGAAGTCAAAGGTAATAAAATACATCAACCTCCAATAAGAAACCGTAGTGGTTGGGGCACAATCTTCATATATTCTTTCTTCTTCTTCTTCAGCCTCTAATAAGAAACCGCAATGCATGTTTCTCCAGCCTCATTGATCAAAGAGCAAGTTTACTGAATCTCCCATTACAAGACAATTACATTATGCAATTATAAAGTTCAAACCAACAAATTAAACAAATATATTAGGGTAAAGATCAAGCTAACTCAAGAAGAAGAACAAAATATATAAATCTACATATAATAAATATACCTTTCCACTTAAAGCCGTTGCAATTCCAAAAATCTTTAATTAAAAGAGATTTTGTTGATAGTTGAGAGTTTTCGCCCAATGGAGTGTAATCACCGATAGATATACACCTATTTAGGAATTGTGCAAAAAATTAGACAAGTATGGTAGAAATGGGAGATGAATCATAGTACATAATTTTTTTTAAAGAAGAAAAAATCGCAATAAACAAAAACTTAAGAGTTTTGAACTTGAAAAAATGAGAAATGAGAACTCAGAGAAAAAGAGAGAACAAAAGAATGAAATGAATAGAGAAACAAGTTTTGTTTTGAGAAGTGAAAAAATGTGGTCTATATAGTAGTGTAAGTAAATATAAGGGGGGGAGTTTGAAAAATTGAAATATCCCTCCAAAAATTTGATGAAAATTTTGAATTTGCTGCATGTTTTTAACGAAATGAAGGCAAATTAATATTTGTCTCTTTTCCTTATTTATCTCAAATGTATGTGTATGTATGTAAAGCTACTTGTTAATGTACGTGTATGTATGTTAGCTCTACATATATAAAATATATAAAATTAATTAAGCATTATATTATATATATATATATATATATATATTATAAATATATATATATGATTATTTATATAATTTTGACAATGTAAATAATGGTTCGATTCCTCGCTAAAAAATATTTTGAATTTTGATTTATATTTTTCGTTTTCTAAAAGTGAGAAAAACATGTTGAGGAAGGGAATGAATTCTTGCTGAAAAATATTATGAATTTTTATTTTTTTCGTTTTCTAATAGCCAAGAAAACATGGCAAAAAAGAGTTTGATTCCTCACTGAAAAATATTATGAATTTTAATTTTGTTTTTGGCGTGGCGAGGAAGGGTTCGAGTCCCTGCTAAAAGAAATTCTGATTCTTTTTTATATATATTTTTTCATTTTGTAATAGCGAGGAAACTTGACAAGGATGGGTCTGATTTCTCACTGAAAAATATTCTGAATTTCGTTTATTTTTTTGTCTTCTAATAGCGAGGAAGATATGGCGAGAAATGGTCCAATTCCTCCCTGAAAAATATTATGAATTTTGATTTTTTTTTCATTTTTCAATAGCGAGGAAAAAAAGGCGAGGAAGGGTCCGGTTTCTCACTAATTGTACCAAAAATAAAGTTTCTCGCTGAACGTACTCTTTTAGCGATGAAACCACTGTCCTTGCAATATTTTTTCCTTACTAAAGAAACATTTTCCAGTAGTGTGCATTTCATTCCAAAAACACACCTGCAAACAACAAGCATCTTAGCTGCATTCTTAGCTCATCTTAGTTCTTCAGCAACCTGTCCTCGCCGGAAAGTCCAGTTCGCCGGAGCTCGAAGATCTTGCGGTGCTGCAATCCTCGAGACGTCGTCGTTTCATCTTTGGGGACGATACGCCAACACCGAGAGCACTACCGGGGCGTATTTCGTCTTGCGGAGAGACGGCTCCTCGACTCGACGAAGATTTGTTTTAAACTTCCTATTGTGTTTTCGTTTTTCCGATTCACTTGTTTGTTCCGACTGTATTGGCAGCTTGTAATTCAACAAAGTGTGCTTTATGTTGGCTCTAAAATAATACTCCCTTTGTTTCACTCCATTAGTCAACTTTTCCTTTTTTGGTCGTTTCACTCCATTAGTCCACTTTCCTTTTTAACTTAAAATAATACTCTAATATATTCAAGTGGACCCCACTACTTTATTTATTTTACACACAACAAACAATTTCCTTAATCTCCGTGTCGAAAAGAAAGTGGACTAATGAAGTGGAACAGATGGAGTATATTTATAGGCGGAGAGAGGACCGATTTCTAATTGGAATAGGATATACATTAAATATCTAGTTCATCATAGATAAAAATTATCTCCTTAATAATAACCACTTACCAAATTTAACATATATCCCTTACAAAAACATATTCCTAGTATGCCAGAATAACGAATGAGATATGGATAAATAATAACCATATCTTACATTCACAATACTCAGTTTCTCATTGGTTTATAGATATGGATTTGTCAACTATGGAGAAAATCTACAAGCTATTTCGAAGTGCAGTTAATTGCTGGAAACTTTGATTCGTGATGATAAGCAAATATGCATGAGCAGTGTTTATAGTTGGGGATTTCATATTCGGAATTTTAAGAATTACTCCCTTCGTCTCGTTTTACTTGTTTTGTTTTCTTTTTTGAATTGTTCCACTTGATTAGTCTAAAATGGATAATAATTACTACACAAATTCATATTTGTTCTTTGTGGGGTCTACTCTTTTCACACAACCCACCACTCATCTTAGTTTCCGTGGCGAAAAGAAACGAAACAAGTTTGGATAACTTTTTAGCTTGATTAGCAGTTAGCATATAACGGGAAGGCCGTTGGGCACTTGGAGCAGCACTTAAGGGTTCAAGAGAATGAAAATGAACTGGGTATAAATTATAAAATAATTCTAAACTTTTACTCAGAAACTTCGTACTATTATTTAGTATGAAAATATTTCAAAGTTGTGGTTGGGGCAAGATTTATAAGCCAACACTTGGATTGCCAGAACCCGCAGCTACGACACCCATGCCACCATCTGATTCGATACCCGTCTTCTCGCCATCACTAGGTTTCGTAATGGCTACTCTATCACCATCCAACTGACTAACCAGTTCATCTATCTTCCGGAATTGATATGGCCACCTTGTGTTGTAGAGGAACTGGCGTAGATCGAACCTATTATCTTCGGGTGAGTAACTCTGCACAAGGCATTTCAAGTTTGCTTATTACTAACCAAGAAAGGGGGAAAGGGAGAAAGAAAACATACAAAATCTTCATTTGCTCTTAAAGAAAGTACCTCTGCATGGTAGGAAGGAGTTAGAACAGTCATCTTGTGTCTATTGATAGAATAGAACTTGAAGAAATACTTCACTTTCTCAGCAACCTCTGCTGGGCTTAACTTTGTTCCCCATTTGTAGCAAAGATTCTTCCACGTCGAGGGAAATGATCCAGAACAAAGATTTGAAACGAAATCAGTAAATTTGACAATTATCAGAAGAAAATGCAGTTTTAGAAAAGCTTCCGTTGCAAAGTATAAAGGCGGCTGAGCGGTGCTCAAATGAGAAAACCAGAGCAAAGGGTGAAAGGTCAAACGAAATAAACACAAACCTTAAACATGGATACAGGTCCACAGCGGAAGATCTTTCGCATCCTTCCATATATTGAGAGTTCTTCATATGTCATTCCCATATCCACTTCGTCCAGCTGTTTTCAGAAAGTATACGTGCATTGTTTCATTATTCGGACAGAGTGACAGTAGCACATACAGAACTTAAAACTTAATATAAAGTGTCCTGCCTCCACCATCGAGGTGCAAACAACTAGAAAGAACAATTTATCCATGTTAAAGAACAATGGCTACATGTCCCACAACGAAGGCCTCGTAGATGGAGAAAAAAAAGGAGGGAAAGGTTGGAAGGAATAATTGGCTAAATTTAAGCATGTTTGTAGACGTGAGATAGGACAGCTACCTGACTGTAATCAGATCGTATTGGCTCCAACTCAGCAGTAGGTGGAGCAGCTTCAATATCTGCCAAAGAAGAGAAACCTAGATGGGCAGCAGCCCATCTTAAAAATCTTCGTAGGTCTTGCTTGCTGATGCTTCCAATAGGATTTATATCAGCAGAACTACAATCATACTGCACAACAGAAGTGATAATGAAAAGACACCAATCGTAACACTATTATTAAAATGGTTAAAGCTGACTTAAGTGATACACAAGATTCAGGAGTAAAGTCAGTCAGTTTGAGGAGACCAAATGCTTGATAGGAGGTTTTAGAACCAAATGTTATATGGCTAACAAACATCTGTAGTACCTTTGTTAAGTAGCCGCGTAATCCTTCATCAACATTGGAGCTCCCTAAGACCAAATAAAAACCAGGTTTATTATGAACCCATGGCAAGAGTGATGCTAGCATAAATGCTAAAACCATTCTGATTCGTGCCTGAATGTTTTGCAAAACTAAATTTTCAATATTTGAGCCACCATCAACCTGTGACAGATCATTAAACCAAACAAGCAACTTCAATGATGTGCATAAATGTTAAGACATACTTATTCGTGGATAAACGCCTTGATGCATTTACAGTTCAAGCATAAGTAGACATGTAAACCTTAAGCCTCCGCCTTTTACCTTGTAACGTGGTGTTTTTCCTGTAAGTCTCTGAAATAAAGAGAGGAAAGCAGAGACCACTCCATCTATTGAAACATCAAGATGCCATGACCCAATTTCTTCTGCAAGCAACTTCGCCCTTGTTCTTGTGGCATTAGAACTACAAGCAAAATTGTATGGTTATGATACAAGAGAAATATTATGAATATAGGGTAAAAATCAAATTAGTCTATTTCTGCCACTGGAGAAGCAAGGTGGTCAAAAGTGACATCTAGTGTAGGAAAACAAGGATTCAGCATGACTTTATTTAGGTAAGCAAGCTCATAACAGTTTGAATATTACACTATTAAACTGTGATGAAAGAATTTGCTCATACGAGATGTTTCAGTTTGCACTACTTCATTTCAGAGATTTTCAATACTGTACATGCTGCACATAAGCCTGCATGTGCGATTTCAACATGCAATAGTTCAAGAAGGTGCCACGTAACCCACCTAAAGAATGATGATAGTTAAACAAATACTAGCAAACACTATGAGCCCGAAGAAAGAAATATTGAGTAACGGAGATAAACATCATAATTTTATCCCACCTGCAGAAAAATAATGAATTCACCAACATAACAATCAAGCGGAAAAACATCATATCTCTCCTTGCAGGGACACAGTATCAAAAATGCTTTACATTATTGAAGAAGTCTCTCTAAAGAGTATAGAAAGGTATCTGAAATTAATCCTGAGCATATATTCTCACCTATTTTCAGATCCCATGAAGACAGTGTAGAATATACGTCTAGCAAATTCTTTGCTGTCGGTTGGAAACTGTCCGTCAGTATAATGGCCAATCCTTATGGCATCAGTTTTAACCTGTTTATCGCCTTCTAATATTGCTGAAATAAGATGTATCACAATCAAAGCTAGTTACAACAAAAGGCATGATATTAAGACATTTCTACACAGCAAGATTATAGAAAAGGTCCCAAAAATCAAAGCTAAACTGTTAACTGTAGAATCTAACCAGAAATGTTTCCATGCAACACCATTATAGACACTAAAAGGATTAAATGATATATACAGTGTCGAAGTAGGCTTATGGGTGAGAAATTGAATCATCGTAAAAAATGGAGTGTGAAGTTCAATTAAATGAATTGTTTAGCGTAATTCGAATAACAATATCAATATAACTGCTATTCTTAAACAACAGTGGGTACGATATGTACTACACGAGAATATTGGAGCAATAGATAGCCATCAAAAATCTGCCACAGTAATTTCCTATTAGCACCTTTAGCCCAAACCATTCATCTGCATAAGTCAACAACTTCAAGATTTTGCAACCTAAGGCATTTAAAAGTCTAGGGCCATTCAGATACATAAATAAAAAATAAAGAATGTCATTGCCTAATAAAAGCACATTATAATTTACAATTTGCTTTGTTGAGAATAATATGAGCACATGGATTGTTAAGCATGTTCGACATATTTGAATCCTCAAACAAAACAAGGGAACAAATTGCAACCTGCCCAAATCAAGCATGACTTAGACCCGCAAATATGAGTGCCAGAATCTCATTGTACCATAAAAATAAAATTAACATCATAACAGAACCTAAAAGAAGGGCTGAACAAAGAACATCATGCTAAAGATAATAATTAAATGTAAAAATGACACATTCTCTACTCCCTTATGTTTTAGATGATATGGTCGTCAGCATGGTATCAGAGTCAACCCAAATGAAATGTCCTGCTTTAAGAACCTGTCACTACCCATTAAGGGGGCATGCTGAAGATGTGTTATAATTTAAAACTATTCTCCTGCATCTGGCAAGCCTTTTAGATACTGGTCATTCACCAAATATTTCATCCCAGGATTGTAAGTCCAATGAAGTATAATTATAGAAATTTAACCTTTTACTACTAGCTGGCACATGCAACCAACTATAGCAGCAACAGAGGAGCTATCTGCTCCACCTGAAAGAGGAAGCAAAAAACCAGATGCACCACTTCTTCTCAAATAATCCCACAACCAACAGCCTGGCCCAAAAGCTATTTCTTCCTCAGGAGAATGATATTGAATCTGAAAATGTTTAGAAGTTAAATCCAGCAAATTTTGAATTATGAAGCTACCGTTCTCTAGAGGTTCACTTGAAAATTGTATATTATACTCCCTCCGTCCCGCTATTTGTGGCTCACTTTCCCGAAAGGGGTATCCCGTTATTTGTGTCCACTTTCCTAATTTGGTAAAAAATTATTATCACATCTTCTACTCTATCATCTTCTCTCTCCTACTTTTTTACATTCTCTCTCCTACTTTATCATCATTTCTCTTATTCTCTCATTATTTTACTCATCTTCTCTCTCATACTTTATCATCTACTCTCTCTCTCATACTTTACCATCTACTCTCTTAATTCCCGTGCCGAAAAGAACGTGGCCACAAATAGCGGGACGGAGGGAGTAATTAAAATCAAAATTTTAAAAAATGCTTAGAAGATTGAGTTCTAAAAGTACAAAATCAAATAAAAAGCTATTTCTTCAGGCAATGATATTCAATATAAAAAGGATGAGTTCCACAGCATACTTGAATATATGAAGCTACAATTTTCAAGATGTTCCACTTGATAATACAAATGTTAATAATTGAAGTTCAAGAAGAAAAAAGAAACAAGCTTAGTTTTGAGTTCTAAAAGTACAAGAAAATAGACAGTAAACAAATAGATAACATGGAAGTCGAATTGGTGGATTGGTGGCGTATACGGAAAACAGTTTTCAATGGAAATGCAAATGAGATAAATATTATAATGTTTAAGCCTTAAGTAATGCATAAGAGATGAGAATGATCTGGAGAACTGTAAGTGCTCTAACTTCCATTGAAGAGAAAAAAGGCATCCAAGAAGCTTCAAGAAAAATTAAGAAAAACAAGATGATATTTGTAGAAAAAAGAGGTAAAGCTCCGACTTACTTGGCTAACAACAGCAACATGACATAATTGTAGTTCACAAGATACAGAAACTTATAGGGTTAATAAATAAAAACCATGTTCCTGTGTTACTCAATCTAGAAACATCCCAGCACATCTTTTCCCACAATTTTTATCAAAAACCTTCAGAATATTTATTATCAAGTAGCTAAAATGGTTAGGAGACGCATCAGAAAATACAGAACCAGTCTACCCCCCTTTAAAACTGCAAGTTATACAGAGAACTCAACCTTTGCAATTCCAAACAATAACATATTTATTTTACACAATCCCCTCCATTATATGCCACTCCAAGGAGTTTCACCTTGTCAAGTTTTTCTAAGGAATTCAACTAAACAACAAAATGACGTTTGTTTTTTAAGCATAACAATCAAAATCAAAATGCGGAATTTTTGTCTCTACATTAGTAAACGACTCCAAAAAGTATCATATAGGATGTAACGCATGCATTAGAATTAGTAACAGGAATTTATTCATGTCAACCCTTGATTGCCTCACCTTAAGAGAACTTGAAAGCAACATTTGAAGCTTGAAAGATTCGCAAAGCCTATAAGGTACTTCAATGGAGGAAACTTTTGGTTTACGACTGGCTTGTTCCTGAAAGCTACTAATAGATCCCCTAAGGCTGGCAACCTGAAATGAAAGTTTCTATTAACCAAATGAACATATAATGTGATGAACGCCATCCAGAATAACTAAGTTCTGAAATGAAAGTTTCTATTAACCAAATGAACATATAATGTGATGAACGCCATCCAGAATAACTAAGTTCTGGAAAGAGAAAAATCTATAAGATATGATTAGCCATAATTATCTGACTAATGCAAAAAAAAAAAAAAGAAAATGAAGTGGAACAACACCATATCCTTCCACAGCTAATATAGCAAATCCATTTAGTTGACTTAGTATTGGGTACTTCAAATTCTCAATTGTGAATTGCACTAACTTTACTACCAAACGCATAAATAAGTTCCTCTGAGGCCCTAACAAGAAACTACAGTAGAACATACCGCATCTAGATCTACTTGAGCAACCACCATTTCCACATCCTTCAACGAGAATTGTGAGCCTTGGGCAACCACATCTCCGTTCATAACAACGCAGGAACATCCATCTGAATAATAAAATGTAATCAGACAAGACTCCACAAAATATGGAGCACTTCCGCCATACGTAAAAAGAACTGCATAAATCCAAGTACACCAAAGTAATACTGAGATCTAAGTATTTCAAATACTGGTTAATCACAAATAGAATCATTTCTTAAAGTCTAGGTTACTCATATATAGATTAACAAAGAGAGAAAGCAAGTAAACTTCCAAGAGCCAATAACACAGACGTTAATTGCAAAGCACACCACCTGTTTTCCAAGTTCTAATTTTGAGTAATCGCGTCAAAATGGCACATGAACGGCCAGGGTTTTATATTTACAAAGTTTGTGAGGACAGCAGTATCAGAGGTTCTAACTTTTCTCTTTATTTCTAAGATCAAATTTTAATCAACCAGATTGAAAATCAAATATGAAGGCCAGTTTGCCGTGTTACACTTATGAGAATAGTACTGAAAGCTACAGCAACACTAGAGGTTTTCAAGTTTCCTTAATATGTTAAGAATATAAGATTAAATATGTAGTAACAAGTCAAGTGTAGGGGAGAAACAACTCACGCTGTGGCACCCACCATAATAAAGGCGGCCACCATCACATCCTTGATGATTACTGTAAATGTAAACTCCTCCACGGGTATGTGTAGCGCCAATAAAAGAACGGAGACGAAGATCAAGTTTGCGTAATTGATGGTGGCTTCCACTAGCATTCAGAAAAACTTCAACCCCATTCAGCGCAAGCTCAGCATGAGGGGGCATCGGACTAAAAAGTTCCTCGCAAACTTCAGCTGCAACGGCCCTTTGCAAGACAATTTTTTTAAGAAAGTAAGTTATAGATATGTTGAAAAATTCAGCAGAAATCAAGCTCAACTACTGTTACATGTATTAAGCACAGATGACCTGCTGTAATGGATTTGGGTCAAATGTTACAGCTACATGATACATTAAAACAACACTCTAATTACTCCAAAGAAGAAACTAAGATGCTTGAACACCTGGCTGGTGGTCATTATAATTGATGCCTAATATATAGAAACAGTCAATGTAGATAATTTAATTAGACCTCTCTCAAATATATATGCCACAGTTAAAGTATTAGTTTTATGCGAAATATGTACCAACTCCTGAAGAAAACATCATGCATCTTCAGTGCGCTAATAATCAAAAACAGACTTTTTCGAGCCCAATTAACCAAAAAAGGAAGAGATTCATAAGATAGTAAAACATACTGCAAAATTATTAAAAAGAAAGTGGTAAAAGATAAGAATTTCAGAATATCATAAAAAGTTTGAGGCTGGAAGACACATTGACTTACACGTCTAGAAACTGAATATATCCATAGCCAAAAGGCACTGTTGTTTGTAGTAGAGCCTCAGATATATCACTAGGAAGCAGAAAGTTGTCAAGAGCCTCCTTTTGTTTCCATGCTGTAAACCATCTCAGCTCCCTGTAGTTTCCATCATTTGCTAGCCACATCTTTGGGCGTATCATAACTATTTTTCTATTCAAGCATAGCACTTGACAATTGTAACGCTCAGACCCTTTGACAATAGGCATACCAAAACTGCATAATATACCATCCGTCCAGTCACCCACTAATAATTCTTTTAAGCAGTCCCACCTGAAGGAGTGAAAACTGATTGTTAATTATCCCACAACAAACATAAAGCAGGAGGACTTTCTTCCTAGTGGAAAATGTTATAAACATGCAATTTGCATAACAAAATTAATCACAAAACAATCTGAGCTTCTCAAGAGACCATTGAGTGCATTTCAGGATAAGAAGATAGGACACTCTCTGGAATCACCAGTTCCCTTTGCAGAGAGGAAAACCAGCTGGCATTAAGTGCATTTGGTACAGACAACATGTTAATAGATAAAAATTGAAGCTTTGCTTTTAGAGCTTTAAACAAAACTATAGTCTCTGTTATCACAGTTCCAAGAAGCTATTCACAAACTACGTGAAGACAATTGAACATAGCATCCAACAATAAAACTCTTTCTCAACAACTTAGCAATGCAAAACTCGATTGCAAAACAGAGTTAGGCTCATTGATATGTAGCCCAGTGTTTCAACAATTCGCAGCAACCTAGGAACAAAAAAATAATAGAGGCTTACGCATGGTTGACGGTGTCGATTTCTAAGAAATGATCTTCGCAGCCATAGCCGGTGATTTCAAGCTCGGGACCAAGGCGGATAACAGCACCGGCTTGTTTAGCCCTAGAAATTGATTCCTTGATGTTGTTCATATTGCAATTGAAGTCCATTGCCCATTGATTCAAGTTGCATGTGGCCACCTTCAGAAGCCTCATTCTCCTGGAAAAGCTCAGTGAATAATTAGAGTGACGGATAAGAGGAGAGTGGGCGGAGAATATATTGCGTAGATTCGAGTAGGATTCTCTTGTTCCGACGCCTGCTTTCAGCTTTGTTTACTTGTCTGCGCGTAGTCGAACAAAATAAACGAGGAATCCCAAGAGCAGAGGAGATTCAGTAAAAATAATAATAATAATTATAATTATAAAAAGAGAATTTGTGTGGTATGCGATTTTGCATAATAATAATAATAATAATGTTGGAAAATAATATAGGTTTTGAATGAATAGAAATTCTTATCTGATTGATGAATCAGTCTCATGTATTTTCACCCGTGTCTGTATAGTCAGGCTGAACCTTTATCTTCAGACTAAGTTGTTAGATTGACCAGTCTATTATATCTCCTAAGTCATGCTCTTGAGTCCCTATTTGATTGATGAATCAGTCTCATGTATTTTCACCCGTGTCTCTATAGTCAAGCTGAACATTTGTCTTCTCATGTATTTTCACCCGTGTCTGTATAGTCAGGCTGAACCTTTGTCTTCAGACTAGGTTGTTAGATTGATCAGTCTATTATATCTCCTAAGTCATGCTCTTGAAGCTAACATCTCTCAGATTGTATTGATCTTCAAAATATTATCTTCATCAGGGACAGGGATGACAATTTTGCGGGTCGGGGTCGGGTATCATTGGACCCGGACCCATCCCATGCCTTAAAAAATGGACCCGAACCCACTCTGTGGACCCGCATAGGTCCAGAATTTAGGACCCGATCCCGGACCCATGCGGGGCGGGTAGACCCGCCCCAAACCCGTGCGGACCCGTAAATATTTTAAGTATTAATAAATTTAAAATTATGTTTGCACAAGGATTCGAACTCAAATCATCCGAAAATTTACAAATACTCTTGACCACTAGACCAACAACTTATTTATTAAATTTAGATAAATATAATATTTATATAATTTTAAAGTATTATTTATTAATTTTAATTTAAAACATAAATAAAAATATAGTAACTTTAATCAAATATAATGTTTGTAGTAAGCATGACTAATATTTCATGTGAAAAATAAAAATGAAACACAAAAACAAAATCATCTTTCAAATATATTTTGTAGCTTTTATTCATCATATTTCTTTAATTTTTTCAAATATAGTTTCATTTGTTATGATTCTTATTAAAGTATGAATTTATTATGTATATGTTATGATTCTTATGAACTTATGAATGAATTTCATGAATAATAAAATTGTAGTTTTTCATTTGTTATTAAAAAAAATCAATTGTAAATTTGTAATTTTTCATTAGTCATAAAGAATTTTAAATTTTAAATTTATAATTTTTCATTAGTTCATTAGTTCCTGAATACTTATTTTTAATATAAATAATGTTAATCTCATTTTCGAAATACATTTTCATGATTATAAATTAGAAATTTGAATATAATATATTGAAATCTAGAAAGTTAATATTTATTGTATTTTCGTTAGATGTATTTTCACTTGTTATAAAAAGTTTTCAATTGTAATTGTTCATTAATCATAATTGTATTTATACATATAATCCATTTCAATTAAGGAATAGAAAATTAGAAATAAAAATAATTTTAAATTTAAATTTTGAAAATAAAAATATTAATTTCATTTTCGAAATACATGCCCGTAATTACAATTTGAATATAATATATTAAAATCTAAAAAATTAATATATATATATATATATATATTATAAGCTAATTTTTTGTGAGATGTAATAATTTTTTTATTTTAGTATGTCATATTTTTATATATAATTATACATGTAGAATATTAACAAGTGTGAATACTAGCTCAAACGGTATAAGTGCATGCATGTAAAGGGAACCGGACCCGGTACGGGGTGGGTCCGGAACCGCCCCGCACTCGTATGGGGTGGGTATTACCCGCCTCATTTTGTGCGAGTCCAGATCGGGTCCAACGGGTCCGGGTCCTTTTGCCATCTCTAATCAGGGAGCATTGAAGATTAAATGAGAAGAGAGTACAAGGTATAAGGCGCGTTATTCAAAGTTGATAGTCAACGAAGTAAGACGATAACACCAACATTAATATTTACCAATCGCAGGCCGCCATGTCAGTCCTAGTCAAAGGGGGACAAAATAGTACCTCGTATAAAATTCGCAGAACAAAGCGGAACGCGACACGTATCCATGCATTCAACGCATAAGACCGTTGTCAACATGGAGCCAATGAGAGGTCGATCATGTTCAACAAATCTATCCCCTAGCTCGACTATAAATAGCAGAAGACCTCTCTTAACGAGGTTACGGAATTTTAAATACGCTTAAGCATACTCAAGCTAAAGAACCCACTCTCACATTACCTCAACTCAAGTTCATTAGACGAGAAATTCCACCTTCTGTTCATACTCCGAGTATTCATAGCTTATAATATGCTTGGAGTCAAGAGTGTATAAAACTTTTGTTGTTGAACAAATCCAAAATCCCCACCCTTTCAAGTTAGAAAGAACGAAGCTGATGGATAATTTAATTGTTTTGATAGATAGTTGGATAGATAGTTTGTATGTGTTGATCTGCACTCGTCAGTCTATGAGTATCCTTAATAGATTCCTATCAAGGAAGCAGTAGAATAGATATAGGATCTTGTGAATCCGAACCACTATAAAATCTCTCTTTATTGTTTCATTCATCGGTTCACTTGTTCACATTCTTATCATCGACTAACTCGTTGAACCGAAGAGCACATTTCAAAATTCTCAGGTCCTATCATATTTTTCGCATACGTTTTCTAACTAACTCACTACCAGTCAGCCTCTGATCTGAAAAAGCATAATTTTTTGTGAGATGTATTAATTTTTTTATTTTAGTATGTCATATTTTTATATATAAGTATACATGTAGAATATTAACAAGTATGAATATTAGCTCAAACGGTATAAGTGCATGTAAAGAAATTATTGATGCAGGTTCGAATCTCACAAATAACATTTTTAAACTATTAAATTCTAATTTATGGCGGGGCGGGTCCCTACGGGCGGGTCCGGGGCGGGTCCTACACGACTCAGCGGGTCTATACAGGGCGGGTCGGGTCTGCGGCATGAACTGGTGTATCCCCCCCCCCCTCCAACTCCCCACCTGAATCTACACCTGGACCAACTAATAATAATTAGGGATGACAATTTTGCAGGTCGGGGCCGGGTATCATTGGACCCGGACCCGCCCCGAGCCTTAAAAATTGGACCCGGACCCGCCCCGTGGACCGCACGGGTCCAGAATTTAGGACCCCGGCCCCCGGACCCGGTCACCCGCCCGGGACCGTGCGGACCCGCAAATATTTTAAGTATTAATAAATTTAAAATTATGTTTGCACAAGGATTCGAACTCAAATCATGCGAAAATTTACAAATACTCTTGACCACTAGACCAACAACTTATTTGTTAAATTTAGATAAATATAATATTTAAATAATTTTAAAGTATTATTTATTAATTTTAATTTAAAACATAAATAAAAATATAGTAACTTTAATCAAATATAATGTTTGTAGTAAGCATGACTAATATTTCATGTGAAAAATAAAAATGAAACACAAAAACAAAATCATCTTTCAAATATATTTTGTAGCTTTTATTCATCATATTTCTTTAATTTTTTCAAATATACTTTCATATGTTATGATTCTTATTAAAGTACTATTACACATCAAATATATAAAATGAAAATAACGATAAAAAGGCGAAAATAACGAAAATCATTTTTCAATTATATATTTTGTTTTTTTATTCATCGTCTTTCTTTAACTTTTTCAAATATATTTTCATATATTATGATTCTTATCAATTGCTTATGATTCTTATCAATTGCTTGTGCATATGTTATAATTCTTATCAATTTATAACTGAAGTTCATAAATAATAAGATAAGAGTATAATTTTTCACCTGTATCAATAATTTTCTTACATGAACAAATATAAATTTTGTTGCTTTTGTTCATCATCTTTCTTTAATTTTTCAGACATACTTTCAAATCTTATGATTCTTACGAACTTATGAATTGCCTATGCATATGTTATGATTCCAAACTCCAATTGTTCATTAGTCATGAAAAAAATTCGATTGTGAACTTGTAATTGTTCATTAATACTTATTTGTAACACAAAAAATGTTAATTTCATTTTCGAAATACATGTTCATGATTACAATTTTGAATATAAAATACTGAAATCTAGAAAGTTAATATTAATAATATTTATATTTTCTAAGCTAATTTTTTGTTAGATGTATTTTCACTTGTTATAACAAGTTTTTAATTGTATTTGTTCATTTACATGATTGTATTTACACATATAATCAATTTCAATTAAAGAATAGAAATAAAAAATTGCGTTTTAAACATATATATTTTTAAAATACTTATTTTATGATATAGAAAATGTTAATTTTATTTTCGAAATACATACTCGTGAGCCGTGATTACAATTTTGAATATAGTATATTGAAGTTTAGAAAAGTAAATATTTACATATTATAAGGTAATTATGTTAGATGTATTAATTTAGTATATTATATTTTTATATATTAATATCACTATATATGTGGAAGAATAACGAATGTGTGTATTAGCTCAATGGAAAGTCCCGGAATAAGTTCATGTACAAAAAAAAGTTATTGATTTGGGTTCGAATCCCGCTAACAACATTTTTATTGCAGGACGGGTCCGGGGCGGGTCCTGCGTGGGGCGGGTCTAAACGGTTCGGTTCTACATGGGGCGGGGCGGGTCCACTGTGGGAACCGGAACCGCCCCGGACCCAGCACGGGTCAGGTCCGGAACCGCCCCGTCCTCGTACGGGGCGGGTATTACCCGCCCCATCGCGTGCGGGTCCCAGGGCGGGTCCAACGGTTCCGAGTTTTTTGCCATCCCTAATAATAATAATAATAATAATATTAATAATAATAATAATAGTCCACATAGAATGGCATAATAGTCAAAGTGCTTAACATGTGATTGCTATCATATTTTTACCTTGTACACATTAAAAACAGCAAATACGGAATCCATATTATAAAAAATAATAATGATATTCATTTGCATTTTGCATGCCATTACTAGTATTTAAGATTTTTTTTAAGTGCTTATTTTTAATTGTATAACTGATATTTTAGTGGTAACAAAATGTATTTACATAATAGCTTAACTAAGCATTCAAACAGCAAAAGTAGATAATTTTTATATTTATATACTAAAAATTTTAACAATTGATATTAAAATCATTTTCTTTTGCTAAAAATAATATTTACTTAGGAGGCGTTTGGTAGGAGGGTTTCGGGTTTAGGTATCGATATGAATATGAAATCAAGTATTTGGTATAGCGATATCGGAATTAAAATTTAGAATGATTTCAAAAAAATTGAAGATTATGAATCCCCTAATATTCGCTCGGTTTTACATCAAATCCGGATTTGATTCCTATCTTTTTTTTTTTTTTATATATATTTGCTACCCTTCCACCCACAATTGTCTCTCCCCACTCTACGTCATTCTTCTCATCCACACCAAAATCAAATCTCCTCTCTGCATGTTCAGTGCCGCTAGTTGTTGGAGGAAGAAATCAAAATTTGCTCTTATGTTTCAAAAGGTACTAATCTTCCTCCTTAAATAATTTCAACGAATCAAGTGAAGAACACGGACCTGGTGATCGTTGTTTTCACCAAATAAATCGTGCAAAATGCTAGAACTTAGATCAGTATAGCAAAAAGGTATCGAACACATGGAACGAAGATTTTAAACATTAAATTCCTATTAATCTAAGGGTTTGGTTAGCGACCGTGCAAATTTTTGTGAGTTTCTAAACCTAAAACAAGATAATAAATAGCAGGAAATGAATATGGAATAAACGTATGCAAACAAAACGGGTCCAGCAAGATGATTCACACACACACAATCGATCATTGACACTAAAGACAAATTAATCCCTTAAAATCAATCAGTTGTAGGACGCCGTAATTAAACTGACACATCCTCTATTCCCCCTTAATTATTCGGTAATCGTCATGGTGGGCATTGAAACGACTACTACTCTAAATTAGATGCAACCTACGTTGGTGGACAATCAATAGATTTAACACCTAATCAGCTTTAAGAACTAAGGGAACCCGATTTAGGAGCCTACTCGTATGGTGGGAATCTAATAGTCTCCTACCAAATTAATCATATTGTTCTTAGAACAATTGTGCTACTTAAATAACAAGAATTAAATAAATAGCAAGAATTAAATACGAAGTAAACTTATGCAAAGAAAACAGGTCCAACAAGATGATTCACACGCACACACAATCGATCATCGACACTAAAGATAAATTAATCCCTATAAATTAATCAGTTGTAGGACGCCGTAATTAAACTGACACATTCCCTATTCCCCCTTAATTATTCGGTAATCGCCATGGTGGACATTGAAACGACTACTTCTCTAAATTAGATGCAACCTACGTTGGTGGGCAACTAATAGATTTAACACCTAATCAGCTTTGAGAACTAAGGGAACCCGATTTAGGAGCCTACTCGTATGGTGGGCATCTAATAGTCTCCTACCAAATTAATCTTATTGTTCTTAGAACAATTGTGCTACTTATTTAGCCTAATCCCACAAGAAACGATAGAAGTACTAAATTAGCTATGAATTAAACTAATCTATGGTGATCAAACCTAAATTAACTAATCCAATTAATTAACCAAGATTAATTTGGAACATAAGTGATTAATTATTAAAGACTAAGTTTCACGAATTCGTTGAAGTGTGTGCTTCACTTTTCGCCGGCCCCTAAAAAGAATTTAGCTACGCATATCGGTCCGAATGGGCAGGCGGACGGTAAAATTGGACAGAACCCTAAACATGCTGGAACTCAAAAATTAAGTGCACGAAATCTGAACAACTACACGAACTGAATTAAACACGAAAGCAAACGAAATTAAATCTTGACAATATGAAAATACCAGTTCGAAAGATTCCAAACCATCCAAACGATAAGCAAAGTTGAAAACTCCAAATCTAAACTAAGAAAAGAAAGCAAAATAATGTTTGTGTCTCCAAATCTGATGATCTCCAAATCTCGGTTCTCTCTCTCGCTGATCTCGTGTGCGGCTGCATGAAAAGGAATGATAAAAGACGTGAATTTCGTCCGTCTTCTCCTCTTATATATAGCTCTCCTCCTTTCCTTGTAGAAGTAGGTATTTTATCCAAGTATGGGAAGATATTTATTAGATAATACCATATCTAATTCTTTCCATATCTCTTTTTTCCTTATCCTTCGACTACCTTCTACGAATTTTCGTCCAAATTCAGCCCCTTTTAACCCCAAATTTGTGTCTGCCACCTCAGCATCTTGTTATCGCCACATCAGCACTAAAATCTGCAAGACAACATAGAAAATACGGTCCAACTGGCCAGGTGGGCGCCAAAACATACATAATTTTTATAGCACGAATTAGACTCATCAGAACCCAGAGTGATTATTCCTCTTTGTTCTTTGCTCAAGAAGCCATTCTCGTTTCCACCCTCTAACCTAAGCTCAAATGTTATATCCATAGCTTGGAACCGAAGGAGTTCAGTTATTGAACTATTCTTAACTGATAAGAACTCCTTCATCGTTGGAGATACATTCAAACCTTACCGTTTGACCCTGTAAACTGAGACTTGCTCAGTATAATCACAAGTTATAGTTTATCATGTGCACAAACTAACTGAGACTAACTCAGTATAATAAAATAGTGTCATGCGTTGTTCAGGATCAGTGGACGTAGGATCTTGCGTATCTGAACCACTTTAAAATTGTTGTGTCGTTTAACGGTTGCATTGATAACTGCTCATACTGAAAATATCTTTACAAAATCATACAACTGTTATTTCAGTAAAAGCTTAAAACGTCGCACTAATCTACTGAACGACTTTAATAAATAAACGTTTTTAAAACAAGCTTAATTGGGCCTACATATTTCGCACGCTACTGAACAGCTGCTGAACGCTATTGAATTCTGACTCTAAGTCAGCTAGCAGAGCTAAGCACGTACGGTCACTCTGTCCACGCGATCAAGAGCAGCTTGCCTGGTCTACTGAATCCATTCAGTAGACATCTTCCGTCTTACGGACTGTTCGCGTTTGAATTTGAGAAAAAGGTTTTCAGGTGTATTCACCCCCCCTAACACCTGAACGTTTGACTCGAGACCAACAATATGATCAGAGCACAAAGGGCAGTTTCTGTAAAGGAAGGACTTGGCTATACATATGAGGCATACACTTCTACCTCTAAAGATTCTGAGAAGCTGGCTGATCGATTTGTCAGATGGAAGATTCAAACTACTGAACCTACAACCCCTCAGGCAAAGAACAAGCAAATCATGATCGCACCTCAGCCCAGCAACAAGAAAGTGACCCATGGTTCAAGCCCCAAGACACCCAGGTCCAACTCAGGGGGAACCAAGAAGGTCAGGTGGGCCGAGCAGTATGGCCAACCAAAATAGACTCACCAGCTCAGCATGGATTGTACTATTATGAGCCAAGAGTCCAAAGCCTAAAGGTTCAGAAGAAGAAGAAGGATGAACCTCAGAAGAAGAAAAAGTCAGCATCTCCAAGTTTAGTGGAGAAGCCAGCTGACAAAAGGGCAAGATGTCTGAGACCGTCAGGGTTGTCAAACAAGTTTGGATCGAAAAGTCCACTAACGTTTAAGGACCCAAAGCTGAACCCAAAGGGTACCTAAATCTTTTTCTGTTTTGCAGGTGCTAAAGGACCCTTGGATTGTGGACAGCGGATGCTCATGACATATGACGCATCAAAAGAATCTACTGATCGACTATGTTCAACAAGAAGGAGCCAGAATTGAGTTTGGTGACATCTCCAAAGGCTACAGAAGGGATACGAAACACTGAAAATAGGGACTACAACAGTTCCTAGAGTATCATATGTTGAAGGACTTCAACACAATCTCCTTTCTGTCAGTCAATTCTGTGATAACTCCAATAAAGTGACTTTTGACGCAGGTTTTTGTGATGTTCTTGATAAATCTACTGGAAAAACTGTGTTATCAGGGTCGCGGTGCCTGAAGCGTGCCTGCTAGCACACACGAAGTCAGATGACAAAACTGCATAGTTGTGGCACAGACGACTGAGCCATCTGAACTTCAAGACTATGAACAAGCTAGCAAGGGATGCTAAAATCAGAGTACTGCCCAACGAAGTATTCAAAAGACACAAGAATTATGAGGCATGCTTGAAGGGGAAGGAACCAAAGTTAAGCAATCCGCCTATCCCGTCACCTTCCACAGATGGGATACTTCAACTGCTTCACATGGATCTCTTTGGGCCAGTCAATCCAGTGACTATCAGAGGAAAGAAATATGCTCTTGTAGTCATTGATGACTATTCAAGATATACATGGATGATTTTATGGCCAATAAATCTGACATCCAATCTGAACTGCCGAAACTGCTGAAATGGCTAAGCATCGAGAAGGATATCAAAATTTAGAGAATACGCTCAGACCGTGGAACAGAGTTTCTGAACTCAATGATGAAGGACTACTGCGAAGCTAAAGGCATTCAACACAAAACCTCAGCGGCACGTACGCCTCAGCAGAATGGTCTTGCTGAAAGGAAAAACAAAACACTTAAAGAAGCAGCAAGGACATTGCTCGTAGACTCAGGTCTACCATTGAAGTTCTGGGCAAAAGCTACTGACACTGCATGTTACACTCAGATCAGATCTCTACTGACTCAGATGCACATGAAGACACCATATGAATTATGGAAAGAGAGAACTCCATCTATTTCTCATTTTCATGTTTTTGGTTGTTCGTGCTTTATCCACAATAACGGAAAGGACCAGTAAAGGTCTTTGATAGCAAGTCAGACCATGGAGTTTTCTTAGGATACTCTAGGGTCAACAAAGCTTTCAGGGTCTTTAACTACCGGACCCTTTGCGTGGAAGAAAGCCCCCATGTTGTATTTGATGAATTTACCTCTGAGGACACGAAGTCAAGCTCTCAGCAAGAAACTGAAGAGGTCAGGAGCAAGCTACAGGATCTAAGCTTAAAATATAAAATCGATAAGATCCAGCATTGTTGGGATGATGATTCAGACGATGAAATCCAGAATCAACCAACAAGCAATGTAGCTGAGGAGATTGATTCTACTGAACAAAATCAATCCCAGGTAATTTAGGTTGATGAAGAAACCCCAGTGGTAACTGGGACCTCTACTGAGAATAACAACTCAGGGGGAACTACTAATGTTCTTAATCTGAATACCCCTTAACCTGGTGCCTCAGTAGGACCTGATCTTGTTACTGAATTGCTTCAATTACAGAATAGTACTACTTAAATTCCTAACTCTCCTGCTATTTGTGTTGAATTAATTTCAGATGAAGTAACAAGACATCGTTGTTCATGGTTAGATGCTCATAGTTCAGATCTAATAATTAGAGATCCTTCAGCTAGTGTCAAGACAAGATCCAGATTCTGTCAGGCAGAAAGTGCATTATACTCATGCTTCTTGTCTACTGAAGAGCCTCAAACTATTGAGGATGTGCTGAATGATGCTGACTGGATCACCGCCATGCAAGAAGAGCTCAACCAATTTACTAGAAATGATGTATGGACTCTTGTAGACAGACATAGACATCAACACGTGATTGGAACGAAGTGGGTCTTCAAGAACAAGCGAAATGAAAACAACGTCATCTTCAGGAATAAAGCTAGACTTGTTGCAAAAGGATATTGTCAAGCAGAAGGGATAGACTTCGACGAAAAGTTGCTCCAGTTGCAAGATTGGAAGCCATTTGTCTATTCCTAGCATATGCAGCACATCAGTAATTCACAGTTTATCAGATGGATGTGAAGTCAACTCTCCTTAACGGCGTACTGAAGGAAGAAGTCTATGTAGAATAATCGTCCGGCTTTCAGCAGGGACATCAGGTTTACAGACTCAAGAAAGCACTGTATAGATTAAAACAAGCACTCAGGGCTTGGTACGATACCCTATCAGACTTTCTGCTTCAGAAAGGTTTTCAGAAGGGAACTGTAAATCGCATCCTATTCAGTATCAAGTCAGAAGCTGACATCCTACTGATGCAGATCTATGTGGACGACATTATCTTTGATCAAGGAACCTGACTATGTGTCATAAGTTTGAACAGATGATGAAAGAAAAACTCGAAATGTCGATGATGGGAGAGATGACTTATTTCGTTGGACTCCAAGTAAAACAATCCAAGGAGGGAATATTCATCAATCAAGCTAAATATACAAGAGATCTCATCAAGAAATTCGGCTGCGAATCCAGCAAATCAGTAAAGATACCCATGAATACAAATCTCAAGATAGATCTTGATAAAGAGGGGGTATCTGTAAACTCAACTGATTATCGTGCTATTGTCGATTCTCTATTATACCTAACAGCCAACAGACCTGACATAACTTATGATGTAGGTATATGCGCGAGATTTCAGGCGAATCCCAAACGGAGCTATCTAGACTCAGCGAAGACAATTCTTCGTTATCTAAAGGGAACACCTGATGTTGGATTATGGTATCTTGTTGATGATAATCTTAAACTAACTGGTTATTCTGATGTTGATTATGCAGGATGTCGAATCGACAGGAAATCAACCTCAGAGAACGTGTCACTTCCTCGGTAGTAAGTTGATATCTTGGTTCTCCAAGAAACAACATTCAATAGCTATGTCCACTACTGAAGCTGAATACATGGCTACCGGAAGCTATTGCGCCCAGATATTGTGGCTCAGACAACACCTAAGAGACTACGACATTCATCAAGATGAAGTGCCTATCTACTGCGACAGTACCAGTGCAATTGCTATCACGCATAATCTTGTTCTACATACTCGATGCAAGCACGTGGATATAAGGCATCACTTCATCAGAGATCATGTTGAGACGAAGGATATCAGAATGGAAAAGATCCACAGTGATAAGCAACGAGTTGATATCCTGACCAAACCTCTAGCTGAGACCATATTCAACGATCTCTTAGTAGAACTAGGTCTACTAGATCATACTGACTCAATTCAGCAAGACGATCCAGAGGGTACTGAGTGAGGGGGAACACTCTCAGTACTGCTAAAATACTTAGTCGCATCAATGTGGACTTAGCTGACTACTATGTTCAGCTGATAGGTTATGAGTGTTTATTCAGCATTTGGTGATCAACATAATATAGCATTTATTTCCCACCATTAATGTTCATCGTACTTCATTTAGCATGTCATTCTCATTTAATGCACGACATTCTCTATGCTGACTGCGGCACATTTAATGCATGTCATTTCACCTTAGCTATTTGGTGATTGAGATAAGTAGGCGAGATTATAGGCGGCACAGTAATCATAACCTATTATAACATTCAATCTGGGCTGTCCATCTCTTTAAAACTGATTAATCTCAGCCACACAAAGGAAAAACCGTTCATATTCAGTTCAATATATATCTTTGTGTGTATCTTCACTGAATCACTTTTCGCCATTAACGATCGTTGTGTGCTCTGCATATTATCTGCTTAGAATGTGGTATTTGCTGACATGCACTTCTTCGACAAGAAGAATGTCAAGTTTGCCAGTACAGTAGCAGCAGAGAAATAAATTGGCCGGGGACTATAAGATAAACGTCCCTTGGTAATCTCTCAGGCTCCTCAGCAAATTCAGCAGAAGAAGAGGAAGACGCTGAAAAAGCCTACAGCTGCTGCAGTGCCTGCAGAGCCTATCTCTGTTGAGGATTCAGGGTCAGGAAAAGAAGATGTGACCCTGAAAGAGAAGGTTAAGAGGATTCTTGATGAGGAGATTCAGTCGGAGCCCCCAACTGAAGTTTAAATTCCACATGCTGACTCCTCCTCTATTCCCACCTCCATTCTACTAGCTCAGAGCAGAGCTACAGAGGAGGTTACCGATGAGATTCTAGAGATCCTGGATCATTCAGATCTCGTGGACATAGCAGTCAGAGCTAGGGTGCAGATGCGTCTGCAAATTCCTGGAATGGGATCTGCTGGAAGAGACGCTCCGCTTGAGGACTGCTTCTAAACTGGCTAGAGAAGAGCAGACTCTTCGTGAGGAGATTGGCTACGGCGAGCTAACTGACATCGCCTCCATGGTGAGGATCTTAGTGCTGCCATGCTGATGCTCCTGAGTTTGAAGGGGCAATCCGATCAGACCACTCAGCCCCAGACTCAGTTTGACTCTCACCGCGACACACTACCTAAGGATGCAGACCAGGGAGAATCTGCTGAGGGACAATCTCCCAGGGACGACTCACCGCCACCTCCTCCTAAATCAAGCGCCGTCATCCCTACGCCATCCAAGACTCAGCCGAAGAAACAATCCAGATACCAGACTGCTAAGATCAAGGATCTAAAAATGGCATCAATTAATAAGGTTATCAAACGCCAAGGTCACAAGAACCGTCTCCTCGCGGAAGACGTGAACAATAAATGGAGCCAATTCACAGAGGCTCAGACCAAGGAGTTAGGTACCTTATCTGCTGAAGTGCAGAGGATCAGCACCCCCACTGAAGTCAATGCTAAAGCGATCCTCAAACAAGCACTTGAAGCTCAACGGGCCGATCTGACTACCCGATTTCAGATCATTCTGCAGAATCAGGCCAAAACATTTTCTCAGGAAATGGCCTCTGCTATAAGTTGAGTCCTGAAGACAATAGAGGAGCACCACAAGCTCGCTACTGAGAGTGTAGCAAAAGCACTCGTTGAGCAGCATGTCGCATATACACAGATCCGGAAGGAAGCCGTGGATTCGGTGGTGGCATACCTCAAACGGATACAAGCCTCTAAGCAGTGGCGTAGCTAGGAAATCGAGCTAGTGGGGGCAAAATTTATCGGGTTTGAGTTTTCTTTGTACGGGGGTTCGGGAGCGGAGCCCCCGAAAAAAAATATTTTAGCACATTTTTCTACTTATATCTAATTATACTTACTCTTTATGGCTTATTTAAGGATTATATTCTTCTTTCATGAATAACTCATATATTTTTTGTATTTATTCGAAAAACATAATACACAATCCTATTTTGACATCACTCTAAATTTAGTTAAGAGGAAATTATGAAGAATAATAATATCTACTGTATGGAGCCACGAAAAGTATTATGATTTATGAATCACAAGATTACTGCTTCCGATCGTTTATTGAACCCTCGAGGCGTCCAGTCCGTGCCGGCTAGCTCATGCAGGTTTGGTAGGGGTGTTCACGGTTTGGTAGCTACGTCTAGCCGTCGAGGCCTCATGCATATAGATAGGAAACATTTTATTATGTGTTGTTGGTATGTTGTTATTCATAATGGGTGCGATTGGGCCACCCAAAAGATTTTAAATTGAAAAACATATTTAAAATATTAAATATATTAATAAATTTTATAATTAATTAGAAATTACGAAATTAACCTAATAAATTCTCGAATTCCAGTGGGGGCATTGGCCCCCACTGCCCCCCTTTGCCTACGCCACTGCCTCTAAGTCAGCTCTACTGAAAGCTATTAATCTAGAGCACGACAAGAGATGGACTTCCTATACCGATGCAGCTGGAGATGTTGCAGCCTCTCTCGATTCGATCAGAACAACTATCAAGGGGCTGAACACCAAAGGAACCACCTTGGCTACGCTTATTGATGATGCCAAAAATAGGGAAAGTAGTAGGTCTTCTCAACTACTGACCCTCTTGAAAGCCGAAGAGGTAGGTCCCAACGCAGCAGCTGCAAGCAAAGAGAAAGAGAAGGAAGCTAAAGGCTCAGGAGAACCTGCTGACGAGGCCGTCACTGAGGTGACCAAGTATCTAGAAGCTTAACCAGAAGAAGAGCCTCCTCTACTGAAGTCAGCAGCAGCTAAAGCCAAGGCCAAAGGCAAAGCTCCAACCTCTCCTTCTCCCTCTCCTCCTAAAAATCTCAAATTCAAAACGCGCGAAGAGCAGATAGCGTATGATGAACAGCTCGCGTGTGAGCTTGAAAAGGAAGATGCCCAGAAGACCAAAGTCAAGAAAGGCATACTGATCCGTACTCCAGTTCCTACCCGAACTCGATCAGTACAGCCCAGGCAAACCAGTTCAACGGCAATAACTCCGACAAAGTCCAAACAAGCTGAGAAGCCAAAGCCTGCATCTCCAAAATCAAAATTAGCAGAGCCTAGCGACTCAGATGTACATTTTATCACCACCACTGAATTGTCAAATAGACAAGAAGCTGAAATGAAAGAGTTGTGAGATAGTTGTGAAAGAGGACTTGACAGAACAGCTGAGGCCAGACAGATCAGCGAAGCTAGAGAGCGTATTCGTCTAGCTGATCTGGAGGCTCTCAGGCGAAGGACTGAAAAGGAAGCTCATGAGAGAGTTCCTGATAAGGACAGGAGCATCCCTACTACTTCAAAGTTCTTCAGAAGAAGGGATCATGTCAAAGAGGTGAAGAGGACAATATTCAAAAGGACTGATGAATGGGTGCCATATAAGATCAACCAGAGATGGGAGCAGATCAAAATGGATTTCATTAAGAGATTCTATGTCTGGAAGATACTGAAAGAGGAAGCTGATCCTGAAGAAGCCTTCATAGACTTTCTGAAACATATGGATGCTTCACTCTATGCTGAAATTCAAACCATTTTGGAACGAGGGCCGGTTAGACTGGAAAAGCACCTCAGTTCAGACCACTACCTCCTCCTATGATGCACCAAGGCAATTTATGCAAAAAGGAGATTGATGGAGAGATCTTTGATGTCATCAACAACAAAGGTCTGAACAAGAATGATGAAGAAGACAAGGAAGAGATTAAGGCCCTGAGGCACGTGTTTATTCAGCATACGACCTTAGTCTTTTAGGCTTTAGAATAGAATGTCATGTAATTCTAAGCCCGGATGCAACTCTTCAAGAAAAAGTCCAGCTGACTGTCTCCTTAGTCTTTTAGGCTTTAGAATAGAATGTCATGTAATTGTAAACTCCTTATCTCATATATGACATATCTCTTCTTTTGGCCTTCGACAACTACTCATTGTCATTTGGATGTGTATTTTTTTCTTTCAACACTACCGATTACTAAAGTAATCAGTTCACACACTCACATATCTACTTTTATGTTTCTCTGTGCTTAATTGCTTAGAACTTCTTAAGAGAAACTAACTTTTCCATGCAATAAGGGAAACTGACTATAGGGGGAAAGTATTTTAAGTATGATAGGGGGAAAATGCTTCTCTTCCGGGGGAAATTATTTTCTGTGTTGATAGATACTTAGCTTGATAATGCTGTTAATTGAGAAATGTTCTGTTAATTCAGTATGTGACAATGCACCATATTTGTGTCATTGCTCTGATACTTCTCTTTTATGAGAAATTCAGCATACTTGACATTTATCTGTCTTATTGATTGTTGCTATGATACTATGCTCTATTTACCCTTGTAATATATTCTTTTTTAGCATAGTCAGTAGCAGTAGTTGTTGTAAAACGTTTTGGCATCATCAACTAGGGGGAAATTATTGGGATGAACATAAATTGTTGGGATGAACATATATGATAAGATTTGAATATCCCAAAACCCCTAGCTGAATGATGAACCTTCGATATTGTAATAGCGCAGTTTGAGTTCAACTATTAAAACTCAGTAGGCTAGAGTTCAGTAGTTGTGGATTCAGTAGAAGACTCGCACTCGGTGAAGAACTTCGATGTCGAAGAAGTCAGTTGGTCTGTCAATCACTAACTGAATCTGCAAAGAAAATTGAGCCAGCGACTGAAGTGTTTAGACGAATGTCAATAGAGGACATATCTTTTAGTTCTTCCTTCTAGAGAATTATTGTTCGCTTTCTCTATCTAAGTGTGCGTATTGTAAAATCAATAGCTTTGAACCTCGAAGGAGTTCATATCTTTTGAACCGTTCTTCCTTGTAAGAACTCATTCACAGTTGGAGAATCTCAAACCTTAAAGGTTAAGAAGTGTAAAGTCACTACGACTATAAGAAGAATCGTCTTGTACACGTATAATCGAGACTTGCTCGGTATAAGCAAACAAGTTTGAATCTGTCTTGTGAACGGATCACCGAGACTTGCTCGGTATAAATAACACAAGTTCTCTCGCTTAGTTCGGGACGGTGGACGTAGGACCTGTGTGTGTCCGAACCACTTTAAAAATCGTTGTGTTGATTTAACCTGTTTCATTAATCAACTTGCATAAAAACGGGTTTTCAACCGAGACACATATTTTAAAAGGGCCTACACTTCGCACACAACTCTTATCTTGAACTACTGTTCACTAACATAAGTCAGGTAGGATTGTACTCGAGTAGGAGGAGATCTTTCAATACGCGATCGAAAAAACATATCCGGCCAACCGACAAGTTCAATAGCAATCTTCCGCTAAAGCCGACTTTCGCGTTCTTAGTTGGAATTTACATTCAAGTGTATTCACACCCTCTCCCCCTTACACCCGAACCGCGTCTCCGGACCAACAATATATATATATGTACGATTTATTTCTCAATATGTAGATCATTATATAAAAATGAGATTTATTCCATTCACGCTATCTAGTAAATGCTAAGAGCACTTCCAATCGGCCCTCTATTGTGGAGTTTAACGTCACCGTAGCGCTAGAATTCTCTCCAACAACACACGCTTGTTTACTCCACTCCAACGTTGCGCACATTCCATATAGCAACACTACCGTGTTACTTTTCACATGGTAGTGTTGCAACATATATATATATTTCTTTTGTTTGATTAATATTATTAATTCTTTTCTTGGTATTTCTTTTGTTAATATGTTTAAGGTAATATTAATCAACTTTTATATATTCATATATTTAAGGTAATTTGTATTTTTATTTGTTTTAAGAATATTAATTATTATGTTACACTAAAAAATACAATAATATAAAAAAGACAAAAAAGTTTAACATAAATTGAAGATGCAATAATATTAAAATTACACTAGCATAAAAATACGATAACACTAAATTAAGGAGACAAAGCAATCTAATAAGATCCAAAACCGCTATCCGAGCCTCCAAAATCACTTAGGAGACAAAGTGCCAACTCCGGCTATTGAAATGATATCAACCGTAAAACATGTCGTTATCAATCTTATTTTGCACGTTATAAGAAACTGAAAGACAAAACGGCACATCTTGCTCTTCGCGATGCATTGATTGACCATATGTGGGAGAAATATTCAAATTCAGAAAATTATGATATATAATATTACTTTTTCTATTATATCATGTAATTTTTGGATTTGTGCTTTTAAAAGTGTTGTGTATTCTTAGTTTTATTATTGTGGAAATAAATTAATTGTTTTATATTTATTTAAATATTTCTTAATTATTTAATTTTTATTTAAAAATATTTTTTAGTGAGACTAATACAAAAATAAATATATTTAAATATATATAATATTAGATAATTAATAAAATATTAATAAACATATTAGATTAATAATTAAAAATATCAAAATAGAATATTTCATTATAGAGTTAAATATAGAATTAACGGTTGGAGATGAATTCAAAAAAAACTCTACATTCAACTCTACAATAGTGTGGAGGGACTCTACAATAGAGTTCCCTCTTTGGAGATGCTCTAATGATCATAAGTTACCATGTGTTGTGGGCCTATTTCTTATTGGATCAATTTGGGTTAGATTTTCTTACTATAAGTTTTGGGTTCTAACTCTACACTTCTCATTTCTTATGGATCAATTCGGGCTATATTTTTGTTTTTTCAAAATTAGGTCTTACTGTAATTTAAAGTCTCAATTCTGATAGCCGCCCCCATACACCACCCTCAACTGCAACGAACTGAGGCTCGTGGAATGTTCATTCCTATTTGCTTTCTGATACAGTTTTTTTTTTTTTTCCTTCTCTTTAATTTTTTCGATTTCTGGTAATTGAATCTCAGAGGTTTGAGATTCGACTTGCACGATTACCAGCCGCAAGTCGCTACTGTTGGAACATGTAATGTTCCATCTAATTTTAGGAAAACGTTGCTTTATTCGGATATTTACAGCAGTCTATGTAGTTGGAAATGGATTGAAAGCTGATTAATTCTTGGCTGATAGTTGAAACTTGAAAGCTTCGACAAGTAGTAGATTCCGGTCTTATTTATGCAAGAACAGTTGGGCGTTTTTGGTGCATACATTAGATTAGGACAGTGTTTGGTAAATACGAATTCTATTCTGCAGCAAACTAAGTATTCTAACTGTTGTATTTGTGAAGAGTAGGGCGAGTAAGACTAGGGATTTATTATTCTGCTATCTTGTACCCCTAGCTTCACAAACATGCATGAATTCCATTATATATGCTGCTTAGGAGAATAATTTGACTTGAGATCTCTGAATTACTATCATAATCCAAGTAGTCAATGATAGATTGATGGTGATACCCTTCTTGCAAATGTACAAAAGATTACATCTTTTCCAAAACTAAATCCAGTCATTTAACTAACCTATCCTATTTTTTCCCTATTTTCACCGTCCCTGTTATGATCTTACCTTACAAAGAGCACCGGAATCTGGTTGCTTAGATCTGCATCTCTAGTCACCATTTTCCCTCCAACAGATTAGCATGTAGAGGCATCGACGTATTATGTACAATCTCGCTTTTTGCTCCTTCAAAACCTCGCATCTTGGAACCGAAACCCTGTTGTTCCTTTGCCTGCATGGAACTGACTTTCCCATCGGTATATATCTTTGTTTCTCAGAGTAAACTTCACCTTATCTTTGTGGAATTTACCTTAGAAATGGTTTTTGTTGTGTTGAAAGTGTAAAGACTGGTAGGTGTTTCACTTTTTTGGCAGTGAATTAGGGGGCTTAATTTCCCATTTTTCAACAAGGCATCTTTTTTCCTGGTAAGTTGCCTCCCAACTTTTTCTGTTTTGGGGATTGCTTCTATTTATTAAATAGCTATGCTTGACCAAAATCATAGGTGAGGAGGTTGGTTCATCCATCTTCACTAGATCTTTCACAAGGTAACCATAAATGCTGTTACAAAGTATTCTGTGTAATATTTGTCTCTTAGTAGTTGAGTGCTGGTTTAATGTCAAACTTAGTTACCTCATTTCATGCATGATAATTATTAGTATATCTTTCAAAGTGATAGCAGTATCCCTGTTTTGCACATTGCTTCTTGCTCTGTTTTATTCCCTTTCGTGCTCGAAAGCTCCGATGATGATGTCAAGACTTGAATATCGTTCCAATTGCTGAACTGCTCTTCCATGTTAGTGGTATGTAGAGATGAAGGGACAACTGAGGAGCTTGCACCTTTTCTACTATCCTTTCTTTTTTCACTTTTGTCTTGAACAAAATAGTTGTATAAATTCTGATGTCGGCCTTGAAATCTTTTGCCTTTTCAGTTTTTTCTATATAAATTATGATATGAGGATGAACAAGTTCTTCACGCGTTTTTCTATGACGAGGAAAATTCGCATCTGACATCCAATATCGTGCATATTTGTGTATTTTTTAAGTAAACCTTACTCGTGTAGTAAAAATTGCTTGGATTTTTCCAAGTCAAGCTTTGAATCAATACTATTTAATTACTAATTATTATGTTCCTATTAATGTATAAACTTACATTTGAGAGATAAGTTATTACTTAACTCAGCCAAAGGTACTAAATATATTCTAAGCCCAAAAGTTTAGTTTTCGTAGTTTAAAGTACATAAATTGTTTGTACTACAATTGTATACCTTTGTATCTATCAAACCACAAGGGTATTGACATGTGGTAAATGTGATCCATCTACAGTTCAACTTTGATAAAGTAATATTCGATAGAATAATAATATTGCTAAGATAATAATTTCTTTCGGTCCCGATATAGGTCAATGCACTAAAATAATGTTCGATAAAGTAATAACCTCGTTAAATGAATATTTTTTCACGGTCTCAAGGTTATTACTTTATCGAGGTTTAATTGTATTTTAATGAAAAATGTAACATGTCAATATCTTATAGTGTGGTAGACACAAGGGTATATGAATGTGATACATACAAGTCGCTTCGGATATGTAAAGCTGGCCACACAGGTATGGCTCACAAATTTATCAATCATTTTAAATTTAAAGCTATGAGAGAGAGACATAATATTATTACTGTAACGCCCCGAAATTTTCAATATAAAATGCATTGCATATTTATTCATGCATGTTATTAAGTGTTTTAGTTTTGTAAGTCGCGCCTTAGAAATTAAAATGAAAATTAAAGCATTTATGTTATTTGTCATTAAATCATTTTTGTTATGTAAATTTATTTTGAACTTTGAATTTGCTTGTTTATATAATATTATGATTATATTATTTATTTATTTTGGATTTCCTAAACCTACTAGGATTCATAAACGAATATAATATTTATTATTGTATTAAGTTATTAGGAGAAAATTTTATATTATGTTTAAAGATTAAAAAAGATATTTTATGTGTGATATTCATGTTTTAGGATAAAATCTATTTATGTTTATCCATATCTTAATTTATCCATGATTGAATCTCTTTATATGGTAATTGATAGACTAAATTATATATAAAGTATATAAGTACGAAAATAATTATAGATAAAATATATTTGATACCTTATATGATTAGGAATCTTTAGATAATGATTTCTAGGCCTATAAATACCCCTAGTCGCTCATAATATAGCATCCCATAAAATTTTCGAAAATCTGCCAGCATATCTGCGAACTTTTTAAAGAATTATTTACTTATCTTCCCGTCGTCCTCTCGTCGTGAAAATTTAGGATCATCTTTCTCGGTATGTGTAGTATACTCATTTATTTTTGTATAATTTTTCAAGCATGCTAAGTATTTGTTTAAAATTGTTATTCGTAACCTGCCAGTTTTTGACAGCATGTTCATGAGCTTGATAGGAAAATTGTTTTTCATGTTTTCTTTATGTTAATTTCGACCATGCTGAATTTTAATGGGGTATAATATATGTTGGATCTTTCATGTTAAAAATTTGAAATTTTTAGGATACGTTTTCTATTTACTTGTTAATTTATTTCATGATGTGTCAATTTATTTTGTCAACATGCGTGTAGATTAAAAAATAAAAGTTTTCAGATATTATTAAATGAATTATTGATCATGATAAATTTTATTATGATGGTATATGTAATATGTTGTTCATGTTTGAGTTCTATAATTTTTAGGACAATACTTTTATGATTTTATTAATTTATTTCATGAATTGACGGATTACTAAATCCACGAATGAATTGTCAATAGAAATAAGATTATGTTTAATACACTTAAGTTTATTTCCATATGAAACCGTTAAAATTGCATGTTAATAAGTAGATTATGTATATTATACATTTGTTTGATTATTTTGATCTATGTGTTGAATTATTTGAATTATTGATGCATGGATGACATTCTATGTAGAGTCATTAAGATAAATTTTAATGTATAGGATCGGCGCGCATGACTTAAACATCTGATATCCATAATTTTTCATCAAGTCAAGGTTAAGGTGGAGAATGTTACGTTGATCTTTATTATATATTATATTCAATATTTCATGTTTTGACGACAGGCATGTAAGAAAGTGGTATGTGTGGCCAATACAAGTTCATGTGGTCTGTGTGGCCAATACAAGTACATGTGGTCTGTGTGGCCAATACAAGTTTATGTGGTCTGTGTGGCTAATACAAGTACATGTGGTCTGTGTGGCCAATACAAGTTCATGTGGTCTGTGTGGCCAATACAAGTACATGTGGTCTTTGTGGCCAATACAAGTTTATGTGGTCTGTGTGACCAATACAAGTACATGTGGTATGTGTGGTCAATACAAGTTCAAGTGGTCTGTGTGACCAATATACAAGTTCATGTGGTCTATGTAGCCAAATTACAAGTTCATATTACATGATCTAGTTATTCATGTTTATGTTTGATATAATCTATAGTTTGGATAAATGTATTTCCCACTGAGTAGTCGTATTCATCCCTATCATTTTAACATATTCTAGGAAATGGTTCGGCCGATGCGTAGAGGTGTTTGGTGGTGATGGTCACACGAGGAAGGATTTATGAACATTAAAACTAGTTTTATCATGAACTGTCATTTTATTTTTGAAAATTAATTGTTGCATTTGATTTTATTTTAAGACTTCCGCTGAGTAGTAAAATAAATTGAGTTTTTCAATGATTCTTTTCAATGAAAATGTTTTGAAAGAATTGATATATGCATGTTAACTATGAAGTAGCGTCCCTAGTTAAGTTTTGAAAATTGGGGCGTTACAATTACCCTCGTTTTTCATGACTAATGCTGAATTTGGCTCCACCTCTAAGATCATTCACATGCGGTAGCGCAAACGACAAACACACAGCGCCGGCCAAATAACCCGTAAGTCGTGCTCTTTTACTTTGATGCAGCTCATGGAAGGGTAATAGATGACTCTTTTTATTTGTCTATTGAGCACTTTTGATGATAATTTTAAATTTATAATTACTTATCCATTAAAAATAATAATAACAATTATATCAAAATTTATATTTATCTTTTCGCTATAAAAAGTGTCTAATGATCAAGTGAATATTTAAGTGGTGGCAGTCCAAATGATCAAGTGACAGCTCAAGCCACATTGATATCTGAGATACCCTTGTAATGGAAATACATAAAATAAATAGTAAAATGAACTAGTTAGAGATGAATCATCAATGATTGAGGCAACAAATTAATTACAATATTCATGATTAATGAAAAGAAAATGTTAAACTGGTTTCCATTGATTCCCCAATTAGATACAAGATGCGCTAGTGATTGCCAAATTAGATGTCAACCGATGCATATACTATAATGTGTGTTGTGTGGAGACATAGATAAGGGTTGTAGAAGATGACACGAAACTTGATTTGGTGAAGATTGAGTGAGAAAGTGATCACCTAATTATGCTCCTCCAAAGGTAGTGGAGTTAGTAATGCTTCTAGTTTAGTTCTTGAGTCCACATCAAACTAATGAAATGACAAAACTTTGCTATTTGATTAGAATCCCTACAACCCTATAATTAGCCGATGAAGATTTAGCTCTAGTACATGTTATAGGTTTGTGGATTCGTGACATCAAACTAGATCCTTATGAGTTTGATTCAGATTAGCTTTCTCTCTCTTAATTTGGATCTCACTCTCACATCTCAGGTTAGTGGAAATCATACACCTTTAATCACCAAAAAAAGCCTAAAGTTTTGGAGATATAACATTTTTGGAGAAATGAATGAATAGTTAGATCAAGTTAACCAATTAAAGCTAGTTGTCCCACAATCATTTTCTTGCAACATAGGCTCGGACGATTTACCAATTTTTGTTTTTATTTTTCCTAATATTGGAAGAAGTTGTTCCCTTGTTATAAATGTAAAACAAATCACGAGAAAGAAAAGGAAAAAAACGTAACCATACAAGAAATTAAGATCAACTTAATTATTAATCATTATCTCAATCAACTTTTTTAGATAAGGTTATACATATTAATTTAATTTAATTTCTCTTTTAAGGGTTTGGCGTGCTTAGCATTTTGATTAAGTGTTAGAAGATTGTACTCCAACACTAAATTAAATCATGATCTTGTTTCACTGTATATCATGTCCTTTATAGAAATCATATATATATATATATATATATATATGTAATTAATTAGTGGAGGTGGAAGAGGATTCGTCCTTCAAACAAATACATTTACTTAGGAAAAGGGATTAATTAAAATACCCGATTAAATACTAATTTTTATGAGGGGACCCTTAAAGATTCTGGGCTTCTACAGAGAGAGTGGCAATCATTGACAATTTGGAGTATTCAATAGCTAAATACACTTGTGCTTTCATAATTAAAAAAATAATTAGGATGGAGATTTCATTTAGAGAGAGAAAAACGAGTTAGTGGAAAGTCATGACAAACTCCACAAAAGTGTATAATTTAATGCCTTTCTTATGACAATTTCTATTCATTAGTCAATTAGAGTTGGCTAACGAATGGTTTCTTTATAAATAAATTAAAAACTAATGGCTAATAAAATAGAGCATTTTACTCACATTTTTAATCATTGTTGCCAACAAAATAATACGATAGGATTTCTTTCATTAAGAATTTGAAACTCAGATTTCATCAGAACCATAAAGATTAGTACGCTTACTTTTTCATCAGAACCATAAAGATGAGCATATAGTTTTCATGATAACAAGAGTTATATGAGAAATAAGAATCAATCTTAATTATGTACATTTTTTATTAATAAACAGTCGTATTTCAACATATACAATTAACATTTTAATTTTACACAATAATAGTTTGTATATTTCTAAAAGTATTACTTAAAAACGAGAAATACCAACTAAAATACACGTTGGTATAAAGTGAATAACTTTCACTAGCATTGTAGACAAAATCGAGTCAAATATCAATATATTCAATTTGTATTAAATTCGTTATCTGAATATTTGTATTTATATTCGTTTATGCTTTTAATATTAAATCTAATTCGTATTCGATTTGTTAATGTTATTCGAATATTCAAATCGAATCGAATATTCACTTTGTTTATTAGCATTTTACAACATTTGAATATACTATTCCAATGTTCGGTTCGTTTTTATACTATTCGAAATGAAATGTTATGGAGAAGTTATGTAAAACAAATTCTTAATAATCTTCTTTAGATTTTCTAATATGAGATATATTATAATAAAATATTTTAGATATATTTAAAATAATATAATATATACTTTCTTTGTCCTAATTATCTTGTTTAGTATATCATTTTGGATCGTCCCAAAAATATTGTCCAGTTTTTTTTTTTATTAAAATATTACATACATTTTTTTTTAGGAACAACAACTTTACACCACTCTACACAGAACTTACAACTCTACTTAAAAACTGCACTAAAATTAAAGTGGATAAGATAATTGGGATGGAGGGAGTATAATATGTTATCTCAAGAATATTATTTGAGTACTACATTTGATGGGTTTCATTAGTATTATATTTATTAAATATGTTAAAGATTTCATCGGATATTTACAAATATTGAGCGAATCATAATTTCATATTGGTATTTGAATACTAGGCGAATCAAATCGAATATTTAAATTCAAATTTGAATATCAAAATTTCGAATAAGAAAATCAAATTTGAAATATGAATATAGAATCGAGCAAAAATATTTGATTCGTTTTACATCCCTATGCATATTCATGTTAAAAATACACAACTTTGACAATATAATACATAATCCAATGATGTTAGTAAATTTACATTCGTCGAGATAATGTAAATAATTAATCAATCATAATTTGATTATTAGATTAATTTGACTATGAAAAATAGAAAAATGGACAACTTAAAAGATTATTGCGCGAATAAATTCTTATCAACCTATACATTGCACGATGCATAAAAGTAATGCATTTACTGATTTACACAACAATACTAAATTATATCGAAAATATAAATTTATTTAGTTAAATCTAAATTATGATTATTGGATCATGATTTAAAGAGGAAAAATAAAATTAAATTGGGCAACTTCATGCATTATTGCGTGGATAGGTCTTATCAACATACATATGTACTTTATTAAGTATATATGCAATGTAATAGATGCATGATATTAATACAATAATGCATTTTCACAAGAAACATTAAAAAAACGAGTTCCACCTGATAAAATTCGTATAATACCCATATGCATTAGTAAAAGTTTCGATTTAGTTCGGTTCGATTGGTTCGATCAGTTCGGTTCGTGGTTTGATTCGGTTTATTTTTTCAGAAACTATTTATAATAGATTCAGTTCGCGGTTCCAAGAATTTTTTTAGCGGCTCGAACCGAACCAAATTGAACTAATATCCTATCTATTTCATTTTTTATTTCTTATTTTTCTTTCTTATATGAGAATATTGGGGGATTTAGATATTAGATTTTAAGCCAAGAGTAATCATGATCTACACAAGAGAAGAGAAACGAGTAGCAACTCTATTCGTATGAGTTCGGAAGGAGTAGCATTCCTATGACTGAGTTCTTTTATTATTTAGGATTTAAAAATAAATAAATAAATAAATGTGAATTGATGAACATAAATCAAACCATTTATAAGCGGTTCAGTTCGGTTGCAACACTTAAATACACTTCAAATCGAGGCAAACCAAACCACTTTTATGCATTTGATTCGGTTCTTAAAATGTATAGAAGATCGAACCCAACCGAACCGTTACACCCCTAGATTATGCCGTTACAAAATATATTGATTATTACCATAATGACCTTATACATAATTTTTATTAAAAACAATGCAATAATATAAATATTTAATAATAACTGTAAATTGCAAAAATAAAAATAAAAATTACAGTTATGATAAATTTTTATTTTCTATATTACCTCTTATTTTCATTTGATCTCTCCCTTACATTTGTATCATTAAATAAATGATAAATAATTTAGAATCTAAGAAAGTGAATAACACCTAAAAGAAAAGATGAAGCATGATGAGGATGAGGATAAGAATGCAGAAAAACAGGTTTTCCATTTCTTCATCGGTCCCTTTGTTTTGATGGTGGAAAACTATCAACACTAAAGCCACTGCCCACTCTTTTCCTATTTTTTCTTTTTATTTTAACACCCATCTTCAAATTATCGGTGCTTAAGTGTCTCATTCAAAATAACCTCATTATTTCATTTATCAGAACCATAAAAATAAAAAAAATTCATTGTTACTTTAATTGATGTTGATTAGATAGGAATTAGAAGTTTCAAAAAGTAAGATGTGGAAGAAATCGAAAGGGTACCAGGAAGAAGTGCTCGAAAAAGCTGATATGTTTGTGCCTTCTTTTTCTTTTATGTTTTGTGTGAATGTCTTTTCTTTTTTATTTAAAACCTCTTCTCTAAGGTTGTAAATGAATCGAATCGAATTAAATAACACAATATTCGATTCGGTATTTGATTTGTATTCGAATATTCGTATTCGTATTAGATTCATTTTTGAATATTAAAGCTGATTCGTATTCGATTCGTTATTTATATTCGAATTATTCGATTCGAATATTCGATTCGTTTTTTTATTGAATATTTTATAAATAATATTATTCGAATATTCGATACGTATTTAATATTTTCGATTCGATTCGGAACTATTCGATTCAAAATTAATATTTTTAAGAAAAAAATTAATAATAAGTTTTACTAAACATATTTAATATTTAAATATTTTTATAAATGTACTATATATTTATATTTAATCGAATATTTTCGAATATCGAATCGAATATCATAATTTTGTAGTTCTTATTTGAATACCAATCGAATATTTATATTCGAACTCGAATATCAAAAATTTGAATACGAATATCAATATTTAAATACAAATATCGAATCGAATAAAAATATTTGATTCGTTTACAACTCTATTCTTCTCCGTTTTTCTTACCACGGCTAACTCACAAAAGGACAACCACAAGCGTGCCTATTTTTAGGGTGCAGATCATCGGTCTAATTTTCTTATTTTTAATTTTTAAAAAATACATCTAGTTAGAATTTATTAATCATAGTAAAATAATTTGAATATGAAAAAATTAAACAGCAGATCTTATTCTTATTATGCATGCTTCTTATGAATATAATTATTCATAATTTGATAACTTACTCTTTTATTTACATAAATAATTTAATATTGGGTTGTTCATTTTTAATTTTCATAAGAAAATAAAATTATAGTTGTATTACTTTATTTTTAAAATTACTCATCAAATTAGGCTTGAAGAACGGGAATGATTGACCAGTGACTTTTATATCCCGAGGAAGTGATTAAATGACAGATTCGAGGCTCTGCCATTGACCATTTACTACACCCTCACGTGCGAACTCTTTTTAATCAATATTTTATTTAACCATATACTTAAATATGTCAAATTATAATTTAATTATTTGTTGTACCTCTAATTAATTATCCCCGACCCTTTTAAGGGGTGTTTGCAAGAGCTTAAATTATTCAACTCATAACTTAATTTAAGGAAAAGCTGTTTTTGAGTGTTTTCAACAGCTTAAATTCGAGAAAATTCTCTACATTTAAGTCAAATAAGTTGAAGTTGGTTAAGTTGGTTTTTACCAACTTCTCCAACTTAATGGCATATTTGTAATTTTGAATAAGCTGTGATTTGACATTTTACTTATAAATCACAAAATAAGCTACTACAGTATAAATGTTTGCAAATTGCAAACACTCTTTTTTCAACTTTTTCTGCTTTTAAGCAATTTTTGCAAACACACCCCAAATTCTCTAATAAGTCATTTTTTTCAATTTCTCCTTAATTTAAGCACTTAAAAAAAGTTTAAGCTGTTTCAAACACCCCTAATTAATCGCTGACTGATACCCATACTACCTATACACATCCAATCAAATCACACCTTTTTTGTACTAGACTTTTCTTTATATTTTCTCAACAAAATTATGGACATTTTTTCGTAATTAGCGAACTACTTTGACAATCAACCCCATAACTATAAGTCTAACCTATTTTATTGTTATTATTCTATCTATTTATATATACGTGAGGGTGGTATGACTAATTTGTACTTACTCTATTACTAATTTACTACTCCCTCAGTCCCAAATATATATGCCTACGTTCCTTTTTCCTCTGTCCCAAATTTATATGTCTATTAGCAATTTTTTTGTATCTAACTAAACCTTTCACCAATTTTAATAGCCTAATTAATATGATAATATAGAAAAAGACTATTTTATCCAACTTTTATAATAGCAAACACAATTATGACATCAATTTTTTAGTAATTTACTTTAATTTACTCAAATTTCAATACCAACATTTATCTAACTTTCATATCATTAATTTTTTTTAATCTATGTGAAAAAACAAATTAGCATATAAAATAGGGACGAAGGGAGTCCATTTTTTCAAATGACAAAAAATAACTTTTCAACCTAAAATGAACTAGGTCTCTCCTTATTCATTCCCACTTGCATGCTTCATACTTTCTCTCTTAAAAAAAATTTATCTCACACGATTCAATTCTATTCTGAATTCATAAATTTATGATTTTTAACTTTTTAGAAACTTTTATACTCTCTCTATCCCGCTTGACTTGTCTTGTTCTCCTTTTTGGGTTGTCCCGATTGACTTGTCTTGTTTCTTAAAATGAAAAATAATTACTACACAAACTCCCACTTTTTTTTTTGTAAGGCCTACCTCTCTATATACAATCACAACACACATCTACACTCAACTCAACCACCACTCATTTTAATCCCCGTGCAAAAAAGAAACAAAATAAGTCGGGCGGGACATATGAAGTTTTATTTTTATAATTACAACGTAAAAAAATAGAAAAATTTAATTACCTCAATTATATCTTGAAATATAAAAAAGTGAGGAAATACCAACTAACCAACATGCAAGCGATAATGCAAGTACTGCACAAGTCATTAAAGTAATACTCCCTCCGTCCCATTATTAATGTCTCACTTGTCTTTTTTGGTTGTCCCATTATTTATGTCACATACCAAATAAGGAAATATATGAGTGGACTACAATCAATCTAAGCAAGTTGACCCACCCCTTTTATACTCTTTAAGCAACCACAACTTTTTACACCAATATACTTATTTAATTACTTTAAATAGTCAATGGGACATAAATAATGGGACGGAGGGAGTACAATTCTTGAAACTATCAAAACTATATTCTTTTCTAATTTTAATACCTAACTTTTTATAGCATAATAGCACGAAATCTATCTGCATAATAACAAAATTCAGCTATAAAAATAATAGACTAATTACACATATTTATTATCATAAATGGATTAGATTAGTTTTACAAAACTATATTGCATAATGCGATTACACGAAACTATGTAGCTCACTATAAAACATTACACGAAAATGTAATTGTTCAAATCGTGTACATACACGAATATACATTGACATTATAGTTGCACGATTCTATTATAAGTTTATATTGATTTTTGAAATAAGTGATTCAAGTACATAATTTGAATAAGTAATAACATAAGTACTTTATAAATTTGAATAATAGCAACTCCAGTACTTTGAACTACTATTTTAGTACAGAATCTTCATTGAAGTAGTGAAGATCAAATTACTTCTCATACCAATCCAACACTGTTCCACTCTCACGTTTTAAAAAAAGGGAAATTACACAACTTGCATTCTCGGATTTTATTATACTAATTCCCGACACAAATCTCGAAGGAAAAATATAATTATTAGGCATCTATAAAATAATTGCGCTACGGTAAAACTTGGTTATAACTAGTGGTATAAGTGGTTCCGCTTCGAACGCGAAACTGATCGGACCGAATCGAACTAAATTAAAAAATGTGGTTTGATTCGGCTTCGCAGTTTGGTTCGGTCTATTTTCTTAAGAACCATTTACAATCGGTTATGTTTGCGGTTCTAAGAATTTTTGAACGGTTCGAACCGAACCGAACCAATATCCTATTTTTTTTATTTTTCTTAATTTCATATTTGTCTTTCTTATATGAGAATATTATTCAATTTAGATATTTGATTTAAGTTACGATCAATTTCAATCTATACAAGGAAAGATAAATGAGTAACAAGAATTCGGAACGAGTGACATCTTATAACTATTATTCTTGCATTATTTAGAATTTAAAATAATAAATAAATAAATAAAAAGTCGAAATGATGAACCGAACCGAACCAAACCATTTATAAGCGGTTCGGTTCGGTTTCGATATTTAAAAACACTTCGAATTGAACTAAAGCGAATCACTTCTATTGTGTTTGGTTCTGTTTCTAAAATACATGAAAAATCGAACCGAACCGTTGCACCTGTAGTTATAAGAAACTAATCTGGGCACAAAAGTTAGTTACAGTTAAATGGTTACTAAAGTCAGTTATTAAAATAAACACATACTAATAAATAGACCAAGTGACAATTAGGGAAAACTAATGAAAATACAATCAATCATTAAGAAATATTAATCCCACTCAATGAATGACAAAGATGTAATTCTATCTTAATTGATTCCCAAATCCCCACCATTCATTCTTATAAAAGTCCCTCTGCCCTCCTCCACCACCACCACCACCACCACCATACATATAGATACAACTTTTGAATCTATACAAATATCAGTATCACCTCTGCAAAACCTGCAGAAAAAGAAGCATAGGCTACTGTTTCCCTTTCCAAGTTGACTCTCCGCAAACTGCATATTTTTACGTACACACAGTAATTGGCCTTTGTCAAACCAATGTTGGAGACGGTGAAGTACCTCATCGGAACCGCCGGTCCGAGCGGCTTCAGCAGCAAGTCCACCGCCGACCAAGTCACCGACCTCTGCCCCGATCTCCGCCTCCTCACCGCCATAATCACCGGTAACAACCGATTCCACCGAATATTTATTTATATATATATCATTTTGCCATTCTTTCTTCATATGCCTCTTCGATGCGCAGGCGCGACGTCCGGGATAGGGGCGGAGACGGCTCGGGTGCTGGCGGCGCGCGGCGCGCGTTTGGTGCTGCCGGCGCGGAGCGTGAAAGCTGCTGAGGAAACTAGGGCGCGCATTTTAGCGGAGTTTCCTCACTCGGAAATCGTGGTTATTGGTCTCGATCTTAGCAAGCTCGATTCTGTGCGGAGATTTGTGGCTGAGTTTGATTCTCTTAATCTCCCCCTTAATCTCCTCATGTAATTAATTAATTCATTACTTTCTCGAATATTTAATTTTAAACTTTATTAAAATATACTCATCATTTTTCATTTTCCATCTCTCTTTTGTAGAAATAACGCCGGGAAATTCTCGTACGACCACGGCGTTTCTGAGGATGGAATTGAGATGACTTTTGCAACCAATTATTTAGGTAAAAATAGAAAAATTAAATCTAATGACATTACTAATTTGATTTATATAATATATTTGGATGTTATTAATTTTCTTGATTAGGTCACTTCTTGCTAACGAAGCTGTTGCTGAAGAAAATGATTGAGACGGCGAAAACTAGCGGCGTGCAAGGAAGAATAGTGAACGTGTCTTCGAGCATCCATAGCTGGTTCTCCGGTGATATGATCCATTATGTTTCCTTAATTACCAAGAATAAGAGGTTAGTTTAATTAATCTTCCACTTAATCTATCCTTTTCTTCAATTTTTTAAGATTAATTATAAGGGATCATATTTTTACTTGTACCGACTGTATTCTTTTTTAGTTTTCTCAAACTCAGATTTTGTCTCACACATGCGTTCTATGAATTGTTAGCTTGTTTGTTAATTTGAATAGATAATTACTAATTACTTCAACCCTTCAGGCAAGGGAGTGTGTGTATAAAGCCGTATCTTTCTACTCTTCTCTAGACGTTTTTTCTCCTAAACCCTCCGGCTCCAAATTCCTAATTGATCGATTTAATATGTAATACCTCCCTCCCATAGAAAGTGTCTCCTTTCTATGGGGCACGAAGTTTTAGGAAAGTTGATTTTAGTTAGTAAAAATGTAGGACCCAAATAATTAATAAATTATTTTAGAATTGGTTTGTGAGGTAGAGAGGTAGGACCTATGTAATTAATTAATTGTTTTGAATTGATTTGAGTTGGTAAAATTGTAGGACCTTAGACACCCCGAAAATGAAAGGGAGACACTTTCTATAGGACGGAGGGAGTATTTGAAAACATGACTGATCATGTCATAAAATATTATCAAATTCCAGAGAAAGATATGAATTAGGGATATATTTATAAGGAAGAATATTAAATTTAATCTATCTTTGTAATAAGGGACTACATTTATTACCGCATGCATTTATAATCCATGGTCTAAGAATCTGGGATCGAGGAGATACTGGCCTAAAGGTATCAGTGAAATAAATGAGGGGAAAAGAGGCTTTGACTTTATTCTGATTATTTCTTTGTATTTAGTTTAATAAAATTGATTTTGGGTTTTTTAATGACAGTGAATATGATGGGACACGTGCATATGCTCTCTCGAAGCTAGCTAACGTTTTGCATACCAAGGAACTTGCCCGCAGGCTCACGGTAACATCTCTTCTTTATTTATATTTTCAATTGTATATTATATATTTAATCACTAAAAAAGTGTTTTTTTGTTGTTTTCTCATGCAAAATAGATTTTCTCTTTGCTAATAAATAATAAAAAAAAGATCAATTATTGTTGCAGGAAATGGAGGCCAACGTGACCGCTAATTGTGTTCACCCTGGCATCGTGAGAACTGGTCTAACTAGAGACCGTGAAGGCCTAATTACAGGTAACTACTATAATATTAATTTCACGTAACAAAATCACTCATAGTATATATTTGAATTTGCTTAATATTCAGATTTGGTGTTCTTTTTGGCTTCTAAACTCTTGAAGACTATACCCCAGGTAAATAACCTAACAGGCCGTGGTAACTTATGTGTAATAGTCGATAACGTAGAATTATTACAGGCAGCTGCTACTTCTTGCTATGTAGCGACTGATCCGAAGTTGGAGAATGTAAGCGGGAAATACTTCTCGGATTGTAATGAAGCTTCGACGTCTAAACTAGGATCGAGCTTGGCAGAAGCTACTCGGTTATGGAAAATCTCGGAAACTATGGTATCCAAAGACAACAAAATAGCCTTTGATTCATGTGGTATTTAGCACGCCAAGGTCGGAAAGTAGGAGGATATAGTAGGAAGAATGTATAAATGATTTGTGTAGCACAAAAGTATAATTAAATAGTTATTACTTTATATATGTTGTAATGTGATGAGTTGTGGAAATGGTATAGAGATTCTCTGTTATTTATTCTTACGTCTTCCTATACAACTCTACCTTCCTACCGGATCGATTCATGCCCTCTGGATTAATATTCCTTATTATACACTACAAAAAAACAGTCTATTACCGACGGAAAAATCCGTCGGTAAACATTAAAAATCCATCGGTAAACGATTTACCGACGGATTACCGACAGAAAATAAGACGTCGTTATAGAGCTTGTCGGTAAACTTTACCGACGGAATTGAGGTCCGTCGTTATTTACTGACGGAAAATTCCGTCGGTAATCCGTCGCTAAACTTGTCGACGAATTTTTTGAAATTAAGCCGACAATTGACCCGCCGGCTATCGGAGTTGGTAGCCGGTGGCGGTCGGGCAGTGACGGTGGCCGGCAGAGATCGGACGCTGACGGTGGGCGGAGGTGGAAGCATGTGCGCACGCGTGCGCACGTGTAAAACAAGATTCTTAATAGCTTATGAAGTAGTTTGATATATAAAGGTGGAAAAAGTTTGTCAAAAATTCGATGTGGGATGCAGAATTTCAAGTTTACCGACGGAATTTCCCATCGCTAAATACTGACGGAAAATTCCGTTGCTAAATCCGTCGGTAATAGTTGAGATGATGAAATAACGACGGAAATTCCGTCGGTATTACCAACGGAAAATTCCGTCGGTAATCCATCGATAATCCGTCGGTAAATGACATTTTGAATTTCCGTCGGTAAACGCCGACCCGTATTTTTTCCGTCGGTAAATGATGAAAATTTTGTAGTGATAAGTTTATACGTACTTCCTATCTTCCTATATATATCTACACATGCCATTTTCAAACCGGAACCGGAACCGGCATAAATCGGAACCGGTGCAAATCGAAACCATCTTGAACCCCAAACCGTTGACTTGCGATTTGGTTTCGATTTTTTCTTTTTAAACGTGAAACGGTCAATGATTGCATCTTCAATGAATTAGATAAATGCATTTTAAATTAAAAACATTCTTGAGGATCTGGATCTAATGTTAACTTACATTTAACATATATACCTTTTATTTAAATACAAAGTCCTAATAATTTTCATATTTTAAGATAGTTAAAAAAGAGAAAACATTATTCTGTAGTTAGTATAATTGGAAATGGATACTAATTTCTCTAGAAAATATATGTGGGATGAAAAATGTTCAAATTTATCACTTAAAATGTAGAATAACAAATATTTTTTAACAAATGCTACAATATAGAGAATCGAAAACAAGAAAACAAATTCTCTTTCTATAACGGTGATGATAATAATAACAACGCGAGCAATTAAATAAACTTAATAATTCATTTTTTTTCATGTTATAAATTATGTAATTTTATTTAAAATTATATCTTGACTTGTTTCGAATCCAAAAGGTCATTTTTAAATTTTTTTAATAAAATAAAATTAATTTAGTAAATAAAAAACAAAAAATTATAAAAATTGGGAAACTGGTAAATCGGAATCGAAACTGGTGATTTCAAATCGGAATTGTTCTATTTCAGTTTCAGTTTTTTAAAAACCGTAACCGACGACTTCAAATTGTAACTACAATCAAAACCGGAAATAGACATGTCTATCTATGGGTCGGTTTTGGTAAGAATGACCCATCTTGTAATAATTAAAAACATATATGGATCATGTATATATATATATATTATATATATATATATATATATATATATATATACACACACACACGTTGTTCTCAAAATTCGCCAACCCAGGTCAAACACATATTATCAATAATGCTTTGAATTATGCAATTATTACTATTGTTCGATCACATAAGATTCTCTAACTATGCGTGGAATCATAATAATAATAATAACAACAACAAATATAATTTTGAGGAGAAATTTCGAGGGGGAGTCCACAACATGGCCTTTGTTGACCAGCATGTGGGAGTAAAAAAATTATAGAGTATCTTTAGGAGTTGATTTATATTAAAATGGGGCCTAATAACATGCATTACTATTAAGTTAAGAATCAAAGGTTCAAATTATAATAAGATAAAATGTTGAAGTTTTTCTACTACGCTCTTATGCTACTGAATAACTATGATGAACACGACTTAATCATAGGTGGTTCGCAAAAACTTGGGTGTGCACAGCGCACATGCATCCAAATCGTACACGGACCCAATTGTGGTCCAATTGCCCGATCTGGATCTAATACCCAATAAAGTAATAAATATTATGTGTTTATTATTATATTAATAGTTTATAGTCCAATAGTTAGTAGTTCTTACCCCCAACTAAGAGGTCTCAAGATCAGTCCGAAGTTTCCGTAACTCAATCATAGATGATGGAATCATCAAACATTTGACCCTTGTCTGTAAGTCACTAGCGGAGGCCGGCCCTCGTGAAGGTTGAACGGGGCGTAGCCTGCGAACCCCAAATTTTTGGGGCCCATTTTTTTTTTTTTTTTTTTTTTTTAATTTTTTTATATTAATAAATACGTTTTCTACTTAAAAATTGGTATATTTATTCATTATTTTTAGTTAAAGAAAGGACCCAATAAATTTCTTTAGTTAATATAATAAATTTGGTTCAAAATTCTAGTACAAAAAATATTATATCTAGTCTAATATAGTAATATAGAATTCAAAATAATTAAAATAATTGAATAGGTAATAAATAAGGAAATACTATTCACAATTCTTCATCATATCTATATACTTCTATTATTATTTATCTTTTCTTCCCAATTTCTTTGTATACCAAACTCTTTTGAACACGACTAAGTCATCAAAAATGGAGGTCACTATTTTTTTTAAGATACATACTAAAATAGAAGACGATGAAATTGATATATATTTGTTTATAGAGAGGGCCCATTTTTTAATGCTTGCCTGGAGCCCATTTTTTTTTCGGGACCGACCCCGGTCACTAGAGGTTCGGGAAACAAATATAAGATGTGTGTAGGAATGAGATATCCAAAGCAACAAGAAGAAGGAAAAGCATTGAATAGAGAGTCACATTCCGGTGTGTCATTTGTAACGATCAAAAGTGTTTTCAATACGGTGATGATCAAAGCGGCAATACTAATTGTTCTCTCACATTTTCCCAATTTTAAGCAATACTAATTGTTCTCTTACATTTTCCCAATTTTAATTAAGGATGGGCGAGCCATTTGCATTGAACAAAAGTATCATTTGTTTTGAAGAAAATTGTCATTTGTAGATCATTTGCTTTATACAAAAGTGTCATTTGTTTTGAATAACTAGAAAATATGATCAACATAATAACAAAAAATGTTACTCAAAGTGTTAATCGTAATAAACAAATTGTCAATTGTCTCGAATGAGAGTGTCACAATTCAAGTGTCATTTGTAACGATCAAAAGTGTTATTTATTTCAAAACAGTGATGATCAAAGCGGCAATACTAATTGTTCTCTCTCATATCATGAATAGATTTTCAACTATCGAATGAAATACCTAAATGCAATTAGTCATTTTGGAATTGGCGTCCACTTCAATCGGTATGCAATTAATCATTATAGAACCGACTTCTACTTCCATCGTAAGCAATTAATCACTATGGAATTGACATCTACTTCGATCCAATAAGCAATTGACCAATCATTCACTCATACGTCAATCCCTCAATACCAATTTCAGTTTGCGCAAAACCAAAATACACAAAATCAAAAGAAAAAAAAACTCAACTCACAGGATCAACTCTCGGAATCATCATCGCCTCCAACACTATCCTCCGATTAACCCGAAAAAATGACGGAAAAACTCCTACATCACCGTTGTCTGGAAGCGCGGCTCGTAGTGCTGCGAATTTGATTTTCAAAATTGAATATCGAAACGGAGGATTCCACATCACCAGGCCTTACGAACGAGTGCCAAAGCTTTCTCCAGTTGCCTACAGTCGTGTGCGAGGCTGGCTCGCCAAGATGCTCGTCATCAGAAGTTAAGAGGTGAATTATGCGGAGGCGGAGAGAGCGAAGGCAGAGAAGAGAGAGAGAGAGAAAATGAAAGAGCGGAGGCGAAGAGATGAGAGAGCGGAGAATGAGAGAGTAGGGTTTTGTTCTTTTTTTTCGTTTTTATTTTTTTATTATTTTTATAATACAAGTCAACTCCGATCAACAAATATAATTAGGTCAAAATCGGATTCTATTTTTGTCCCGCAGTGCAACCGTAGTGCACCCAAGTCACCCCAATGTGGTTCCTAATGGTATCTATATCTTATTATTATTATTATTATTATTATTATTATTATTATTATTATTATTATTATTATTATTATTATTATTATTATTATTATTGTTATTAAAATACGTGTAATAAAAAAAGATAATAATGTTAGGGCTTTATCATAATCGATAAATCTTGAAAATAAAAGGAAGAAAAGACGCACGCACCTCATTTTAGGTTGCGGGAACTTTCCTAGAAATGGGGCTTGAGTGAAATGGTGGGCCAAATAAGCATATTTTGGGCCAAGAACAAGATAAAGATTTAAGCTTTTACACCGAAGCAACTATTTTGTACAACGCAGCGTGGCTCATCTTTATAATAATATCGCCTGCCCATAATTATTCACTTTATAATTGTTCCACCACCATCTGCTCCCCCACCTTTTATTTTCAACCTTGGGTTGCTTGTTTTTGGCTTGATCTCATCAATAGGAAAGGCTACCCCAGTTACAGTTCCCCTAACACAGGGTCCTGATGGTTGGTCAAGTAACAAAAATGTTGTATTTTCCGGTACATCATTATGGGTTGGGTTAGTCTTTCTGGTGGGTATCCTTACCCTAAAAATATAAATACTAAAATATCATACAATTATACTTTGTTGAGACTAATCATTGACCGTTGGTAAATGCATAAAAGTCTCAAGCATTCCGAATAAAAGGCAGACTATATAACCGTTCTCTCTAAGCACAAACTAATGTAAAGATAATCGTTCCTTGGTTCAACACGAAAAGCTTGAGTCACAAATTCTTCGAAAAAATAACATATTTTCTTAAAACATCATCCTCAATCATTGGCTTCGCCGCTTCAATTTCCTCAAGATTTGCGCATCTTAATATCCCAATTCTGATATTAGCGCAAATTCATCCATAACATAATGTTGTTAGCACATTTAGGAACTCAAGGTACCTCTTTCTTCTTTGCGTGCTTAATAAGTAAGAATTTCACATCCCTCTTGACGCCACCCACCTGAAGCTTGACGTAATTCGCCGATGCACTCGCATTTATAGAGTTGGGAGTCAGGAGCATATCAATTTTCAACCACAAATATAGACAAATAACTTAAGACTAACCAAAAGATAAGAGTAAAATTATAATTTTGAGTTACCCGAGAATGAGATACGTGGTTTCGAGCAACATGAGAGTAGAAAGTGAGACGCAGTTGAGAACGTCGCCATAGGAGTTACGCGCAACTCTTCGATGAAATGCTTCAAATAAAATGTTGTCCAATTTGTGAGATTTCTTTTTTAAGAATTAAATTTTACCAAGACATGTACAAAAATCGGTTTTTTCCTGAAATATACCGAAAAATTAGTATAGTGTATTAAGGAAGACGATCATCTCCTATTCCGGAAATCACGACAATCAATTGTTGATTTTGTTAATTGTCATTATCTAACTTTTATGTAAATTATTTTATTCCTTATTTTTCCTTATCTTTGTAATATATATAGGGATACATGTTGATTAATATACTCAACACTTTTACTTCTATATGGTATCAGAGCGCCCTAGTTCTCTCCATGACTATCGATTCTACCAACGTCAATACCTTGGTACCAATTTCTGCACACCATCATCTACCAATCAAGCTAACCTCCACAAATTTCCTATCATGGCGTACACATCTATGTGCTCTATTGAATGATCTTGATCTTATTGGTCATATTAATGGTGATAAACCCTGCCCAGATGCTAAGACTGATCCGTCTGGTTATTCCATTTGGTTCAAACAGGATCAGCTGCTTCTTGCTGCCATTATTGGATTGGTTTCCTCCGATATTCTCCCGCTTCTTTCCACGGCGGATACTGCCGCAACCGCTTGGTTCATTCTCACTCGTGCTTTCGCTAGCACATCTAGGGCTCACGTCATGAAACTCAAGACCTCCCTTTCTAAGGCTTCCCTTGGCTCTAAATCGATTCATGAGTATGTTAATTCTATCAAGGCCTTGACTGATGAGCTTGGCCTAATTGATATACCGGTTAAGGATGATGATCTCACTCTCTACATCATTAACGGTTTGGGTCCTGCGTACTGTGACATTGTGAGTGCGGTTCGCACGAGGGAGACTCCATTTCGCTTTGAAGAATTTCGTGATCGAATCATTGAACATGAGCTTTATCTCAAGTAATCTGAGGTAGATTGCTCTCAACTTGTAGCTACGACAAATGTGGCTCACTCTAATTCCCCCTCCTCTCACCGCAAATCGCATCCACCTCTCCAAAACAACGGTCGAGGTCATTACTCATCCTCTCGCTGGCGGAGCTCTTATCGCGGAAGGAGCAATGGTCGTGCTAACTATTTCTCTACTAATCTCTCTTATGTTACTTGTCAGATTTGTGGTTTACAAGGTCACACTACCCCTTATTGCAACCGTCTCCAGCCTACAACCAATGTTGCTCACTCTCCGACTCGTCCGCCACAAATCAGTGGCTCATGGACTCTGGTGCATCTCATCACATCACTAATGAACTGGGTAATCTTTCCATACACTCATAATATGATGGTACGGATGAACTCCACACTGTGGATGGTAGTGGTTTGCCGATAACTCACACCGGTACTTCTCATCTCACAACTCTATCACGCTCTTTTGTCTTAAATGATGTTTTGTGTTCCAGATGCTGCCCGGAAGCTTCTTTCAGTTCACCAATTGACTCGTGCTAATGCTGTCTCTATGGAATTTTTTTCTTGGTATTTTTTGATTAAGGATTCCAACACGGGGGAGTCTCTGGCTCGAGGACCATGTCATGATGGCGTTTATCACTTGCCAGCCCTTCCGTTTACCAATTCTGCGAATAAATTAGCTGCTCTTGGTGTACGTACCACTTCAAATCATTGGCATGCTTGCCTTGGGCACCCTTCTAAACGCACTAGCTCCATGATTTTATCTAAGTTTAAGTTACCTATTTCTGGTTCCTCACATTCTATGGTGGACTGTATTTCGTGTAGCATGAGCAAGGCTCATCAACTTCCTTTTGGTGACTCGTCTTTTAATGCCTCTTTTCCTTTGGAATTTATTTATGCTGATGTTTGGGGCCCTGCGCCTACTATTGCTATTGATGGTTGTTGTTATTTCTTCCTTTTAGTAGACTTATATAGTCGCTATTGTTGGGTGTATACTTTATCTACCAAATCTCAAGTTGCAGATATTTTTCGTCATTACAAACTTTTGGTAGAGAAACAATTTGGTTCTTCTATTCGTAACTTTTATACGGATAATGGTGGCGAATTTGTTGCCTTAAGGCCCTTTCTCATATCTCACGGCATTAATTGGTTAACAACAACCCCGTATATACCTAAACAAAACGGAATCTTCGAACGTTAGAATCCTCATTTATTAGAGATCACACATACTCTTCTACATCATGCTCGTCTACCCCCCTCATTTTTTATCCTTTTCGGTTCAAACCTCGGCATACTTGATTAATCGAACACCGTCTTCAATCACGGCAATGGCTAGTCCTTTTGAGATTTTATTTCATAAAGCTCCGAATTACTTGAAGCTACGCACTTTTGGTTGTATATGTTTTCCGTGGCTGCGACCTTATAATCTTGGTAAGCTTGGCTTTCCATCAAAGCCTTGCATTTTTGTCGGCTACTCTACTAACCAAAGTGCGTATCGGTGCTATGATCCGGAAACTAATCGGGTTTATATTTCTCGACATGTTAAATTCTCCGAGATGACATTTTGGGATTTTACAAAATCCTCCCACCCGTCTACTGCCTCCCCTTCATTTTTGTCTAAAAATTATCCAACTCCATCACAAACTACAAATTGCACAACCCCCACATACATTACACTCCACCCACGTCACCATCTTCATCTCATTCCACTTCTCCCACTACACAGCCTACTGATTAGCCCCCCCCCCCTAACTGGTCCACCGATTAGAATCCATTCCATGCGCACTCGCTCCCAAAATAATATCTTTCGCCTAAAATAAATCTACACAGCCACTAAATATCCTCTTTCCACCGACATCGCGTCTTCCACAGTAGCCCAAGCACTTGCTTCACCTCAATAGCGTCAAGCTATGGTAGACGAGTTTACCGCCCTCCAAAAACATGGCACTTGGTCTCTTGTGTCATCCCCGTCGGGAGCGAATATAATTGGGTGCAAATGGGTTTTTCGCATTAAGCGAAAACAAGATTATACTATTGATCGATACAAAGCCCGCCTCGTGGCAAAAGGTTTTCATCAAGGCTCGAGAGTAGATTTTTCTGAAACTTTTAGCCCGGTGATCAAACCCGTACAATCCGCACCGTTTCAGCGTAGCGTTGTTTGAAAATAGGTCCACTAGACATCTTGATATTAGTAATGTTTTCTTCATGGTGATTTGTCTACACCGGTCTACATGCATCAATCGCCGAGTTTTATTGATTCTACTGCTCCCACAAAAGTTTGTCTACTCCACAAATCGCTCTATGGCCTGCATCAAGCTCCGCGCGCTTGGTATACTGCACTAAGTTCAGCTCTTATTTCTTTTGGTTTTGTTCAATCAAAAGCTGACACTTCACTCTTTATTTATCATTCTCATGGCATTCGACTCTTAGTGCTTGTATATGTAGACGATCTATTAGTTACCGACTGTAGTCCTTCACATCTTCAACATCTCATAACTCATCTTCAGTCACGTTTTGCCGTGAAGGATCTTGGTACTTTATCTTACTTTCTTGGTGTGGAGATAGCTAGTTGTAAGGAGGGTTTAATCAAGCCAAATATACAAGAGATCTCATCAAGAAATTTGGCTGTGAATCCAGCAAATCAATAAAGATACCCATGAACACCAATCTCAAGATTGATCTTGATAAAGAGGGAGTATCTGTTAACTCAACTGACTATCGTGCTATTATCGGTTCTTTATTATATCTTACAGCAAGCAGACCTGACATAACTTATGTTGTAGGTATATGCGCGAGATTTAAGGCAAATCCCAAGAAAAGCCATATAGATTCAGCGAAGAGAATTCTTCGTTACTTGAAGAGAACACCTGATGTTGGATTATGGTATCCTGCTGATGATAACCTTGAACTAACTGGTTATTCTGATGCTGATTATCCAGGTTGTCGAATCGACAGAAAGTCTACCTCAGGAACTTGTCAGTTCCTCGGCGGTAAGCTCATATCATGGTTTTCAAAGAAACAGCACTCAGTAGCGACGTCCACTACTGAAGTTGAGTATATGGTTGTGGGAAGCTGTTGCGCATAGATACTGTGGCTTCGACAACACTTGAGAGACTACGACATTCATCAAGATGAAGTGTCAATCTACTGCGACAGTGCCAGTGCTATTGCAATCACTCAGAACCCAGTTCTACATACAAGGTGCAAGCATGTGGACATTCGTCATCACTTAATCAGAGATCATGTCGAGAAAAAGGATATCAGAATGGAGAAGATCCACACGGATAAGCAAAGAGCTGATATCTTGACCAAACCTCTAGCTGAGACCAGATTCAACGAACTCTTAGTCGAACGAGGTCTTTTGGATCCTACTGATACGATTCGGTAAATGATCTAGGAAGTACTGACTAAGGAGGAACTTACTCTTAGTACATCTGAAATACTCAGTATCGGCAAACGTGGTATCAACTGACTACGATGTTCAGTTGACAGGTTATGAGTATTAAATTCAGCATTTGGTGATTCAACATGTCATAGCATTTATTTCCCGCTTTTAATGTTCATCGTACTGTATTGAGTATGTCGTTTTTATTAAACTCACGACATTCCATAAAATTGATTGTGGCGCAATAAATGCATGTCATTTCACCTTACCATATAGGCGTAGAGATAAGTAGGTCAAGATTATAGGCGGCACAGTAATCATACCCTATTATAACATCTAAATCTGAGACGTCCACCTCTTAAAACTGATTAATCTCGATCGTATGATACTAAACTGTTCATATTCAAATCTGAATATATATACGCATGTTATCTCTCACTTCTCATCTTTCAGCCATTTTCGAAGAATTGTGCTATCTGCAACTACTTTCTTGCTTAAGACTTCTACTGCATTTCTAGCATTCTTCATTCGGTAATTAACTCTTAAACTAAATCTGCTTTGCTCACTAACTCTATTTTCAAGTGCTAACGCTCTTTTTGCAGATTTCAGTGATATAAGATGGCAACAACTGTTCCCACAAGCGACGTGTTGATTCCTGAAGATATTCAGGAGATCGTCTCGGGGAAGAGGGTTCTTTTTGAGCCCGTCTTGTCTGTCAGGACTTGCGAAGTGGAGTTTATGACTTCGATCTTAGACGCGCTGGAGAATTCGGGCCTTCTGCCGATTTTCTCTAGGGCTCCGCGTCAGAGCCTACCCCGCCAGGTTGCCAAGTTCTTCTTGAACTTCTGAGAGGATGACGATCAGTATCAGATTTCCTCCATCATCTCTAGGCACGAGGTCCGACCAAATCAGTGGGAGGACTAGGCCAGCTAGATAGATGTTGCGACTGCGTCTTCTCGCAGCTTTCATCTTGAAGATGAAGGGATTCCCCATGCTTGATACAAGGAATCCTCCGTGGATGAATATCTCTGTCGTTTCGGTGGTTAGGAGAACATCGTCTTCAAAGCTTCCTTTCCTAAGAGTCATCTGCTACCTTAGTATCATGGTTTGGCGTACATAGTCAACCACATATTGACAAGCTCAACGGGCTCCTACGACCAACTTTCCCGCATCCGTGTCCGGATCATGATGGGGATCATAGACGGAGCCTGCGTGAGCTCGGAATGCCTTCTTCCGTTCGTAGTTCAAGGTTCGGTCTCCGAAATTCATTGACTACGAGGAAGGCATGCAGCTGATCCCAAAAGGAAAACTCCTATACGACACTAAAGTCGGTATATTAATCGAAGATGATCGCCCGTAGAGAGTATCATTCGTTGATGCCTACTACTTCGATCAGAAGTTGATGAAGTTTCTGAACTCGACATCTGCTCCTATAGGGCGAGGACTTGCTTCTAAAGGTCCTCTGGATATTTCTCAGGATCCCCGCCCTACTCAGCAGGCTCAGCAGAAGAAGCGCAAGACACTGAACTAATCAGAGTCTTCAGTCGCTACAACACCCATCTCCATAGAAGATTCAGGGTCTGGTAAAGAGAATGTGACCCTGAAGGAGAACGTGAAGAGAGTGAACTCAGAGGAGATTCAGCCAGAGACTCAAGCTGAACCGACCCCATTTGCTGAGGTCTCCTCTTCCATCCCAACCTCCATTCTTCTGGCTAAGAGCAGTGCCACTGAAGAGGTTGCTGATGAGATCCCAGAGATCCAAGCCCATCAGGATTTTGTGGATTTAGCTATCCAGGCTCGCGTGCAGATGCGTCTAAGGTTCCTTGAGTGGGACCAGCTTGAAGAGACGATCCGCCAGTAGACGGTAGCTGAGGTAATTTAGGAGGAACAACGCCTTCAGGAGGAAATTGGCTATGGCGAGCCAACCGATATTGCCTCTCTAGAGGATCTCAGGGCTGCCATGCTGATGCTCCTTCACATCAGGACTCAGGGCCAGTCATCTTCTCAGACTCAGTCGTCGCCTCCTCCTCCTCCTCCTCCTCCTCCTCCTCCAACTGACTCACCCAAGGATGCAGACCTGGGAGGATCTGTTGCGGGTAACACTCCCAAGGATGATCAGCCGCCACCTCCTCCAGAATTTGGCACGATCATCCCGACTCCGTCTAAGACTCAGCAGAAGAAACATAGCAGATATCAGGCTGCTGAGTTCAAGGAAATCAGAACGGAGTCAATCAACAAGGTTATCAAGCGTCAAGCACATAAGAATATATCGCTTGCCGATGATGTGAACACTAATTGGAGTAAGTTTACTGAGGCTCAGACGAAGACGCTGACTAACCTGACTACTGAAGTGCATAGGATCAACAACACAAAATCTATTAATGTTAAAGGGATCCCCACCAAAGAACTTGAGGCACAGAAGACAGACCTGACTGCTCAATTCCAAAATATATTGCAGTCGCAAGCCAAGATGTTCTTTGAAGAAATGGCTGCTGCAACAGATCGTGTCCAGAAGGCTGTCGAGGATCGTTACTAGTTTATGTCTGAAAGTGTTTCTAAAGCACTGACTAATCATCACAACTCATGCCAAGAGATTAAGAAGGCTGTTTCTGATGCTTTGTGGAAGACTATCTCAAAAGATTCGATAAATCTAAAGATGCTCTGCTGAATGCTATTGATCAAGAGCACAACAAGAGATGAGAGTCTTGCACAGAGGTGGCCTCAGATATTGCCTCAGGTTTAGAGACTGTCAAGACCTCAGTAGAAGAGCTGAAGAACAAAGTTACTGCCCTGGCTACGCTGATTGATGATGACAAAAAGGGGGAAAAGAGTAGATCTGCTCAGCTCGGAGCCCTCCTCAAGGAAAAAGAACAACAGGGTGTAGGACCGAGTTCAGCTATTATCCAGGCTGGACCTAGCTCAGGCGAAGCTAACATTGGGGAAGATGCAAGTAAGGGGAAAACCCCTAATGATGAGCCTACTGATGCGGATGTGGCTAAGGTGGCCAAGTTCATTGAAGGCCTACAGACTGAAGAGTCGCCACCTCCCGCCACGAAATCTGACAAAGGCAAGGGTAAGGCCCCTGCGGACCCCAGTCCGCCTAGGCAGAAGAAACTCAAGTTTAGGTCAAAAGAGGAACAAATTGCTTTTGATGCTAAGCTAGCTAGAGAACTTGAAGAGCAGGATTCTAAGAAGAAGCTGACAACCAAAAAGGGAGTACATATCCATACTTTAGCACTGACTCGCACTAGATCTGTTGTTCCCAGACAGACTAGATCTTCAGCAGCTGCTCAATCCAAACAGTCTAAATCCGAGAAGCAAGGCGCACCTGAATCTAAATCCAAATCTTCATCGCCTGCTGACTCAGAAGATCAACATGTGCTCTCCACTGTCCCCTCCAAGGAGCAAGAGCTTGAGATGAAGGAGATATGGGACACAGTCGAGCGTGCACTAGACAGGACAGCTGAGGCCAGGCAGATTAGAGAAGCTAGGGAACAGATAGATTCGTCTAACTGATCTAGAGGCCCTCAGGCTGCGGACTGAGAAAGAAGCAAGGGAGAGGGTCCCCGTGAAGGATAGAAGTATACATACTTCTTCTATGTACTTCAGGAGAAGGGAACTAGTCAGTGAAGTGAAGAGGATCGTTTTCAAAAGGACTGATGGCTGGGTGCCTCTCAAACTGAATCAGAAATGGGAACAACTGAAAATTGACTTCATTAAAAGATTATATATCTGGAAAGTTGGGAATGAAGATTCTACCGATGCCGACACGTTCTTCAAAGACTTTCTAACAGCTGCAAACCCTTCCCTCCTTGTTGAGATTCAGACGCTGTTGATCAATCCGACAAATCGCTTAAGGCACCTCCGTTCAGGATCCTTCCTCCTCCGCTCACTCATGAAGGCAATCTATGCAAGAAGGATATAGAAGAAGAGATCAAGGATGTCATCACAAGCAAAGCTCGGAACAAAGATTATGCAGAAGACTTGATGGAGATTAAGGCCTTGAGGAGCAGAGTATTCAGGTTAGGGTCTTGAACTTCCAAAGAAGAAGTCTGCTGACTTCCGTGCTCGCATGCAACAATTCAAGAAAAAGCCGAGCTGACCTCTCTCCTAGTCTAGTTTCTAGTGATAGTATGTCTTGTATTGTAAACTCTTATATCATTTATGACATATATCACTTTGAGTCTTGACAACTACTCATTGTCTTTACAGTTGTTGTTTTTCTTTCAACACTACTGATCACTTCAGTGATCAGATATCACACTCTCACACACTATCTGACCCTATGTGATTTATATGCTTATATGCCTCAGGATTTTTCCTGCTGGTTATTTGTTTTTGCTATGATCTTCTCTTATACCTTGCTAGTACTTAGGGGGAAAGGGCTCTTACATATATATGAATAGGGGAGAATTGTTTCTTAGGGGGAACTTGCTTTATAAGGATACTTGCTTTTCAGAAATTGTTAGGAACTGATTTTTTTTTCCAGGTATTACTTAGATGATTAGCTACTAAGAGTTATGATCCATTCTGAGCTTTGATTATCTTTATCTGTATCGACCCTGATATCTCTTGAATGTGTTAACTTTAGTTCTGATACTTTTCAATAGAATCTCTGATATCTTCAGTATGCTATAACTATGTCAATAGTATTAAGTTCTGTAAGTTCTGATATATTCAATAGTCTATAACTATGTTAATTTGATGTGGCCCTGATACACTGCTTGATAGCATAAGATAGCTCTGATATCTTCTTACTTGTGATTGCTTTGATTCTTTCTTTTCATTATTTAGTCAGCTTTGATATGTTGGTTGGAGCATTCCTTGTAATAGATCTTTACTCAGTAGCAGTAGCTCTTAACCTTAACATGTTTCTTTGATAGAAGATGTAAAAGGTTTTGACATCATCAAATAGGGGGAAATTGCTGGGATGAAGATTCAGTAGACCATATTTATATATTTGAAGATCCCAAAACCCCTAGCTGAATGATGAACCTTCGATTTTATAATAGCTTAGTTTGAGTTCAGCATGTTAGGAACTTAGTAGGCTAGAGTTTAGTAGTTGTAGAGTTCAGTAGAAGAACTTGCACTCAGCTGATGGACTCAGGATCGAAGAAGTCAGTTGGTCAGCCGACCACCAACTGAATCTGCATAGGAATTCGTGCACATGCACTGAATGCTCAGAAGAACTTCAGTAGGAAGTCACTTCAGTTGAAGATCTGAGGATTCAGAGGAAGTCAACCTTGATGTTTGACAAGTCTCACCTACCAATTTACCTCGACCAATAGGGAGCCGGCAACGCTTTATCTTTTCTGACAAAAACTGCTCCAAGACTGAAAAAGAGGCGTACCTCTATAGTGCACCTACTCATCAACGTTCAAATATGAAGGAGCCATTTTCCTTGTAGTTTTGACACGTGGCTAGACCCCTCTTAAACGGATCTATTTAGAATCGACGACTATATATAGAGGAGAGTCTTCATGCAGAAAGACACTGGGAACCAAAAGCTTTCAACGGAAAACAATCTCTAGCAAACTTACTGCATACCCAATGAAGAACTTGGACATAAATTAGATTTCTTTTAGTTCTTCTCACTAGAGAATATTTGTTCCCCTTCTCTTATCTATGCAATCTACATTGTAATACTTATAGCTTAGAAACCTCGAGAGAGTTCAAATTCTTGTGAAAATGTTCTTATTGTGAGAACTTCCTCATAGTTGAAGCCTCAAACTCTTTAAGTTTGAAACCCTTGTAAAGTCACTACGACTATAAGTAGAAAATCTGTCATGTGAACAGATCACTGAGAACTTGCTCAGTATAAGCATCAAGTTTGTATCTGTCTTGAGAACAGATCACTGAGACTTGCTCAGTATAAATATAACAAATATCCTGCTTTGGTCAGGACAGTGGACGTAGGACCCAGTGTGTCCGAACCACTTTAAAAATTTGCTGTGTTGATTTACTGCTTTCCTTAACTGATCATATTGCATTAAAATTGTATTTCATCAAACTCAGCATAAAACCTGTTTTCCAACCGAGACATTTAATAGGGCCTACACTTCCGCACACAACTCGATACTGAACAACTGTTCGACTGACTCAAGTCAGTAGAGCTGAACTCAGTAGAAGAAATCTTTGCCCACGCGATTTGAAAGCATATCTGGCTATCTGACTCAGTTCAATAGCAAACTCAGCTAGAGCTGACTTTCGCGTTTGAGAAAAGAATTTGTATTCAGGTGTATTCACCCCTACACCTGAAGCATGTCTCAGGACCAACAGAGCAAAAAAAATTCCATCTGCAGCCTCTGGTAGCAAATTAGGAATCGATCGTTAATGGAAAGCAGAAGAACATGTTCGCCATGTCGTGAATTAAGGGTATTGATTGTCGTTTAACCAACATTGTTTGCAAGAAAGCTGATACCGACATGAACAAGAGGTTCGGTTCTCTCTCTCCCTATGGCTCCCTCTGAGTCGATTTAATTGCGAATTTGACATTTTTTCGAATTGTACCTATACATATTTTCTTGCTCGGTTCCTATTTTTTACTTTCGTTAATCAAATAGCTTAAGGGGTCTATCGGTTGATTCCTTTCTAATTGGGTAACATAAGTTCCTTATAACGAGAAAATGGGTTGCATAATTGATGATAATCGTAAAGCGGTAATGCTTGATCTTCCTATTACGTTCTTCTGAATAACTGAGTTTTTCTATTTATTTTTTTCCCAAATTGCTCAATTTGTCTTAGCTGAGAGTTTTGTGTTTTGAACAATAATGGCCTTTGTTGTCTGCCGAACTGAAAAGAAAAACTGGGAATTTATTAGGTTTGACTATTTCTGTTTTGTTTTTGGGAACTAAGAGATTAGCAGATGGTCTCCTCAAACACACAAATTGTGTGAGTTTTTCCCAATATTTATTTGGTTTTTCCAAAACAAGTATCTAAAGGGAGTTGAAGAGATTTATCTTTTAAGTTTATGATCGTTTTCTTAAATTTAAGTTGACAGCTAAAAGGTTTTTTCCGAGTCTTGTTTATGGGATAATGTCTGACTCCAAATTGCACAATTCTTTCTGCAAAGGTCAGATACATGAACTAGCTTCCTAGGAGTTAGGAGAAGCATTTTATTGTCTGCAAAGACTGAAACTAATATTGCCTGAAATTAATAGTCCTCAAAAGCATGTCCTTGGTATTTTTCTGTGAGGAATTGTAATATAAAGCTCAGGATGATGTTAAGACATGTCCTTTAATCCATCCGGAAAGTTCTCTACCAAATCCTTCTCTGATTAGTGCCAAGGTTGGTTTTGATTATTGAGCAAATCTTAGGTTGAACACCCAGTTTCCTTCGGTTTCCAGTCCCTACTAATGTGCGTGTAGTTAGTCTTAAAACAGTTACGGAGGAATGTATCTTCTACTACGTTTTGCAGATAATGAATATATCAGTTTAAGTTATTCAAATCCTTCTTTTTGCAATGCTCTCAAATTCAACAGCTAACTATGCGTTCAAACAGTAACAACCAACGCTTATGTGAGGACTGGGATAGCTGCAAAGTATATAATTGATGTAATTCTTGATCTTTCTATGTTCTTCTGAGTAATTGAGTTTTCCCAATTATTGCTATTCTCTGATTCTTTTATTTTTCTCAATTTGGATACTTGCTTGTTTAATTATGAGGATTTTGTGTTGAATATATCATGTCCATGGTTTAAAAAACGTAAAAGAGGCGCGTTTTGAGGCGCGCCTTTGTGCGAAACGCCTCCGGGCCGTTCTGAGGTGTACGCCTCCTGCCGAGCGTCCCATTTATCCGCCTCGCGCCGGTGAGGCGCGCCTCAAGGCACACGTTCTGTTCCGGAACGTAAGGCGCTCTAATTTCAGATTGGACTGTTAAATCCCTAAATCCCATTGACCCATCTTCCATCTTTTCAATTGCTCTTCAATTGGGCCTGGGTTTTTAATAATTAATCCAATTAATCCATCAATTGTCCAATTAATCCATCGGTTAGGTTAGGTTTCTACTACATTTTCCCATCTCCCGTTCAAAAATAGAACATTTCTCACCCAAGAAACTTCTGCGCCATTTCTCCCTGTTGTCGCCGACGCCGCCGCTAACACCTTCCGTTGCCGTCGCCGCCGCCGCTCATCCCACTGTCGCTGCCGCCACTGCTTACCCGTCGCAGTCGCCGCCGCCGCCGTGCTCCTCCCAGAACATACTGTATTACTGAAAATACTACTCCAACAGAGGCACAGCATATCAAGGTGGTCACCAGGTATTTCATGTAACCTCTGATTTTGAATGTCAATGCTGCCCTGCTAAACCTTACTAAGATTTGACTCTATAGCTTTCTTAGTAATCCAAAACGATAAGATGTTCATTAGACTTTTTTCATCATTTTGTGCTACGAGGCATGACAAGGAAAAACCTAACCCCCATTTTAAGATATGCAGTCAATGGTGACTATATTTGAGATTTGAGATGGAGTACTACTCTCGACTATATTTGAGTATTTCTTGTGTGCTCTCGACTATGTTTGAGTATTTCTTGTTTTGTAGTATTTTGTTTCTTGATGGTTAATGATAATTTGCCAAAGTGAATTCGATAAATTTTTTATTTTTCTGGTAGAAGTTGGAAATCTTCAAATGCTACTGTGCTGCCGTACTTGTTCCCGTTTTATTTGATGGGATAAAATCCGAGTTTGCTTTTAGGTGTAAGATTAGACCGAATAAATGAGGAAGATGAGGAAGATCATGGTCATGATGATGAAGATTGAAGAATGATGTTTAATTTGTTTTTGATTTTGGATGTTACTTTAAAACTACTTTGTTATTTTGAATTTGAGGGTATTTTGGACTTATGTGTTATTATATATTTATTAGGGAGAAAAAAATAAATTTACGACTCAATTTTACACCTCGTGAAACCCTGGAAAAAGCCTTTAACCCATTTACGTTTTTTAAAACCTTGATCATGTCTATTGCTTAATATATCAATTTGATTTTGTTTGTTTTTTTATTGAATAATTTTCTTTACCAACTAGGCTGAAACGTACAACTGAGCTAACAAGATTCAGTTTTGATGAGTAACTACTTTGTGCTCCTAATTCAGTTTTTAACTTTAGGCGGTTCTAATATTTAATTGTTTTAACAAAATAAGAGCTTCTGCTTCAAAAAATATTTGTTAGTTTAAGGGGTCTTGTTTAGCTATTGAATGGAAAAGTTGCATTCTGCTTTAGCTTAAATAATTGGACGCAAAATATAAATCAACCCCTTCACCACAATTTTAGATAAGTAACTAATATATGCCATTCACTGCACATTTCATATCTGCTGCTCTCTTGGGTCCATGAATCTCAGAATACTGCAAAGGTTACACTTCATCTGAACAATCTTGAACAAATTCTCTTTTGGATCCTGCCATCCTCTCGGTTTATCATATTGTTGATTATCTGCTTCAGGAGCCAATTGCATCCCTGCTAATTATTTTATATGTTTAGAGAAGTATGCTAATGGAACTGGATTCCTGAATTTTATTTTGTACTACTATACATTTATGATCTCTGTTCTCCCAAATTCCCTTGACTCAAGAAGATTGAATCAATTTACAAACACAAAGAGAAGGTATAAATTCTTCCACGTTCTCTTTTGCTGAATAAGGGGTTGGGTTGTTGGAGGATTGGAGCATCTTTTCTGCATTATTGATTTCATTTTTGTTCCGTACCGACCCAGCCTACCGTTGCCGCCTAAACCTTCGGCGCCGGGAGCTCGGAACCAATTGAAAAATGGCTTCATTAATCTCCGAAACCCTTCCAAAGTTCACGGCCGAGACGCTGAAGCTCGCCGCCAAACAATCTGAACGCTGCCACGTCGTTTCCGACCGTCTCCGCCGCGCCATTGATAACTACATCCGAGGTATATGCCGTAGTATGTTCGAATTTTTCATACGTTTCTGGAATAAAATGAGTACATCTTCTCTTCTAAATCTCAGTATTGATTTTTTTTCATTTCTTTTTATGTTGGGGCATTCTCGATAGGGCTCGGTTTGTAAAGTTCATGTATGCTTGAAAGAAGGAAAGTGATGTAATCTTTATTTTATAATAAATTGTGGTTATGTCAATGTTGATTCGAAATGCTTAAGCGAAATTATATGTTCCAGAGCAAGAGGTTCTGAATATGAGGCGGAAGGTGCTAAGCTTGTCTCAGTCGTTCAATGGAATCAAGGAAGCCAACTTGCTCCTTGCTAGCTCTACCTCAAAGGAGCTGGTGGAAGATCCGTTGAAGGCCATGGAACGCTCACAGCGGTGGAAACTATCGACTGCTTATGGTGATGTTGGTCTTAGATACCAGGAAGATCAAGCAGTAGCATATGTAGCTGCTCGGATGCCTGCAGTCTACTCTGCTCTCTACCGAGTTCTCAGTGAGGTACAGTGAGTGAGGATTAGTGTCTGTATGTGGGAGACAAAGAGAGTTTGGGCCTAGGGCTCGGGGTATGTCTATGTCTTCTGGGTGTTTGTATTTATTCTTTTTAAATATGTATATTACCTGCATATTCCTTTTCTTTCCAAGTGAATGATGTTTATGTGTTGCCAGAATCTTCTGAGGTATTTTCTTTTGAATATGTTTTATTAGTTTTAACTTTTAACATTTAGAGAATGGATAGGTTCAATATTTTTCCTGGATATGTGTCATGATATTCTTTCTGTCACTATAAATTATTGATTACATATTTTATGTGATTTTTGGGTTGCATTTTCAAATATGTTGCCAAGAGATTGAAATAACAAGCAATCTGTTGAGTCTCATCGAAATTGAGAAAGGTGTTCAACTAGAATGGCTGGGAAACTATTCTTATCAATTAGGATATAATGATGGTGAACTGATTTTTATTGTTGAAATTTATCTAGGTAAGGAGAAGGGTTCCTGATTTTGCTCCAGCTAAAGTACTAGATTTTGGGGCAGGAACTGGTTCAGCACTGTGGTGAGCCTGTTGGATTGCTTTCCTGGTTGCCAAATGATATATGTATATATTCGTATTTTCTGTGAATTACTTTTATTAATTCTACATTGTCTTAATTAAATCTTGTAGGGCGATGATGGAGGTTTGGCCTGGTTCTTTAGAGAAGATTAATTTGGTGGAACCATCACAATCAATGCAAAGAGCAGGACTAAGCCTGATTAAAGGTAGAAAGAGTTGCGCTCATGGTCTTAAAACTCCACATTCTGTAGCTGTTAGCTATCTTTTCTTTGTTATCTTGTTCTTAATAAAGAACGATTTGCACCCAGGATCTCCTGGTTTTAGAAGAATACTCCCTCCCTCCCGTTAATATCGTCTGGTTTTTTAAGGCACGGAGACTAAGAAAATTGATTTAGTTGTATATTTTGTGTTTTAATTGTATTAAGAAACTAACGTAGTTTTCGAGGAATGGTTGGTGTGAATTCTGCTGGAACTGGTTTGATATCATGAATTCTGTGCCTTTTTTTATTTGACTATTTTGAATATTCAGTTTGAGGCCATGGGTAATATATCTTTCTTGGCATATGCTGCTATTTGCTACTTGGTACTCCAATCAGTATTCATTCAACTTTATTGATATGTGAGTTTGATTTAATAGTCACTCTTGACCACTCTAAAAACTGTGCATCAAGTAAGCAAATGTGTTAAACAACGTGTTGATACGCACTGCTTATGTATAATTTGGTTGGTCTTCGTCTCTTGTTTAAATTTCTGATGCTCCGAAACATGCCTTCTTTCTTCATATTTCATTTATGCCACACATGTACTTTTCACTCATTTGAGTTCAGAAGAGATTATAAACAAAGCTATGTAATAATCTGTCTTGGGTAAAAATGTAGATTTGAGTGAGTTGCCACTGATTCAAAGCTATGATGGCCTTCAGTCATTAACTAAGACTATAAACAAGACTGGCAGAAAACACGACTTGGTTATTGCTGTAAGTATCATTGTTTTTGCTTTTATGGATATTGGCGTTTCAATATAGTGGAATCACTATGTTATGTTGGATATTTGTTGTATCTGGAATTCACTTAGTGCAAGTAATGTATATCTCATGGTTTAACTTTAAAATCTTCCTTTGCTATCTGCTGAAGTCTTATGTGCTTGGAGAGATTCCATCATTAAATGACAGAATTACTCTCGTGCGCCAGCTCTGGGATCTTACAGGAGATATCTTGGTAAATTCCTCTACTTAATTAATGGCTTATTTCTGGGCGTGTAACTACTAGGACATCATAAAAAAAAATTCTAACATTTGAATTAACTATGTAATATGAACATCTTTGATCTGTTACTGCAAGTTAGCTTTATCTACTTTTATTTTTGTAAAACATGCATTCAAGTGTCTTTTCAAAAGTTGCTTCTTTTTGGGGCATAAAGAAGAAATTCATCGTATATGAGTTAAAAGCCGGAAACTAGCCTTTCTATGTACTCCATTTGTTACTTGGTTGATGTAAATTAGAGTTCAATTAGAAATCAAACAATAATATGTCAAATTGTTACTTGATTGTTCTAGTTTAGAGTTCAGTCATATTTCTCATGATATTATCTTTTCAAGATTCACTAATATTTCTGCCGTCGGTTAAACATTTTCTATGATTATAATATAAGTATTTTAATTTGTTTGTTCAATCTATTAAAAAGACTGGAGAAAGACTATGATTATAATCTGATGCAAATTCTATCTACAAAAATAGAAATGTATAAATATAACTCATACAAAAACATAAATATTTTATGAACTCTTCAATCCTCCCAACTCAACCTGAAGCATATACAACAATCATATCCAGCTTGCCACAAAATTATGAGCAACTTCCTTAAAATGATTTCTGTCGACTGACATAAATTTATGGAATTTTCTTTCCACTCATGTATCTTGATTTAAAAACTATGGATCAGGTTTTGGTGGAGCCAGGAACACCTCAAGGATCAAAGATTATAAACCAAATGCGATCCCACATCTTGTGGATGGAGGATAGGGTAACGTGGCGGTTGTCTTTCTTGGATCCTCTTTTTGTTGTCTTTCTCTAAAAGGAATTTGTTTCTGCTCTCCAGAGAACCCGCAAATTGCAGAATGCAGCCAAGAAATCTTCTAACGATTTAATGGATCTAAAAACTGGTGCATTTATTGTTGCTCCTGTGAGTGATCGATTTTGATATTTCGTAATCTGCATGTTATGTAACTTTTTCAGTAATCTCTTTACGAGGAAGGTAATCAAAAAAGAAAGAAGATGAGTATATTAATTTTGATCAAATAAGATTTCATGGTTTCCTTGCAGTGTCCCCATGATGGACCTTGTCCATTGCAGAATACAGAGAAATACTGTCATTTTGTCCAACGTTTGGAGAGGACACCATCTCAACGGTTATACAAGGTATTTTCTAAGACACAACTCTTTGTTCTGATATTTCTGTTTGGAGAGGACACCATCTCAACGGTTATACAAGGTATTTTCTAAGATACAAATTATATTAGGAACATACTGTTATCTTTTAAAGTCAATTTACTTGCTTAACTCTCATCCTTTTTGGTTGATTCCAGTTCATTTTTTAGTGTTATTACCTCCTTATATGTCCAGTTCTGATCACCCATTCTACTTCCTTGCAAGTTTTGCCAAAACATTTCAGTTTTGCATATTCCCATTGGCCTTTCTAGCTCGTTTACCTTCCACCAATATGGCCTTTGCACTTGATGAAAATGTCGGATTTTTTTGTAGATACATGTTCTTCAAGACTTCAAGTGTATATACTGATTGGGAGATGGGAAATCCTTGAATTTTAATGTCTAATCTCTGTGAAATTTTCAGCGGTCCAATACTCCACTACGTGGCTTTGAAGATGAAAAATTTAGTTATGTTGCTTTCAGACGGGGAACAAGACCAAGGTTAGCATATCGAGTATTTTTGTTTTTTATGGAGGAAAAAGGCAAAAAGATACTCCCTCCGTCCCACAATTATTGTCCAATTTCTTTTGGGCACGGTAATTTAGGAAAGTTGTTGGTTGTGAGTAAAGATGGTGAGACACTCAAATAAAGTGTTTGTAATAATTTGCTATTTTAGGAAATGGGACAAGAATTGTGGGACAACTAAAAAGGGAAAGTGGGACAATAATTATGGGATGGAGGGAGTATATGATTGATGGTTCAAAGCTAATGCTTCCCTGAATATTACCTCACCTTTTTTTTTACATTATAAGTGATTATGCATTGAAGACATAGCTGTATGTTTTTACCTATGTTAAGGGTAGAAATAGCCTATTATATCATGTCTTGCTTATACATACAAGACATGGTTTTTACTTCTTTCATTGGAATTTGAACAAGTCATTATGTATTCTAGGTGTTTTGCTCAATTTCATCAATTTCCATAATGGTGATTTGTTAATGACTCCTGCTTGCAATCTGCTTGCCACTTATTCTTAGTTTTACTTGTCAGAGGACTATTATCAGTGATACCAGGATAAAGTTGGATTTTGTCTCTGCTGGCTGAGTGGGGGGTGGTTTACTGGTTGGAACTGTAAAATTGTGGATCTTTAGTTTCTGGGGGTGTGATTATGACTGGAATTCTTTTGTGCAGAATGGTTTCTTGAAAGTTTTAGCAGTACAATATGAGTGCCCATTTTTTGGCTTCTCATATAATAGATTTTTTTAATAAGCTCCCTGCATCTTAGATAGTGTTGGTTATCATATAAAGTGAAAGGAAGCTGTGCTAATCTAGATAGTTTTGGCTTCAGGATTTCGAAACTAGAGAAGTTTTATTCTCATAAAATAAAAAATGAAAAGAAATCTTGGAAACCATTTTCAATGAGGCTGCTCAAATTGGTCTGTTCCCCTATCCTGACTATTACAGTTACCCAACAACAGAACATCTTTTAGAAGATATGCCAACTTTGCCTTTCCAGATTTGTTGCTCAGGTTATTTATGTAAATGCAGGATGAAGTGTTTGGTTCTAGTTATTTTTATCAAGTATTTACGTGTTTGTTTCACTTCATTACAATCTCTAGTGAATTGTGTTACTTGGAATGTTCTGCTCAGTATGAAATTTTCCTATCTCATCCAGACATGTTAAGTTTCTTATTTCACTGTAAACACTTGGCCAGATATCTGAATTTGTTAACACAATTGTTTTCTTTTTATCAGAGAGTCTTGGCCTCTTGATGGTATGAAGTTTGAAACATTGAGGGAGATGAAAGCTAATAGAATACCGGAAAATTTAGAGATCGATGTTGGTAAGTGCCCCAAATCGCAACTTTTCTCTGCAATAAAATCTTTTTTTGCTGCAACTGATGGTGACAGTCTGGTCAAGGGATTCTCAATAGGTGAAATATTGTGTTTCAGTAATTGTGCTTTTTGTAGAGAACTAACTAGCGTTTGTTATTGTCAGAGAGCCAATTTGATACTGAAGAAGCTGAGAGTGACGAGTATGAAGAGGATACCAACACAACGACAAATGGTCTGAGCTTGTCAGATGCAAATGAAGTTGTTGCTGAGGAAGAAGATGAAGCTCCTCATGCTGATCTTGGAAGCGGCTGGGGAAGAATTATATACATGCCATTTAGGCGAGGCAAGCGTGTTGAGTTGGACATATGCCGTGCAACCAATAGTGAGGGCACCAAGGGCTCCTTCGACCGTGTTGTGGTAACACAAAATCAGAGCCCTAAATTGCATCATCAAGCGCGACGTTCAATTTGGGGCGACTTATGGCCGCTCAGGAGTGATAAGTCCAAATTTTTCATGTAATGAAATTTACAACTAGATTTTTTTTTGTTTCTTTCAATAATTTATCACTAGGCGATAGCATGCCAACCCTATCAAAACTTGTCTCGGTCCTAGGCATTTCTTGTATGTATTATTTGGTCGTTTTCACGAGCTCTCTATCTATTGAATGTGATTCCCTTTTGTACTGGTCTAGTGCTACCCGACATAAGAAATGTGCGTAAAATAGACATGACGTGTATTGATATGACGCGCTATGTATTATGAATCCAGAACACACAAAAGCTATCAATTACCAGCTGTATTTACGGATGCACCCGGCCACCGGCTGCTCTGGTAACTTAACTAACGAATTAAAGGAAGTTGTTGCAGTCCCCATAGGATGGCATAGTGGTGAAGGTGGGTGGTCTGTGACCGAAAGATCATGGATTCAATTCCCACTAGATTATACAGGAGAGAGGTTTACTCTGTGCGTACCAAAGGTAGCGGCTGCGGATTCCTTATTATAAAAAATAAAAAATAAAAAAGAGGAAGTTGTTGCAAATTAATTCTGAAAAAGATGCCTGAATATTCAATTAGTAGATTAGCCGCCTCGGGATGCACGAGCAAGTTGATTTTGTTTCAAATGATTTGTTACAGCTCGAATCATTGATGAGATATTCTTAGAGTGACACAATTTAAAAAATTACTAAAAATGAAAAAGTGGTGCTTGGATTCAACGGCTCTTTTGCACATTCTATTATAATTTAGATTCTCGATTCGATTCGTTATTAAATCACACCTTCTAATTGTTTATGTTAAAAGGTTGATTGAAAACAAAGAATTTCTGGTTTGGTTTCACATGGGGGCAAGCAAGTTAAGGTTTTAAATATTTTAGTAATTGTTGGACATGTTGGATGTGAAAAAGTTAAAAATAGTGTTGAAGGTTGATTTTATTTTATTATTCTTTGACTTTATACTAATAATCGGTGCATATGAGTAAGATAATAATATCTCTGTGTGGAGTGGTTTGTCGTTATCTTTTCTGTTGGTGATAATATGTTTATAAAATAGTAATTTGTTTTATAGACATTTAAAAGAGATTTTTTGTACAAGTTCAAGAGGAAGGTGCCGACAAATTATTCATTCTAGCAATAGGAAACACTCTGTTCCAAAAAAAGAAAAGAAAGTCTATTGAATTCCGCCAATATTAATATAGAGATATACATAAATGTACATGCTTGAATGTTTGTTAGAGAATGAGTAAAGTGAATTAATATAAAGATTAACGAGTGACTATCACTCGAATATGTTGAGAGAATTTAATACATTTTTCATTATTCATGATATCCGTAAACTTTACCAACAACATATAGTGTAGTTGGTATTTCCACTTTTACGTAAGTAATTGATCTAAAATTAATCTAGTATTCAATCACCGTTATGATTAATTTAAATTAATATTATCTATAAACTTTGGCCAAGCATTATGAATATTGGTTCATATACTCAAGATCCAATAAGGAGATTAGATAATTGAGTACGTGTATGATGATACGCAATCCAGATAAATGTATTTTTTGCATCATTTAATACTAGATTAGTAAATTTATTCTATGGGACGAATTTTACGAAGTTATTTAATAATTTAGATGAGATGATAAAGATTTAAAATGCCAAAGGAGGAGCAAAAGTTTAGAATTATCGCCAGAGTTTCGTGATAATGCAGATTTTGTTTATATAAAATCAAAATTATACATCAATTTCATTTTGCCAGTACAAAAATGACTGGCTTCGCTTGTATCCTATTCCAGAAAAGTGGGAATAAAATGGTTCAGACATGCGCACATGCCTTTATTGATTGTTTCTTCTTTGCTCCACCAGATTCTTCCGTTTTTTATTTGGATTTTCGCTGAATGCATACCGTTCATATATTTCTACACGTGAGCATAGTTTATATGATTCACAATTTCTCATCAACAAAGTCATAAATTTCAATTTAATGGATACTCCTTTATTACAAGTACCTGTTTCCATCCATATCGGATTATTATTCAGTAGCACGGTGTATGCCAATTTTATAGATAGTCATGAATACTGCTGAACGAGAAAGATGGACCAGAATTAAATCAATTTTTGTTTTGGATGCTAAAATTGTCTACATAAACATTTGGTGTACTAGAATGATAAGTCATTTTCTAGTGATGCTAAACCATGCAAAATTCATTGAAATATTTTTTAAAAAATATAGTAAGTCTCTTTTTTATGATCGTGATTGAAACATACAGAGTTGTACCATTCATTATTGCCAACAAAAAACAAAAATAATAAATAGACCAAGAAAATGATAAAAAAGAAGAGGTGGAGAATTCACGAAACGACCGCTTTTATTAAATTTTTTTTTTTGACAAAAATCATTTTAATATAATGGGGACAGCATTTATGTTCGTCATATACCGACAATGACGCCATTATTTAAACATAACTAGTAATTTAATTAGAGCCAATTAATTACGATTTAATCTCACAAATCTTAGCCACCTGCTCCAAATAAAGAAGATCGCATCTACATTTAATTAATGTATGTTGAATTGTAACTATTCAAATTATGAAGACTAGTCAGACCATGCTTGGTTGGGTTCGTCACATATTGTGGTTTAATCATATTGTAACGTTTTGGTTGGGTTCGTCACATATTGTGGTTTAATCATATTGTAACGTTTTGTATAGATTCTTTTATTATTTTCTTTTATAGATGACGTATACACATAACACATGTTGTATAAACTAAAATAAGATTTGAAATATTATTATAATATAAACTGTAAAACCGCTACGCCCTCCACGTTTCTATCTCATCTATTTAAATAGTCCATTTTAGTTCTGTACACACAATTTTTTGACAATAAAAAAAAAAGTGAAAAAAAAATTCCAACTACGATTATTTTTGCTAAATTAATAGAAAATAACTATAAATAATTGTTACCGACTCATGCGATTGATATTGGTGAACCGTCTGTCAACAAAATAAATAATTATTAAATCTACGACTGGACGATTTTATTCCTGCATCTATAATTTAATTTGGTTTAATCAACTTGATCAATAACTATAAAATTAACTAAATCACGCCGTATTAAAATTGAAGAGAAAAAAAAAAAAAAAACTAATGAACGTGATAGCGCAGACAGACTTTGGTGTCACACAATTATACTCCACTATATGTTACCTCCACAAATCATTTGACATGTGAAATACATTTTAATTAAATAATCAAATCAAAATCAATTATGGTGGGCCACATATACCACATGTCAACACCTTATAAAGTGTAACATACAAGGGAGTATATTGTGTGACACACAAGTCTTTGTGGTGATAGTGGGACATAAAAGGTGGACTATTATTACATTTGTATGATTAATTAACAATATATATATATATATATATATATATATATATATATATATATATGGAAATGGATCATATGAGATCCAAATCTTAAAAGAGATACGAGAACCGATCTCGTCCCTCCATTTCGCAAATCTAAGGCTCTCATTTTATCCCCAAAAGGCATTTAAATTTAAATCAAAAAAGGAATAATTAGCCTCATTAAGGGCAAATATGTAATCTTCTCTTTTCTTTTTCCCTAGATGTGTTTTTCGTCTCTTTTTCATTCTGCTATTTCTCAATCTGCATTTTCGGTGTTCAATACTCACGAGCATTGCCGAAAGTTTGTCTTCAAATCGAACACTCGGAAGTCGATTATTTTTCTCGTGGGTTTTGAAGTTCTATGTTTCTTGAGTGATTTAAGCTCGTTTTCCTTGTCGATTTATACCGATTATTCCCGATTTTGAAGATTGATTTCTGCACATTTTTCGGTTTTTTACAGATTTTGCTGCGAATGTAAGAATTACTTATGGTTTTCGAAAAATTGTAGTTCAATATTTGTGGAATGATTTGTTGGGTTCAAATTCTTGAAGCTCGATGTCAATTCAGATTTTTTTCGTAGAGATTTCTGGATTTATAGGGTAGTAGTCGTTTTTCCAAGTGATTATGATTTCTCTTCTTTATTTATGAGATGTATGTATCGATTAAGTATTGTTTTTATGTTGTAGATTCACTATTATAATTTTTGCATACGTAAGTACAGTGTTCATGCATATGTATTTGTTAGTTTATGCTGATACTGTGTAATATTTATGCATGCAGTTTGTTGAATGGCTGAACCGTTACAGTCAATTGTATCTCTTGAATCCGATGAATCCATTTACATTCCTGATTGCCCGGCCGAATTGAAACCGTATGTTGGACGGAAATTTGTTACTCTTGATGAGGCTGAAATTTTCTATAGAGAATATGGAGGTTTGTGCGGTTTCGATATCCGTAATTGGTCGAAACAACGTCATGGGGATGGGTCTATTATGCGTAGATATTTAGTGTGCAGTAGAGAAGGGGAGAAATTCATGGATGTTGATAATGTTAATTCGAAGAAAACAAAGCGAAGGTGTAATTCAAAACGGTCATCTTGCTTTGCACGCGTTGTATTTAAATCCCACCCCGAAGGTTTTGTTGTTGATTTATTTCACGAGGCACACACACATCCTTTGTTATTATCAACTCACAAGCAATTCATGAGATACAATCGGACCATGACTTCCGTTCACAAGAATTTCGTCCTTAGTTGTGCGCGTTCTAATGTTGGTCCGGTTAGGTCATATAAAATGTTTAGTGAGTTGGTTGGTAGTTATGAGAACATCGGTTGTGATGGAGTAGATTTTAAAAATTTCCACCGTGATCTTCGTATATGCGTTGAGGGTGCGGATGCACAAATTGTTGGGTTATGAGTCAGTAGATGGTACTCAGCTGTCTAGTGGTTAAAAGAATATTGGGGGAAATCATAGTAGTACTATGGAATTGAAGATCCCAAAATCCAGCTGTTATCAGTCGTGCAGTGTGTCTATAGGATTAGATGATGTATAGGTTAGACTTGTTTATTTTGATTATCTTTTGTCTAAGTCCTGTACGGGGTAAACTGTTGGACTGATCTTCTGACGAAGTTACTTTCCAAAACCCCACGTCATCTTTGTAAGAGCTTGCGTTCTTCAGCCAGCAGCTGATCTTCACCTCAGTAGGAGACAACCCATCAACTGATAAGCCATCAGCAGAAGAACATATGCAAAGCTCAGTACCTTCGCAGTCGCCAGCTGACCTCTCAGTAAATATATTCCTTGTCAGCCGACTCAGTCGAAGAAGACAGAGACTTATCTAGTCTACTATGTCCGACAGAAAACGACCCAGTCGCACAAGTCTTTTCGAAGTTCAGCAGAAGATCTTACGAGGTTGTTTGAATAGTCAACTTGACTCGACACATTCTCACCCAACAACAAACCTCGACCAATGAGAAGCGACCGCGCCATATCTTGCTCTATACAGTAAAGCTGCTCTCATGTACAGTAATTAACTGCCTGCTTGCAACAAATTCGAAATTATGGCCGTTTTCTTTGGAAGCTTGTGACACGTGGCATCGTCGTCTCCAACGAACATATGCCATAGCTCACAACTATAAATAGAGAAGAAATTCGAAGCTCCACGTACGGGACTCATAAGGGAAAAAGCTCAAGCTCAAGAACACTCTAGCGAACTCAACAGATTATACAGAGAAGAACTTGCTTTCATAGAATATTTGTAGTTCTTCTCTCTAGAGTATTTAGATCCCTCTCTTCTCTAGACTAAGCTCATTGCCAGATTTATAGCTTAGATTTCGAAGGAGTTCACTTTTAGTGAATTGTTCTTATTGTAAGAACTCCTTCTTAGTTGGAGATTATTCCCTCCCTTTCGAACTTTGGTTTGAATTGTAAAGTCGCTAAGGACTATAACTTAAAAGGATCTGTCTAGTGCACAGATACCTGTTGAGGCTTGCTCAGTATAATCAACAAGTTATCCTGCCATTATCAGGACCGTGGACGTAGGATCTTGCGTATCCGAACCACGTTAAATCGCTTGTGTTCCTTACTGTTTTATTGCATATCATAACTGTTCAAAATCATATGTTTGCATAAAACTTGTTTCAAAAGCGCACAACCAAAAGAACTTGATTTGTGAAAAGCGTTTTTCAAAATTGAGACGAATTTTCGGGCCCCACACTTATCCGCACACAAAATATCTCCGACTGTGTTTCGAACGACTGACTCAAGTCAGTAGGAGAGCTCAGTAGCTGACACACTCTGACCCATGATCGAAGGTTACTATTTGGCACTGTTCATCAGTTGCACTAAACAGCTCAATTGTCCTTCGGTTCGAGAAAAAGAAACTGCCATCAGGTGTATTCACCCCCCCTCTACACCTGACTATCGTCTCCGGACCAACACAAATGATGTTGGATAAAATGAAGGAAGCTCGTGATAGGAACTCAGATTTCTTTTACGAATATTTTACGGACGGAGGGGACAGATTGAAGCGTGTATTTTGGGCTGATAATATATGTATTGGCAATTACAAGATTTTTGGAGATTCGTTATCAATGGATGCAACTTATTCAACCAATAGGTACGTGTTTTTTCTATGTAGCTGATAGGAGTTAGTATGGTTTTTCAAATTCTTATTGTTCGCATTGATAGTTTTATGCATGCGAAATGTATTATTTATGCACATTATACATATCTTTTATGCACAGAATTTACACATGCATATTATATAGAAAATTCTTTTATTGATTTCATGCTCATGACTCCTTTCATTAATGCTTATACAGAATAGATTTTATGCAAACTAAGGAATTTCAATTTCTATGACTTTTATGCAGCTACGGCATGATTTTTGTTCCTTTCACCGGCCTCGACAACCACGGCAAGTGTATTACGTTTGCAGCGGGTTTGTTGTCCTCAGAGACAGTGGAGTCATATTCTTGGTTACTTAACACATTCAAGACTTGCATGGGCGGTTGTCCGAAGTTACTAATAACCGATCAGGATCCTTCCGTGAAGATTGCAATGGAGAATGTTATGCCCGAAACCCGTCATCGCTTTTGTATGTGGCACATCATGCTTAAAGTTCCGGATAAGATTCCGTTGTCATTAAGAAAAAACACTGATTTTACGAAAAGATTTAATGACATTGTGTGGAATAGCGACCTGCAACCGGAGGAGTTCGACGCGAAGTGGAAATCGGTTTTATTGGATTTTGATTTGGTTGGTCATGATTGGCTTGATGGGATGTTTGACCTACGCCATTATTGGATTCCTGCTTATTTCCGAGACTTCTCAATGTCTGGATTGTTTCGCACAACATCTATGTCCGAGAGCGAGAATCATTTTTTCCGGACTTACTTAAAATCGAAGGCCAATCTACTGATGTTTTATTTTTTGTTCGAGAGTGCAATAAATGCTCAACGACACTCACTGGACAAACTTAACGCATCAGATGATTTGTAGTTTACCAATTTTAGTAACAACATTGCCTTTGGAGCGAAGTTTGGCTGCAGTGTATTCAAACACTATGTTCTGTAAGGTGCATGGTGAATGGGTTGAGGCTGTGAACGTGTGTTCTATTCAAAAAATAAACGATAGTGGTTTCGTGAAGATGTTTGAAATTGATGATAATACAGTTGGTGTTTTCAACTTTACGTTTAATGTTGTTGATTTGATGGTTTCATGCACATGCAGGAAGATGGAGATGCACGGTCTGTTGTGCAGGCACATTTTGAAGGTGTTCAAGAATTCCAATATCAGTTGTGTTCCAGATTCTTGTGTCCTTTCTCGTTGGGGGTAGAAATGTGTTTTTCAAACGTTTTGCTAAGTCTTCTGAAGTTGGGAATGTCGGCCATTCTGCTGCAGATGCCACTAAGAAGTTGTTGGACGTAGTATTCAAATGTGCGGCTTTGGTTGCCGGCAACCCTGCACGTATGAATGAACTACTGTCTGATTTTGATGATTTGGTCAACAAATATCAGATTGATGATGAAGGCGGTTCAAGTAGTAAGGTTAATCAAAACACGTTTGAAAGTTTTTATGGCTCACATATCCCTCAAGATGTCGAGGTTCTGCCACCAGATCAAGTAAAAACCAAGGGATCGGACAGTAGACTACAGTCTAGGAAGGAGGCGACATTGCGTGCTAAGTTGAAGCCTCAGAGGATGTGTCGGAAATGCAACCAGATGGGACATCACGATTCAAGAAACTGCCCTAACGTTAAGGATGTAGAAGATTCCTGTTAAGTTTTTATGCAGAACTTAGTAGAGACCTATGCAGTGAACCATTTCCATTATTTGGACTAATTTGTATTAACTGAATCGCTTTACTTCATGTTATGTTATTTTCATGCATACCACCGTTAGTTTTTATGCTTATGTTTTATGATTTTCATGTATATATACTATACCTCTCAAGTTCAACCTTTATGGTACTGATTATGTTCAAGGTTTTATATATCATGCATACTGTATTGATGTTTCATGCATTTCTTTTATGTCTTCATGCATATCTATATATGTTAAGGTTTTATATTTCATGCATATAGTATTGTATTTTCATGCTTATGTTATGTATTTTTTGTGCATATCCATTTTTTTCCTACAAGATTGTTTATATATCTGCATAGTCCCCAATTTTTTTTGGCATAAAAAAAAAGTTATAAATGCATAACTTAGAATACTTTAATATACCAAAAGAAGTTTTCCACTACATTTCTTCCACTACTTAATACTTAAAAAACATAAAGACCATCCGAAGTACTAAGTTTTTCCTACGAAATTATCCAAACTCAAGAGTTGCACAACCCAACATTCTAACTATCAAGCATTTCTTTGACACATTCTTTAGAATCAAGTTCATTCTCATCTGCATGTCCAACCGCCTCTAGTTCAACCGTCTCCTTCATTTTGTTATCATCGAAATTTACTATGCTCAAACCATACCGCATCCTCAAAAGCTTTATCTGCTTCACACCTTTCCTTAGAAATCCCGTGTCCCAGTTAATTAAATCACCCTTGAACGTCTCCATGTGTCTCATCAAATAAACTCCTCCAAGAAATCAATCATATTTATCAAGTAGTATTGTCGCAAAAATATTTATGCTTACCATTCTCTAAATTTATGCACACTGTGATATTATTTTATGCTTATTAAATAATACCTAAATCCATAACTTTCGATCTGTTCCCCCACAGTGGAATGATCATTTCTGGCTCGCATTTCTCTACCATCTTTGCACGGCTTGTGCATTTCATCTCCGTCAGGTATTGAGACAACATATATGTCTAAGAACGAAAAAAATATAGCGCAATCCAACTATTATTCAGACACTCTGCAATTTCATTATGAAGATAAAATAAAATTCTATGTAACTTAAGATTTTGCTCACCAAATCATTGGGTATGTTTCCATACTTCACATTCATATCAATGCTTTTGTGATAAGTGGTATTGTCAATTATGAAAGTCCGCTTCATCCTCAAATCAAAACATATCATGAAGTAGCAGCCCTCATTCTCAATCGGGAAAACATACTACATAAGAAGCAAATAATTTCCAGTTAGCCAACATGACCCAAAATAAAAATAGTTGAATTCCTATAATTGCAGTTACTAGTTGGATCTTATTTAGATTAGCAACTTTATGTGTTGTCAGCGTCGTAGCTATTCCTAGATTTAAAATTTCCTGCTTCTTAAACGAATCAATGTCTTTCTCGGGACAAACCACTGTGCCGCTCTGTGTATATTAAACATTGTTAATGCATAATTCCTCATCTACATAGTTCATTTAAAGTCTCTTATCTTATTGAATTATACGTACCCTCAATGGAGCAAACAACCGTAGCGGTGATTCATCCGACTTCACTTGCTCCCTTTCGTTTAGAATGGCACCCCATGCATAAATTATAAGATTGTCAACCCAGTTGCTTTGCTTCAAGCCCCGCAACTTTTGGGCATAAATCTTAAATTCTTTCCAATCAAACAACAGACTAGCAACAAAAATAGTTCAACATAAGTCATTTCTATCTATCAAACAAGAATAATTTATATAATATGATCCATGAATAACCATACCAATTATCATCGGCTACAAAAAGGCTGAACCAACAAACGGTAATCTCCGTTTTTGTTAAATTTCTTGATGCGTCCACGTAACGCAGAATGTACGGTGATTTCTTCGCCTTTGCACTCTTCATTGAAGATTTATTCCGACAAGACATTCGGCTTGTTACCTAGAAATTGAAATTCATTACCATAGTACTGAAATAGTTTGTCAATTTAAGTATGACGATTTAGTAAGCGTAGTATATATATTGTACCGCCGCCTTCGAACTCCCTTCACCCTTATTTTCTGCCTCTTCTTCCTCGTTCTCAGAGCCCCCCTTAAATTGTTTTGTAATTCCAAGTTAAATACAATGAATTCGGTGTGCGTGAATATTCAACTACATATGCAATAACTACTTTTATATAATACATGAAAGGGGTTATTAAAAAGGAAAACGAAATAATTTTATTTGTGCTTATACAATAAATAATTTATGCATTCACAGTAGAAAGTTTATGCATACCTAAGAAACAGATTTAACAGAACACCAAACTAAACAGGCATGCAACAGTATCACCAACTATGTATTCAACATGTAATTTCGTGCTTATGCAATGCATAATTTATGCAGACATAGAAAAATGTTTATGCATACCTTCGAAATACAATTTGCAGCAAAACCAAACTTACCTGGCCTGCAGCTGTATCACAAACTAGGTATTCAACATGAAAATTCATGCTTATGCAATATATACAGTTTATGCATAACTTGAAAAAACATTTTCCAGAAGGTCAAAATAACCAGTCATGCTACTGTATCACCAATTATGTTTGAAACACATCTTTTCGTGCCTACTATCTACAATAATTATGCTTACACAGAATAAAATTTATGCAAACTGTTTCATACAAATTATCCAGAAAAACAAACTAACCTGTCATGCACCTTGATCACCAACTCTGTCTTCAACATGAACTCCTTCAATTCCTGCAAACTCAACCCCTTCACTGGTATGATCTCCCACAGTCATCTGTTACCAAGAAAAAACTAATTAACAAGGAAAAAACACAACATCACTTACTCATATATTTGGATAAGTTCAAGTACTAAGTACCTCTTCCTCCGTATTAACGTGCTCTTCTTTATGGCTTTCCTCTTTGTCCAATTTACCGTGCTCTTCATTTAAGCTAACTACAACTCCCGCTATAGCATCAATGACCCTAGCCAATTCTTCCACACCTTGATCCGGGATAAGGTCCGAACCATGACACTCCACATTGGCTTCTTTTGAAATTCCGTGACTGTCAGTGGATATGTTCTTGCCAGTGGTAGGAGGCTCAACCTTCTCTTCGTTCAAATTTCCCTACAACAAGTAAAATAAAACGTTAATGTGAGTTCATAAAATAATTTTCTAACCCAAAATAACATCATTTTGACCTTATCAAGTTGTGTGGGCCGGAATAGTTGTGTCATCCCCAAACTAAAGCTCGGTAATTCATCCATGTAATTCTTCACCATAAGCCTCGTCGTGTCAATAGCAAACATGGCTTCCTTCACTTCTTCTGAATTCCAGAAATCACCATCAATCTCTTCTACATGGTCCTCAACCAATGAAACAGATTCTGGTACACCGGAAGCAATGATCTTCGAAGCCGCATCAACCGTTTTCTTAAATGAATTGTTGTTAAACAATTCAGATGGTGCATCCTCAATCAACTTCATGAGTTTCATCATTTGCCCTGCAATTGCTTCGGCTTGTTTCATTATTAAGGACGAATACTTCAAGGACGGTTCTTGTACAGTAGAAGGACCTGCCCTCTCGCTACTACCCCCAGGCACAACTGTTACATTCATTCGATTTTCTTCTTCTAAACTCGCAATAGCAACAGGTTCCAATATGCGACCCTCTCCAAATCCACCATTCTCCAACTCCATCTGTTGCCTCTTTCTCAATTGCACCCAATCCCAATTTCTTATTAAAGGTAGCTGCCTCCCCATTTGTTCATTGAACATCATCACGCGATCCACGTAAAAAATCTGCATACAGTTTTATTTGCTTAAAATAATAAACAAATTAGCACAAACTTGCTTCATGATTTGCATTAAAGTATTAAGTCTGCAATGACATAAACAATGACTTAAAAATTTTGCAAACATTTTTATTTGCATAAAAGTATTAAGTCATTAGCACAAACTTTATTCATGATATGCATAAAAAATGACTAATAAACAATGACTTTTACAAAATGCACACAGTGTTATTTGCATAAAATTATTAATTCATTAGCACAATATTTATTAAGGATATGCATAAACAATGAAATAAAAATTACCAGCAGAAATGGTGACGGCCCGAAAAAGGGTTTTGTTTTATTCTCCTTCCACATCCTGCAGGTATCAATCAGGCAGCGGATAACCAACTCGCACCAGTTCCATTGTCGAGCATCACTTTCTTCTTCCAGTGGGTCGGAAAAGAATGGATAAAGGTACCCATTGGAGCTTGTTTGGATACGGGAGCTCGCAAGCAACACTAGAAAATTCATCCTAAAAATTTTCCCCGCTCTCTCATCTCCGAGCAATGCCGCGGTTACATGATTTACCGAGATCTTATGACAACTATCCACAAGTCCCTTACTTGTGAATTGTCCTACCCATTCATCAACAACATCGCTACGATCATTGAATTTTTTCTTACGTATTTCTAGACCCCCCCCGAGGGAACCCAAAAGCCCGATAAACATCCATCTCATTCACATCTATTCTCCTTCCCTCGGATATTACAAGTTGTGATCTCTTAGGGTCGTAATTCTCAACTAACCAATAACACATTTTATTTGGTAGTCTACTAACATCTATCCCCAAAATACCACCAAAACCCATTGACCTTACCATAGCCAACTGTGCTTCGTTCATTTTGCTTATTGCCTCCATGAGGGAATGCGGACAACATCGGCTTGTCAATTGATTAACATCATCCTCCCTCTTCGCGATTTCTTCTTTGTTTGTTTGTTGACCGTCCTCAACATGTTTAGCCGTTTTCCTTTTGCCCTTTTGCTGTTGGTCATGAACATCCACTATCTTCTTACCTTTTGATTTGGCCGACAACTTGGCTTTCTCATCCACTTTATTCTTCTTCGTCATTTCATTCACTTTCCTGTCTTTCACCTTCTCCTTCCCTTTATTCAACAAATTTATTAAAGGAATATCCTCTTCCGGCTGTGTTGTTCTCTTCGTCTTTCCTTTACCTCGCGATCCGCCTGCTTTTTTAGAATATTCACTTAGTATGGATGCAGTTTTTTCACTGATTTTATGCATAGAACGCTCATGAATTTATTGCATATCAGTTTTAAATTTATCCATACCACAAACATATTAAGCTTTTATGAAATTTTTTTTTATGCACATGACTACCGGATTTTATGCAAACCATTATATATTTTTTTATGCTGACCATTCCTACATTTTGCAAACATTTTTATTTGCATAAAAGTATTAAGGCATTAGCACAAACTTTATTCATGATATGCATAACCAATTACTAATAAACAATGATTTTATGCAAACCATGATATTTTTTTATGCTAACCATTCCGAAATTTTGAAGAACAGACAACAAGTATTATATGTAGCAAACGAATTTTATTTTATGCTACCGAAATCATATGTTCATGCTAATATAGCTCTACTATAATGCTGATGCTCGATACTCATATCATTTATTTTTCAGGCATATCAAGACTCAATTTCAACCACAGAAGACACAGAATTATGCTCATATTTCATTGCAATAATGCTCCAAAACAATTATAATATGAAAATATTCCACCTACGAATTCCTAAAATTACTAACCTGCGTCCATGCTGTAATCGTTGCAATCGAAATGCGAAAATCAATATTGGAGGCATGAAATCAACAAACAAACCATTTGTCAAACAAACCAACCTAAATCAACAAACCAATAACATTCACATGAGCATGAATTTCACAATGAAAACAAGCAAAGAACAAGCTAAAAACATTATATGAGCATCAATTACACCATTCAAAAACAAAAAATCTATAATTTGGTAAGGTTAAATGGGGGTTTAGGGTTTCAGAATTGGCTCATTTGTTTTGGTTTCCTTCAAATACCAAATTCGTACCCTTCCATATTCACCAATCTCATCTGTTTCCATAGGGTTTCATTCACATAAACAATCATATCTCTAAAACACAAAATAATCCATGGGTTACCTAAATTAAGAAACGAAAACATGAAACATACCTGAAATTTCGTCGATTCGAGAGAATTATTCTCTTATTCTGCGAATTGTTAGTCGATTTCTGGACCAAGACACGAAAACAATCTTTTCGACGATTATGCGCCCTTCTAGCAACGTACTGTGTCACGAACGTGTTTTCTCGATTATGGAAGAACTTTGTAGCAGTCGAAAGTTTGGGAGTAGTGTGTGTTGGTCCGGAGACGAAAAGTCAGGTGTAGAGGGGGGGGTGAATACACTCGAGCTCGTTTCTTTTTCTCGTTGAAGGTCATGAAGCCGATGTTTGCAAGCGATGAACAAGTGCCAAATAAGCCTTCGATCATGGGGTCAAAGTGAGTCGGCTTCGAGCTCTTCTACTAACCGATGTCGAAGATTACGAAACTCCGGTCGGAGACCGTAGTGCGGATAAGTGTTAGGCCCGGAGTCGTCTCTTTTGAAAACGTGTTTTCGCAATGTAAAGTCTTTTGGCTGTGCGCTTTTTAAGATACGTTTTATGCAAGTTGATGATTTAAAACTGGGTTAAATGCAATGCGATAAAACAAGAAATAACACAAGCGATTTTTAATGTGGTTCGGATAACGGATCCTACGTCCACGGTCCCCGAACTCAACGGGAGAAACTTGTTGATTAATCTGAGCAAGTCTTAGCAAGGAAACTGTACGCAGGACAGATCCTTCTAAGTTATAGTCCTTAGCGACTTTTACAATCCAAACCTAAGTTTAGAAGGGAGGGAATATTCTCCAACTGAGAAGGAGTTCTTACAACAAGAACGATTCACTAAATGTGAACTCCTTCGAATCTAAGCTATGAATCTAGCAATGAGCTTAGTTTAGAGAAGAAAGGGATCAAAGAGCTCTAGAGATGAACTACAAGAAGTGTTCTATGAAAACTAGTTCGTCTCTGGATAAGCTTGAAGGTTCTAGAGCGTTGTGAGCTTGAATGCTTTCCCTTGATTTCGCGTATATTCCTCTCTGTTTTCGAAATCTTCAAATCCTTCTCTATTTATAGCTGTGAGTTGTGGCATATGTCCGTTGGAGACGACGATGCCACGTGTCACAAGCCTCCAAAGAAAACGGCCATAAATTCGAGCTAGTTGCAGCAGGGCAGTTAATGCACTGTTCATGAGAGCAGCTTTACTGTAGAGTAGGTAAGTGTTGTCGGCTTCTCATTGGTCGAGGTTTGTAGTTGGTGAGAGTGTCAGAGTTGACCGTTCAAACAACCTCGTATGTCTTCTCCGAACTATTAGAAAAGACTTCGAAGTGCGGGGGTCGCTTTACGTCGGGTACAGATCGAATACGTCTCTGTCTTCTTCGGTGAGTCGTCGGACCGATGAAGTGAGCTTCGATAGTCGGTTGGTCGATCGCGAAGGTATTGTGCTTGCATAGGTTCTTCCGCCGATGACCATTAGCCGATAATGTCTTCTACCGAGATCGGGTGAAGGCGATGCGCCGTCTCCATGAAGTTTAGCATTCGGCTTCGACGAAGAACGCAAGCGATTACACCGATGACATGGAGTTCGAAAAGTATCTTCAGAGAAGATCGGTTCAACAACTACCCCGTACAGGACTTAGACAAAACAATAAACATAACATCAAGTCTAACATATACATCAGCTAATCCTATCGACACACTAATCTACTGATATCAGCTCGATTTTGGAATCTTCAATTCCATAGTACTACTATGATTTCCCCCAATTTCTTTTAACCCTAGAACAGCTGAGTATCAATCTACTGACTCATATCCAACAATTTCCCCCTAATTGATGATGCCAAAACCTCTATACTCTAACATCTATTAAAGATACTGTCCTACTGACAACAATTTCCCCCTTAAAGCATCTGAGGAAAAACTGATAATAGTAAATGAACTTCAGCAGGTGAGAGAAAGGCAAGATCAGAGAAACTGATGTGAGTGTGTGTCAGATCACTTGGTGATCAGTCGTGAAAACATGACACTAAAAAGCTTAAAGACAATGAGCGATTGTCTAGCAAGCGATAGGAACTCTTATAGATAGATCATCAAAGTACAGGTTCCTATGCTATTACAAAGAATTATCAAAAACAAAGAGGAGAAATCACTGCTGTCGTTTGAAACTCTGAGTCTTCTTCTTGAAATCCGCCGAGCGATCACCGGAGGGTCCAGCAAGAAAATTTATAAATCCTTTTTGCGCAAAACCCCGGATTTCCTCTTGATCTTCCGGGTCTATGCGGATGTAACTCATGCCGATAGGCTGCAGATTCGATTTCTTCTTCGATAGACTTTGTGATGATAATGCCTTTAGCATCATGGGAGGAGGATATCTTCCGAATGCAGGGCTTTCACAGAATGTTCAGCTTCTTTCATGATAGGCAAGAACCGTTCTCCGAGTTCGAAAAACTTCATTAAAACACTCTTCGAACAGTTGATCACGGAATGTCTTTCGGATAGAAGCCCCATACATACAGATTTTTAACAAACATTTCTTTGAGAGTCTCCCATTGATCATTCGGATCGACAGGTACCCATTTGTCCACATGAGGTGCGGGAATCGGCTTCATACGAGGAGTTCCGATAGTAGTCCTCCTGTTCCTCGATCCTCGGGTATCCGTTTTCTTGGATCGGCCGGGCTTATCGGATAGGCTTTTCATTCTTGCCGTGTCGCCCATCCTTTTCTTCTCACGGAGAGCGGCCGCTCTAGTGTCTCCTCGTCCGAGACTCGGGCCTTGCGCGTCGCCTCCCGTGTCGCTTGTTCTTCCGCTATCCGCTCGGTGTAAGAGTAGATATGGGAATACTACGAGCAAGTAGCTTTGATTTCGATCGAAAGAGCCTCAAACAAAATCTTCTTGGGCTTTCTTCTTTTGCTCTTCGACTATATTAATGACCTTTCTCTTTCCTTTGCCCCCGACGCCTTGCCCTTAGGCTTTTTGCGTGTCACCGCTCCTCTAGCCGACGCTCCCGGTCCAAACTTGTCTTGCGGCTCTTGGGCTATTCCGAGGTCGAATGCCTCTTGCTCCGCTTTTGATTTAAACTTCTTGACCGGGGAGGAAGGAGTAGTGGATTCGATAGCGATTTCCTTCCCCGACCTCTCGCGGTACCGTTGAGACTCTTCTTCTTCACCGGCTCTTCAAGGAATTGAGCAATTTCGTCTATGTGCGCAGTCGAAGAGGAGATGGGGGTGGCTTGTAGTGGGAAATCAAGGAGAAGGACCTCGTAGATGTACCTTTTCCGAGTAGATGGTCCCGCCTCCGAGCCTGTTCCCCCGAATCTCTACGGTGAGGGCTCTGGCCGAGGAGGGTCCCGCCTCCCGAGCCTCGTCCCTCAAGGATCCGGACGTCACCGTATCCGTATCGGTTCATCTTTCACAATATCTTCCCCCTTTTTGCATCGCAATATTTACCGTGGAGGTGCGGATAGCTTTTACGTCCCGCTCCAGACAGTGCGTGAATCTTTGATCGGGTAATCGTGGTCATCAAAATCACCACCAAGTTGCGTAGTTTTCCCAGCCTTTCTCCCGACGCTCTAGATTTCTTCAATCGAGCGGCCGACTCTGACGGAGTTTCAAAGCAGAGCTTGATCATTTGATTCTCGTTATTTCTTTCCGAATGGCTTTTAAGGCCTCACTGCTGCTTGATGGTTGTTTGAAGAGAAATGGTTGCTATCTTGTTTCTCTCATCTATGAAGCCTTGAACTGTTTTCATGGCCTGAGTCAGCTCCTCCGAGAAAGTTTTATGCTGAGCGGCAAGCAGCTTAGGGCCTGCTCAACTATCTCCTTGAAATCGGGCTGAGAAGCCTCTTTAGGAGTTGAGATGTCGGCGGCCAACTTACTTAGAGCTTCGTTCGAGCCTTGGTGTACTTCTCCCATTTGAAATGAACATCTTTGGCTATGAGTCAATTTTTCTCACCTTGGCGTTTGATAGCCCTGTGACGTAACGTGAGGACACGGAACCGACGGGTTGTATCTCGATAAGAGCCGGTTCCGAGCCTCTGCTCGTAGAACGAGATCAACCGCTCCCTACCGTACTTCGGAGCGGTTGTAGCCTCACCGATGTGACTATGGGTGGTGTTGGGCTCTTCTCTTGGGGAGTTTGTCCCTCCGTAGATTCTCCCCGGTCTACTTCCTTGGGTTTGCCATCCATCTCCTCATCTTGATCATCATTATCACCTTTATCGAAGGTGGAGATGGGGCGAGTCGTTTCGATCGGAGCTCTCAAGCTCAATAAATAGAGCATTGCGCTCTCAAATCTTCGAAGGACGCCACATCGGGCTCTCCGAATCCAATCTTGGCTTGGAGCTCTTGCTCCTCTGTCGCAGCTCATCCGGTGACCGTTGGAATTTGGCAAAGTCAATAAGAATGTCCCAAGGTCGAAAAACCTTAAGAGCATCCGAGCTCTTGTCCTTACGCTATTTCAACCGGATCTCGTGTCGCAATTTCGGTATCTCTTGTCGAATCTCACTGCAAGACGCAATCGAGTGGTGTCGGTTGTTGTCCACTCAGCAGAGGTTCGGGTGACGGTTCCCTCTTGTCGACTCGTTTCCTCGAGCTGATCACTTGGACCTTGTCCTTGATCGTCGCTCCTCGATTCCAATATTCGAATCGAGTAGTTGCTCCTCTTGAGTAGAAGGAGGAGCCGGCTCAATAATGGTAAGTGGCCGAGCCACTGTGACCTCGCAGGTCGAGTCTTAGCCAACCTCCTCTTCTTTGGCACTTGGACGGATGGGGGCGAGCGGACGCAGCTCTCTTCGGTTCAGTGGCCCCTTGCCATTGACTTCTCTGTTCCGGCCTTTGACATAAATTTAATACTCTTGAGATCAAAAGACATTGAGTCCGCAAAAGCCGAACGTTTCGTACCACATTCTCTATCGCACCGACATCTTGGTGCCGAATAGGAGCTTGCTGCATCGGTTAGCTTCCTCTCTCCAAGGAGGCGAAGTAGTGAACTTCGGGCTTGGGCCTTCACCGAGTAGTATAGTAGTCGGCCCGGCTCACTTCTACTCCATCGTCTATAATCATCATCGGTTGTATCCTCGGCTTAGAAAGCCGATCATAGGATCCACTAGCTCGTCGTAATATGAGATACAACGTAAGCTAAACCCCCGTATTGAGGTAGCAAAAGATTCCTCTCGTAGCGCCGTCTTGAACACTATGTCGCCGCGTCCACGTAACTTTTGGACGTAATCATTTATCTCCCTTTCCTTATAACCAATGGGAGAAATACCAGTGAGGGGAGTTGAAAGGCTTGAACGAGAGCCTCGAGATGTTGAAGGAGTGGGTAGCCTCCCTCCACTTATTTGGGGGCAACTTCCCAATCGTAAACAAACGAAGCCTCTTCTCCTCCCGAGGCAAGCGACTTCCGGTTGTAGTAGGCCTCCACAACTTGTCTCGGCAGATGAGAACGGGGATGCCTCGACACAAGAGTTGCCGCCCCGACTTCTCAAGGGCGCCAAACACCGGCTCCAACTATGAAAGGTCCACTCGCCGGAGAGCCATCGTCGGCTCAAACCGAACCCGGATGGTCATGATCTCAACCATCTTCTCGTGAGTCCGTACTTATCGCCATTGAAATCTGCAAAACAAATTGTTAGGACTTGAAAATAGAGTAAGTCGGTGACTATCGCGAGATATTAATACATTACCGTGAAATAGGGCTTGAATGAATATACAAAGAATGCGGTTTGGATGAGGATTTAGGAAGATAACCGAATCGCTAAGAAAAAGCTCTAAGATATGAGAATGGCGAAAAGTGAGATCGAAGTTGAAAAGATTTTGTATAAGTTGATTTGATCTTCGGTTGAATCCTATGGTTCAAATTTAATCTTTCAAAATCGATGGACGTCTAAGATTGAATGATATAGAGGGTATGATTACTTAGCCGCCAATACTATAGATATACGTAATAAAGGTAAGTGAGAAGACATGCATTAAATGCGCGACAGAGAGCATTAATTACACAGGCGAAGGGTCCTGCTGACCTTTCCTTAAACCTTAAGCATAATAAATGGTAAGAAATAAATGCTCCTTAACAACCGAATGTAAGCGACGATGCATTAAATGCGGCATGCTTCGAACAATTTAAGTGACGATACTACGCAAACCTCTTCACCGAACTTATCACCGGTTACCATCATTTATCAGGAGGATGGTTGTGCTGACGACCATGTTCCCCCTTGCTGTGTACAGTGTGCATCTCCCAACTGAGTCACTGTACTAAGTTTTCTGACCTGTCGTGCTGATTCCATACTGATACCAATTGTTGCTAAGTATATCATTATCGTAGTTGGCTTCTACGACTTGTCTCGGAAGATCTAGCGGACCTAGCTCTACCGATAGTTCTCTCGAACTCGTTCTCGGCTAGTGGTTTGGTTAGTATGTCCGCCTTTGCTTATCGGATGGATTTTCTCCAATCGATGTCCTTCTTCTCGACATGGTCTCCGATGAAGTGATGTCGAATATCCACGTGCTTGCATCTCGTATGCGAACCGGGTTCTCGAGTTATAGCTATTGCACCGGTGGAGTCACGTAGATGGGCACTTCATCCCGAAGTTATACCATAATCTCTCAATTGTTGTCGAAGCCAAAGGATGCGGGCACAACAACTTCCTGCAGCCATGTACTCGCCCGTAGTGGACGTAGCTACGAGTGCCGTTTCTTTGAAAACCACGATATCGCCTTCCGCCTAGGAAGTGACATGTTCCGAAAGTTGATTTTCGATCTATCCCGCATCCCGCATAATCGGCATCGTAATAACTCTGTTAGTGTTAGATTATCATCGCAAGGATACCATAACCCAAAGACGTGTGTCCTCTTAGATATCGCAGAATCTTCTTCGCCGAGTCTAGATGACTTCGCTTGGGATTCGCCCGAAATCTTGCGCATACACCTACAAAGATAAGTTATGTCGATCGGCTAGATGTTAAATAAAGTAAAGAACCAATAATAGCTCTATAATCGTAGAGTTAACGTAAGCTCCCTCATTGTCTAGATCGATTTTAAAGTTTGTGTTCATGGGGATCTTGACCGGCTTGCCGGAATCACGAACCCAATCTTTTGAGAAGATCTCGAGTGTATTTGGCCTCGATTGATGAAAATTCCTTCACTGATTGCTTTACTTGAAATCCAAGGAAATAATTCATCTCTCCCATCATAGACATCTCGAATTTCTCCTTCATCATTTTCTCAAACTGCCGACATATGACTTCGTTTCTCGCATGAAAATGATGTCGTCCACGTAGATTTGCACCCGTAGAATGTCATGTTCGACTTTATGCTGAATAGAGTGCGATCTACTGTCCCCTTCGAAAACTTTTTCAAGTAGAAAGTCCGATAGGGTATCATACCAAGCCCCGGGTGCTTGTTTTAACCCATACGGAGCTTTCCTAAGTCTCGTACACCGCCGTCCCGCCAAAGCCGGTGGTTGTTCAACGTAGACTTCTTCCTTCGACGCCGTTCGTAAAAGCCGACTTCACATCCATCTCGATATACTTTAAAACCTTGATGTGTTGCATATGCTAGGAAAAGACGAATGGCTTCCAATCGCGACCGGAGCGAATGTTTCATCAAAGTCAATTCCTTCACTTGATCGTAACCTTTTGCAACTAGTCGAGCTTTATTTCCGACAATGACGTTGTTTTCATCTCGCTTGTTCTTGAAGACCCACTTTGTTCCGATCACGTGCTGATGTCTAGGTCCGTCAACAAGCTCCCATACTTCATTTCGCACGAATGGTTCACTCTTCTTGCATGGCTATGACCCGCCAAGCATCTTTAAGTGCATCCTCTATCGATTGAGGTTCATCTCGTAGACGTAAAACAACAAGTAAAGTGAGCTTTCGCCTTGACTTAATCTTGATCTTGTCCTTATAGTAGCCGACGGATCTCCAATGATTAGATCCGAAGAATGAGCATCGAGCCACGAGCGTCGAGTCGGGCTTCTTCTTTTGATACTACTTCGCACGTCGGTAGGGAGTATTAGGCATTTCGATAGTGCGTTCGCGATCGAAGCAATTCAGTAAGAAGATTAGGATCTACTGAGTTTCCAGGTTCAGGGGCATTTAGCTCAGGAACATTTAACGTTCCCCCTGAGTTTATATTCTCGCAGAAGTCTCGCTTACCACGGGGGCTTCCTCATCGACCGTTGTTACCTCGTTGTTGATTCCGTTCGGAGAATCAACCGGGTCGCCTACATTGCTTGTTGACCGAGTCCGAATTTCATCATCGTCCGACTCATCATCCCAACAATGCTTGGATCTTCTCGACTTTATCATTCGGTCCCGAGATCCCGTAGCTTTCTGCCGACATCTTTAGTGTTTGGCTCAAGATCTTTCCCCGTCCTCGCAACAAACTCATCAAAAACAACATGAGGGCTTTCCTCCACGCAAAGAGTCCGATAGTTAAAGACTCCGAATGTTTTGGCCGACCCGGGATTATCCTAAGAATACTCCTTGATCGATTTGCTGTCAAAGACTTTCAACTGGTCTTTCCCATTATTGTGGATAAAGCAAGGACATCCAAAAATATGGAAATGAGAAATAGAAGGAATTCTCCCTTTCCACAGTTCGTAAGGCGTCTTCATGTGTTGCATTGTAAGCAGTGAGCGGTTCTGAGTGTAGCAGGCTGTGTCGTAGCATCCGCCCCAAAACTTTGAGGGTAGTCCGTAGTCCGCTAGGAGCGTTCTTGCTGGCTTCTTTGAGTGTTCTGTTCTTTCGTTCGGCAAGTCCGTTCTGCTGAGGGGTGCGTACAGTGATGTCTCGTGCTGAATTCCCTCTTTATCGCAGTACTCTTTAACTACTGAGTTTATAAACTCTGTTCCTCTGTCTGAGCGTATCCTCTGTATCTTGATGTCCTTTTCCACACTGAGCTTTTTCCGTAGATTAGGCAGCTCAGTCTGAACATCAGACTTATTGGCGATGAAGATGACCCAAGTATATCTAGAGTAGTCGTCTATGACGACTAAGGCATACTTCTTGCCTCTTATAGTCACTGGAGAGACTGCGCCGAAAAGATCCATGTGGAGCGGTGAAAGGATTCCATCGGTGGAAGGTGAAGGAATAGGTGGATTGCTTCTTCTTTGTCCTTTCCCTTCAAGCATGCTTCACAATTTCTATCTTTGGTAAAAGATTCCTTGGGCGTCCTTCCGACTTTAGAGTTCTTTGCGAGCTTGTTCATAGTCTTGAAGTTCGAAGGTGGCCGAGTCTCTTGTGCCATAGCCACTCGACTTGTCACTTGATTTAGTCTCGTGCAAGCAAGCAAGCCTCGGGTTCCGCGGTTTTCCGATTGCAACATAGATGTTTTTCTTCCGCGAGCCCGACAACACCGTTTTCCCCGTAGATTTGTCAACAACATCACGTAAAACTAGCGTCAAAGATAACTCGTTAAGATTATCACGAATTGATCGACGGAAAGGAGATTATGTTGAAGTCCTTCAACATATGTTACTCTTGAACCGAGGTAGTCCCAATGTTCGGTGTTCCATATCCCCTTGTGTAGCCTTTTGGAGTTGTCACTAAACTCAGCTCGGGACCATCTTCTTGTACGTAGTTGGTCGCGAGCTCTTCCGATGTGTCATGTGTCTCGAGCGACCGCCGTCCACTATCCAAGGGTCCTTATGCACCCGCAAAACAGAAACATTTTTAGGTACCCTTTGGTTCGGTTGGGTCCTTACGAAGGTTAGTGGGTGATTTCGGAACCCGGATCCGCTTAGGAACCTTAGAAGTCTCGAGACTTCTTCTTCCGAACCTTGTCGCTTCTCTCTCTTTAGGACTTGGAGATACCGACTTCTTGTTGACTTCTGGGGTTCGGGAGCTTTCTTCTTCCGAGTCTTAGCGCTTCTCCCGACCCCCGGGCTCATAGTAGTATGAACCGTACTCGAGCCGGATGCTCATACAAAGTGGTTCTCTATATCGTTACGCCCATCTCGACCTTCTTGGTTCCCCCCGAGTTTGATCATGGTGTCCTGGGCCGGAACCATTGGTCACCGCTTCTTACGGTTGCTCGACCGAGGTGCAATAATTTTCTGTTTGTTCTTCGCCCGAGGTGGAGTGACAGCAGTTGTACTTTCCCTCCGACGAACCTATCGGCGCCAAGTCCGAGCTCTTGGAAGTGGAAGCTTCATGTTTGTAGCCAAGGCCTTCCTTCACGCGGTTGGCCGTTGTGCTCGAGCATATTTTCCAACTTCTCCTTAGCTCCAAGGTACTGTTCGGTCGCCCTCTCCGGACTTCGTCACTTCTTCCGAGTGAATCATAATCCTTCCGTACGTCCGAGAGCTTCGACCGAGTTGAGCTATTTCGGTCTCTTTCTCGAATTGTCCTTGGTCGAACTAAGATCCGAGTCTCTTGAAGCCGAGACTTAGTCATAAGAGATTTAATCTCTTCCTTGAGTCTCGCCACTAGATCCACCGACTCGAGAGACTTGACAATCGAAGAAAGTCTCCGATTTTCAGCCTTTACCGTTCAAGTTCCTGAATCGTTCGCTGAACTTTCGCTCACCGAATCCGCTCCTCTAGTAGTTCATCATACGCTTGCACAACGTCTCAGAGGATCATCTCGCGACGTAACATGTGTCGTGTGTGCTATGTGAAGAAGAGGTTGTTTTAGGTTTAGAGTTTACCTCGGTCTCTTCTCCCGCCCATCAAGCAATATTCGGTCGACTCTTCGTGACTTGTATTTGTTTCCTCAACTGCGACGAATGCGGCTTCGTCTTCGAGAGGAATACATGAAAGTATCCTCTTCAATTGAAGTTGTCGGATATCTCTCCGGCTATGTAGGCCGCCTTCGTTTGGCGAATTTTTCTCTTTTTGCTCGCCGTTCGCTCTTTGAGCGCCGAGAGTTCGGGACGGTCGTGCGATAATGTCCCTCCTTTTTTGCGCTTATAGCATGTAGAGACTTTGCTTGCTCTTTGCTTTTTCCGACCGAGTCCTTTGAAGGACTAGCGGCTTCATGCTCGTTTTCCCGCATTCGGGTGTAGAATTAGATTCTTCCCTTTTTTGATAATCTTTCTTACCCGAGGGTGAATCTCTATGATACTTCTTCGACTTCCCGACTCTCTCCTTTTCTCTTTGGTATTTGAGAGCCATCGGCGAGCGGATCAAGCGAGATATTTCGGATGACTTTGTTTCACCAAGCTACGCCTTGCTCGATGAAGTATTTTTGTTTCCGGCTTTTTGGCGATTGCCTTGAAGGCATGATCAATGTGGGTGTCACCGGAGCACTGGAGCATCTCCGGGGTAGGCTATGCTCAAATTCCTCCGTTTTTAGTTCGAAAAGATAACATCGGGAGTTAGAGAATTTAGATCGAACGTCTTAGATAAGTAGCAAATGGAAGCCACTTCGTCGAGGTAACGCTCTTAAGATCTTGGTGTTCATCTCTTTATTGGTGAACATCCTCCCCTACCCATTGATGACATTGACTTGGTTTGTGAATCTAACACCGAGCTTGTCAATCATCTCATTTGGCTCCATAGTAAGGGCGTCGAACTCCGAAGCTCTAGTTCGAGCTTGTTCTCCTTAATCCGAGGGGTTCCTCGGCTCAGATGCGACGAGCATCCCATAGCTCTTTTCTTTGTTTTACAATCTTGCACTCTGCCGAGGTGTGAGTCACCGAGCGTAGTCGAGTATAGCGTTTTTGTGCCACTCGGTCTAGATTGTGCGGCTTTTTCTCTTCAGGTGTGAAGGCAGATTTGTCTTTGGGAATCTTTGCACTGCCTCGTGCTCCTACGCCTTCTCCAAAGCAGAATACGACGCTCGATCATGGGGATTATGGGTCCTGTTTCAAGAACATCCACCATGCCGTCGTGGAGTGACGTAAGATGTGCCTCCATACGCACGCGCCAAACCGTATAATTTTCAACGGAGAACATCGGCACCATCCGAATACCCGACATATCGAGCATGTTGCAACGAGTATAGGGATGAGATGAAGAGATGCTTGTGCAGAGAAAATGTTTTCGGGATCGGTTCGAGAGGACCAAATATTACGTAACCGGCGATCGGTTGAACACCGTGCGCTCCGATACCAATTGTTGGTCCGGAGATGAAAAGTCGGTGTGAGAGGGGGGGGGGTGAATACACCCGAGCTCTGTTTCTTTTTCTCGTGAAGGTCAGCGAAGCCGATGTTTGCAATCGATGAACGAGTGCCAAAATAAGCCTTCGATCACTGGGGTCAAAGTGAGTCGCCTTCGAGCTCTTCTACCGACCGATGTCGGGATTACGAAACTCCGGAGACGTAGTGCGGATAAGTGTTAGGCCCGAGTCGCTCTTTTGAAAACGTGTTTTCGCAATGTAAAGTCTTTTGGTCGCGCTTTTTAAGATACGTTTTATGCAAGCCGATGATTTAAAATCAAGTTAAATGCAATGCGATAAAACAAGAATAACACAAGCGATTTTTAACGTGGTTCGGATAACGCATCCTACGTCCACGGCCCCGAACTCCGGAGAAACTTGTTGATTAATCTGAGCAAGTCTCGAGAAGGAAACCGTACGCAGACGATCCTTCTAAGTTATAGTCCTTAGCGACTTTTACAATCCAAACCTAAGTTTAGAAGGGAGGGAATATTCTCCAACTGAGAAGGAGTTCTTACAACAAGAACGATTCACTAAATGTGAACTCCTTCGAATCTAAGCTATGAATCTAGCAATGAGCTTAGTTTAGAGAAGAAAGGGATCAAAGAGCTCTAGAGAGATGAACTACAAGAAGTGTTCTATGAAAATTAGTTCGTCTCTGGATAAGCTTGAAGGTTCTAGAGCGTTGTGAGCTTGAATGCTTTCCCTTGATTTCGCGTATATTCCTCTCTGTTTTCAAAATCTTCAAATCCTTCTCTATTTATAGCTGTGAGTTGTGGCATATGTCCGTTGGAGACGACGATGCCACATGTCACAAGCCTCCAAAGAAAACGGCCATAAATTCGAGCTGAAGCTGATGTTTGCAACTGATGAACAGGGCCAAATAAGCCTTCGATCACGGGTCAGTAGTCGGCTCGAGCTCTTCTCGACCGATGTCGGATACGAAACTCGGCGGAGACTAGTGCGGATAAGTGTTAGGCCCGAGTCTTCTCTTTTGAAAACGTGTTTTCGCAATGTAAAGTCTTTTGGTCGTGGCGCTTTTTAAGATACGTTTTATGCAAGCCGATGATTTAAAATCGGGTTAAATGCAATGCGATAAAACAAGAAATAACACAAGCGATTTTTAACGTGGTTCGGATAACGAGATCCTACGTCCACGGTCCCGAACTCGCGAGGAGAAACTTGTTGATTAATCCGAGCAAGTCTCAAAGAAGGAAACCGTACGCGAACGGATCCTTCTAAATTATAGTCCTTAGCGACTTTTACAATCCAAACCTAAGTTTAGAAGGGAGGGAATATTCTCCAACCGAGAAGGAGTTCTTACAACAAGAACGATTCACTAAATGTGAACTCCTTCGAATCTAAGCTATGAATCTAGCAATGAGCTTAGTTTAGAGAAGAAAGGGATCAAAGAGCTCTAGAGAGATGAACTACAAGAAGTGTTCTATGAAAACTAGTTCGTCTCCGGATAAGCTTGAAGGTTCTAGAGCGTTGTGAGCTTGAATGCTTTCCCTTGATTTCGCGTATATTCCTCTCTGTTTCGAAATCTTCAAATCCTTCTCTATTTATAGCTGTGAGTTGTGGCATATGTCCGTTGGAGACGACGATGCCACATGTCACAAGCCTCCAAAGAAAACGGCCATAAATTCGAGCTAGTTGCGCGGGGCGCTTAATGCACCGTTCATGAGAGCAAACTTTACTGTAGAGTAGGTAAGCGTTGTCGGCTTCTCATTGGTCGAGGTTTGTAGTTGGTGAGAGTGTCAGAGTTGACCGTTCAAACAACCTCGTATGTCTTCTCCTGAACTATTCGAAAAGACTTCAGTGCGGGTCGCTTTACGTCGGTGCATGGGCGAATACGTCTTTGTCTTCTTCGGAAGTCGTCGACCGATGAAGTGAGCTTCGATAGTCGGTTGGTCGATCGCGAAGGTATTGTGCTTGCATAGGTTCTTCCGCCGATGACCATCGGCGATAATGTCTTCTACCGAGATCGGGTAAGGCGATCGCTGTCTCCAACCGAGTTTAGCATTCGGCCTTCGACGAAGAACGCAAGCGATTACACTGATGACATGGGGTTCTGAAAAGTATCTTCAGCAGAAGATCAGTTCAACAACTACCCCGTACAGGACTTAGACAAAAACAATAAACATAACATCAAGTCTAACCTATACATCAGCTAATCCTATCGACACACAAATCTACTGATATCAGCTCGTTTTGGGATCTTCAATTCCATAGTACTACTATGATTTCCCCCAATTTCTTTTAACCCTAGAACAGCTGAGTATCAATCTACTGACTCATATCCAACAGTGTGTATTCTCGATAATGGATGGAAGTTTTTAGAAAAAAGGGGGAGAATGAAACCGCCGTTTTCAGCTTTCGAAATGTTTTGAAAGGGGGAGAATGAAACAATGAATTCTAGCGCCCAAATCCTATACTATTTCTATGCCCAAAACACCCTTTCCACCATTTTTTTTAAAAGAAAGAAGGGGTTGATATTGGCCATTAGATTAGGACCGATCGACGCTTAGGATCGGTTCTCATATCTCTTTTGAGTGTTGGATCTCCCTATATCCATACCCTATTCTTGTTAGAGTGTGAACGTGTTAACAAATATAGACGTTTGAACAACTTGTTAGAGTGTGAACGTGTTAACAAATATAGACGTTTGATCTAATGGATTGAGCTTATTTAATTAAAACTGCCGAATTGCACTTATAGTGTATCTTTATTGCACTTAAAGGCTAATTAATTAATATTATATTTAATTAAGATATTGATAACCGCAGTCTATCACTTAATTTTCGCTACTATTCTTTCCCATATTTCTCTACGCATTTAACAACCGCTTGAACTGCACTTTTAATCGATATGGACTGCACTTTGATGAAATAGGAGATACATTTTGAATTAAAAATACTTGCACTTTGAATCATTGTGACTGCACTTTAAATTGATTTCGACTCCATTTTGAATTATTATAAGATGCACTTCGAATTAAAATGAAACGCACTTTTAATTATTATAGATTGCACTTTGAATTATTACAGGTTGCAATTTAAAAAATTAGGAGACACTTTTAATTGATTTAGACTGTACTTTGAATTATTATAAGATGCATTTGAAAAGTTTCTACCAACTTTTTGAAAAAATAGGAGATGCACGTGGAATTGATATGGACTGCACTTTGAAAAGATAGGAAATGCACTTTGAATTATTGTGAACTGCACTTTAAATTGATTTGAATTGAACTTTGAATTTTTATGAGATACACTTCGAATTAAAATGAACTGCACTTTGAGTTATATCAGTGCGTTTTTATGGGTGAAGGTGAAAAGGTTTGGGTTTTGAATGAAAATACTGATTTTGTGGCGTTGGAATTTTGTTTGGTCGATTAGGAAGGATTTTGGTTGATTTGTGAGATTGTTTATCGGATATATGATTATTTATCGGATATATTCATGTTTTCAATTAGATAAGATGAAAAGTAGTAGAATTATGCTTTTACATAAGTTTTATCAATTATAAAATATGTCAATTATACCCTTAAGTGCAATTGATTTGTCTTGTAAGTGCAATTCGCTATTTTTAATCTCAAATTAAAGCTGAATCGTTCATACGTTAAATTAAATGCTTAGGATTTGTTCACACGTTCACACACTAAAGGGTTGTTCATACCAGAACCGCTCATTATATATTATAATAAATATATATATATATATATATATATATATATATATATATATATATATATATTGAGTTGATTCACGTGAGAACACCCTCTTAGCGTGTGAACATAAGAACAAATCATAAGCATTTAATTTAATGAATGAACGATCCAGATTTAATTTGAAATTAAAAATAGCGAATATCACTTTACAGAGAAATCAATTGCACTTAAGGGTAAATTTGATATGTTTTTATATTGGATAAGATTTTTTAAACTACCTCTATCCACTAATCTAATTATGATCGCAAATCTATCCGAAAAAATCACCACTAATCAAATCTTCTCCCATCATTTTACGCCACATATTTTTTGTTCTAAATCTTTAGAAAGTTGTGTAGGTAATTGATTTGGATTGCATTTTGAGAATTTAGGAGATGCACTTTGATAATTTAAGAGATGCACTTTTAATTGATTTGGACTGCACTTTGATAATTTAAGAGGTGCACTTTTAATTAATTTGGTCTGCACTTTGAGAATTTAGGGGATGCACTTTTAGTTGATTTGGACTGCACTTTGATTTGAATTATTACATGATGCATTCTTTAAAGTTTGTGGTTGAAAAATTATAAGATGCATTTAGAAAATAAATAGATTGCACTTTGATTAATCATGGATTGCACTTTGATTAATTATGAACTGCAATTTTAGTTTATTTGGATTGCAATTTTTAAATTAATGAGATTGTACTTCGATTAATCATGGACTGCACTTTAATTAATCATGAACTGCACTTTTAGTTTATTTGGATTGTACTTTTAAATTAATGAGATACACTTTAAATTAATTTAGAATGCACTTTTATTTATTATGGAATGCACTTCGAAGTAAACTACACTTTGATTTAGTATGAATTGCACTTGCTATTTCTAATGCACTTATGTATCAATTTCTATTGCACTTTAAATTAGCACTTGAACAAAACATATGAACATAAAGATCATATCTTAATCATAAAAAAAATGAAAAATAACAATTAGAACTTTACCTGATGAACAAACCATTATTTAATATGAAGATTAACAAAATCTCTTACGAATTAAGGAAGAGAAATTTAAGTAAGATAAATATACAGAGGGAAGCAGTTTTTAAGTGTGTAGAGAAATGTAGAGAAATATCAACGTAAATGAATGCGGTTATGGATGGAAGTAATATGAGCGTAAATGAAGAAAGATGCGGTTATGAAAATAATATGAGTTATTTAGATTATGAACATCTTTATCTAAATGTAAAATTACCTAATTAGCTTTTAAGTGCAGTAGCAATAAACTGTAAGTGCAATTCGCCATTTAAAGTTAAAAAATTAAATCCAACCGTCCAATCCACAAGATCAAAGGTATAGATTTGTTCACACGTTCACACACTAACTTGATGTTCACATTTGAACCTCCTCATATATATATCAGTGAATTGAATTATTTGTTGTGATCGATATATACAGTTTAACAGCCTTGGTTATTTATTAAATCAATGCTCAATTCTTGGGAGGTAACCACACATATTGAAACTGTTGGGGTGTATCCTTAAGTTAATTAGAGGTCGGCAGACAAATCGCATATTTTAAATAAGTTAGAGGTGTTTTCCTTTCTTTTTCATAACAATATTTCTAAATTAATACAATAAATTAAGTCATATATACAACTATAAAAATAAATAAAATAAGATTATCCCCCTATAATATACTCCATATATATTAAATGTTCAATATGATCAGAGATAATATGAGTGTATATTAATAGTTACCGGTAAAACTATAATATAATAATAGTTAATAAGATTAATAAAATAAATATAATCAGTTCTGAAAAGTGCAAACTATATCAGTTGTTAGTTTATTTGTTTATATAACAAAGAGTGGCAATGATGGTACCTATATAATTGCTCCAATTAGACCAGTTGAAAATTTAGTCTCAATTAATTAATTATAAAATAAGGGAGATTATTTATAGTATTTTGATAAGGGAGTATAATTTACTTATTAACTAATAGCTATGATATGCTTTTACAATAATTAATTTGAATGAACATAGCATATAATCTTAATATTTATCGCAAATTTCTCTATTTGTGCAGTTTAGTACTGGTATATGATTATGATTTATGTGAATATAGATAAATTTATATTATTAACAATTTTGACACAATATTATCTGAAAGGAGTTTCTAACTATAAAATGTAATACATTGACTTTATAAAAATATTATAATTGCATTTTAAATTATGCGCAATGTTTTAACGGTATAAAGCTTTCATACGTGGAAATTATGAGAATCTGAATCTCAAAAGTTTTTGTGTATCAAATAAACTGATCGAACTAACTACAATTAACCCGCAAGTAATTAAGACTAGAATGATAATAAACCAATCAGAGGGACACGTGTTCTCAATCTGAGGTTCGACGTTGAAATTTCCCGTATTTGAATGCACATGTTGTTTTGCATCTAATGATTTGATTCGTACAACCCAATGGGTCCTCCCCCAAAAGTGACCATACCAAATCTTACACTTGAGAATTCAGACGCTATCAATCTTTTCTAAAGAAAATAAATAAATAAATAAATCAGATATTATCTTTTTTTATTAATTTTGACCAACACTAGCATATGACATGTATACAAAAACTTAGGGTGGGATCACCTCATACTTTGAAATTGGGATCAGATGTGAGTTGATTAATTGATCAACAGTTGATTAAGATAGAATTTTATCGATCTTATGTGAGGTCCATCTCACAGATATCAATAGTGACATGTATGAGTCTATTATACGTGGGCAAATTGGCAAATTTGATCCCCAATATTTGCCACTTTGGATGAATTAGTCCCTAATGTTTTTTTTAGTTTATTGGTCCCCAATGTTTGCTAATTTGGATAAATTGGTCCTTCTGTCAAATTTTAAGTTAATTAAGTGTTAATCATAGAGGTATTTATGGAATAAATGTTTCAGGGACCAATTCATCCAATTTTTAAATAAAATTTTAATTTTTTTTAATTTTTTTTTAAATTATTATTTTTTTCGAAAAAAAATTAATTTTTCAAATAATTTTTTATTTTAAAAATTACCTTTTTCAACTAATTTTTTTCTTTTTTTAAATTAATTATTTTCAACTAATTATTTTTTAATTATTTTTTTCAACTAATTATTTTTTGAATTAACTTTTTTTCAAAATTTTTTTATTTAAATAAAAATAAAGTAAATTTAGATTAACTAATAATTTTGCATTTCACGGTGAAGGAGGGGAGCGGATCAACACAACGGTTGGGTAATGTGTTATGTTCTTCGAGGAGAAGAAGCGATTGGACGACTCAGGAGGTGGGAGGCCATAACCCGGACGACTAGAAGCGGGTCGTCCAAATTGCTCCTCTCCTCGAAGAACATAACACATTCTTCAACCGTTGTGTTGACCCGCTCCCCTCCTTCACCGTGAAATGCAAAATTATTAATTAATCTAAATTTACTTTATTTTTATTTAAATAAAAAAAATTTGAAAAAAAGTTAATTCAAAAAATAATTAATTTTTTTTCGTTTGACAAAAAAATTATTTAAAAAAAAAAGAAAAAAAATTAGTTGAAAAAAAGTAATTTTTAAAATAAAAAATTATTTGAAAAAGTAATTTTTTTTTGAAAAAAATCATAATTTAAAAAAAAATAAAGTTTTATTTAAAAATTGGATGAATTGGTCCCTAAAACTTTTATTCCATAAATACCCCTATGATTAATACTTAATTAACTTAAAATTTGACAGAATGACCAATTTATCCAAATTAGCAAACATTGGGGACCAATAAACTAAAAAAAAAAAACATTAGGAATCAATTCATCCAAAGTGGCAAATATTGGGGACCAAATTTGCCAATTTGCCTTATACGTGATGATAAATTGATTTTTCTAGTGTGGTTTACGATTATTGAATATGAGCAGTGGCGGTGCGAACGGATACAAATCATTGAGAAATCTACTTTTTTTAATATTATTTTTTGAGAATTTTTTTTTTCGTCCCTCCCTGAAATTTCTGAATTTGTCCACATATACGTATATTTTTCTCAGTAAGCTACTCCTAGATAGCCGCTATAGATTTTTTTGTTATGAAAAAATAAAATAATATTAATTTTAAAAATGATAGATCGAAATAATGTTATGAGTTAATATCATCATTCGAATTCCAGTGAGATAATTATTGATGGATTTGGTTCGTGGGATGCAATGACGAGGGACTCACGTGGACTCTAATTTAAAGTATTTTCTGTGCTCTGCTGCACCCATGACCTACCCATAATCAATTCAAATAATATTATATTAAATGTGGCCAATATTCACTATTTCAATACACTGAAAAAAATACTGTTTTTCCATTCTAGGGTTAATCCTTGATTTTTAGATGTTTTCATTTTATCTCTCCTTTTTCGTAATAATATGTTCGAAAAAGTTGGTCACAAAACTTTAAAATGTAATAATTATGATTCCTAAATATATTATAATTGATGCATGTGAGGAGTTAAGATTTATTGCCCGGGGCAAAATTTACCGGTGGTTCGGGGGCGGAGTCCCCGAGATTTTTTTTTTGGTTTATAGTATAACAACAAATACACAAAAAAACATCAAACATAATGAGTGTCAATTACAAAAAAAATAAAATAATAATAATATGCTCTTAGACATTTTAAAATTGTAACCAACGTTTTTCATAAAATTAAAATATTCGATATATAACCCAAAAGGTAATTATTATTTTCTGAGGTAAAAATATAAATTATGGAATATAAACCTCCGTTTATAACTATTATCTTCTGAAGGAAAAATATAAATTACGAAATTGGGAGGGGGAATTGAAGGACTATACAAATTTTTTAAGTTAAATATTGGGGTGTTTGTGGTGTTAAACAAAAGTATGGGAAGGCGGTGGTGACCACGCGCCTCCCTTCCCTCCGCCCCTGAATTGACAGAATTGATTTTTAACCTATTTAAAATTAGCGTATTTGTTCCTTAGAAAAAAAATCAAAATGGCTAAAATATTATTTCGTTCTTGAAAAATCAAAATTTTGTAGGTAAACAAAATGGTCAAATTGATCATCATTATTTCATTATTTAGATAATTTGGTCCTTGATAAGAATATATCAAAAATGTCTTTTTAATTTTTCATTTTATTAAAAAATGTTGATTACTAGTTGATTAACTGTAAATTTAAAGGAATGATCAATTTTCATCAATTTTATAGTTTAGTAATCAATTAACTAAAAAAATTAAATAAGGGAGCAAATTAAAAATTCTGAGACTAAAAGTCTAATTTCACGGATTTTTATCATGTTACTTATAAAGAAATTCGGAATAGCTACTGAAATTCGTTGGAAGCTACGGAGAAGATTTCATTTCATTGAAGAGTTATTTTAAAATGCTGAGAGAGAAGGGAAGAGAGGTGGAAATGAATATATTTGAGAGATTCTTCTCATATTGTTAGAACATAAATATTCTCGAGTCTCATTAATAGCATTTTAATGAGATCCATCCGACAATATGTAGTGTGGTTGGTAATCTCATTTCTACGTAAATGATTGATTGAAAGTTGATCTAGTGATTGATTCCATTAAGATTGATTTAAGATTAATAATATATTTTGAGATCCAATTATTGTAGACTCGTTATTTAAATGGACAATGTCAGCTAAATCATTTGGTATAATTTATTTAGTCAGTTCAAATCATACGCTAAAGTAATTAATAAAATACATCTGAATTGTTAACCACATAATGGTAAATCATGCTAGACAAACTCTATGCAACGAACATATAACTTAAAAAGTGTTGGTGAATTTTAAATTTATAATTTTTAAATACGAATTCATCTACTCTACCACCAAACCGTTCTATGCTTGCACGCTTAGCAGTTGCAAATACTCTACGCTTGAGAATAACTCAGTTTTATTTAATTTTACGACCAAAATGTTTGACTTTGATGGAGTTAATGGCCCTTAGGAACTGTTAATTGTCCAAATACATCAACCTAATTAATGAAATGTACTATTGCCCACGCATTATTAATTTATTTTCTTTATTTGGTAGGTTTTGATTAATTCTCTTCGAATTTGAACCGTTCATTCCGTCGAAAACAATACAAATTGATTGAGAAACCTATTGGAATTGAACTAATTCAATTTATTTATTTTCATTCAGTTGGAAAGAGGACAAATTTAGTGAGAGACTTATTCGAAATTATAAATTCAATTATTTTCTTATATATACTGAATAGCATCTGCATTCGCTATCCAGTACACATTAGATCAACCTCACTCCTCACAACAAATAAATTAATTCATTAATTTTCCTTCATAGTACTCTGTGGGTGTTGCTTTTATTTCTTAATTCAATGGTCAGCATCATATTTAATCACACATATATAGGGAAAAAAGAAAAAGTAAGTATAATTATTTAGGTTTACATTAATAAATAATCATATTTATTACTATATACTGAAAGATATAAACAAGAAGTTAATATTGTTATAATACAAATTATCTGTCCACACAAATATATTTGTATAAGATAATAGTTCAAAATGAATGTAAAATATGATAGTAATTTTTTTTCCATCTATCAAAAGTTATTTATGACGAATAAAACTTACAAAGTCATATGCTCGTTGAATAAATCCCGAAAATGTGAAATGCCCAATAGCTCGGGACATTTTGTCAATACATATACTATTACTATTAAATCGATTACTAAATTAATTATAAATTAATTATTTATTTGAAAGTAGGAATACCGACTATACATTTATATGTTGTCGATATGAATATGACACGACTAAGAATAAATCCTTTCAAAATCTCTAGACATTTATTGTGGCCAACAACTCTTATCATCAAGAATGAAAATTATCATTTTGTCTTCATTCGGAAGTTTTAATTTCGGTACCAAGACACAAATTTTGGAATATTCTCTTTGTACAATATTTGTAATATATATATATATATATATATAATCAATGCCAATATTTATTACTTTCACTTTCTATTAATTAATAGTAGAATACAATATTTGTTCTACCTAAATGGTAAAAAAAATGAATTGATAAAAAAGACTACAGGAATTTTCTCAGCGTACAAAGAAATTATATAAAAAATGCATATAAAAATATGAATAGACCAACTACTAATAATGTAAAAGCAAGAATATCATTTCGTACCCCAGTATCACGTACCCTTCCCAAAAGATGTATTGGAGAAATCATAACATATAAGATTCAACTTCTTTTGTCCAAAATAAATTAATTTCACATGAAGTAAATAGTACAGAATAGTTAGATTATTAAATTGCATATCCTTTTCACTATATGTACCTTTTATATGATACAGATTATACAAAAATAATTTGATTTAATTTAAAAAATTATACGGAAATGATTAATAAAAATTTAAAAATATGAAAGTTTCAAATGCAAGTGGACTGTCTGCGCATCCATATTCCGACAAAGACGCCATAATTTAAAACACAAACCATAATATAAACATACCAACACTTTCCCCATTTACTAATCATTTGCATTTCAAATGTAGAGTAGTTAATTACTACTTCTGACCTCATCTCTTCGGAATTACCGTTTTATTACAAACAATTTCGGCTTTATTACTCTCCACGTGATCGTATTTTGGATTTTCAAAACGTGCTATCAACAATATGAACAATAATCTTTTGAAATTATAACAAAATTAATATACTTTTTAATTATATGTAAAATGACACGTTACATTATTACCCTAGGCTGTTCAAGTTTAGTCCAATATCCCCCTCAACTTTGATTTGAATTCATCCACGACTGCCTAATTAAATTTGACGAATTTCTTTTTCATTCGTTTACTCAAATAACATGCTGCCCTTATATTCAACTTTATTAAGGCTCCGTATAAAAAAGTAATTTAAATAAGCATTTTTGTACTGAAAATAAATCAAAATAAACTTATGAATGATTCCATAAGCTATTTCCACAGACTCTTCTAAATGCGCATAAACTTTATTTGTTTATTAATATATAAGTTTAAATAAGTTGTTGATAATTCTTTCATATCGGCTTAAATAATATAATATATTCGAATTTCATTTACATTTCATATCTGTGAAGGTATGAATAATAACGTAAAATATATCGGTAGCATAAATAATATTGATTTGTGCACAATAGAGATATAATCAGAGGTTTTTACAACTGTAGAAATTTATCATAATTTTTTGGTATTGTGTTTTGAATAAACTCTACTTGAGTAAATAAAAATTAGATTGATAAGTTGATAGCACCAAGAAGATAGGTACGGTTATGTTAATTGTTTATAATAGTCAAGACCCAGCGCAACTGTGAGCAACATCGTGAAATCCATTTTTGTGTTAAATAAATGCACCAAATGATTACGTATGAGGCACAATGACTTTACACCTAACACCACACAATTGCTTTCGAGATCCTGTGAAGTCATTGAGAAATATATTAATTTAATTACACTAAAATATTTCAAGATCTGCAAATGTATACTAAAAAATGTTAATTTTGTTACACTAAAATATATTTATTAACTCTGCAAAGAGAAAAATCTCATTGCATGTGGAAAATTCACATCATACAAGATTAATCATATACGACATAACCGATATAAAGATGAAATTATTGTGACAGGAAAAAAAGATAATTTGACCATGGGACTTCGAAAGGCATACAAGTCCTTATAAGTCTCATTATCGATCGTTAATACCTTCCCACACGTAACATGCGTTTCTAATGAGTATTATTTTATTTTCACTATTACAAATAAGTCGACGTCGGAGCTTCTAGAGTCTCTAGACTTGCTACTTTGTAATTGTCCTTTGGAATAATTTGATTGAACTCGGCAGCAAGATTAATCAAAATATATGATAATACAATTAATAGTAATATATTTAAGAATAATTTGTGATAATGTTTCCAGTTCAATTTTACTTATAATAATAGGATATTAGGATGAATCATAACGATATTTTTTTCATCGATTAGTAAACTGAAGTTTACTATATTCTTAAATATTTTCATCTATTAAATGTTATTCAATATGATTACATTCAAAGGTTAACATCATAAAAAAAAAAAAATTAACCCGACAATCCATGAATTAGTAATTAAGGTAAAAATGACTCGACCTCTTGTATGGGTAGTATAATCTCAACACAATCTCAAAATAAAACATAACGACATGGTTAAAAATAACAAATCAATGCAACAATATAAATTATGATAATTTTTTCTACCTTAGATCAGATCTATAAGATTTTGTGATCCATGATTTAAATTGATTTAAATAACATCTTTTATTGCATGTTTTTTAAAACTTTCTTATGTTGCATAACTTTACACCAAGGGTAGAAAAATCCGTGGCATGGTATGAATATGTAATGCGATTAGCACACTTACTTTGAAGAAATGATTTTACGATAAGTTGAATATTTTTTCGAGATGACTTGCACACATTTAGAGCAATCACATGACATGATTTATTTTCATTAGTTACATGATCATTGAATGCGGTTGACCCTTTACTACTATTAGCAATTTAGTAATCTAATTTATGCAACTCGAAATGTGGTGATGAGATTCAAGGTTTTAATGTCTACAATCATTGAGTGGGACAGAATCCAAAACAGAGGGAGCAAGACTTTGATTGAGGGACTTTAATGTCTTTTACTAATAGTAAAATATTACTCCCTCCGTTCCATCGAGCTTGTCCACTTTTTTTTCGGCGTGATAATTTAAGAAAGTTGATGTAGATTGATCAAGGTGTGAGATCATACATTTAGTTAATAATTTAGAATTAGTTTGTGAGGTAGAGGTGTGAGACTCATTTAATTAATTAATATTTTTGAATTGATTTGAGTTGTTTTTAGAAACTGAATAAGTTCGGTGGGACAGCCCGTAAAGGAATACTGGACAAGTTCAGTGGAACAAAGGGAGTACTAATTTAAATTAACCCTAATAGGAATCAAACCTTAATCAACTCTAAATCAATCAATTACACAGAAGTAGAAATACCAAGTATAATTACATGTTAGCCGGTCTTTTACTAATAGTAAGTGAGATGAGACTTTGCAAGTACGAAAATAATCAAGGAAAGTAATTTTTGAAACCAAACATGTTTGTTTTTTTATTTTATTTATAATTTTACATCATTTTTTCTTTCTTTTTTTGTTTTTTTTAATTAGTCTGCAGTAGCTGGAGATACTCATCGTAGACTTTCTCTAACGTGTGTACATCGCCGGACAATGAATCCGAGTGGTTGAGCACCGACAGAATGGAGCCGCCGTCGAGGAAGAAGTCGTCGGCTCCCACACCTCCGATGTAATCTGCGTCATCCATCTCGAAGATAGGCGGCCACGCCGCCACTGGCAAGAACTCGGCCACGTCGATAGCATCGCTATTCGACCCACCGCTGGCCAAGCTATCGTAGCTGTTTGTCCGCGAGAAGGCCGGCGAGACTCTAATGGGCTTTGGCAGATATACTTTAGTCTTGGGAGGATCATCCACCACCACTTCCTTATTGTTATTATTCAACTCCTCCTTCTTCGCCGCCGCGGCCGGGTTTTCATTGCTGTCATGAATGTCGTTTTTTTGGGTGGGTTTTTTGGGCTTGGTTTTCTTGTTGGTCTTGGGCGCGGGGTTGATGAGGTCAACGCCGGCGGTCTTGAGCTTCTTGAGGAGGTGAGTATTCCAATAGTTCTTGATCTCATTGTCCGTTCGACCTGGCAATCTGCCAGCGATCAACGACCATCGGTTTCCGAGGAGGCCGTGCAGCCGTACGATCAAATCCTCCTCATCTTGGGAGATGTTCCCGCGCTTTATCCCCGGCCGGAGGTAGTTCATCCACCTCAGCCTGCAGCTCTTCCCACATCTCAACAGCCCTATACATATATTATCCGAATTATCAATTACAAGTACTCTTCCATTACGTCTCAGAGAGAGAGAGAGAGAGAGAGAGAGAGAGGAATATTATTACACAAATTAATACACATACCGGCTTTCTTTGGGAGGGATCTCCATTGGCCTTCACCATTTGTCTGAATGAAATTGGCGAGTAAAGAGTCTTCTTTAGTGGACCAAGGGCCTCTCCTCAATCCAACTTTGGAGCAACAAGGGGATCTTCCCATTGTTGGTAGAGGAAGTGTGGAATGATTGGAAATTAGTATTATTATTATTATTAATATATAGAGACAGCAGCAACCACTATCGCTTTCTCTCTCACACACTACGAGCAGTAGCAGCCTAGAGAGAGAGAGAGACCAAACCAAATAATTTGTGGCACAGCAGCCACGAGGTAGTGAGAGGGGTTTTATAGAATGACGCAGGATGGATTAACTGAGTTGAACCGGTACTCATTATCATGCACATTGCTGTGTCTTTGAATTTCAAAACACATGGGGAAATCATATAATATTATATTATTATTATTATTTCGTCAGATTTTAGAAACGTGCTGGCTAATTTCCAACGGACCGTGTTGTTCCGCCACTCTGGCTTTCTCCCATTTGCTGGATCCGATCTTCACCCTCCATCTTATAAGCTGTATTTATATTTTAATCTCCTACCTGTTTTCACACTTTCGTAGCAATATTGAATATGACAAAGGGAGTGTTCAAATGAAATATTCTAATAAATGAGTTCGAGACTCAAATATATGAAATATATATCAACTTAGTCGTGAGGTAACAATTTTAGAATTCATCTGATTTAATGGATGATCTAGAATTACGAGAGAAGTAAAATTTTGAGGGCATAATATTTTTAAAAGAATAAAAATAGTATAAAAAATTGATTTTCAATACGAATTGAGAAGGGACTTCACCCAAACGCCTCCATTAATTGTGTCCACCTTTGATCAAATCAATTATGTCCCACATATCAACATATGTTACACATGCTGAACAATTAGCATATCATTCTGGATTTGTAGCATTGAAGGACATACCATTATTTTTTCCCATATCACAGTGAAGATTGCGGCATGAGAAATCTCATATTGATACCATACTATACCTTTCGATATACCTTTGCTCGGTTACCGAAGTTTCCGGCATAAACACTAGTCATATGATACTGTATCGTCTTCTCGATATACCTAAGTTTCCGGCATAAACATTAGTCACATCGATTCCATATCATTATCTCAGTATACCGTTCTGAACTTTGGTATGTAATTATTTCACGGTATAAAGTGCTTAAGGTATGTCGTTCCATATCGGAATTTCACGATATATCATCTCTAAGGCATACCGAATATTCAATATGACGGTTTGTATATATTCAGTCTAACAATGTATCGCGATATACCGACCTCGGTATGAAGATACACATTCGATATTGTTGTTATACCATAGCATACCAAATATAAAGTTTGATACCTTTACCGTATTGTTAGATTTCGATACAATATAGTACCATACCAAAAATTTAAATATTTTCAATAATTTATAGATACAATTTTGGCCATATACTGAAAATTTGGTATATCTTCCTAGCCTTGGTTTTTACATGTTCCAAGTTTATCGGATGTCCCCAAAGGGAGTTTCACATAGGGGTGTCAATTCGGTATAACCAAACCAAATCAAACCGAAATTTCGGTTAACCAAAGTTTTGATTGTATATTTTACAAAATCAAATACCAAACCAAAGAATTTCGGTTCGGTTTGGTTTTTTATCCAAAATTTCGGTTTGGTTCGGTTTGGTTTCGGTTATAACCAAAACTTTAAAGAAAAAAAACAAGCATAACAAATGACAAAAAATACAATGTCAAAACTAATATATGTGTAACGCATTATATAATTGCCATCCCAAAAATCAATGATGCTCAAACCATTAGAAAATAACGTACTTTGTAAAGTTCAACAATAAGCTTTTATCACTAAACATTCAAACGTCGTTAAAAAAGAAACAATAAAGAAGTGTTCAAGAGCTTGGTTCTTTGAGATCTTCATATCATAATCAAACTTCAGGATCCAACAAAAGAAATTAACAAAAGTAAATAAGTTAAATTATTTTATACTTGTATAATTTAAACCTTATTTAAATCATTAGAGAAATAAAGATACCAAACACCAGCTAGCAACTATATTATCGTTGATCAGTAACTTCAAAGTCCAATGACAGTTGAATTCAAATCAATATTGGCAATCAAAGCTGAAATAGGACAAAAAAAAAAAAAACAATACATATCAAATGTTTGAAAACTTGAACCACCTTAGTATTATTAATTTAAATTGACCCTAACGGGAATCGAACACTAGATCAACTCTAGATCAACCACTTACGCAGAAGTGGGAATATCAACTACACTAAATGTTGCCGGTAACTTGAACCACCTTAGTGAACACATTAAATTAAAACTTACCAAGTTCAATTTTTTCCATCCCATCATAATAATATATAATACGATACTAATTAGGTTAGAAGGTAAATTTGGAACAATAATAATATATAATACGATACAAATCTCGAACCATCTTCCAAATAAGTCAAAAGAATGCTATGTTTTACTATTTTATAATTTTTTCAAAAACATAAATGTTATATAATACTAATTACTCTTTTAAAATTATTATAATATTTTCGGTTCGGTTTGGTTCGGTTAACCGATGCTTAAACCAAAAACCAAAAATTCAAATAATGGAAACCAAATACCAAACCAAAAAGTTTTGGTTCGGTTCGGTTAAAAAATGTTTGGTTCGATTGGATTCGACCGGTTAACCGACCAGGTTGACAGCCCTAGTTTCACATGTTGCAACCGGATAATTGGAATTTTTGAAATACGCACATGGACGGATTGACTTTGTTTACTATCTAAGGAAATTTTGGAACGTATATGGTATGAAAAAGTTTTAAACAACTTAATACAGAAAAGGTAATATATTTATTTTGTATGGAATAAAAATGCTTGCACATTTTATATAGTACAAAATTACCCAAGAGAAAATCAAGGAATCGTTCACATAAATATGAAAGCAACAGAAGATTTCACAATTATTTTCTTGAATATGTAGTTATACATCGGGGCCCTCATGGAGCATGGTCAGGTAAAGGAATAATTTTTTCTCTCAAAATTACATGTAGAACCCCTCTCACTCTCTCTCTCTCTCTCTCTATATATATATAAATTTTGAGTCATTCATAATTTTACAGCATTCCAAGGCTGAAATACTACAAAGAACATAATTGTCCTCTCAGAAACCAAAAACAAAAAAACAGAATCAAAAGAAGTGGGGACATAAATGAGTATAGTTGAATAAAGTAAATCGAACATGGAGAGCCGCGAGCTCCCCTAAATCATTATCAATTTATTATTACTTTTGAGTGTCTATCTCCAAGAAAAAAGAGCTATGTCATTTCTATTAGAAAAGCCCGCAGCTATTATCGAAAGTATTGGGCACTTTTTTTTGGTATTAACGAGAAATTAACTTAATGTGTTTGTTTAGGGACAGATAAAAAAAAAATGTGAATACATTAAATAATACTTTATAAAGGAGTGAGAGGAGTAAAATAATACTCTTTGTTTCAAAGTTGTTATCCCACTTTCTTTTTCGAACCGTCCTAAACTTTTTATCCTATTTCCCTAAATGTAAAAAACTTAAATTAATAACTAATTATTAATGTATCATTTAACATTAAGAAAAATGCTAACTACAATTAACCTAATTAATTAATTTTCCTACATTTAATTATGATTCTCCCTTGTTTAACCAAAAATCCTAAAATCAAACATTATTTATCTTCTACGCCTCCATTGTGAGACCTGTTCTTCTTCTCCCCTTAAACCCTAGATCTCCATCGCCGCCTCACAGTGATGAAAAATGAGCCGAACTCCGCCCTCCCCCCTCACGAAAACGACCCATGCCTTGTTGTTTGGTCAGATTCTGGAAGCGAAACGGTCGAGTTCATCCATTTGAGGGATACTTCTGTCGGCGAAGTACAGTCCGGAAGGATGGAATCCGAACCCATCTCCGAATGTCGAGATCTGCGAAGGGTGGAAAACTTTTTTTTTTTTTTTTGAAAATTAGTCACTTCTTTGGCTTTCCATTTCAATTTGATGCAATTAAGTATTCGTATCAATTTTCTTTAGCATGTGAATTTGGTGCGAAGTATCTAGTTATGGTGTGTATGCTCAAATATTAAATTTGCAAGAATCATGTGATTTTAGTTTATGACGTAAAATCATGATTCATGTATTGTTATTAATATAATAAGAGGTAAATTGCTGGCAATTAGGTAAATGACTATTGGGCCGGTGGTCAAAGAAACTAATTTCTGAATCGAGCATGTACTTGATTTGTATGTGGGCTCACTCCAGCTATTGTTAAAGAAAGTATATACAAAATAAACGTAAAAAGCACAATTAATTATTTCTTGTAGGAATAATCAATTAATTACTAACTAACGTGGTAATCTGAAAAGAAATTTTATTACGTGAAAAAATGTTGGCATCTCCAATCAATCATATACTAAAAATAGTATTCTATAAAACTACCATCGTATGTCTATTAATTAATCACATGTATAAATTATGCGCGCCTGTATATATTTTTTTCTCTCTCTCTCAATGTAATATATTGATTTCCTAATATTTTAGATTAATGATGGCTTCAGTTATTTGCCAAACTCAGAATCAGTGATTGGATTTATTTCCAAACAAAGCGATACAAATTTGTACTTTATATTTTCAACCCTAGCTTTTGGAGGGGTAGTATAACTTCTAACTTTATAATGAATGCTTCACTGTTTACAAATAGTAAATTTTTCCTTCATCGGACCCAACTATTAAATATGTTTTTGTTTGTTTATAAAAGTATAAAAAATATTTTTGGTTTAGTGAAATGAGCTAATGCATCTTTGCAAAAAGTTTTAGGTTCGAGTCACGTGCATTTTATTTAACTACTATCAAGTATATTAAAACTTTCAAAAAAAAAAAAAGGAGATTTGAGAGTGCAGGACATTGTGTTAAATGACTTAGAAAATACAGGTCGTATCATGTTAGATATGAATTGGACATCCAATACGACACACCTCTCCAATTAAAAATGTCAGATAGTCGAATAAGTCACCCGCCACCACTTCTTATATATGTTTTTTTTTATGTTTTTGACTTTTATATTTTTTAAAGATATTGTTTGATTTTATAAATGCATAATTTATTATTTTGACAAGTAATATTATTATGATTGTTTATGTTATTTTACTTATTATGAATTTAAAACTTTATTTTACGTTTAATTATACATATAACGTACATATTATATCTTAAATTATTTGTAAAAAAAATATTATGTCTCGCACCTATATCGTGTAGTGGCTGCCGTACATGTATTGCTTGTTTGTACAACCTAGCTTGTGCCCCACGCCTCCCTCAGCCACTGCTTGAAACAGCGTGAAACGTACTACCCTATAGAGAAAACACAAATTGGGAAAGAGAGAGTTTTTGAAAACCCATTTTCCTTGAACAAAATGCAAAAATACTAATTCCTTATAATTCACATACAAATATAATCAATACTACTTATATATCTTCACTTTTAAGATGTGCGAGTTTGCATTTTTCGAAATCAGCAAAATCCCTTTCTGTCTCGATCAAATCCTAGTCACAGAATCAGAGTCTCTGCTACCTTTTTCAACCTACAATGTATGATTGCACTCAAGTCCCGCTCGAGTCGAGTCCCCTCAAATCCCTTAGTAAAGCTGAAAATATTTATAATGTTGGGTATTTTGTATATGTTTATAAGAATTAAGTATTTTTATTTTAACTTAATAAAAAGGGTATTTCTATATTACACACAATAAGAAAACTATACCATCTGCAAATAATTCAACCAATATATGAGATAAAAAAGAAAAATAATAACGAAAAGAGATAGGATTCCGTCCAATAAGCTTCAGAAGCACAGATTTATGGATAAGCAATAGAGGGGTACCCTCCAATTGGGCAAAAGCATGAGATTTTTTTTAAATTTTTTTTTTTATTATTATTAAAAACAATTCATCGATGGTTTCTTTATTTTGAAATGAGAATCGGATAGTGTAAATTGGTCTCTCATCCTTGTACGCCAGTTACCAGTATGACACTTTATAAAACTCGAACAACTTAAATTTAGTTTGTTTAGAATGCTGTATATAGTTATGAGTCTTTTAATTGTATTTTTCTCTATGTTATTACGTTATACTCCCTCCGTCGCAGCCGACATGACTTCTTTCTTTTCGGAAGGTTTAAAAATAGTTGTTAATTATGTAAAAAAGTGTATGGCCCACATAATTAACATTTTTACTTTGTTAATTACTTCAACTAATCTACTTTCAATATTTACTAATAATTCATCAAATAAAGAAAATAAAACATCTAAATTCAAGATTTAGATTTCAGATTACATAAACTTCTCTCCTCCTGCCTTTCTCCCTCAAGAACACGACGCCGGCAGTCAAAGTCATATTCTCCTCCATTCTCTTCGCCGTGATGATTCCTGCACCAAAACTGATAGATCTATGTGATTCCCCCTCTGATACTATATCTGGGGAAAGTAGCTCGACGAGATCTTCATTTTTGAGAGAAGAAGATGGCCCCGGCGACGCCAAACGCCACCACCGACGGCCGCTGGCCTTTGCCTTCGACCACTCAGATCTGCTGCCGATCGACACAGATTTTGGCCTTGCGGTCTTGATTCGTGCTGAGATGGAATGGTTTGAGGTCGAAACGACATTAGGCACTGTAAAACTATTCCTTCCTACCCATCAAAGCCACGTAGATAAATTTGTTTAAGAACATATCTCAGAACTTAAATAACATATCTCAGATAAAGTCGGGCGGGACAGAGGAGTATTACATACATACTATGTAGAATGCAGCATTTTCGTGTGATCTTTTTTTTTTTTTTGTGGTTATTGTTATAAATTTATAGTATATAATTATTACTTTAAATTTGTGTTTATTATTGAAACAGATTGAAAAGCATGTCATCATGCAATATCATGCCCCGACCACTATTGATATCATTTATAAGATTGATATCATTTATAAGCTGCTGTCGACTGTCGTCCTTATCATTTTCCGACAACACTACATGCATGCATCGTAGAAAATAGTTAGTTTTTCAATCATATCTATTAAATTCAATTGAAAAATATAATTAGTTAAAATAGAGATAAAATAGAAAAGTATGTTGAATTTATGTTGCGACTGGGAGGCGGCATACATGATGGTTCGAAATATATAATACTCCATCCGTCTCATTAGAAATGTCTTGTATTTCCAATCGGGAAGTTGTTGGAAGCGTTTTGTTCTAAAAGAGACAAAAAATATATGGACATAAACTAACAAGTTAAAATCAAACAATATACACATTACAATACTATTTTTGTAATATTCGTAAAAAAAAAATTAAAATAAAATGGAACATTTCTAATGGGTCAGAGAGAGTATAATTTAGGGATAAGTGTTATTATGCCCTTCAACTTTGATGTGAAGAGAAAAACACCTTTGATGCATGTTTTGGTTTCTAAGCTTAAGTGAAAACAAAAATACCTTTCAAGTTTATAGTTGAATGAAAAAAATACCTAAAATTATGTTTTTAGGTATATATATATATATATATATATATATATATATATATATATATATATATATATATATACCTAAAAACATAAATTTACATTAGATTCCCATGCTACATGTACATTATATTCATAATTTTTTTGTAAATAATAAATTGGTATTATATAATATATTATTATTAATCTAATTTCTGTTAATATTTAAATGTTATGTGTGTATATCTCACGTTTATAGTTGTTTGTAACATAATAAATTCATTTATAATATTTTGTTAATAATCTAATATAACTTTTTTTGGATAACAATAAACTAGCATGTGTAATACGCAATGCGCATCGAATACGTAAATAATTCTGCAATAATTATAGAACTGAAGATTATCACAAAGACTTATGTCACACTCTATACATGTGTTGACACGTGACACATATGACCACCATAATTGATTTTGGTTTTATTATTCAATTACAATATATGTCACATGTCAAAAATATTTGTGGAAGTGACACAGAAGGGAGTACAATTGTGGGATACGAAAGACCATCTGGAAAATGATAATTGTGGCCGGGGTATTTTTGAAAAAAATCACCAAAATAAAAAATTTCTGGTATTTTTGCTCTTAATAAACTTCAACGACATTTTTGCTTTTAATTATAAACCTTGTGGGTATATGAGTACCAAAACATACATTAAGTGCCTTTTTGCTTTTTATTGTAAAATTGAATGCACACTTTATCCATATAAATATAATAACATGAATGCCGTCGGAAAATACTATCCAAAAAATTTGAATTCCGTCGGAAAAAGGGAACTTCCCTTTTTGTGAGACAATAATTTCACAAGTATAAAAAGAAAAGCTGCCATTTTAGTTATCATTGTCTATGGTTTACAATATATAAGTAGTTTTCGAAAACTAAAAGCCGAAAATGATTTTCACAAAAACAATTATTACAACACATGCAGCTATGGAGACATGCGCGTCATGTTCACAAATTTAGTCCTCAATGTTTGTCATTTTGGATTAATTGGTCCTTAATCTTTTTTTTTAGTTTATTGGTCTCAAATGTTTGCTAATTTGGATAAATTGGTCATTCTTTCAAATTTTAAGTTAATTAAGTGTTAATCATAGCGGTATTTATGGAATAAAAGTTTCAGGGATCAATTCATCCAATTTTTAAATAAAACTTTATTTTTTTTTAATTATGATTTTTTTTCGGAAAAAAATTAATTTTTCAAATAATTTTTTATTTTAAAAATTAGTTTTTTCAACTAATTTTTTTTCTTTTTTTTTCAAATATTTTTTTTTGGTAAACGGAAAAAATTAATTAATAATAATTTTAGGGACCAATTCATCTAAATAATATTTTGAATTAACTTTTTTTCAAATTTTTTTATTTAAATAAAAATTAAGTAAATTTAAATTAACTAATAATTTTGCATTTCACGGTGAAGGAGGGGAGCGGGTCAACACAACGGTTGGGGAATGTGTTATGTTCTTCGAGGAGAGGAGCAACTGGACGACCCGCTCCTAGTCGTCCAATTATGGCCTCCCACCTCCTAGTCGTCCAGCTGCTCTTCTCCTCGAAGAACATAACACATTCCCCAACCGTTGTGTTGACCCGCTCCCCTCCTTCACTGTGAAATGCAAAATTATTAGTTAATCTAAATTTACTTAATTTTTATTTAAATAAAAAAAATTTGAAAAAAAGTTAATTCAAAAAATTATTTAGATGAATTGGTCCCTAAAATTATTATTAATTAATTTTTTTTCGTTTACCAAAAAAGTTATTTGAAAAAAAAATTAGTTGAAAAAAGTAATTTTTAAAATACAAAATTATTTGAAAAATTAAAAAAAATTAAAGTTTTATTTAAAAATTGGATGAATTGGTAAACTTTTATTCCATAAATACCCCTATGATTAAAACTTAATTAACTTAAAATTTGACAGAAAAGACCAATTTATCCAAATTAACAAACATTAGAGATCAATAAACTAAAAAAAAAAGATTAGGAACCAATTCATCCAAAGTGGCAAAACATTTGGGACCAAATTTGCCAATTTGCCTCCAGATTATAATTAATTTTTTAAAAAATTATCGAAATGCATTTCAGTTTATTGGGTAAACAGCCCAATAACTTCCATGGACTTTACACTTTTACAACCCCTTCTACCACCTACTACAACACTCCTACAAAAAAATTCACTGTTGATAAATACATGTTCTACAAACCTATTTTCAAAATTTAATCGGCAAACCGTAATTGAGAAATGTCCTGATGCATCCATCCCATCCTGCAGTTACGATCACCAACCCCCACAGATTAGGCGAATTGACCGCATTCATCCAAGCATTCTTCAGAAACTTAAAATCAGATTTGCAGAACGCAGGCTTAGCCGGAGCCGGGTTCGATTTCGGCAGTTTCTCCTCCGGCCAAGTTGGAGATCCTTTGTATAACGCATCCAAGAAGTATCCAAGGCTCATTGTGAAGCAATCTGGGAACGAGGCATGGATCTTCTGTAGCAGTTTCTCGTCGAAATGTCCGTTTCCTAAGATGCTGCCCGGTAATGCACCAAGCTTGTGCTTCAGCCCGCACCATGGAACGGCAATGGAAGCATTGCGCGACAAGAAGCTCTCACAAGACCATGCTTTCTTCGGACGGGATGATGACTTCTGGTCGTGAGCAGTGTAGTTCCATACCCGTACATTGGAGTCGACCGTGGCTGAGACGACATGTTCCCCGTCTGATGTGAAAGCAGCAGGCATTTGGCTTGCTGAACTTTTATTACCTGCAGCAGGCACGCATATGTTATATATCAGACTTGTAAATTGCGGGGAGAGAGGAGAGAACAAGATTTGCGTACTTTTGAATTTACAGACCACGTTGGTTCCGCATAGTATTTGAACTTGTGAATCAGCAGAAGTGACCATGACTTTGCTCACATCAGTTGGACAATACTGTATAACAATTACATGCAGATATTAATTTGGATATGTATATCACTGTATAACAATTGCATGCATATATTCATTTGAATAGTGCAAATGTTAGAGATGCATAAGATTTAAGTTTCTTGAAAGTTAACCTGAAAGCCAGTTATCTTTTTGTCAGGCAACTTCTTCTTCCCCTTGAGGCATATTGAATCGCCCAACTGCAGGCGATTATCTAAAAAACAAAAGGTTCCATTGAAGATTATTAGCAACAGAGCATATATCATTTTTGAAAAAACCAATATGAAGTTTTGATACCTATGATATCATAAAATCGGCAAGTGCCTTCCATGGAGCCAACAACACCTCCCTGTACAAAAATGAAAGAGAATGTTAAGGAAATTCAAGGAATCTTGAAATCATGAATGGCAAAACATCTACAAACCTTGCCATCAGGACGATATCCCACAGCAGTCACAGTTTCTTTAAAATCAGTCCAATCAATGACTCTGCCCCCTTGGACTTCCCAGATTCGTAACTTTCCATCTATTGAACCGCTAATAAAATTATTATCATCCACCGGATTGAACTCAACACAAGTCACTGCATCATATAGAAGGGACCAACATAAGCATTAATAATATTCACTCTGATGTAAGCATTAATATATCAGGGGCTTACCATAATTGTTATGTGAGTAGACTCCTTGGCAATCTTCATGCCCCACTTTCCACAAACGCGCTGTTTTATCAACCGAAGATGAAAGCAAGTGCTGCAATGTGAACAACCCAAGAAGTGGTGAATTCAGTTGTAATGGGAAACCAGAGTAGGAAAAATACTACACCCATAGGAAGAATATGATATCACTAACCCCATTCTTAGACCATGAGAGGGCCAATACCTCCCCTTTGTGCCCATGAAATTCCTGAAGAGGTTTCTCTGATAACTGAAACACCTTTGGTGGAAGAACGACGCAAGCTGAGTCTGAAGATTTGCTCAAGCTTTTCGTTTGATCATCCCTTTTGGGAACATCACGAGGAGTCAACTTGGAGAACTGATCCAGTGAGAAGTATAGGCAAGAGGGGTCACTATCTTGAGGGCTAAACTTGTTTGCAATGTCATCTTCAAGAACCTTCCAGACACGGACAACACCATCTACCCCAGCACTAGCAAGGTACATACCATCCGGACTGAACTTCATTGTCAAGATAGAACCTTCATGTGCTGGAAATTCCTGCCCACTATAGAGAGATGATAGTTCTTTGGAATTCTTTTTAGATGCAATAACACGAACTCTTCGAGTAGTCGGCCCGCTCATTGGTTCTAGCTCCGTCTTACCAAGGAGCCCCTTTGCCTTATCCACAATTTGGATCACTGAATGAAATTTCTGGAGCCAGTTGCTCTTCTTCTTTGGATCAGATATGCTCAACTTCTTATACTGTTTCGTCAATAGCTGTTGCACCAAGGATGATGAGGCAAGTGATTTCTGAAACTCGTCCAGTGATATCGTCTTACCCGGACCCAATTCAAGCGATTCATCATCAGCCAGTCCATCCATGATGGATTCTGTACCATTCTCAAGAACCTTGATTTTCCATGTAAGATTATCCTCGGCAGCACCATTCGGTAGTAAACATGTCTGATCATAAAGCTGCAGACTCCGCAAGGAACAAGATGAGAAAAACTGATTCTCTGTATCCAAATTTGACAGCACTGACTCTCCATCATCACTCAATCTGTCAATATCCTTTGTCTTCACATCTTCATGGTCCGAATCATCGTCTTCAGTGTCACTAGTCCTGCGCCAATCCGGACTCAAACCCATCCATCGGAAAAACCTTTCACGTCTTTCATCGACACTACCTGGTTCTTTAGTCCAGAAATCATATCCCAAAGCACAATTTTCAGACCCAGAATTCACACAACATTCCGAACAATCAGAACCTAAATTAGATGCAGAAGAAGCGTCATCACGGGTGTCGAAGAATTGATCTTCTCCTCCGCCACTCGTCATATTTGAAGACAAACTACACAAATACCTAAGAAACCAGTAATTTTGATTTAGAAACATAAATAACCCTAAAACCTCAATTTCCAGCCCAGCAATTCTACATAAAACCGATCCTTGAGAATTTTGATCCAAAGATAAACAGATAACTGAATTCAACCCAATCAAACCAAAAAAAGAAGGAAAAATTCCACTACCATTCACCCGCAAAACTTTGAAGGGCATAAGTTATGACTTATTAAACTTCTTACAAATTAATAAATAATCACGGAAAGATCATCAAAGAGAAGATAAACCCATAATACCATATGAAAACACTCACAAAATTCGGTAAACAAAACACAATTTCCTCGACCAACCAAAAAAACACCTAAATGGGAATTTTACATCCAACAAAAATTTAAATTCCATTAAAGAACAAGACATTCTTCTAACCTGGGATGTCAGAAGTTGGAAACCACAAATCGCTTCGCACGGCGTCGATCAATTAAATTATCATCATCATCAAGAACATAAATGATCACAACGCATCCAGCACATAATAAATAGAAAAAAGAAAAAGATAGTGGAGTTAAACGAAGCGATTCCAACCCTCTGAAGCAGGATTTCCAGGAAAACGGAAACGTGGAATTTGGAAAAGATAGCAATGGTGTCCCTCGGTGACAGTCTTTCTACTTTTGTTTTTTCTTCGTATTTTTTTCCTCTCTTTTTTTTCCCACCTATACAGTATACTGTATACACTACACACCAATTTAAAGTTTTAATTTTAATTTAGAATATTTTTCGATTTTAGAGCTACTAACAGAATTATAAAAAATAAAACGTGATTCGTTGGACAAATTAAAAGAAATTCTGATGACGGTTTTGCCCCTCTTTGATGCAGCCGTCCAACTAACGGGCGTATCAATGACTTTTGAATTGTTTTGGTTTTTGGAAGGTTTCGACGTGATGTGTTTACATTTGACGTTCGATCATTTTCCCTTGTTAATTTACTTATTGTATTTTCTTTTCTTTTTTATCAGAAGAAAATTAAATAAATTATTAGAATATATTGCGACTATTTATATTTATAGAATAACAATAATAAGAATAAAGATCTTTTTAATTTTTATGATTATATTTATGTTTTTGCCAAGTGCGTGCATTGTGCAACTTGAAACCGGCAAACCGCGTTGTAAAGCAAATTCATTAAAAAATCACTGGGAAATATAGCTTTTCTCTATCAATATTCAACAAATAAAGTTGACTGCATAAGACTTTGAGCACAGCGTTAAATCCCATGATTCATTTTATTAAAATTAAATACCTAGCATAGTCAACATAACTACAATAACATACATGAACCATTTACTAGTTAAAAGTATATAGTGTGGATCTAGAAACGTTAGAGAATAGGTGAAATATGGAATTTTGAGAAAATGATGATCTAATATAAAATCTTAGGAAATGATATGAAAAAAATCAAAAATTATATATGCAAAATGAGTTTCCGAACTAAATAGGTATAGATGTTCTTGTGTATAGTTAATTAAATTAATTTATTTCCCTCTAAAATTATAATCTTAGCTTAATCACCAGTTAAGGTTCTTGTCGGATCCCCCGCAGCAATCGTAACCAATATTTTTGGTTTGTAAGCAAAGCAATAAGAGGCTGAGGTTTGCTTTTTTCCTTTCTCTCTTTTTTAGTGCCAAGAAGTATTGTCTGTACTGAATCCTAGCTATTATATATATATATATATATATATATATATATATATATATTAAATGTGCGGTGAATTATTTTGTTCTAATAAAATATAACTGTCTGAGTGAAATAATAAAAGAAAAAAAACTATAAAGTAAGAAAATAATTAGTGGTCCATCGTGATGGACAACCGAAAGTGCAATTGTAAAACATGAAATGGTGGTCCATGTATTAGACAACTCCATGTTGCAAGTGTGAATGATGCAATGTTACTAGTATTGTAGCCAAATTAAATAAGTAGATAAAATCAATTTAACCTTCAGTTCATTTGACGTTTAGGAGTTAGTCAAATTTTTAGGATTATTTACAATTTGTCACTCCTCCTCAAGATATAATAATCTTCAATGTTATCTTCAAGGTTTAAACTAACATGTGCAACATAAACATAAGTTTAACTATCTTCATAGATAATAACATGTTTGTCTCGAAGATAACAAATGATAGTCAATACCATTTCAAATTCTACAATTGCACATAAGTAAGGAACTTCTGGTCCTAAAACATCTTTGTTATCTTCTATAGGTCTAAATGAATCTTCATCCACTTCAAGAGATTGAATCAACCATTAGTAGCTATGTGAATGCGATACAATAAAATCTTTTTAAAGACCTTTCAGGTAGGTTGACTAGCGTAACTCCATCAGAGAGATTCTCGATCTGCAGATCGAAACAATGATTAGTTCAACCTAAGTATTTTGATTCTAACTCTGTCTTTTAGGCATGAGTTTATTTCCTCAAGTACTTTTGTACATAATGATTCACATATCCTCTTCCGGAGGAATTTAGAGTGATGTGTTATGAATTTCTATTCCGCGGACCTTTTATCTTTAGCATCAATAAATTTCTTTCGCTTCTGGCGCTAATGAGAATCAATTGATTTATAATTTCAATGAGGAACTTCAGTTCGTTCATGGTGCATATACAACAGGTATATGAGATTTCAGTCACTCCTTCTGCACTAAATAATTTGATGAATTTCTAGTTCATAGTGCGTGAATCTAAATAATTAATCTAACGAAATATTTGTGGCATTCTATCATTTATATTTCATATCTCCCCCTAATGCCGACAATGATATGAGTTGGATTATCAATGAATAAAATAATTCATAATCATTTGCTCTATGTAAGTCATTTGGACGGAGTATACATATAAGTATTATGCTCTTCAGGAGTTTTAAACAATCTCAATTCATCTTTTTTGTACCCTTCTGCCAAGGGATACTCGTCGTTCTTATTATATCATATACGACTGTACTATTTCAACCCTTACAATGATTGTTGCAGTCTAATTGAAAATATCTTCTTGACTTACATACTTTGAGTATGTTAAATCCTTCAAGGATCTTCATATATATGTCACTATCTAGTGAATCATATTGATAAATATTTACTTAACATCCATAAGGTGCATAGCAAGCCTTTTGTGACATAAGTAGATTAATCAAATATAATGACGTCTATTATAGGAGAGTACATAATTAATTACCGGTCTTTGAGAGAGACTTGTGTTACGAGTATTGCCCTATATCTCGCAATTTTTATTTATCTTTCTAACAAAGACACATTTATATCCTTCGGGAATATTTTCCGGATTTTGGAACTACATGTCCAAATATTTCCGACTTTCTAGGGAATTGTAATTCACCTTGTATGACTTCTTTCCTCTTTGACCAATTATTTCTATCTTGACAATCTTTTATAGATAGTCGTTGAGGATCCTCTTTTATCATTTCAAGAGTCATATTAAAAGGCGAATATATCATCATGCGTCCACGACGATATTTGATCTCTCCAATATTTTGAGATCTCAATATTTTTAGACACTTGTAGTTCTTCAGGAACTTTATTTGATTGATTAATCATATTTGTCATTGTTTGGTTCATATATTGTGTACTTTTTCTTATACACAAAATTTCTTTAGAACCAATTGGTCGACCATATTTTTGACGAACTTTATATTCATTTACTACCGTTTGTACTTCTCCTTCAGGGACATTTATTCTTGTGGGGGTATTTGCAACAAATGTATAACATTGTCATTTCTTTTATATACACAAATTAAAAGCATCAAGAAGTTTGTTTGCAATATTTTGCAAGTGAGTCTTTTGACTTCTTGTTCACATTGATTACTTTTAGAATTCAAATGTGACTAGTTTGTTCTTGTGCTTTTTGTTGGATGTACATTTCACAGTGATTGCTTCATAAATATTAAATTGTGCTACTTATGTAGCAACAATTAAATTATCAATAAATAAATTGAATTGCTCGTTAAGAGCATTTGATATTCTTCGGGAATATCAATTGTGCTACTTCGGGAGCAACAATACTTGTGAACAAATAATAAGATTTAAAGAAACAAAACCATATGTTGAAGAGAAAAAATTCAGAATTAAACATATTTATACTCTTCCTCTTCACCTTCTACATTGCGTAGGCTATTTGGTTAATACATTGAAGGACAATACATATATAATATATAAACCAAATCATACCACCAAAATATGATTATTGAAACAAGACAAACCATATATGTATACAAGTTCATGCATCTTTCTTCGTGCCATGACATTTAAAAATTCTCTTAGCCAATTGGAGACAACTCTCCAACAAATATTAAAGATAATTTCCAAGCAAATTAACTAAAAAAAAGCCACATACCTTGAAGAATTTTTTTCTGCACAGAAGGTTTTATGAAGAGGTATATGCGAGGTATGCGGACATGTTTTTCAAATATAAGATATTCTCTAAAGAGAACTATCGTGCTGATAACGTGTTATAAACTAAATAGAACGAGAAAACAATAGAAAAGGCGGAAAATAGATGTGTATTATTATGAGTAGGGGTGTCTAAGGTATTCGGGATATACCGAATACCGGACCGAAAAAGTCGGTATTGGGATACCGAAATACCATTTTTCGGGATTCGGTGTCGGTATTTTATTTCACAACTCACCGGAATTTGGGATTTATCGATCCCAAATTTGATATTAACTGAAATACAAAAAAAATAAAAAATAAATAAATAACTAAGGTCTGATTGAGACGGCGAGGTGGGTGGGTCTTCGGTAGAATTAGCCGCAATAATTTTACAAAAACGATTATTTTTGTTATTAATTAATATAGCAGTTAGTGATAAAATCAGAAATTTATGTGCTGACATGGCAATAATAATGAACATTAATATTTTATTAAACGAATAAAAACCAAAACGTGTGAAAATCTAGGAGCAAATTGCGAGAATAGGCTTCTCAAAAAACTAATTTTTCAATCTAATTTTCCTTAAAACTTATTTTTCAAATTAATCCTCTGTATAAAATTATATCCCAAATTAATTCTATCTATGCCACATAATTATTAACGTGGATATAAAATATTTTGTTTTTAATTTTATATTATCTTTTATGCTTTTAAATAGGAAAAGGAGTTTTCTCATTAATGTGAATATACTTATTTTAATAATTTGAGTTTAAAAATTTATTAAATTCAAAATTTAATTAATATCAACAGTAAATTGATATATTTAAGTTATCTTATTCATTCGCACATAGATAAATTTCCAAATATACGATATGAATAATTAATAATTTAATTTAGCTGGTTTGTTTGGATATTCAACAATAATTTAACTTTTCTCTATCTCTATAATATATTAAATAATTCAAAGATAATTAACAAGAATTTAATGTACCATAATGGTTAATGTCTTGCAAATAAGAAAGTGTTTGTAGTATTGGCTCGTGTTCGAAATCACGCAGAAGAAATTTAATTTTGTTTTGTTTTTTTTTAATTACGGGATTTTCGGGATTACCGAATCCCAATACTGAAATCCCGTCCCGAATCCCGAAATATCGAATCTCGAAATGAGATCAGTATCGGTATGCAACACGCAGAAGATATTTAATTTTGTTTTGTTTTGTTTTTTTTAAATTACGGGATTTTCGGGATTACCGAATCCCAATATCGAAATCCCGTCCCGAATACCGAAATACCGAATCTCGAAATGAGATCGGTATTGATATGCAGTTTCTGCTGTTTTCGGGATCGGGATTCCCGATCCCATCCCGATCGACACCCCTAATTATGAGGGTAGAGACCTCTATCTATAAAATATAAGATGGGTTCATGGACTTTTAGTTATTACATGGTCATCACAGTGTATTGTAAATATATATATATATATATATATATATAATATATTTACAACAGATTCAGATTTTTAAATATAAATATAAATATAAATATTATTCAATAGATAAATTACTATTTTTAATAAAAATATTTTAATACTTTCACTTCGGTTTGATTTGGTTTAGTTAACCAAAAAAAAAAGATCGAAAATAAAAAAATTTGGAAAAACTAAACCAAGTACCAAATTGACGTTTTTTGGTACTATTTTTTTAAAAAATTTAATTCAATTCGATCGGCTAATTGATCCAAATGAGACTCTTAATGGGGACCACCATTGCTACAGCTCCTAAATTGTACTACAACTAATCAAAATTTTCTTTATATTTGTTAATGCTTGTTATTTCACCATTTGAAATTATAGATTTGCGTCGCTAAATTTTTATATTTATCATTTTCCTTGAAATTACAGATTTGCAATCTAATTTTTTTATTCCCCAAAATTTAAGTTGGATTTGCCCATGATTTGAATTACATATATTTAGATTAATGTACGGTCCTTATTGAGCTTTACGTACTTCCTACACGTGGACCTTACTCATTCTTATTGACGACGAAATTGTTCTCTCAATAAACTTGGCGGTCTTTCAATTCCTCATAAAATATTTTGAGGTTATTTTGGTAAAATAGCGAAAAAGGAAAAAGAGTATTTCACATCGTGTCAAATGTAGGAATTTAGACTTTGATTCTTCTTGTATTGTTGTTGCCGTCCGGCGAATATTCATCTCACTACTTAATTTCCCCTTTCTCTTTTTTGTTCCGAAATTTGGAGCCATTGGAATTTTCTGTTTCTACTTTAATTTACATTTACCTCATAATAGAAGATAAGTTATACCTACGACCAATGGCGGATTTCGTGGTACATGACCGAATTATATACAACTTTAAAATTTCTTTATATATATTTAAAAAAAATACTTATTTTACTTTTTACAAAGTTGCAGATTCACATCCGAAATAACATATTTTACTCTCAAATCTTAATACTGAATCTGTTAAGTTTGCAACAAGCCAACAACAATTAACCTCCAGAAATATTAATCGAGATTTAATTATCAAGTTTTTATTTGGTGGCCAATATGTAATTAACAAATCTTTGAAAATGGGTAGTCAAATTAAGTGCACCAACAGTAAGGGCGGATTGTTGTACAGGGACCGATCGAATCAGATTCAAAACCATCCATTCAATACAGAAAATAGTATCAAGTTATTCATATCTGTATTTTAATAATTCAAATTTTATGGGATTATTTAAAGAGTCTAAAAATTATTTTTAAAAAAATGAACTTGATTAATTGAGGATTTAAATTTCACTAATGTCAAACATGTTTTAAACCCCATTAACTGTGCCAAAAATTCCATTAATTAAGATATTGATGAGTTTCGAATATGTAATCTATTTCGACTCTTATTGTGACCTAGTTATGAAATTCCTAATGGATTTTGAGATTAGACAATGCTATCAACTCATATCCAAATGATATTTTCTTTCCTAAAAATATACTCACTCCGTCTCATTGGAAGCGTCTTGTATTCCTTTTCGGGCATCCCATTGAAAGCGTCTTGTTTCCAAAAAAGGAAATAATTAACAATACTAACAATATTAATTAATTAACCTAATTAATACTTGTGGGCCCCATCATTTGTTATCCTGACTCAATCTCCCTCTCATTTCTCTCCATCTATGTGCCGTTGCTCTCTCGTTCTCTCTCTCTCTCTCTCTCCAATCTCCCCAAACCAGATCTCCTCGCCGCCGCTCCTTCGGGAACTCCATTGCTTCGATTAAGCCTCCGTAGTGATGATCAACAAGGCCCTCTTCGGTGATACCCGGCCCGAAAACCTTCTCGTAACCTTAAATCTAGAAAAACCCATGTTCAGATGCTATTTTAGCTTAAACATGGAGGATATCCTACATCTGAGCGAAGAGCTTTTCGGTGGGGATGTGGGGCTGGCGATCTGTACAAAATCGGTCGACCTCTCACCATCCGAATTCTCCAGCCACGATTTCTTGGAGTCGATCTCAGAATCTGAGGTCGAGTAGCTGGTGGAAAGGGATCTACATCGCGAATTGGTCAGATCTCTTCCTTTTACAAGTTAATTTGTTCGATCTCTGCGATAGATCTGGCGTTTGATCTATGTTTGCGTTGGTTCGATCTATGTTTGTTTTGGTTCAATGTATGTTTGCTTTGCTTGGATCTATATTTGTGGTGGTTCGATCTATGGCTGTTGTTGTTAGATCTATGCTTGTTGTAAGAGCAGTGGCTGGAAATTGGTTTGAATGGCTGGGAATTTTCTTTCTTCTTTATATTCTTTTTGGGATCATCTTTAATTACATATAGAATTTAAGCTACTATGATCTAGTTTTTGTGAATCATTTTGCAGATTTGAGAGCTTTTGGAGTAGACAATTTGAAGATTCAAAAACTGGTTGAAGTCTGCTGTGACCCTTTTACAAACGTTTTGTTTCCCGAATGAGAGAAATTGAAATGTTGAAGTTTATGTATGGTATTTGGATTGTGGAATAAAATTGAATTGTAAATTTTCACTTGAATTTGTTTGAAGAGAGAGTTGGTTTCAATATGTTTTGTTAAGACTTCGGATTATTTTTTTTCTTCTGTAGAATCTGATAAACAAGGATTATGGTAGTTTAAATAAAACTTTTAAATTAGAATAAGTTGTAAATAAAGAAAATCAAATAACAATAAAAAATGAAAAATTAGAACAAAATCATTAGCAAATGAATAATATTAAAATATGTTAGGCCATATTACTTAAAAGCACAAACACTATACTCCTTAATCTCCGTGCCCATTGGAAACAAGACGCTTCCAATGGGACGGAGGGAGTACATCCCATCACAAAAGTAGGGATATCAAACTAAGAACTTTCTAACGTTGATGATTTATAGTGAACGATTGCCTCATCTTCATGCCGACATAATTAATCACTATCAATTTCCGACCTCATATGAGTTATTTGGTGGGGCATGCATATAATTATATTTGGTTTGAAACTAATTTAAGTATATTAAATCACATCTGGACAAAACTAAAATTGCAAGGAAGTGATGTATTGCATCTGTAGCTTCTAAGGCAATCAATTAGAATTATAATACTATCATTTATCAGTCTCAGCAGTAGAGAGAGAGAGAGAGAGAGGGTTGAAGCTCGAGGCCGAATATAGCAGCTGGTGTTAAAACTTTAATTATTTGCACACACAGGCAGCTTAGGTATATTGAAAATTGTGGCATCGAATTAGCAACAGCTCACCAAACAAAACTAAACTATGCATGACTAATGTTTGGTCACTTGGAGATAGGTATAGCCTAATTAGTAATTGTATGTGCATCCTCTAAGTTCTAGTTCTATTCTTTGTGCCTGAATTTCACATAGAAAAGTTTTTTTTTTATGTATCTTCTTTTTAATTAATTACCAAGGCACAAGCGGTATAGTAGAGATTATTCGAACTTTTTTGAGTCTAAAGAGATATTAAAATAATTTTAGTTGATTACAAAATACAACAGGTAATAGTCGCCCAGTAGAAAAGCACTTGTGAGATTTGTAAATCGGGTCCTTGATTATCTTTTTTGTTTATTATATTTTTATGTAATGTGGAAGAAGTTTGAGGGTCTTACTTTAGTTGCTCTTGGTAGGAACTTAAAATGGTGGATTCATCTACTTTACCTTTCACTCCTATATAGAGACATTCAGAATATAATATTTATTACTCAATGCTCAGTAAAGATAGCGGTGAGTTTCTCTTGTATAAAAAGAGAGAAAAATTATTATACGTAACTTGTATGGTAAAAATTGAAGACTACGTATGAGTGAAGCTAGTTGCTATGGTCGGCAAGATTACACCAACTTGTAATCTTCGTGGAGATTAATAGCCACTCAAAAGAAGCCTACCTTTTCCCTGCTTTTCTGCGAACATGTGGAGAGTTGGATGCAACGACGTGTAGAATTAATTATCAATTGATTTCGTGCTTCATCATCAAATTGTATATATGTGTGTTATATTTAAAAGTATATATAGAGTAATATTAATTAGCTTAATCACACATCAAAGAAAACATTGTTTTTATGTTCATATGGGACCATCAAAGTCTTGAGATAGATAAAATATTTCCGGTAATTTGTTTGTTTATATAATTAGCAGCTAGCATAATCTCGATCGGCATGATCAAGATTGCCTTCTTAAGACAACACCAGTCGTATATAATCCGCAAAATCTAGAGATAGATGATAGAACCATTCATCATCAACATATTATTATCTAAGATTTATAATATTTTTCCTTGCTGCACAAATAGATTCGAGTCATCTTAGGCGTGGTAAGTTGCGCAAGTTTGACTTGAAATGTGTGGAGTTGCTTGCTTAGGGTTATTGCCTTATTGGGGGCGTCACCAACTATATTAGTCAACTTTAATAATAATAATAACATTAATGAATATTTTAACTAAACTTAGCTAGCTGGAAACTTAGTCAGATCTCAAAGCCCATTCCAATTGCTACAGCTTAGGGAGCTAGCTAAGTGGGCATAGGGGCATGCAATAAATTATAATAAAGGAACTAGCTAGATCTTTCATAATTTTAAAAATATTAAAAAAACTTGTTGAGAAAGAATATATTAATGAGTAGGAACATATCAGAATTATAAGAGCGGAAGTTGAATTAAACTCGATAGAAAAAAGTTAAAGTGTAGCATGTTGGGTCGGGCATCCCCTTGTATCGGTTTCTGATAATATGGATTTATTTGGCAAATGAATGAATGGTGTTTGGAAAGAATAGTAGAGTAGGACCTAGCTAATTCATTATAAGGGATGTGGTATTTGAAGTGGTCCACTCGACCTAAGTTAGGTTTGAAAATGATGTAACATTAGGTTTCTTTATTTTTCCCATATCTATTTCGAGCTCTGGTTTCTTTTTCATCAAATCTTCTGCAGCATTGAAGATGGATTACCACATGCACCTAGTTTAGGCTTCAGCTAGCACTTCAAATACATAACTTATAGTTGGGGCTTTTTTCCATAATAATTCACATTTGGACAACCTGTGTCTTTTATTTTCCCAATGTCGATAAAATTAGCCAATTGGGTCTTCGTGGGTCGGTACGAATTATCCACATATATGAGCTTCATTAGAGATGAAGATCCATATATCTTTGTCTTTCCGTTAGCCCATTAATTAACGGAAACTAAGGCCGTTGAAGAATTTTACTTATAACTCTCGAGATTTTCAAACTACCTGTCGATTAATTCCGTGAAATCTATTTATTTATTTTAATAATTAGTTCTATTTTTATTTACTGATGTTGCAATAGCTGCTATCTTTTGTACTTACAGGGTAAACTCCACATAGCAGCCGATAAAATTTGAATGCATAACCTTCAGTCACAGACTAAGCACCTTAACTGTTATGTCATGAAAACGTAGAAATTAATTTCTAGTTGGCGTATCGAAGGCAGGGCCAACCTTGAGATTTTGGAGGCCCTAGGCGAAGAGCAAAAACGGGGCCTCTTATTGAAGCTTTGTGAACCATATTTATAGCGAAAGCTAGCACATGCTTCCATATTTGTGTACCTACATAACTTTAAAAGTAGAAATCGTAAAGTGCAACAAACTTAAAAAAAATGATCGAATACTTATTGAAATAACTTAGATATTCTAAAACTTTTAGATGCAAAATCATCAATAACATCATCAATACAACACAAAACGTCAAAACCCAAACCCCTATTCTAAAACATTGGCACAAACTGGAAGCACAAAACCTAATTTTAAGAGAGATTAACACAAATTGAAAGGAAAAAAAACCTGATTTTAAAGGGGGAATTTCAGCGAATTGAAGAGAATAGTGAAGACGGATCACATAAGAGAGGAGAGCCGACTGGTGAGTGGTGACTGGCCTTGGCCGACTGCCGACTGAATTAGAGTGGTGGTCTACTGATCTGGAACGTTAGCGTTTTTGTTTTTGCTTGCAGTACAGAGATAGAGAGACAGAGAGTGAGAGACAAATTCGATAGAAAGAGCGTTTTTGCTTGGCGCTTGCAGAGTAAGAGACAGAGAGTGAGAGAGAGATTCAATAGAAAGAGCCGTTAATTGTAGTCGGCCTCCTCACAAGTCACAACTCACGTTTTTGGTTAATTGTAGTGGGCTCATCTTAATTGAAGTGGGCTCATATTAATTTTTAAGAATCGATAGAAAGAGCCGTTAATTGTAGTGGGCTCATATTAATTTTTAAGAATGGGGTCATAATTTTTTTTTACAGAAATGAGCTCAAAATAAATAAGACTCATATTATTATTATTATTATTATTATTATTATTATTATTATTATTATTATTATTATTATTATTATTATTATTATTATTATTATTATTATTACTATTATTATTATTATTTTAATGGGCTACTTTGTATCGGACTGTATTTTAGATTTCGGGGCCCCTTAAAATTGGGGGCTCTAGGCAAAAGCCCCACCTACTATTCGGGTGGGCCGGCCTTGATCGAAGGTGATAACTATAATTGCTAAAAGAAAAAGGATATAATTTATAATAATGAATAATATACTTACTATTAAGGAATGATTATGACACACCGCAATTCCCGAGTGAACGCATTAAAACTAGGGTTGCGATTAGAGATTGGAGAAGAGAAGCAGGGAAAAAAGGGGAATTAAAATACTTGAATATATTGTATAAAAGGTGGATAGCTAAAGAAACATTTCATAAGGAAAATTTAACATACCAGAACAAGGATAGTTTATATACTAATATATATGAGTTCAAAATATGACTCGGCTTAGATCAAGTCATAGCAAGCTTGTAACCGAAGAGTAAGAGTATATTAAAAGTCTCTTCAACTAAATACAAGTCCCAATCCGATAGTGTTCAGCAAAAGAAAACGAGCTAAAACGGAAGCTATGATTATAAACAACAAAAATCCTCGCCTCAACTCCGCCCTTCTTCACTAGCCACTCAACCTGAAAACATTTGAAACTATTTGGCAATGAGCACTATTGTACTCAGTAGGTAAATCACTTTGTAAGCATTTCACAAACAGTTTATACATGTATAAAATGTGTGACTTGGAAGGTTTTAAAAAAAAAGTCAATTCCAAACATACAAATATTTACTTCATTGTGTGTGCGCGCTGTCTCGTTCTATTGTTACTCTTACTCTATGCCTCCTTATTCTCAAATTTTAGGTTGAAATCCAATTAATCCCATAAACATCTGATCTCGAGTCTTGACCCAGAGATCTCAACAGTTATACTTAAAGCCAAAGCTCATAGGTCATCTCCAATTGGTTAACACATAATGGAGATCAACCAATTGCACTACTAATAATGTGTACACATTTCTTAACCAACTTGTCAGGCCAGTCAAGAATCTTGATCGATTAAATTTAGAGCATTAAACACGTAGAACGCAGAAAATATAAACATGCATTTCATAGAGTTTAATGATTCAAAATAATGTTTATAAAGTAAAACTCACTGTTGGGAAATAATATAAGTTTTGAATGATCTCAAACCCCTATTTGATTGATAAACCAGTCTAATATAACTTAATAGGTTAATTTCAACCCGTGTCTGTATAGTCAGGCTGAATGTTTAGTTTTCAGATTGGATATTCAGATTGTGATAGGTCAGCTTGTGGAACAAACTGTGTTTAGCTTTTAAGCTGACACTCTTTTAGGCTGAACTATCTTCAGATCGGTATCTTCACCAGACCGCATTGAAGATTCAAATGTGAAGATTGTACAAGGTACAAGGCACAATAATCAAAATAGATGGTCAACAAAGGAAGATGACAATATCATAATCAACATTGACCAATCTCAGGCCGCCATGTCAACCCTAGTCAAAGAGAGACATAACAGTACCTCGTATAGAATCCGTAGAGCCACGTGTCCATGCATTCAATGCATGAGACCGTTGTCAACATAGAGCCAATAGGATCGATCTTGTTCAACGGATGTTTCCCCTAGCTCGCCTATAAATAGCAGAAGACCTCTTTCTAAGAGGTTACAAAATTTCTAAGAAGCTCAAGGATACTCTCAAGCAAAAGAACAAACCCTTACTCTATTTATTTCAAAGTTCTATTGCTAGAAATTCCTTGTTGTTCATACTCAGTGTGTTCATAGCTTATCATAGGCTTGGAGTAGAGAGTGTTTCATACTCTCGTAGTTGAATAAAACCCAAACCCACCCAATATCTTATTAGATAGAAGTTGATAGATTGTTTGTTAGTTTGATAGATTGTCTGTATTGATCTGCACTAGTCAGTCTACGAGTATCTATTAGTGGATTATTACTGAGAAAGTAGAAGAGTGGACGTAGGATCTTGTGAATTTGAACCACTATAAAATCTATCTCTTATTGTTCTATGATAGGTCTTAATTCGTACTATTCATATTCCGTTTATTTTGACATATATTTTGGCGGTTGGATTGCATTTTGGTGTTTGTTTTGCAGTTTCTTATGATGATGTGGCATTAACGAGGCGTTGATGTGGCAGTGCGAATTAAAGGAAATATGTGCTTAATCCGGAAGAAATTAAGAGGAAAATTAAGTGTAGAAAGAAATTAATATAATATACTTTATATTATATCTTTTCATACTTAGAAGACCTAATTGGAATAGAAAAGGAGGAGCATATATATATATGAGGAGAAGAGGCGCCGCATATACACGGAGACACACGAGATTCATAATACTGATCCCTTACTCACGCCTACACACCGAAGCCATCTTCCTTTTCATTATCGTCGATTCATCATCACTTTTCCACACCATCAATCCACGTCGAATCCGAGAGAGAGAGACACCGAGAGCCGAGATCAACCGAAGGAGAGAATTGCCGAAAGCCGAGGGAGATCCGACCGAGGGTTTAGATCAGAATTTCAGAGTTCGAATTTCATATTTTAATTTAGTGAATTGTAGTTTAATTTGGAGAAAACAACATGTTCCTGCTTCCGTTTTATATTCCTGAATTTGGATGTTTCCATGATATTTTCCTGTAGGATGAATTGAAGACTTTAATTTATGATTTCCTAATTCCTAGGGTTTAATTTCGTACTTATTGGTGTTTTAATTATTTCGTTATTGTTTGAATTTTCGTGCATAATTATTTCATAATTTTCAGCATGTTTTGTGTTCTGTTCAGCAAACCGGTCTGTCTGGTCAGTCCGGCCGATATGCATTTGAAATACGCCTTTCTAAACAGGCCGAATCTGATAGAATTCTGCCTTCATTGGTGAAGCCGCCAGTTCTCGAACTGAAGCAACTTTCAAAGCATTTGAAATACACCTATCTTGGAGATGATGACACGCTGTCAGTCATCATTAGCAAGGAGTTATATCAAGCTCAAGAGGAGGCCTTATTGGAAGTTTTGAAGAAGCACAAGAAGGCGATTGGCTGGACTTTAGCCGTCATCACCGGCATTAGTCCTGACATCTGCACTCACTCAATTCATATGGAGCCTGATAGTAAGCCATTCCGAGATCACCAATGGAAGCTCAACCCTAACATGCGAGAGATGGTATTGAAAGAGGTACTGAAGCTTCTTTCTATGGGTATCATTTACCCTATTTCTGATAGCAAATGGGTGAGTCCCGTTCATGTGGTACCGAAGAAGTCTGGTTTTCAAGTTGTGGAGAACAAGAAGAATGAATTGGTGCCAATGCAATTGGTGACTGGATGGCGTATGTGCATCGACTATAGAAAGTTGAATGAAGCTACACGGAAGGACCATTTTTCGTTACCTTTTATTGATCAGATGTTAGAGAGACTTGCGGGACAAGCCTACTTTAGCTTTTAGGATGGCTATAACGGCTACTTTCAGATCTATGTGAAGGAGGAGGATCAAGACAAGACCACATTTACATGTCCCTTCGGCACTTTTGCATATAGACGTATGCCATTCGGATTGTGTAACGCACCGGGCACCTTTCAAAGGTGCATGATGAGCATTTTTTCGGACTTGATTGAGGATTGCATTGAGGTGTTCATGGATGACTTCACGGTCTACGGGAATTCATACACGGGATGCTTGAAGATTTTGGACAAAGTCCTTGCTCGGTGTGTGGAGAAGAACTTGGTACTTAACTATGAGAAGTGTCATTTTATGGTGACTGAAGGTATTGTACTTGGTCACGTGGTTTCTAGTAGAGGGATTGAAGTAGACAAAGCCAAAGTCGACTTGATTGCAAAGCTACCGCCCCCCGCATCTGCAAAGGAGATCCGAGGTTTCCTAGGACACGTCGGATTTTATCGGCGTTTCATCAAAGACTTTGCAAAGGTAGTTCAACCACTCACAAGGCTTCTACAACAAGATGTTGAGTTCGTGTTTGATGATCAGTGTAAGGAGGCCTTCGACCTCCTTAAGAAGAAGCTCACCACAACCCCAATAATGCAGCCTCCTGATTGAAATAAGCCATTTGAGATCATGTGTGATGCATCTGATCGGACTGTAGGAGCAGTTTTAGGGCAGAAAAATGGTAAAGAGAGCCATGTAATCTACTATGCTTCGAAGACACTTAACCCAGCTCAATGCAACTATTCTACTACGGAGAAGGAGTTGTTGGCTATTGTCTTCGTATTCGACAAGTACCGATCTTACTTGCTTGGTTCCAAAATTGTGGTCTACACTGATCATGCTGCCGTCAAACACCTTCTATCCAAGAAGGAGTCTAAACCTCGTTTGATTCGATGGATACTCTTACTTCAAGAGTTTGATTGGGAGGTAAAGGGCCAAAGGGGAGCAGAGAATCAAGTGGCTGACCATCTAAGCCATTTGATCCAAGAGGAAGATGAAGAATCAATTAAGGAGACTTTTCCCGAGGAGCATCTGTATGCGGTTCCCGAATCTGTTACTAGTCTGGCCCGTCTGGACAGACAGGCCTCTGCTCAGTGTTTTTCAGCCACTGCTAAGCCACGGCTCCGACTGACCAGACCGACCGATTCTGCTCCAGAATGGCTAAATGCCTTGGGTAAGATTTCTAGACTCCCTTGGTTTGCTAACATTCTTAATTACTTGACTTCCAAGCAACTTCCCTCCGACTTCACGCATGCCCAAAAGAAAAGATTGGAGAGCGAATGCAAACAATACTTTTGGGATTCTCCAATACTATGGAAGATGGGAGTGGATCAAGTAATTCGTCGTTGCATTCCTGAAGCAGAACAAGGTGAGATTCTTCATCATTGTCATTCGTCACCTTATGGTGGACACTTTGGTCCAAAACGTACTGCCAGAAAGGTTTTGGATGCATGTTTTTTCTGGCCGACCTTAAACCTCGACTCATACAATTTCTGCAAGATATGTACACGTTGCCAAATGACCGGCAACATATCCCAGAGGGATGAAATGCCCCAAAAGCCTTTGCGCTTTTGTGAGATCTTTGATGTGTGGGGCATGGACTTCATGGGTCCTTTCCCGAGCTCATGCGGGAACTTGTGCATTTTGCTTGCCGTAGACTACGTGTCTAAATGGGTCGAGGCTAAGGCCGTAAGGACTAATAATTCTAAAGTGCTTGCAGGTTTTCTTAGAACTAATATATTTAGCAGATTTGGAGTGCCGACGGCCATCATTAGTGATCAAGGAAGCCATTTTTGCAACCGCACTATAGAAGCACTCATGAAGAAATATAGTGTCAAGCATCGTATCTCTACGCCCTACCATCCACAAACGAATGGGCAAGCCGAGGTTTCCAATAGGGAAGTTAAAGCCATACTTGAGAAGACCGTGAATCCTTCTAGGAAGGATTGGAGTTTGAGGTTAGATGATGCTTTATGGGCCTACCGTACTGCTTATAAAACTCCTTTAGGTATGTCTCCGTATCAGCTTATTTTTGGGAAGCTTTGCCATTTACCCGTGGAATTGGAGCACAAGGCATGGTGGGCTGTTAAGAAGATTAATATGGATCTACAAGGGTGTGCGAAAGAGAGAAAGTATCAATTGCAAGAACTTGAGGAGATCCGTCGTGAGGCCTATGATACAACAATGCGGTACAAAGATCGTACCAAGGAATGTCATGACAAGCACATTCATACTAAGAACTTTGAGGAAGGTCAATTGGTATTGTTATATCAGTCACGCCTCCGTCTCATGTAGGGCAAGCTCCGTTCGCGTTGGATCGGTCCTTTTCGATCTGTCTCAAAAAGTGGAGCAGTGACGATTTCTAAATTGGACTCTAATGCAGAATTCACCGTCAATGGCCACCGTCTGAAACTCTACCATGTTGCTGAGAGGATGGAGGTAGTGGATGAGCTTAGCTTGTCCATTCCCTCTTATTCTTAATTTTAGAAGGAGTCTAGCCAAAGACAATAAAGAGAGGTGCTACCGGGAGGCAACCCGGTTTGTTTTCCTGTTCTTGTTCCTTTTATTTATTTTGGTTTCGTCTTTGTTTTTTGTGTTGTTTTTCCAAATCTAGGCTAAAAAGATGTCAAAGAGCTTAAGTATAAGGAGGCGATTAAAAGCGAAGTCGAAATGTCGAAGAATTGGAGTTGGGAGTAATGATATTTTCTTCATAAGGGCCATTTTGCAATTTTCGAAAATATGGAGTTTTGGCAAAAAAAAAAAAAAAAAAAAAAAAATTGAAAACCGCCGAACACGTTTTATACCACTTCCCCACTTCCCTTCTTCCTTCTTCAATTATTTCTCCCCAAATAAATCAAATCACCTTCTTCTTCCAATTCTTCATCTCCTTTTCAAATTCATACAAAATAACCGCCAAATCTCCTTGCCCAACTCGACGCAATGGCCCCGAAAAAGAAATCGAAGCTTACAAGTGAAGGAGCCGCCTCCTCGCCATCGACGACCGCGGGCGACACCTCTACGCGGCGGCCGCCGCATCGCACAGGCCGGATCCGGCGAGCACTCAACCCCACCGTGATCGGCCCCTTCCTCATCGACGAGGAGGAGCCAGCCGTTGTTGCGCCACCCGTCGAGGCCGCCGCCGTCGATTCCCCTGCTACTGAGGCCGCTACTGCTGCATCCGCCGAAGAAGAGGCCACCGCCTCTCCAGCCGACGACATCGACTGGTCCATACCGAAGGACGAGTTTCCCTCTACCGATCTATATGGTTAATTTCCCTTTCTCCGGGAACCAAGCCCGTACATGCCACCGCCGCCTTTCAACTGAATTAATTGGATTGAAGAGGTTCGTGCTACTTCGGATCTACCTTCGGATGAGTCCGATTACGAGCCGTCAACTAAAGACGACGACTTATCTCTGGAGCAGCTATTACTCGCCGATTCGGCCGACTCCTCATCTTTCCCATCCTCCACCGCATACGTGAACCTCATCGTATTGCAGTTTCCGAACAGAGATGCAGTCCGTGCAGTGACCACCTTTGAGGACGAGTCGTACCGACATCGCGCCTTTACTCGCCGCAGCAAGAATTTCCAGAATGGACGCACCATTGATCACGTTTTCCTCCGCTCTACGGGCGTCCAAGGTACATTTTACGAGTATTTTCGCCGTATTGGTTGGCTTTGGTTAATTGAATCTCATCATCATCCATGCTACCATGCTCTTACTGGTGAGTTCTTCAATACATTTTCTTTTACCCATGTGACTGATGTGTATGTGAAGAGTATATCCTTTTGTATTGGTTGTGTATTTTATGATATGTCTTTGGCTGAGTGGTCTGCACGGTTAGGGACTGTGTTGTTAGAGGATTTGGATGATGATACATATGCTTCTACTCCTCGTGGTGTACCTTCTGCACTTGGTGATTATGTTAGTTCTATGAATGCTTGGACTTTGATTGCCCCTTCTGATCCCCAGATGTTCTGCCCCTCTTACTCAGATATTTCATATGTTACTGATCCTGCATTGCGTATGTGTCATCCATTTATTTGCCATAATTTGACTGGGCGTTGGACTGGTTTTACTAATCTCACGGATAATGATCTATATTTTCTATGGTGCTTGCATACGGGGCGGCGGGTTGATCTTGGCTATTAGGTATCTCGTAGCATGAGTGATCTTGCTACTCATCCGGTTAGGCATCTTACTTTGTGTCATCTCTTTGCTACTTTTCTGGCACGTAATTTTATCATATTTGATGATTCTCTGCTCAATCGGTTATCACCTCCACCTTTGTTTGACCTTGAGTTGATGGGCCATGCCCAAATTTGCTATAGGGAGCCTGATGGTACTGTTAGATTTTATCCACCGGGACCTCGAGTCCCAAGTGCTGCTCCCTATGTAGCTTTGCAGGTCCCTAGCGATTCGGTCCAGGTGTTGAGGGCCGAGATTTTTGCTCTTCGGAGGCCCTTCGATGATTTGGAGCGCACGGTTCTCTCTCGTTTTCCACCTCCGGGCGATCAGTGATGTCATTCCCCCCTCTTTTGTTTTTATTTTACTGTTATTGTGTGTTTGTGTTTTTGTGTTCGTGTCTATGTTTTGTTTCTCTTTTACTTGCTCGTTTGCAACGATCAAGTGTAAGGAGGGGTATTTGATATGTGTTTTTGTCATGTTCTCCGTCCTTTTTCTTTGTTTTTTTTTCTTGTGTGAGGGCACACAAGGGGTTAAGTGTAAGGAGGTATGTCTTTACGTCGTTTCACTTTGTGTCGTCGATGCATGCCAAAAATTGAAGTTGTTGATGCACTCTTGTTCTTGGTTTAAGCATGTTTGGTTGTGCTTTATGTCTCAATATGCAAATTTGTAGTTGTTGTGAAGAGTAGGATTTGGTGCACATTTGTATGTGATTTGAGATGACGAATAATAAGTGAAGTGTGGATCGAATTTTACACACACTCCGTATATTATATTTGAGCCGTTAAAGTAGGACACTTCTTACTAATTTCATTGAGAGTGATTGTTCATGAAGTTGCAATAAAAGTGAGCCACTTGTGATAAGTGATAGGAGGCACTAGGGATTGAGCCATTTAACAGCGACAATATTTTTCCTACCTTGCATTATCCCCTAGTGAGCTAATTTGTGCCTTGTCTTATTCTTTGATTTAGTCAGAAAAATACAAACCGAGGCCTTTTTAGCTTTTCTTTTTCCCATGTCATTGTATGTTTTACAAGCTTATTTGAGATTGATCTATTTTTATTGCCTACCGAGTTGCTTGCTATCATATTTGTTTGTTGCAAAATAATAGTTGACCGGAGTTGTGCATTAATAGTGTTATTTAAGGGTCAGCTCGTTTTCGTACCTGGAAAAATACGCCGAATTTTCGTGTGTAATAATATGCTGCTCTTTCGTTAAAAAAAAAAATCCGAAACAATAAACAACAGGGGTACTCGTGAATAATTTGGTAGCAGCTGATATGATTTTCTTTTATGGCAAGCATTGATTTTCCATCTTTGATTATCTCGAATTTAGCAAGTAAAATTTCCGAAACAGTAAACAACAGGGGTACTCGTGAATAATTTGGTAGCAGTTGATATGATTTTCTTTTATGGTAGGCATTGATTTTCCATCTTTGATTATCTCGAATTTAGCAAGTGTTACATGCATGACATTGTTGTACATTTTGTGGAGCTTAGAACCCATAGGACCCCTACCAACAAAAAATTGTCTATGTCCTAAGCCCCATTACAACCAAAGAAAAAGACCTCCTTGATATTGCAGTTGTGACACTCTTTTATCGTGACGGATGAACTATATTTTCTTGATTGGCTTGACCGGACTTAGATTAGAGAGTGTTGAGTGAACCGTGAGGATGATCCACTTTTGCTTAGGTTTTTGACTAAATTGATATTTGTGCGCCGAATCTTAAATTTGCAACTCTATTTGTTTGATGAGATTCATATTTGCATAGTTTAACATGTTTTGCTAGTTCATTGAGTGTGGAGATTACGGATATGATTGGTATTGATTCTTGTTTTGTTTCGTGTCGTTTTCTTGTCTTTGTCTTTGTGTTGTTGTTTTTTTTCCTTTATTTCGAGTCGTGTTCTTGTCTGTTCTTTGTCTTGTTTTCGTGCTTGTCTTTTTATTTTTTAGAGTCTTGAGTCTTTTGGGGAATAATGGAATTTGGATAGTACTTATACTTTTGTTTTCCTTATACTTGAGGGCAAGTATGGTTTAAGTATAAGGAGGTTTGATAGGTCTAAATTCGTACTATCCATATTCCGTTTATTTTGGCATATATTTTGGCGGTTGGATTGCGTTTTGGTGTTTGTTTTGCAGTTTCTTATGATGATGTGGCTTTGACGAGGCGTTGATGTGGCGGTGCGAATTAAAGGAAATATGTGCTTAATTCGGAAGAACTTAAGAGGAAAATTAAGTGTTGAAAGAAATTAATATAATATACTTTATATTATATCTTTCCATACTTAGAAGACCTAATTGGAATAGAAAAGGAGGAGCATATATATAAATGAGGAGAAGAGGCGCCACACACACGGAGACACACACGAGATTCATAATCCCGATCCCTTACTCACGCCTACACACCGAAGCCATCTTCCTTTTCATTATCGTCGATTCATCATCACTTTTCCACACCATCAATCCACGCCGAATCCGAGAGAGAGAGACACCGAGAGCCGACATCAACCGAAGGAGAGAATTGCCCAAAGCCGAGAGAGATCCGACCGAGGGTTTAGATCAGAATTTCAGAGTTCGAATTTCATATTTTAATTTCGTGAATTGTAGTTTAATTTGGAGAAAACATGTTCCTGCTTCCGTTTTATATTCCCGAATTTGGATGCTTCCGTGATATTTTCCTGTAGGATGAATTGAAGACTTTAATTTATGATTTCCTAATTCCTAGGGTTTAATTTCGTACTTATTGGTGTTTTAATTATTTCGTTATTGTTTGAATTTTCGTGCATAATTATTTCATGATTTTCAGCATGTTTTGTGTTCTGTTCAGTAAACCGGTCTGTCTGGTTCAGTCCGGTCGATATGCGTAGCTAAGTCTTTTAAGGGGCCGGCGAGATGTGAAACACACACCACCATATTTTCGTGAGACTAGGACTTAAAATTAATCACTTAGGTTCTGAATTAATTTAGGTTTAATTAATTGGATTAATTAATTTAGGCTTGATCACCCTAGTTTAGTTTAATTCATAGCTAATTTAGTACTTCCATCGTTTCTCGTGGGATTAGGCTAAATAAGTAGCAACTTGTTCTTAGGACAATTGAATTAATTTGGTAGGAGACAATTAGATGCCCACCATACGAGTAGACTCCTAAATTGAGTTTCCTTAGTTCTTAAAGCTGATTAGGTGTTAAATATATTGATTGCCCACCAACGTAGGTTGCATCTAATTTAGAGAAGTAGTCGTTTCAATGCCCAACATGGCGATTACCGAATAATTAAGGGGGAATAGATGATATGTCAGTTTAATTACGGTGTCCTACAACTAATTGATTTAAGTTGATTAATTAATTAATAGTGTTAGTGATCGATTGTGAGTGTGAGTGAATCATCTTGCTGGACCCGTTTTTATTTGCATTAGTGAATTTCGTGGTTAATTCCTGCTAGTTTTCGTTTGTTCTTAGGTTAGAAAATTTCCCAAACTTGTGTGATTGCTAACCAAACCCTGATTGATAGGAATTTTAGGTCTAAATACTCCGTTCCCTGTGTTCGATACCTATTGCTATACTAATTTTAGTTCTAGCAATTTTGCAGGATTATTTGGTGAAAACAACGATCACCAAATTGGCGCCGTTGCCGGGGAACGGTGTTTTCTTTTAGCTTATTTTTCCTACTAATCTTTTGTGCTTTTTAAGTGTTGCATGAGCAGGTCTTCCCGCCCTTTTCCACACTTCGATCCAGAAATTGAAAAGACTGCGAAAAGGCAAAGTTTGACATCAGATATACTCTCTGACTAATTCACTTTTAGTCAGCTTCTCTGATTTGAAAAGGCAAAGTTTGACATCAGATATATTCCCCCCCCCACCCATACACACATACAAATGAATTCGTACCGGAGCCCAACACTCACCTTGTTGATGTGCTTGTACAATAATATAGCTTCTTTAATAATGTAGGGACCTTTCTCTTTCAATATCTCCTATAAGAGAAATCCTAAGTTTAATTGCGATTCAAACTCTTATTCCTCCTTAATCATAATAACTATTAATCCTAATTCACAACCCCTTTTTCTTAAAAATGGTTTTAATCTTTGGAAAGCAATAATTCTAAATTTGAAAACTAAGAATATGTCGAATCATTAATGTGCATGAATTATTTCTATATTTACTAATTATAGCCATTCTTTTAAGTCGGTAACTCAAATAGAAGGCAATCACATACATTAATTTAGCAATTTCACACAACCAAACATTGAAATATCAATTATGTATATTTATACATGACTATACACATAGTAATTTAGAGCATGAGTTATAAGTTTATAGCATAAATCAAACAGAATCACAACTTTAGTCCAAGTTCATGCAACAATTGTCGATTCATGTGATTTCACATTTGGCATGTATAATAGTAATTTAAGAAAAATGCATGCTTATTTTAATGAAATCGAATGAACAAGGGAATAGCCTAAATACATGATTGTGGTTAAAACTTTTGAATGTTACCTTTTCCTATAGTCCAACAAATCAGTTTGTGACAAAACAAGGTAGCTCAAGAAATTTATAGCCTTATTCTACTTATGTGATTATGATGGGTGACGCAAGTAGCCTTCCTACAAACAAGTCAAGCATTTGAATTTATTGCACATTTTATGTCAACAATTTACAAGTAAAATCTTGGGATAATAGTGATTCTCCTAATTAAAGTTCATAAACACTCAAAATTTAATATAAGTTGATGTTAAATAATACTATGTCGCCGGCCATTTCTCGCTTCTAACCTTATGATCTATTAACATAAAAATTATCATCAAACAAAGCTTTAACATCCCATTTAATAATTGAAGCAATTACGTACACTCCCTCGTACTTAAAACGTAGCCACCCCAATAATTCTTTATCATCATTCAAGAAACATAATTTCCATCAGCTTTCGAGTAGAAAAGGAGTTATATATACCTCCTATTATTTCGGGGTGTGTCGAAATGCGATTACAACGTTAGCCGAGACAGGCGTTGGACTCTTTTTTCGCAAGACGATAATGTTCTTCTACTCGATGCAAGCGGTCTATAGCACTCGTCTCCAAGATACGACTTCTCAATTACTATTAGCCGCTACTTATCGTAATTCTGACGAACTACCTGATATTTTGGGACTAAGGACATACTAATTATTCTATATGTGTGTAGTGAGGTAAAGAGAGATAAAGAAGAGATGAAAGAAGAATATATTCGGATGGTTGTGTTTGTTCTCAGCTTGAGAACGACTATTTATAGATTCTCATGAACCCCTTCATAATGGACACAACCTCTGAAATTAATATTAATTGTTTCCATGAAATCATACATGTTGAACCAACGTGTCCAATATTACTATGAGATCGTGCATTTTGAGATCATGAAACCATGCATTTAGGAATGAACCAACGTGTCCATTACCATGCATCTAGAAACCAATGTGTCCGTTAGTCATTTGCCAACCCAAATTATATCATATAAACTATTCTCATTAATCACACGAATCCATGCATCTTTTCTATTAATGATCATCATTTTTCATGATTAACCATATATTAATCTAATTTTCATTATTAAATTCTAACATCTCCTCCTTCTTCTTTAATCTCCAATAACACAAACATTTGAATTACCCTTAAGAAAATCTTTTCGTGAGGTTAAGTAATGGGTAATGATAGTGTATGTTGGATATGAGTCAGGAGATGATACTCAGCTGTTCGTGGTTAAAAGAAAATTGGGGGAAATCATAGTAGTACTATGGAATTGAAGATCCCAAAACCGAGCTGATATTAGTAGTTCAGTATGTCGTTAGGATTAGCTGATGTATAGGTTAGACTTGTTGTAATCGTTTTTATATTCTTGTCTAAGTCCTGTACGGGGTAATTGTTGAACTGATCTTCTGTCAAAGATACTTTTCATAACCCCACGTCATCAGTGTAATCGCTATGCTTCTTCGCTCATCAACCGAGTAGACCTCGCAGAAGCCAATCCAACAACCGATAAGTCATCGCCGTAAGAACTCATGCAAGCCCAAGACTTCGTAGTCGCCACCGACTTACTCGAAGTTACATTCCTTGTCACCGACTCGCTCGAAGAAGACAGAGACTTTACGCTTCATCGTATCCGACGTAAAGCGACCCAACTACTTAAGTCTTTTCGAAAGTTCGGCAGAAGATCATACGAGGTTGTTTGAACTGGCCAACTCGACATTCTCACCAACCACAAACCTCGACCAATGAGAAGCCAACAACGCCTTACCTCGCTCCAAACAAGAAAGCCGCTCTCATGTACGCAATTAACCGCCCGCCGCAACAAGTTCGAATTAATGGCCGTTTTCTTTGGAAGCATGTGACACGTGGCATCGTCGTCTCCAACGGACATATGCCATAGCTCACGACTATAAATAGAGAAGATTTCGAAGCTCCACAAGCGCGAAGCACGAAATTAAAAAAGGGAAATTGCTCAAGCTCTCAAACACTCTAGCAACTCAATCGTAACATCCAAATGAAGAATCCGCATTTACTAGAATATTTTTGTGGTTCTTCTCTAGAGTCTTTAGATCCCTTTCTTCTCTACCTAAACTCATTGTCGATTTATAGCTTAGATTCGAAGGAGTTCATTTTTTTTGTGAACTGGTTCTTATTGTAAGAACTCCTTCATTAGTTGGAGAACTGTTTTCGCTCCCTTTCGAACTTAGGTTTGAATTGTAAAGTCGCTAAGGACTATAACTTAGAAGGATCTGTCCTGTGCACAGTTTCCTTGCTGAGACTTGCTCAGACTAATCAACAAGTTATCCTCGCTCTCCGTTCGGACCGTGGACGTAGGATCTTGCGTATCCGAACCACGTTAAACTGCTTGTGTTCTTTACTATTTTATTGCATACAAACCTTTGAAAATCATAAGTTTGCATAAAACGTATTTCTAAAACTCGCACAGCCAAAAGAATTTAATCTGCAAAAACACGTTTTCAAATAGAGACAAACTCCGGGCCCCACACTTATCCGCACACTTAAGTCTCCGACTGAGTTTCGTAGTACTGACAAAAGTCGGTAGGAGAGCTCGTAGGCCGACTCACTCGTCCCGTGATCGAAGGTTTATTTGGCACTGTTCATCGGTCTGCAACCAACAACCTTCACCGACCTTCACCGAGAAAAAGAAACGGTACTCAGGTGTATTCACCCCCCCTCTACACCTGATATTTGTCTCCGGACCAACAATTGGTATCAGAGCGCACGGTGCTCAACTGACCACCTGTTCTGAAATACTGGTCTTCTCGAACTGATCCTTGAAAACGCTTTCTCCGCACAAGCATCTCTTCATTCATCCTTATACTGCATACACATAATGTCCGAAATGTCGTGTATCAGGATGGTGCCGATGTTCTCAATAGAGAACTTCACGGTATGGCGTGTAAGAATGGAGGCACACCTTACGTCGCTGCACGACAGCATGACTGACGTACTGGAGACCGGGCTCATCATTCCAATGATAGACAGCGTTCGGGCCATTTGAAGTGGAAGGTGAAGGTGCTCGTATCGGTCCGAAGGTTCCCAAGGACAAATCTCGCTTCACGCCCGAAGAGAAAAAGCTGCATAACCTCGACCGAGTCGCACGAAATGCTATACAGACAACGCTTAGTGACTCACACCTCGGGAGGGTGCAGGACTGCAAAACGGCGAAAGAACTTTGGGACGCTCTGGCTGTACTGAGCCAAGGAACTCCTCAGATTAAAGAAAACAAGCTCGAATTAGAGCTTCAAAAGTTCGAAGCCTTTGCGATGGGGCCCAGTGAAACCATTGACGAGCTGAGCGTCAGATTTACAAATCAAGTCAATGTGATAAACGGGCTGGGAAAGGTGTTCTCAAACAAAGAGATGAACACAAAGATTATTAGAGCGCTACCCCGACAGAAGTGGCTTCCTTTTGCTACTTATTTACGTCGCTCTGATCTTAATGCTCTAACTCCTGATGTTATATTTTCAGAATTAAAGACGGAGGAATTTGAGCATAGTCTACCTCAGAAGTGTTCCAGTGCTCCAGCTGACACTCAAATCGATCATGCCTTCAAGGCAACAGTCAGCAAAACTGGAGGCAAAAAGATTTCTTCCAGCAAGGCAGTAGCTGCTGCAGATACAAAGACATCTGAAATGTCTGGTACTGACCAGCTCGCACTGATGGCTCTCAAATACCAAAGAGAAAAGGAGAGAGTCAGAAAGCTGAAGAAATATCAAAGAGATTCTCCCCCTGGTAAGAAAGAATATTCAAAAAGGGAAGAATCTAACACTTCTACTGAATGCAGGAACACAGAGCCTGTTGCTAGTCCACCAAAAGTTTCAGCTGGAAAAAACAGCAAAACATCCACGTGTTACAACTGCAAGAAGGAGGGACACTATCAGTACGACTGTCCCGAACTCTCAGCTGCTCAAAGAGCAGAACGGTAGGCCAGAAGAGTTAAATTCGCCCAGAAGAGGCAGGCCTACATAGCCGGAGAGATATCCGACAACTCAATTGAAGAGGATACATTCATGTACTCTTCTGAGGATGAAGCTGCATTCGTAGCTGTTGAAGTCGGAGAGAAGGTTCCTGAGGAATCACCGAACAAGATTCGATGGCCGGAGAAGAGGCTGAGGTAAATTCTAAACTTAATATAACCTCCTCTTCACACAACACACACGACACTTGCTCGGTCTCGGATGACCCTATGGACATAGTACAAGCATATGACAACCTCGCTAGAGGAACACATTCACCGAGCAGAGTTCAAGCAGAACCATCCAGAACTAGAACATGTAAAGGCCGAGAATCGTAGACTTTCTTCCGATTGTCGTGCCTCTACCGAGTCAGTGGATCTAGTTGTGAGACTCAAGAAAGAGATTGAATCTCTTATGACTAAGTCTCGCCTTCAAGAGACTCGATCTCGCCCCGACGAAGGACAATTTGGAGAAAGAGACTGAAATAGCCCAACTCAGTCAGAAACTCTCAGACGTACAGAAGGACTATGATTCTCTCAGGAGAAGTGATGAGGTCTAGAGAGAACTGATGACTGAACAATACCTGGGAGCAAAGGAGAAACTAGAAAGCATGCTTAGACACAACGGCCAACGCGGGGAAGAAGGCCTTGGCTACACCCATAAAGCTTCTACCTCCAAAAGCTCGAAGCACCGGCCGATAGGTTCGTCGAGGAAAGGTGCAAGCCGCCGACACCATACCTCGGGCGAAGAACAAACAAAAATAATCGCACCTCGCCCGAGCAAAGAATAAACAACCGACCAAAGGTTCCAGCCCCGGACACCGAGATCGAACTCGGGGGAACCAAGAAGGTCGATGGGCGTAAGCAGACAAGGAGCCACTGTTTGAGCATCCGGCTCAAGACGGTTCGTACTACTATGAGCCCGGGGTCGAGAGAAGCGCTAAGACTCGAAGAAGAAAGCGCCCGAACCCAAAATCATCACCGTAAAGTCGCATCTCCAAGTCCTCGTGGAGAAGAAAGCCGACAAGGTTCGAAGAAGAAGTCTCGGACTTCTAAGGTCCCGAGACGGATTTGGGTTCCGAAATCACCCACTAACCAAGAAGGACCCAATCCGAACCAAAGGGTACCTAAAGATGCTTCGTTTTGCAGTGCATAAGGACCCATGGATAGTGGACGCCGCTGCTCAAGACACACGACATATCGAAGAGCCTCGCTAACCAACTATGTACAAGAAGATGGTCCCGCACTGAGTTTGGAGACAACTCTAAAGGCTACACAAGGGGATACGAAACGCTGAACATTGGGACTCGCTCGGCTCTAAAGAGTAACATATGTTGAAGGACTTCAACATAATCTCCTTTCTGTCAGTCAATTCTGTGATAATCTTAACAGAGTTATCTTTGACGCTGGTTTCTGTGATGTTGATAAATCTACAGGGAAAATAGTGTTATCAGGATCGCGGAGGAAAAACATCTATGTTGCAGACTGGAAAACCGCAGAACCTGAGGCTTGCTTATTAGCACAGACAAAATCTGGTGACAAGTTAGGATGGCTATGGCACAAGAGACTCAGCCACCTGAACTTCAAGACCATGAACAAGCTAGCCAAGAACTCCAAAGTCAGAGGACTGCCCAACGAATCATTCGTTAAAGACAGAAATTGTGAAGCATGTCTGAAGGGAAAGCAAACAAAGAGTAGCAATCCACCTATTCCGTCACCTTCCACTGATGGAATCCTACAATACCGCCGCACACGGACCTATTCGCCGCCTCTCCAAGCTGACTATAAGAGGCAAGAAGTATGCCCTCGTTGTTATTGACGACTACTCGAGATATACTTGGGTCATCTTCATCGCCAATAAATCTGATCTTCAAACTGAGTTGCCCAATCTGCTGAAGAAGCTTAGTGTGGAAAAGGACATCAAGATTCAAAGAATTCGCTCGGACAGAGGAACAGAGTTTCTAAACTCGCAGTTAAGATATACTTGCGATAAAGAGGGAATTAAACACGAGACATCAGCCGCTCGCACCCCCCGCCAGAACGGACTTGCCGAACGAAAGAACGAAACACTCAAAGAAGCAAAGCAAGAACGCTCCTCGCAGCATTCTCGGACTACCCTCAAAGTTCGGGGCCGATGCTACCGACACCCCCCGCTACACTCAGAATCGCTCATTACTCACTCAGCAACACATGAAGACACCATATGAACTATGGAAAGGGAGAATTCCTTCTATTTCTCATTTTCATATTTTTGGTCGTCCTTGCTTTATCCACAATAATGGGAAAGATCAGCGAAGGTTTTTGATAGCAAATCTGATCAAGGAGTTTTCTTAGGATACTCTCGAGTCGAGAAAGCCTTCGTAGTCTTTAACTATCGGACTCTTTGTGTGGAGGAAAGCCCTCATGTTGTTTTTGATGAATTTGTTACCGAGAACAGGAAGATACACGCTAAATATCGATGATGTCAGCAAGCAAGCTACATGATCTCGGACTTACCGATAAAGCCGAAAAGATCCAAAGATTGTTGGGATGATGAGTCGACAATGAACAAACTCGGACTCAACCAACAGTCGACGTAGCCGACCTAGTTGATTCTCCCGAACGTAATCAACAACAGTAACATCGGTTGATGAGGAAGCCCTCAATGGGTAATCGAGACCTCTACTGAGAATATAAACTCAGGGGGAACGATTAATGTTCCTGAGCTAAATGGCCCTGAACCTGGAAACTCAGTGGATCCTAACCTTCTTACTGAAATATTGCAATCTCGAAACAAGCACTACCGAAATGCCTAACACTCATACCGATTCTCGCAGGTTGTATCGAAGAAGAAGCCGACTCGACGATCATGGCTAGATGCTCATTCTTCAGATCTTATCATTGGAGATCTATCAGCAACTATACGAACAAGTTCTAGATTTAATCAAGGCGAAAGCTCACTATATTATTGTTTCTTGTCTACAGAAGAACCTCATTCGATAGAGGACGCACTTAATGATGCTGACTGGATCATCGCCATGCAAGAAGAGCTGAACCAGCCGTGTCAAAACGAGGTTTGGGAGCTTGTAGACGCACCTGACATCGCATGTCATTGGTACCAAGTGGGTCTACAAAAACAAGCGAGATGAAAACAACGTCATTGTTAGAAATAAAGCACGACTAGTTGCAAAGGGATACGACAAAGCGTAAAGGAATTGACTTTGATGAAACATTCGCTCTAGTCGCTAGATTGGAAGCCATTCGTCTATTCCTAGCTTATGCAACACATCAAGGTTTCAAAGTCTATCGATGGATGTAAAGTCAGCTTTTCCGAACGGCGCATCAAGGAAGAAGTCTACGTGGAACAACCGCCCGGCTTTCAACAGGACATCGTGTGTACGCACTTAGGAAAGCTCAGATGGGTTAAAACAAGCACCCGTGGCTTGGTATGATACCCTATCGACTTTCTACTTCGTAAAAGGTTTTCGTAAGGGGACGAGATCGCACCCTATTCAACATAAAGTCGGAGATGACATCCTACCGGTGCAAATCTACGTGGACGACATCATTTTCGGCCGAAGAAACGAGATCATATGTCGCCAGCTTCGAGAAGATGATGAAAGAGAAATTCGAGATGTCCATGATGGGAGAGATGAATTATTTCCTTAGATTTCAAGTGAAGCAATCACCCGAAGGAATCTTCATCAATCAAGCCAAATACACTCGAGACCTTCTCAAGAGATTTGGCCGCGACTCCAAAGAAGCCGCCAAAATCCCCATGAATACGAATTTTAAAATCGATCTGGACAAAGAGGGAGCTTCGTTAACTCTACTGATTATAGAGCTATTATTGGTTCTTTATTATATTTAACAGCTAGCCGACCTGACATAACTTATGCTATAGGTGTATGCGCAAGATTTCAAGCGGATCCCAAGCGAAGTCATCTCGACTCAGCCTAAAAAGATTCTCGCGCTATCCGAGAGGAACACCCGATGCCGGGTTATGGTATCCTCGCCGATGATAATCTAATACCGACAAAGTTATTCTCGATGCCGATTATGCAGGATGCGGGATAGATCGTAAATCAACTTCCGAACGTGTCGGTTCTTAGGCAAGCAAGCCGATATCTTGGTTCTCAAAGAAACAACACCTCGTAGCAACGCCCACTACCGAAGCCGAGTACATGGCCGCCGGAAGTTGCTGTGCCCGCATCCTTTGGCTTCGACAACAACCGAGAGATTATGGTATCATTCAAAATGAAGTTCCCATCTACCGTGACTCCACCAAGTGCTATTGCCATAACTCGTAACCCAGGTTCTACATACGAGATGCAAGCACGTGGATATCCGACACCACTTCATCGGAGACCATGTCGAGAAGAAGGATATCGAATGGAGAAGATCCATACCGACAAACAAAGGGCGTACATACCGACCAAACCACTAGCCGAGAACAGTATTCGCAGAATTATCGCTGAGCTAGGTCTACTTGGATCCTACCGAAATGCATCGCAGAAGACAACTACCGATAGCACCGTGGAGACAATTGGAAATATCCGGTATCGTAGATGGAACCAAGTACGACAAGTCGGGCAGACTCCGTACAGCTGATTCAAATGGGAAGAATCACACCGTACACAACAAGCGGGGGAACGTGTTTATCAAGACATCAATCATCCTCCTCGCGATATAACGGTAACCACCGATCGAAAGTTCAGTCCAAGAGGTTTGCGTAGTATCATATACTTAATTTCTTTTCGAAGCATGTCTACATTTATTATATCAGTCGCACGCAGTCAGTAGTTCATGTGCATTTATTTCCCGCCTTAATAAGCTTATGGAAAGGTCAGTAGGAAACCTTTTCATTCGCATAAATTGAGTAATTAATGCTGTCTGTCGCGCATTTAATGCATGTCTTCTCACTTACCTTTATTACGTAAGTCTACGTTTGAGGCGGCTTTTGTAATCATTCCTTTTATAACATTTAATCTCAGCCGTCTATAGATTTGAAAGATTAAAAATAAGATCGTTGGATCTAAACTTATAATCGCCGATATATAAATCTTTCATCTTCTATCTTCCTCCTCACTTTTCGCCATTTTCAACTTAAGAGCTATTTTCAAGCGTTCAGCTTTCTTTCTCAAAAATCATCTTAACTCGTCTCGCTTTTGCATCTCTCAAAGCTCTTTAGTACTCGGTAATGTATTGAAACCTCGCCGAATACTTACTAACTTACTCTATTTTCAAGTGCTAACGAGTTATTTTGCAGATTTCAATGGCGACATCTCAAGTCCCCGAGAATATGGAGGAGATAATGGCATCCAGGATTCGGCTTGAACCAACTATGGCCTTCCGACAAGTTGATATCTCTTTCTTGGAACCCGTGTTTGATGCTCCGGAGCGTTTTGGTCTTCGTGAGCCGGTGACGAAGCACCCGAGATCTTATCTACCTAGGCAAGTGGTAGAAGTTTATTACAACCGGAGGTCACTCGCGCTCGGAGGCGAGGAATCTTCCTTCGTCTATATGAAGGAAGTAGATCGAACTGTTGGGATACTACTCGTAGAATCTTCAACGCCGAGACGCACCGATGCCGACGTTTGATCTTCCGGACTCGGTATTTCTCCTATCGGATACAAGGAGAAGGAGATAAACGCATATGTTCATAAGTTCTGCGGACGCTCCGACATATCATTCAAGTCGCCTGCGTAAGAACCTCCCCGCTCCCCCAATGCAGAGGACTAGCCTACATAGTCTCTCATATCCTAACGAGCTCACCGGATCATATGATCAATTATCCAAACCAAGGATTCAAATGATGATGGCTATAGATGATGGAGTTGAAGTGAACTCGGGCCGACTATTATGTCTCTGAGATGAAGGCCCAAGCCCGTAAGTTCACTACCCTACCCACCGGAGAGAGGAAGTTAGCCAAAGGTAGGGAAGTTACTCTATGGGACTAAGATGTCGGTCCTCATAGAAAACTCGTTCGTAGGCACTCATCGTTTGCCGATTCTAAGTTCTTCGATGTAAAACTGATTAAGTTTAAGACTAAAGCAACGATCGAGAAGTCTATCGGTAAGGGGCCACCCGAGCCGAAGAAAACCCCCCCCCCCCCTACCGAAGTGCCTAAGAAGAGGCGGGCGACTAAGACGCAAACCACGAGGTCTCACTGCCACCCCCTCTCGTTATTGAACCCACTCCTCCTCCTACTCAAGAAGAGCAGATTTTAGATTCTCGATATCGGCATTGAGGGTGCGACCCTCAAAGATAAAGTCCAGTAATTAGCTCGAGGAGACACGCGGACGTCGAGAACCGACCGAGGAGACTGCGACCGAGTGGACAGCTATTCTCACCACTCGTCTCCGTGCCGCAGCCGACGTACACGATCATATTCCCGAGATCGCCGGACACTCGTACTTAGTCAATATAGCCATCGTGGCTAGGGTTCAAATGCTTCTTAGATTTCCGAGTTGGGATATTCTAGAAGACATAATCAAAACCCACTCAGCCATCTACCCGCTCGATGAGGAGCGAGGCTACAAGAAGTAATAGGGTACGGAGAACCAAATGACTTAGCTACTCTTGAAGATCTCGTGAGCCGCAATGCTTTACCTTCTAAGCTTGCGAGAGTCGGTCCCCCTCGGTAACACTCCTCCACCCCCATCTCCTCCCGCCGATGATAAGAAAGATGATGATGATAACAATCGAGGAAGGATCGGTCACCCAAGGATACGGAGTTGGGAGGCTCGCCGAGGGTTCAACTCCCCGTGAGAAGAGCAAATCACCACTTCCCGATACATCGTGTGATACTCAAGGTGCTCCGGGCACAGAGGGAGCAGCTCCTCACGTTTTCCGAGCAGAGGCTCGGAACCAGCTCGTACTAGATAGAACCTATCGGTTCCGTGTCCTCAAAGTCTCGTAAATAAAGCCATTCGACGCCAAGGAGAGAAAAAAGACTTTTGGCTAAGGACGTCCATCCGAAGTGGACAAAGTATACTAAGGCTGTACGTAGCTTAGACAGTAATAGCCGCCGGCATCTCAAAGACTCCAAGACCTACTCCTCAACCCAACTTTCAGGAGATTATTGAGGCAAACTTTAGCAACTCGTGAAAATCGATCTAGAAGCTCGGAGTCGCCAGTTGCTCCGAATCGCCAGAAGATATTTTCGAGCAACCGACTCAAGCTCTTGCAACCGTTAAGCTCGAAATCGATGAAAGGAATAAGATTGCCACCTCTAGCCTTCGTAAAAGTTATTACCCAACAAAGTGCAGGCTCAAGCTTATTCGTAAAGAATTGACAGTAATCGCAGGATCGCTGCTCCTCGAAACTCCGTCCGAAGTCACCGCACGACTTAAAACATCGAGAGTTGATCAAGAAAATGACCGGGAATTATATTGCGATCTCGTCAAGGACTTTGAATCCACAACGACTCGATTAAGGATTCGCCTACGATGTGAAAAGAGACATTCAAGCCATCCGTACCCAACTCTCTAAGGCGTATGATGCCAAAAAGGGGGAAGGTGTTATGAAGGAAGAACCCGACACGGATATGGGCCGATGTCCAAATAATAGAGGGTGGTCGGGAGGAAGGACCCTCTAATGCTCGGACTCGGGGGAAGGTATTCAGAGTAACAACCCTCAACCGCTAATGTTCAAGGTACTTCGGGGGTTCCCGCTACTTGAATTTCCTCTCAGAACCTACCCCCATCTCATCTTCTCGCCGCCCACATAGAAGATGTTGCTCACTTCATTGAGCAAGAGTCCGAAGAAGAACAGCTCCTCCACGAGGCCGGGAAGGAGACTCGCTACGCTACTACTCCTCCTTCGTCCCCGGTCCGAAAATTCAAATCTAAAGCGGAACAAGAGGCCTTCGACCTCCGCGTAGCCCAACAACTACAAGACAAGCTGGACCATGAGCAACAGCTGGAAGAAGCTCAACTTGCTAAAAAGCCTAAGGGCAAAGTTGTTAAGGGCAGAGGAAAGAAGAAGCAAGAGTCTGTGTACGAAGAAAAGAAAAAGGCTCAGGAGGAGTTCGCAAAAACTCTTTCTACTACAGGTCAAGCTACTGCTCAGAGTCACTATCAGACTCATCTTACACCTGAGCAAGAAGCTCAAGATAGAGCCACGTGGGAAGCCACGCTGCGAGGCCTTAACCTGAGGAAAGGAGATTGTAGGGCAGCGGCTCTTCGAGAGAAGAAGAAAATGGCTGATATGGCTAAGATGATGAGCCTATCTCAAAAGCCAGCAGCTGATCCCAGAAGACAAATCCCACGAGGATCAAGAAAAAGAGCGCCTTATGTCAAAAAGGACCCTGTGCTTCATGTTGATAAATGGGTTCCTACTCTGGTTAATGATCAATGGGAAGAGCTCAAAGAGGAATTTATCAAAGGCTACTACGTATGGAAATACTATCCAAGTGAGCAAACTATCGAACAAGCCTTTGACGAGTTTTTGTTCATTTATAACTCTGAGCTGAGGGAACAACTTCTGGAGATTATGAAGAGAGAGAACATTCCTTTCAGAGCTCCGGCTTTCAGGCGCATCCCACCTCCTAGAACTGCGCGCGGAGTTCTGTGTACAAAGGAAATAGAAGATGAGGTCGAGCTGCAGCCTTATCGCTTCGACCGAGTGTCGACTTAGCCGAAGACGACGAGGATGTCCGACACACCGAGGAAGAGAATCTACCTATACTATGGTCCGCAACCTCCCGTCGACGATCTGCTGATTTCAAGAAGCGCACTCAAGGCTTTAGGCGTCAGTAGTGTTTTCTCTTCTCTACTCTTTTGTAATAGTGATAGGAACCTGTAATTTCTTGATCTTATATGCTATCGTTCCTATTACTTGATAGAAAATTACTCATTGTCCTACAACATTTTGCTTTGTGTTTTCACAACCGATCACTAAGTGATCTCGACACACACTCACATCGGTTCTCGATTTTGCCTATCTCTCACCCGCCGATGTTTTGAAGTCATCATATCGCTTGTTTTCCTCGTATAGATTAAGGGGGAAATTGTCGTCGTAGGTTAGCATTTCTTATAAGATGTTTAGAGTTTAGAAGTAGAGGTTTTGGCATCATCAATTAGGGGGAAATTGTTGGATATGAGTCGAGATGATACTCACTGTTCGTGGTTAAAAGAAAATTGGGGGAAATCATAGTAGTAACTATGGAATTGAAGATCCCAAAACCGAGCCGATATCGTAGTTCGGACGTGTCGTTAGGATTAGCCGATGTATAGGTTAGACTTGTTGTAATCGTTTTATATTCTTGTCTAAGTCCTCGTACGGGGTAATTGTTAAACCGATCTTCCGTCGAAGATACTTTTCGTAACCCCACGTCATCGCTGTAATCGCTTGCGTTCTTCGCCATCACCGAGTAGACCTCGCAGAAGCCAATCCAAGCAGCCTAATAAGTCATCGCGAAGAACTCATGCAAGCCCAAGACCTTCGTAGTCGCCACCGACTTACTCGAAGTTACATTCCTTGTCGCCCGACTCAATCGAAGAAGACAGAGACTTTACGGCTCATCAGTATCCGACGTAAAGCGACCCAACTACTTAAGTCTTTTCGAAAGTTCGAGTAAGATCATACGAGGTTGTTTGAACGGTCAACTCTGACATTCTCACCAACCACAAACCTCGACCAATGAGAAGCCAACAACGCCTTACCTGCTCCAAACAGTAAAGCTGCTCTCAAGTACAGTAATTAACTGCCCTGCTGCAACAAGTTCGAATTAATGGTCGTTTTCTTTGGAAGCATGTGACATGTGGCATCGTCGTCTCCAACGGACATATGCCATAGCTCACAACTATGAATAGAGAAAATTTCGAAGCTCCACAAGCGCGAAGCACGAAATTAAAAAAGGGAAATTGCTCAAGCTCTCAAACACTCTAGCAACTCAATCAGAACATCCAGCGAAGAATCTGCATTTACTAGAATATTTTTGTGGTTCTTCTCTCTAGAGTCTTTAGATCCCTTTCTTCTCTACCTAAGCTCATTGTCAGATTTATAGCTTAGATTCGAAGGAGTTCATTTTTTTTGTGAACTGTTCTTATTGTAAGAACTCCTTCATTAGTTGGAGAACTGTTTTCGCTCCCTTTCGAACTTAGGTTTGAATTGTAAAGTCGCTAAGGACTATAACTTAGAAGGATCTGTCCCGTGCACGCTTCCTTGCCGAGACTTGCTCGTACTCAATCAACAAGTTATCCTCGCTCGTTCGGACCGTGGACGTAGGATCTTGCGTATCCGAACCACGTTAAACTGCTTGTGTTCTTTACTGTTTTATTGCATACAAACCTTTGAAAATCATGAGTTTGCATAAAACGTATTTCTAAAACTCGCACAGCCAAAAGAATTTAATCTGCGAAAACATGTTTTCAAATAGAGACAAACTCCGGGCCCCACACTTATCCGCACACTTAAGTCTCCGACTGAGTTTCGGCAAGTCCTGACAAAAGTCGGTAGGGAGAGCTCGTAGGCCGACTCACTCGTCCCGTGATTGAAGGTTTATTTGGCACTCGTTCATCGGTTGCAACCAACGAACTTCACCGACCTTCACCGAGAAAAAGAAACGGTACTCTGTGTATTCACTCCCCCCCCTCTACACCTGATATTTGTCTCCGGACCAACAGTGTATTGTATCAAAACCGAATATATCAATTATGATTAGTCTCTAGTCTACGCACTTTACATTTAACCACAATTTTCCACCTCATGCTAAGAAAACAATCGTGCGATAGGAAATAAAAATCACTTTTCAATACCAACTAAATCATAAGTATGTACACCTTCTATCAGTACCTACTGATAATAATTATATTATATACATCCATCTACCTAAGAGAGACATGTTGACGATGTATTCAAGTAATCATGATATACGAGTATTAGCTTATTTATTACACATATATACTATTTATAGTAAATTCATTACGTGTATGCATAACTAAACTTATTTTGATTTACTTATTTACTAACTATTAGGCCATAATCGAACAAGCCGCACGCATGTATTAAAGTAGTTGTTGGTCCCGAGAGCACGTTCAGGTGTAGGGGGGGGAGGGGTGAATACACCTGAAACTCGATTTCTCAACTTAAACACGAACAGTCTTTTTCAGGATGATGTCGTACTGAACAAATTCAGCAGACCAGATAAGCTGTTCTGAATCGTGTTGGCAGAGTGACTGACTCTACTGAGATCTGCTTAGCGGATTAAGAGTCGAATTCAGTATCTTGCAGATAGAGTTCAGTGGTGCGGAATAATGTAGGCCCAAATTCAGTTGAGTGAGAAAAACGTTTTTATCAAAACAGTTTCAGTAGATTAGTGCCAATGTTAAGTTCATTGAAACTCGGTTGAATGATTTAAAGAATATTTTCAGTATGAATAGTTAAATCAATGCAACAGTGAAAAGAAATAGAAACAAGACACAGAGATTTTTATAGTGGTTCGGACACAAAAATCCTACGTCCACTGTCCCGAAAGATCAGGAAGCTATTTATTATACTGAGGTAGTCTCGCTGGTTTGTCTACGCTGACAAACACTGGTCTTGAGATTTACACTGAGCAAGTCTCAGTTTACAAGGTTATCAAACTGAAGCGTTTGAAAAACTCTCCAACTGTGAAGGAGTCCTTTACAATAAGGATTAGTTCAAAGATGAACTCCTTCGTCTAAGCTATGGATATATGTTATTGAGCTTAGGTTAGAGGGATAGGGAACAAGAATGTGGCTTCTAGAACGACGAACAACTGAGTATAGCTATGGGTTCGTGTATCGTCGTTTGGATACTAGAGGCTGTATTTATCAGTTCAGCTTGGTTCCCTAAGAGCAAGAATGTAGTTCTTCGCCGGAGATGAATTCTTCGAACTTCTTGCGGAGAACTTAGGCTTTTCGAATTTGCTCGTTTGAATGCTTTGAGTGTTCTTGCTTGTGTGCTCGTATTCTCATGTTCTTCAAATTTTGATTTATCCCTCTATTCATAGAGAAGAGATTAGGATAGATTCGTTGGAGACGATGATCCTTTGTCTCTCTCTTTTGGGTAGCTAACGGTTCTTTTGTAGCATGATGGCAGTGTCCTTTCCCTCCATTTCTGGAAAGTTGTTGACTTGCAGCTTTAGTAGGTGTAGGACAGGTGTCTGCTTGTCATTGGCCGAGGTTCAGAAGGTGGTTGAGACAGAACAGACTTCAAGGAGATTTGAAGCTGACTTCTCTTTTCCTCGTACTTGACTATGCTGATTGTCTTTTAAAGATCTGACAGCTGAGGATAGAATCATTTGAAGGTGGTTAACTATATCTAATACCGTTGAGGATAGAATCATCACCCAACATTTTCCCCCTATTTGATGATGTCAAAACCTAAACTATCATCTAAACAACCTAACACAATGACTTATCAGAATCAGAGCTCCTTACAAAATATTACAAGTAGGATCAGTGGAGTTGTTCTTCAAGTCCTAGACTACTGAGGGGATCAGGGCAGAAAGTCAGAACATATACAGAGACTAAACATTTTCCCCCTATCTTAACAACATTTTCCCCCGAAAACACAACAAGTCTATCAGAATCTAGCTAAGCAACAACTGACAATAAGTAATCAGACAGTGAGTGTGTGAGTCAGTAATCACTTCAGTGATTCTGAGTGTTAAGCATAAATAAACACGGCTATTCAGACAATAAGGAATTGTCAAAGCCAAACAGAAATATTATATATGTAAGAAAATCAGTACAATTACATCTCTGCTAGGCTATGAAAGAAAGATACACTGAGAAATCGAAGCGTAGCTATTTGAATTGCCTAATCCTCGTCTTTTGAAATTCCGAGATTGAGATTCGGGAAGGGGCACTCCATACATCCGATATGTGATCTTCCTCGCCTTCGAATCTCGCAAAGTCTCGCTGGGTCTTCTTCATCAAGAAACTTGGCTTCAGCCGCATCCTTCACTTCTTTCTCTATCACACCGTAGTGGATGGATCCATCAAGTCTTTGTGGGGGAGGCAGAATTCTAGGATCTGGAACTCTTACTTCAACATTCTCATTAATGGCTTTCGCACTCGACATACATCTCTAAGTCGCCTCGCATAATCCATTCAAGATATGCCATTGCCTTGGGCTTTTCGGACCGCAATCTCTAGAAGTAGTTCCTTTTGATGAATTCAAATTTTCGATTTTCCCATCTCTCGAGTCCTGTTCCCACGGGATCCAATCGTCCATTCTAGGCCATCCGTGAGTCTTCGGATCCGTAAGCTTCCCGAATTTTTTCGTATTTGTATGGGATGTCGCCTTGGCAGAATCCTCCGACTCGCTTCTTTTTCGGTTCGCAGCCTCGAGAGCTTCAAGATCGGCCTTTCCATATCCTCTCTCTAGTCGCTTTTATTTGCTTGGCCTCTTCACCTCTCGTATAAGTATCCGTCTAACTCACCTGCAATTTCCTCCATCTCTTGATCCTGTGCCTTAGAGGTAGTGTAGGAGGGCTTGTGATGTGGTTGGTCGTCCCGAGTCGCCAGGGGTTGAAGATTTTTCTTTGGTGGTTTCCTTGCCGCCCAAGAGACTATTGTTGTTGCTTGCTCCTTCTCCTTTTCTTTATCAGCCTCGTCGCCGAGTATGAGCTTTCTCGAGGCGGCCCTTGCCGATTTTTTGCTTCCGCCCGAGCCTTGGTCTTGCCTTTAGCAGGCTTCTTCTTGGGCTTACTCGCAGCCTTCGCCTTCAAAGAATCTCCCTAGCAAGCTTTTCATCACTGCTATCTCGAGCCTCCTCCTCCTGGAGTAACATATCTCCCGGATCCTTTCTTATTGGGAGGGGTTGGGAGTTTCGGTGCCTTTTTACCTTTTCCAAGAATCGGAGTTGGAAGAGGAGCTTCTTCCTCTTCTGAGTCCTCCTCGTCAGCATACTCGGCAACTTCCTTAATAATGTCAAGGGGAGTCTGTGTTTCCTGAGTAGCGACTTCTTTGGGTCCTGAGCCGCTTGGGCCAGTCTCAGTAGATGCTGCAGCTGCAGCTGAGACACCCTGGGCCTCGCCGGGTTCGTAGGGTGCGTAGGGGGCGGATGACTGAGTAGAAGATGCCCCTGTTACTGACCTTGCTCTCTTTGGAGTCTTCAGTATTGTCTCCTTGGCAGCTTCCCCCTTAGCTGATTTTTCTATTAGACTTTCCCCCTTGGCCAAACTTTCCCCCTTTTTGGCATCAACAAGTAGGGTTGGGGTTGGAGTAGATACATTCTTCTTCAAGCTTTTGTAGGAGGCTGACAGATCATCCAGCGTCGTCTGCAGCTTTGTCAGGGCCTCATGCAGCTCGTTTCTCTCATTGATCAGTTAATCGTTGTATAGCTTATGTGAGAGATCAGCCGCAGCCTTGAATTCCTTCAGTTGCTTCTCCACAGTCTCTTCTATGGCCTTCTGTATAGTTTCCATCCTGAGCTCATTGGCCTGAGAGATTGTGTTGACGGATTCAGTGTGGGTGGTTTGGGCGGCTTTGAAATCATTAAGCAATTTAGCTTGGCCTTCCTGAATCGTCTGAAGCTGAGCGTCGAAGTCAGCTCTCTGAGTGGCTAGTGCTTTGGTTAAGATATTGGAGAAGTCAGGGGCAGATTATTCTGAAAGAGTGGTTCTGAGCTCCTGAATCTCTGCGCTGGTGGCCTGGGTGGACTGTCGCCATGTTTTGTGGACGGCACGGCCAAGAAGGCGATTCTGTGTGCCTTGATCCTTCAGTGCCCTGGCCACTATTTTTGAGTGACGGATCTTTGGGCTGGGCGCTACTTCGAAAGCAGATTGGAGAAGAAGCTGAGCAGGATCAGCTGCCTTTGAAGTACCAGCCACCGTCTGTCCTGGACCAAGGATGCTGAGTGGAGGGTCAGCAGTAGATGCAGTGGCATCCTTGTCCTGTTGAGTTCTCTCATCAGGCTTCTCAGGGCCTGAATCATGGGGTGGGTCCTGACTATCGGGGTCAGACCCATCTGAGGGTGCAGGTGCTGAGACGGGTTGTCTCTCATTCAGCAAAGCGAGCATAGCCGCCCTCAGATCCTCGAGCGTGCCGAGGTCAGATGGCTCTGAGTAGCCAATATTCTCTCTTATCAGCAGCTCTTCTTCATGTAGCTGTTCACAGGAGTGATGGATAATTAGTCTTTTCAGGTTGTGCCACTCCTGGAACCTGAGCAGCGTGTGGAGCCTCGCCTGCTTTGCAATTATGATAAGGTCGCTGTGGCCGGCGATCTCGGGAATGTGCTCCGTAATCTCTCGAGATACTCTAGATTGGAGAGCTGAAGCTTCCATCCCGATCGATTCTTCTTCTGAGGCGGTCTCAGATTCCTCTATCTCGATTGGAGACGCCCGTTTCTCAGCAAAAGGAAGACTGTTGAGAGGTGGGATATCCAAGGGGCTTTCCAGGGGCTGAACGTCCTCACCCTGGATATCTTCAGCTGGGACCCCTTGGTCCACTGCTTCATCACGTTCAGTGGAGACAACTTTCTCCACTGACTCGGTTTCTCTCGAAAGACTCGGCTCGTCCCCGACTCGCAGAGGTCGTTCAGCAACCATCGCCTCGGCTCGCTACGGTTTCAGAGTACACGGCTGTGATGACCTTCTTCAGTTGCTTGGCTGGTGCCTTAGGTGTTAGAATTTGAGGGGACCTCTTCTTCATTGGAGTGGTCTTCTGAGACGTGGTTTTAGGAGCGGCAGGCCCGATGCCGATCTGCTGAAGGGTCGCTGCCCTGTTCTGAAATCTGACCTTTTTCACATTGAAATACTGCTTATCTGCGAAGGTGATTTGGTCGAAGTGCGCAGGTCTTCGATCATGAATGAGATCTTCAGGCCCGTATAATAGCTTTCCTTTGGCGCTCGCCTATTGGATGCTTTGTCGAATTTCGCGACCGCATCATAAATTCCCTTAAGAAAAACTCGTCCGAGCTTGATCTTGGCCCTGTCATAGATGGCCATCACAAGTTGCAGCTTTGGTCTGGACACCTGATCGAAGGAGCCTGCTTGACTCGTCAGTAGTTGAGTTACAATGTATGCTAAGGCTCTATACTGAGGGAGCATGGTGTTCTTGGGAAACGTGGCTCTGAAGAATGTTGGCTTCCCGCAGAAAATGGACAAGTAGTCATCCATCAGATCATCGTTGTACCCAACTGTAGTGACACCTTCGCTTGGCAAATCAAAGCTTCTCCGAAGAGCTTCTCGGATTGACATCTGCTTAACTTCTATGTTCGTACGTGAGGGATCGCCTACTGTGTGGACGACGAATCTCCCTCTGACATCTCCATCTACTGATTTGGCATTCAGATAGATTTCAATAATCTGACGCGGGAGGAAGAAGGTGGGCTTCCTCATCAGAAATCCTTCGAGTCCGGTTTCGCGGAGAGCTGAGAATATCTCATTCATGAAATCGAGATCGCAGACATCAAACTCCATGATTGGCTCGCACCAGACACGGTCTTTCTCCAAAATCTCTTGCATATTCTCTGGAGCAAAAACAATATTTCCTGACATTTTGATGATCTGCATATATCGTATAAGTCAGTACCGATTGAGGATATAAAAAGATAAAGATATACGATATGTAAATATCATTTAAGAATTACCGAAAGATTTCCTGAAGATCTGAAAAGAGTTTAGATAGAAGGTCAAGAATATTTAAGAAAATCTTGGGTACTTAGAATAATTGCAGATACGAAATGGCGATTTTCAAGGATTTGAACACAGATATATATCTTAAGAGAAGATAAACAGTTAAATATCAATGGTTCAGTTTGAACGCGCTTTTCAGATGGATGACTAGGATTGAGTTTTATATAATAGGTAATGATCATGTTAGCCGCTTAAGTCAAAAGCCAGTTGTAACTAGCCTAAGTAGTAACTTGATACGACATGCATTAAATGCGTGGCAGAGTTCAGCATGCTTGTACATAGAATGTCATGTATTAAATGTGATCCGTTAAAATTTAATGACATTTCTTAAGGCATTGAATACGATGCTGAATCTGATCATAAATGCACAGAATCGTTCTATAGGCTACTGAGTAGAGATACGCAAACCTGTCAGCTGAACATCGTAGTCAGCTGATACCTCGTGTAGATGGTTGCTGTCTCTACGTACTGATTTTACTCAGTACTGAGAGCGAACATTCCCCCTTACTGAATGCTCCTCTCCTAAATCCTCTTACTGACTGGAGTCAGTAGGGTCCAGCAGACCTAGCTCTACTGAAAGTTCTCTGAATCTGCCTTCAGCTAGAGGTTTGGTTAGTATATCAGCCCTTTGATGGTCAGTATGGATCTTCTTCATCCTGATATCCTTCTTCTCGACATGGTCACGAATGAAGTGGTGTCTGATGTCCACGTGCTTGCATCTTGTATGAAGTACAGGATTCTGAGTAATTGCAATGGCACTGGTACTATCGCAGAAGATCGGCACTTTATTCTGAATGACGTCATAGTCGCGTAGCTGATGTCTCAACCAAAGGATTTGGGCGCAACAACTTTCAGCAGCCATGTATTCGCCTTTGCAATTGACGTGGCTGATGCCAGTGGCGTTTTTCTTTGAGAACTATGAAATTAGCTTACTGCCAAGGAACTGACATGTTCCTGAAGTTGATTTTCGGTCAATTCTACATCCAACGTAGTCAGCATCAGAATAACCAGTTAGTTTAATATTATCATCAGCTGAATACCATAAACCCATGTCAGGTGTTCCTCGTAGATAGCGGAGAATCTTCTTTGCTTAGTCCATGTGACTCTGCTTTGGATTTGCCTGAAATCGAGCACAGACACCTACATCATAAGTTATGTCAGGACGAGTAGCTGTTAAGTAAAATAAAGAACCAATTATAGCACGAAATTCAGTTTGGTCTACTGATACTCCCTCTTTATCAAGATCGATCTTCATATTTGTGTTCATCGGGATCTTGATTGGTTTGCCGGATGTGCAACCGAATCTCTTGATGAGGTCTCGAGTGTATTTCCCTTGATTGATGAACGTCCCCTTCTCAGATTGTTTGACTTGAAAGCCGAGGAAATAGTTCATCTCTCCCATCATTGACATCTCGAACTTATCCTTCATCATTTTCTCAAACTGCTGACACATGATGACGTTCTTCGAGCCGAAGATGATGTCATCTACGTAGATCTACACAAGTAATAGGTCGTCTTCTAGTCGAATGCTGAATAATGTGCGGTCTACTTTGCCTTTCTGAAAACCTTTCTGAAGAAGAAACTCAGATAGGGTATCGTACCAAGCCCTGGGTGCTTGTTTTAACCCATACAGAGCCTTTCTGAGTCTATATACTTGATGTCCCTACTGAAAGCCGGGAGGCTGTTCCACATAGACTTCTTCTTTCAGCACGCCGTTCAGGAAAGCAGACTTCACATCCATTTGATAAACTCTGATTCTTTGATGTGTTGCGTAGGCTAGGAATAGTCTGATTGCCTCTAATCTTGCAACTGGAGTGAAAGTCTCGTCGAAATCTATCCCTTCAGCTTGACAGTAGCCTTTTGCCACGAGTCTTGCTTTATTCCTTACTATGATGTTGTTTTCATCACGCTTGTTCTTGAAGACCCATTTTGTTCCAATCACATGTTGATGCCGGGGTCTATCAACAAGCTCCCAAACTTCGTTTCTCGTGAACTGATTCAGCTCCTTCTGCATGGCTATGATCCAGTCAGCGTCTTTCAGTGCGTCCTCAATCGATCGAGGTTCTTGAAAGAGACAAGAAGCGGGGAATATAAGGCGCTTTCTCCCTGATAGAATCTGGATCTTGTCTTTCGCCTGCTTGAAGGATCTCCAATAATTAGGTCGAAGTATGAGCATCCAGCCCACGATCTACGATGTCTCAACTCTTCATCTGAAATTTGTTCAACACAGATAGTAGGTGAGTTAGGCATTTCAGTTGTACTATTCTGGAGATTGAAGCAATTCGGTTACAAGAGTGTAATCTACTAATTCACCGGGTTCGGGGCATTTAGCTCAGGAACTTCAGTTGTTCCCCCTGAGTTGTTATTCTCAGTAGTGGTCTCAGTTACCTCTTGGGTTTCTTCATCGACCTGAGTTACCTGGGATTGACTCTGTTCAGGAGAGTCAATCTATGCGGCTACTTCTGTTGCTGGTTGAGATTCAGTAGACTTGTCTTCAGTTTCTTCATCTGAATCATCATCCCAACATAGCTGGATCTTTTCGACTTTGTCTTTCAAGCTCAGATCCTGTAGATGTTCACTGATGTCCTCAGATTCAGATTTAGAGTTATTGCTCCTGTCTTCAGTAGCAAACTCATTAAAAACAACATGAGGGCTTTCCTCCACGCAAAGAGTCAGATAGTTGAATACTCTGAAAGCTTTGCTGACCCGGGAGTATCCTAAGAACACTCCCTGATCTGACTTGCTATCGAAAGTCTTCAGCTGATCTTTCCCATTATTGTGGATAAAGCACGAGCACCCAAAAATATGGAAATAAGATAGAGAAGGCTTCCTGCCGTTCCATAGTTCATATGGTGTCTTCTTATGCTGCTTTGTCAGTAGAGATCGGTTCTGAGTGTAACATGAAGTGTCAGTAGCTTCTGCCCAGAATTTGGTTGGGAGTCCTAAGTCTGCAAGCAGGGTTCTTGCTGCTTCTTTGAGTGTACGATTCTTCCTTTCAGCAACCCCATTTTGTTGAGGCGTGCGTGCAGCAGACGTCTCATGCTCTATTCCTTCTGCTTTGCAGAACTCCTCCACCATGAAATTAAGGAACTCAGTTCCTCTGTCAGAACGTATTTTGACAATCTTGGTGTTCTTCTCAACACTGAGCCTTTTCAGAAGCGTTGGTAACTCTGTTTTGACGTTAGACTTGTTGGCAATAAATATGACCCATGTGTAGCGCGAGTAGTCATCAATGACCACTAATGCATACTTCTTGCCTCTAATCATCACTGGAGAGACTGGACCGAACAAATCCATATGTAGCAGCTGAAGGATTCCATTAGTGGAAGGAGATGGAATTGGCGGATTTTGATTCCTTGTTTGCTTTCCCTTTAGACATGCTTCACACTGAGTGTCTTTGCTGAATACTTCATTCGACAGTCCTCTTGCTAGAGTGTTTCAAGCCAATTTGTTGAGCGTTTTGAAGTTGATCAATAAACAGGCTGAGCATTTTGAAGCTGAATACTTCATTCGGCAGTCCTCTTGCTAGAGTGTTTCTAGCCATTTGCTGAATACTTCATTCGGCAGTCATTCTTAGCCAACAAACAGGCTTCAGGTTCAGCTGAGTTCCAGTCAGCTACATAGATATTCTTCTTGCGCGAACCTGATAACACTGTTTTCCCTGTAGATTTATCAATAACATCACAGAAACCAGCGTAAAAAAACACTTTATTCGAGTTGTCACAAAATTGACTAATAGAGAGAAGGTTATGCTGAAGTCCTTCAACATATGATACTCTTGGAACTGTTGCAGTTTCAATGCTAAGTGTTTCATAGCCTCTGGTGTAGCCTTTAACATTGTCTCCAAACTCGATTCGGGGTCCTTCTTCAGTAGTATAATTCTTCAGCAAGTCCTTTTGGTACGTCATATGTCTTGAGCATCCGTTGTCCACATACCAAGGGTCCTTGTGCACCTGCAAAACATAATTATATTTAGGTACCCTTTATTTTTGATTTTGGGTCATTAGATGTTAGTTTTGGTCTCAAACAGTTTCTTTCCACTTGTGTCAACATATTTAACCAGTGGACTGGTTACTGCCAACTTCTGAGGCTTTTCAGGTTTAGGAGTCTGGATCTTCTGAGTGGGTGGACTGCTGACCTTTGCCTTCTGCACGGCTTTCTTCTTTTTTCTCTGACTTTTGGATCCTCTCCTGACTATTGGATCATAGTAATATGATCCATACTGAGCTGGATGTGTCAGCCGAGGAGATCCATACTGATCAGCCCACTTTGCTTTGCTGGTTCCCCCTTGACTGAACTGGGGTGATCTGGTGTTGATCTTCTTGTCAGATTGTTGATGAGTAGGATGAGGTGCCTTCATCTTTTGTTTGTTCTTGGCTAGGGGGTTTAGTATATCTGCATTGATGGTCTCCCCTCGAACAAACCTATCAGCTAGCAGGGTTTCTGAGCATATGGGGGCAGATGAGGAAGTTCACCGGCTGAATCCAAGTCCTTCCTTACAATGCTTGGGCTTGTTGCTTGCTAGCATAGCTTCTAGCTTCTTTTCAACGCCCATGTATTGCTCTGTCATCAGGTTCCTCCAGATATCATCACTTTTCTTCAGCGTTTCATGCTCGGTCTGAAGTCCTGACAGCTCTTGCTTCAGTAGACTCAGTTCAGTATCTTTCTGAGTTAAGTCACTGGTCAAAACTGAAATCCGATCTTCTTGATGCTGAGACTTGGCCGTCAGAGAGTTTATCTCCTCCCTGAGTCTCAACACAAGTCCTTCTGACTCAGTAGTAACCTGACTCTTCTGAGAAAGTCTCTGATTCTCCACTTTCAGGGTATCCAATTCATGAAGAGTCTTACTGAGCTGCAGACTCATATGAATCTGTTCGTTGAGTAGTTCTTCATATGCGATCGCAACGTCCAAATTCTCATCTACACCTGAAAGGGTGTCGTGTGTGCAGTGTGAAGAGGAGTTAAATGGTTCATGAGAGTTTACCTCATCCTCTTCTCCTGCCATGAGACACTTTTTAGTATTTTCTTCATCTTCAAGCTCTAAGGCCATGAAGACTGCTTCATCATCCGATGAATCCATGAAGGAATCGACTTCATCTGAGTCATCTGAGAGTTCACCAGCAATGTATGCTTGTCTCTTCTTGATGAAGTTCTCCCTTCGAGCTTTGCGTGCTGCTCGTTCAGCAGTACTGAGCTCAGGATAGTCATACTGATAGTGTCTTGGCTTCTTGCAGTCATAGCAGGTGGTGACTCTTTCTTCCTTACTTTCACTGTCTTTCGACTGTGCTGAGTCATCCTTTTTCTTGCATAAAGAAGTATGCGAGTCAGGAGTGCGCTTTGGCGTATATTCAGACTTACCCTTAGAGTCTCTGACAACTCTTGAGAGCTTTATGCGCCTCTCTTTCTCCTTCTGGTATTTCACGACAAGCAGTGCGTATTTCTTGGCTAGATTTCCTTCTTGTATGTCAGTGAGTGAAGGTTCAGCCTTGCTCGACGCTGGAGATGTTGTGCTGACTGATGCTTTGAAAGCATGGTTGATTTTGGTGTCGGGTTTCACCGCTACCTTCCTTTGAGGTAAGCCAAACTCGAATTCTTCTGCTTTAAGTTCTGAAAAGATATGGTCAGGAGTAACAATATCTAAATCAGAATGACGTAATAAGGTAGCAAAAGGAGTCCAGTGACCGTCTGGCAGTGCCCTCAAAATCTTGAGATTCATATCTCGGTTTGAGAATGTCTTTCCCAGCCCGTTGATAGAGTTCATCAGATCCGTGAATCTGACGTTGAGATCTTCAATGGTGTCACCAGGCATGAGCGACAATCGTTCCAGCTTTTGGAGTTCAAGCGCAAGTTTATTTTCTTTGATCTTCTGAGTCCCCCGACTCAGTAGCGCTAGAGCGTCTTAGAGTTCCTTTGCGGACTTGCAGTCCTGAACTCTTTCGAGGTACGAGTCATTCAGAGTGGTCAGTATGACGTTTCTGGCGACGCGGTCGAGGTTGTGAAGCTTCTTCTCCTCCGGGGTGAAGAGACTTCTGTCTTTAGGAATCTTGTCACCAGTCACCATCCCTCCTCCTTGTTCTGCTGTCTGGGTTATGACGCTATCAATCATAGGAACGATAAGTCCGTCTTCCAGAACTTTCGTCATGCTGTCGTGGAGGGAGGTCAGATGTGCCTCCATTCTGACCTGCCATACGCCATAGTTCTCTACTGAGAACATGGGTACCATTCTGATCCCTAACATATCAGACATATTTAATAATGATGTGAATGAAGAATGATATGCAGTGAAAACGTTTCTAAGATCCGTTCAAGTAGACCAGTTTCAGAATAACAAGAGTCTTGGAGAACTCCCGCTCTGATACCAATTGTTGGTCCCGAGAGCACGTTCAGGTGTAGAGGGGGGGGTGAATACACCTGAAACTCGATTTCTCAACTTAAACACGAACAATCCTTTTCAGGATGATGTCGTACTGAACAAATTCAGCAAACCAGATAAGATATTCTGAATCGTGTTGGCAGAGTGACTGACTCAACTGAGATCTGCTATCTGATTGAGAGTCAGAATTCAGTATCTTGCAGATAGAGTTCAGTGGTGTGGAATAATGTAGGCCCAAATTCAGTTGAGTGAGAAAAACGTTTTTATCAAAACAGTTTCAGTAGATTAGTGCAGTCTGTTAAGTTCGCTGAGACTCAGTTGAATGATTTAAAGAATATTTTCAGTATGAACAGTTAAATCAATGCAACAGTGAAAAGAAACAGAAACAAGACACAGAGATTTTTAAAGTGGTTCGGACATAAAAATCCTACGTCCACTGTCCCGAAAGATCAGGAAGCTATTTATTATACTGAGGTAGTCTCAGTTGGTTTGTACGCTGGACAAACACTGGTCTTGAGATTTATACTGAGTAAGTCTCAGTTTACAAGGTTATCAAACTGAAGCGTTTGAAAAACTCTCCAACTGTGAAGGAGTCATTTACAATAAGGATCAGTTCAAAGATGAACTCCTTCGTCTAAGCTATGGATATATGCTATTGAGCTTAGGTTAGAGGGATAGGGAACAAGAAGGTGTCTTCTAGAACGACGAACACCTGAGTATAGCTATGGGTTCGTGTATCGTCGTTTGGATACTAGAGGTTGTATTTATCAGTTCAGCTTGGTTCCCTAAGAGCTAGAATGTAGTTCTTCGCCGGAGATGAATTCTTCGAACTTCTTGCGGAGAACTTAGGCTTTTCGAATTTGCTCGTTTGAATGCTTTGAGTGTTTTTGCTTGTGTGCTCGTATTCTCATGTTCTTCAAATTTTGATTTATCCATCTATTTATAGAGAAGAGATTAGGATAGATCCGTTGGAGAAGATGATCCTTTGTCTCTCTCTTTTGGGTAGCTAACGACTCTTTTGTAGCATTATGGCAGTGTCCTTTCCCTCCATTTCTGGAAAGTTGTTGACTTGCAGCTTTAGTAGGTGTAGGACGGTGTGCGCTTGTCATCGTGGCCGAGGTTCGGAAGGTGGTTGAGACGAACGTGACTTCAAGGAGATTTGAAGCCGACTTCTCTTTTCCTCGTACTTGACTATGCCGATTGTCTTTTAAAGATCTCGATAGTTCGTAAGACTGCGGCCGTTCTTGGAGTCCGATCTCCGATTCGTAGTGAACTCCTGCCGAGTCGGCTCTACCGAAGATCAACTTCGAGTGTAGTGAACTACTCTCGCGAGTTCGGTTCAACCGACTTTCGGATATCGCTTGCTCTGCGGAGTCCAAGATATTGCGAGTCTTCTACTTCTTGTCTTTGAGGCGGATAAGCTGCCGAATGCCCGAGCCGGAGCGAGAGGGTCTCGCCGAGTGCGAAACCTCGAGAGACAAAAAAACAGATTACAACTTAAAGGTTCACCAATCAATATAGGGTTTTGGGATCTTCAAATCTTCAAACTATTTCAGAGCACAAGGCTACTGAGTAAATGTCAACACAGAAGACTGAGTCATTTCCCACTATATCTAATACTGCTGATGATAGAATCATCACCCAACAGTAGTGATATTAGCCCAAAAATTATACATGAAGTTTGACTGAAATTTAATTTTGCACACGACCTTTAAAACACTCTTCAAAATACATAACTTTTTTAATTCGTTAAAAATTGCACACTGGCGAAAAATTTCGGCAAAATCAAATCTGACGTGGCAGATGACATGGCATTTTCCAAGTAGGAAATCATATAGTTTTTGTCACCCGAAAATACAAGAAGTTTGAGTTTAATCTAATTTTGCACATGACTTTCGAACCTTAATAACGATATGTTTAAATTGTATTATATGCTTAGTATTTAATAGAGAGTGTGAATTTATGATTAATTACCATGAATTATAATTATAAGATAGATCTAATTTTTTTCTTCTAAAATCTATCATTTACTATAGAGCTGTAAACAAAACGGATCAAATTAAATATTAATGTATTCTATTCATATTCATTTTCGATATTATTGGAATGTTAAACTTGGCTCTGTTGGGTGATGATTCTGTCCTCAACATAGTCTCAATTAGTGGGAAATGATTCTATCTTCTATACTGAACCATGCTCAGCAGCCTAGTGCTCTGATTGTTGAGAAGATTTAAAGATCCCAAAACCCTATCTGATTGGTGAACCATTCCATTGTAATCGTTATTTGTCTCTGAGGTTTCAGACTCAGTAGACACTCTGCTCTGATCAAGGCACTCAGTAGATTATCTGCCTTAACACCAGAAGTAGAAGACTCAGTGTTCTTGGACTCGGCAGAGCAAGATATCGAAAGAGTCGGTGGGACCGGACTCGGCAGGAGCAGCTTCACCGAACTCGTAGCCGATCTTCGTAGACTTTCCTCGGCCTATCTACCTACCGAATACGGGATCGGACTCGAGCATCGGCAATAGTCGACAACTGTCAAATACTTTTGAAAGACAATCGGCATTGTCATATACGAGGAAGAGAGAAGTCGGCTTCGGTTGCCTTCAAGTCTCGTGTTGTCTCAACCACTCTATCCACCTCGACGAATGACAAGAACACACGTGTCTTCTCACCGCTAAAGCCGAATCAACCACTTTACCTAAAAAAGGTGGGAAAAACATACTGTTACCTACTTGAAAAGAGCCGTTTGCTACCAAAAGAGAGAGAGAAAGGAAGATCGTCTCCAACGGATCTTTTCCAATCTCTACTCTATAAATAGAGGGACATTTCAAGAAGAGAGAGAGAATGCGCATAAGCTTAACGACGAAAACATACACAAGCATTCAAACGAGCTAGAACCAGAAAACCCTAAGTCTTCCGCAAGAATTTGAAGATCTATCTCCGGCGAAAGACTACATTCTCAGCTCATAGGGAACCAAGCTAAACTGTTAGAAGAGCCTCTAGTATCCAAATCGACGATACACGAACCTAAAGCTTATTTCAGCTGTTCGTCGATCTAGAAGCCACACTCTCATTCCCTATCCCTCTAACCCTAAGCTCAACAGAATATACTTATAGCTTAGACGAAGGAGTTCATATTTGAACCCAATCCTTATTGTAAAACGACTCCTTCATAGTTGGAGAAGTTTGTCAAACACTTTAGTTTGATGCCTTTGTAAACTGGGACTTGCTCAGTATAATCCCCAAGCCACGGCTTTGTCCTGTGTACAAGCTGACTGAGACTGACTCAGTATAATAAATAGCCTCCTGAACTTTCGGGACAGTGGACGTAGGATCGTTTGATATCCGAACCACTTTAAAAATATGTGTCTTGTTATTGCTTTCTGATTACTGTTGCATTGATTTTACTGTTCATACTGAAAACCTACTTTAAAATCATACAACTGTCTCAGCATACTGAACTGTCTATTTACTGAACTGAGACTTGCTAAAACGGTTTTTCCACTCAACTGATTTGGGCCTACACTTTTCCGCACCGCTGAACTCTACCAGTTTGATACTGAATTCTGACTCAGTCAGCTAGCAGATCTCAGTAGAGTTAGACTCTTTGCCACACACGATTCAGAACAGCTATTTGGTCTGCTGAATTATTTCAGTACGGCACTTTCCTGAACAGGACTGTTCGTGTTCGAAGTTGAAAAAATTGGATTCAGGTGTATTCACCCCCCCCCTCTACACCTGACCGTACACTCGGGACCAACAATTGGTATGAGAGCAGGAGTTCGTTAAGACTCTTGTTATCTTGAAACTGGTCTACTTGAACGGATCCGAAAAATCGTTTTCACTGCATATCACTCTACATTCATATCATTATTCTTTATGGCTGATATGTCAGGTATAAGAATGGTACCCATGTTCTCGGTAGAGAATTATGGAGTATGGCGAGTCAGAATGGAAGCACATCCGACTCCTCCATGATAGAGAGTGCTTGAAGATGGACCTATCGTTCCTATGATCGACAGCGTCGTGACTCAGGACCCAGCTGAAGGAGGAGGAATGGTGACTGGGAAGAAGATCCCTAAAGACAGAAGTCTCTTCACTCCTGAAGAGAAGAAGCTTCATAACTTAGACCGAGTCGCCAGAAATGCCATACTGACCACTCTTAGTGATTCTTATCTTGGCAGGGTTCAGGAATGCAAAACGGCAAAGGAACTCTGGGACGCTCTAGCGCTACTGAGTCGTGGAACTCAGAAGATAAAAGCTAACAAACTGGAGCTGGAACTCCAAAGCTGGAAAGTTTGTCTCTCATGCCTGGTGACAAAATAGAAGATATGAACGTCAGATTTATGAATCTGATGAATTCCATCAATGGGCTGGGAAAGATATTCAGCAACCGAGAAATAAATCTCAAGATACTGAGGGCACTGCCGGACGGACGCTGGACACCTTTTGCCACTTTATTGCGTCATTCTGATTTAGATGTTGTCTCTCCTGACCATATCTTTTCAGAACTTCAGGCAAAGAGTTTGAGTTCGACAGACCTCAACGAAAGCAAAGAGCTGAAGCTGACAATAAAATTGATCATGCCTTCAAAGCATCAGTCACCGCAGCATCTCCCGCGACGAGCAAGACAACGAGTAAGACTGAACCTTCACTCAATGATCTACAAGAAGGAAGTCTCGCTCAGAAGTACGCGTTGCTCGCTGTGAAGTATCGGAAGGAGAAGGAGAGGCGCAGAAAACTGACTAAAGCATACTGAGACACAAAAGGTAAGTCAGATTACACGCCAAAACACACTCCTGACTCACAATCTTCTGAATGCAGAAAGAAGGATGACTCAACACCATCAAAGGATAGTGAAAGCAAAGAAGAAAGAGCCATCGCTTGCTACAACTGCAAAAAGCCAGGACACTATCAATATGATTGTCCTGAGCTCAGTAGTGCTGAACGCGCAGCACGCAAGGCAAGGAGAGAGAAATTCGCCAAAAAGAGACAATCTTATATTGCAGGCGAAATCTCAGAAGACTCAGAAGAAGTCGACTCCTTCATGGATTCATCGGACGATGAAGCAGTTTTCATGGCCTTAGAGCTTGAAGCTGAAGAAACAACTGAAAAGTGCCTAATGGCAGGAGAAGAGGATGAGGTGCACAAAGATCCTTGGTATGTGGACAGTGGATGCTCAAGACATATGACGTACCAAAGGAACCTACTGAAGAATTATATAGCTGAAGAAGGACCCAGAATCGAGTTTGGAGACAATGCAAAAGGCTATACAAGAGGATATGGAGCACTCGAGCATCGGAATCGCTACGCCTGTGAGTATCATATGTTGAAGGACTTCAGCATAATCTTCTCTCTGGTTAGTCAATTTTGTGATAACTCGAATAGAGTGATTTTTGACACTGGTTTCTGTGATGTCATTGATAAATCCACAGGGAAAACAATGTTATCAGGTTCGCGTAAAAAGAATATATATGTAGCCGATCGGAACTCGAGAACCCCGAAGCTTGTCTATTGGCGAAGAACGACAACCGTACAGGATGGCTTTGGCATAGGAGACTCAGCCACCTCAACTTCAAAACGCTCAACAAACTAGCAAGGAACACTCTAGCAAGAGGACTGCCGAATGAAGTATTCAGCAAAGACACTCAGTGTCAAGCATGTCTGAAGGGAAAGCAAACAAGGAATCAAAATCCACCTGTTCCATCTCCTTCCACCGATGGAATCCTTCACCGCTACATATGGATTTGTTCGGTCCAGTCTCTCCAAGGACGATCGGAGGCAAGAAGTATGCTTTAGTGGTCATCGATGACTACTCGCGCTACACATGGGTCATATTCATTGCCAACAAGTCTGACGTCAAAACAGAGTTACCAACGCTTCTGAAAAAGCTTAGTGTCGAGAAGAACACCAAGATAATCAAAATTCGTTCTGACAGAGGAACTGAGTTCCTTAATTCTATGGTAGAGGAGTTCTGCAAAACCGAAGGAATAGAGCATGAGACATCTGCTGCGCGCACCCCTCAGCAGAACGGGGTTGCTGAATGAAAGAATCGCACACTCAAAGAAGCAGCAAGAACTCTACTCGCAGACTCAGGACTCCCAACCAAATTCTGGGCAGAAGCAACTGACACTACATGTTATACTCAGAACCGATCTCTACTGACAAAGCAGCATAAGAGAACACCATATGAACTATGGAACGGCAGGAAGCCTTCTTTATCTTATTTCCATATCTTTGGTTGTTCGTGCTTTATCCACAATAATGGGAAAGATCAGCTGAAGACTTTTGATAGCAAGTTAGATCAGGGAGTTTTCTTAGGATACTCTCGGGTCAGCAAAGCATTCAGAGTATTCAACTATCGGACCCTTTGCGTGGAAGAAAGTCCTCATGTTGTTTTTAATGAGTTTGCTACTGAAGACAGGAGCAATAACTCTAAGTCTGAATCTGAGGACATCAGTACGCAGCTACAGGATCTGAACCTAAAAGACAAATCTGAAAGGATCCAGCTTTGTTGGGATGATGATTCAGATGAAGAAACTGAAGATAAGCCTACTGAATCTCAACCAGCAGAGCAAGTAGCTGAACAGATTGACTCTCCTGAACAGAGTCAATCCCAGGTAACTCAGGTCGATGAGGAAACCTTAAAGGTAACTGAGACCACTACTGAGAATAACAACTCAGGGGGAACATCTATTAATGTTCCTGAGCTGAATGCCCCTGAACCTGGAAACTCAGTAGATCACACTCTCATTACTGAATTGCTTCAATCTCGTAATAGTACAACCGAAATGCCTAACTCACCTACTATCCGTGTTGATCAAATTTCGGATGAAGAGCCGAAACATCGTAGATCGTGGCTAGATGCTCACACTCCCGATCTAATCATTGGAGATCCTTCAAAGAAAAGTCAAGACAAGATCCGGATTCTATCAAGGAGAAAGCGCATTATATTCCTGCTTCTTGTCTACTGAAGAGCCTCAGACGATTGAGGATGCACTTAAAGATGCTGACTGGATCATAGCTATGCAGGAGGAGCTGAATCAGTTCACGAGAAATGAAGTTTGGGAGCTTGTTGACAGACCCCGGCATCAACACGTCATTGGAACAAAATGGGTCTTCAAGAACAAGCGAGATGAAAACAACGTTATAGTAAGGAACAAACCAAGGCTCGTGGCAAAAGGCTACTGTCAAGCTGAGGGAATAGATTTCGATGAGACATTCGCTCAGGTTGCAAGATTGGAGGCAATCGACTATTCCTAGCCTACGCAACACATCAAAGATTCGTAGTCTATCAATTGGATGTGAAGTCTGCGTTCTCGAACGGCGTCATCAAAGAAGAAGTCTATGTAGAACAACCGCCCGGCTTTCGGCGGGGACATCGGGTTTATAGACTCGAAAGGCTCTATATGGGTTAAAACAAGCACCCGGGGCTTGGTACGATACCTTGTCGAGTTTCTTCTTCGTAAAGGTTTTCGAAAGGCACGTAGATCGCACGCCGTTCAAGCATTCGACCGGAAGACGACTTATTACTCGTGCAGATCTATGTAGACGACATTATCTTCGGATCAAAGAACGTCGTCATGTGTCGGCCAGTTTGAGAAAATGATGAAGGACAAGTTCGAGATGTCAATGATGGGTGAAATGAACTATTTCCTCGGCTTTCTGCTTCAAGTCAAACAATCGGAAAGGGAACATTCATTAACCAAGGCAAATACACTCGAGACCTCATCAAAAGATTCGGTTGCACATCCGGCAAACCTATCAAGATCCCGATGAACACGAATATTAAAATCGATCTTGATAAAGAGGGAGTATCGATAGACCAAACTGAATTTCGTGCAATAATTGGTTCCTTATTATATCTAACGGCTACTCGTCCCGACATAACTTATGCTTTGTAGGTGTCGCGCTCGATTTCGAGGCGAATCCTAAGCGAGCCACATGGACTCAAAGCAAAGAAGATTCTCCGCTACCTCGAGGCACACCCGACATAGGTTTATGGTATCCAATGATGATAATATTGAACTAACTCGGCTATTCTGATGCTGACTATGCAGGATGTAGAATTGACCGAAAATCAACTTCAGGAACTTGTCATTTCCTAGGCAGTAAGATGATCTCATGGTTTTCAAAGAAGCGAAAGCCGCAAGTCGTGCACCCAAATCCTTTGGGCGAGACAACGGCTAAGAGACTATGACGTCATTCGGAATGAAGTGCCGATATTCTCGCGACAGATACCGAGTGCTATTGCAATCACTCGTAACCCCGTACTACACACGAGATGCAAGCACGTGGACATTAGGCATCACTTCATTCGTGACCATGTCGAAAAGAAGGATATCGGGATGGAAAAGATCCATACTGACAAACAAAGGGTTGATATTCCGACCAAGCCTCTAGCTGAATCCAGATTCAAAGAACTTTCAGTAGAGCTAGGTCTGCTGGACCCTCTTGACCCCGGATAGTAAGAAGGTTCCAGGAGAGGATCATTCGGTAAGGGGGAATGATCACCCTCAATATCGAGTAAATTCGCACGTAGAGACAGAAAACCATCTACACGAGGTATCGCCGACTACTATGTTCAGCGACAGGTTTGCGTATCTCTACTCGTAGTAACTAATAGAACAAGATTCGCACTTATAATTCGGATTCAAGCATGGTATTAATTATCTTAAAATTTGTCATTTAATGAAAACGACTCTCATTTAATGCACGACATTCTATGCATAAGTTTGCTGAACTCTGCACGCATTTAATGCATGTCATCTTATAGTTACTACTTAGGCATATTTACAACTGGCTTTGACTTAGGCGGCTACTGTGATCATTACCTTTTTTAATATCCAATCTTAACCGTCCATATCATAAAGCAGATTTAAATTTTGCCTTTGATCGAAAACCGTTCACCTTCACGTTAGATATATATTTTCGATCATATCTTTAGAAACCGCCATTACCGCACTTAAAATCCTCTGCATCCGAAAATTCTGAGATCATTTCTTGCAATCCCCTCTTGCAATCCCCTCTTGCATATCCTTTCAGAATCTCAATCTCTCTTTCGGTATACTTATTACAACTGCTACACGAATTAATTTTCTTTTTCAGAATCGCTATACAAACTATTTTATTTAAATCGATAATGATAAATGCTAGTGTAACAGGTACAATGGCAAGTACATATATTTCGGTGTCTGCTCCAGCTAACATGTAAGAAATCCTGGACAAGGACCGTGTTTGGTTCGAGCCAACCATGGAGTTCAACGCCTGTGATCTCGATTATATGGACGAGATCTTCTCAGCTCTTAGAGAGTCAGGGCTTGAAAGTTTTCTTTCAAGGAAGCCGACATACTTCCTCCCGAGGCAGGTGGCCGAAGTTTATCTTAACTCTGACTCAGTAGGCGGGGACATAATCGGAAGATTCGCCGTTCACCAGATCAAGGATGCTTTTCCGATACTGAAGCAAATATCAATCAAGGAGGCGCTAAAGAGAAGTTTTGATCTGCCTTCTGAAGGAGCCGATCGTGGGGTACAATGATGATCTTGTAGATGACTACTTGACAATATTCTGTGGAAGGCCCACGACCTTTAGAGTCGCTTTTCCTAAAAACAACATGCTTTGCCTCGCACGGAGCTTTGGCTTATATTGTGACGCAGCCTCGACCAGCCAAGCAGGCTCATTCGATCAAGTATCGAGGCTCAAGATCCAGCTCATGATGGCCATATATGATAGAGCTCAGATCAATTGGACGGAGTTCTTTATCCGTGAATTCATGGCTCAGGCGGCCAAATTCGACAAGGCCTCTTGCACGCTGAGTGTAAAGGGCAGCTTTTTATGGATAAGTCGTCCATAATGATAGAGGATGTCTCGTGAATCTCGAACCAATAACCTACAATGACAAGGAATATTTTAATGTGAAGAAGGTCGATTCCACAACAAGGCTAGCTGCTCTTGCCAGATCGGGTCAGTCCCTCAGCCGTAACTCAGCAGACTAAGCCTCAGCAGGCTACACCCTCGAAGAAGAGAACACCTCCAGCAAAAACTCCAAAGGCACCAGCTAAGAAACTGAGGAAAGCCATTCCGGACGTGCCTACTGAACCTGAGGTCTCTCCTGAAGTTCCTCGCTGCTCAGTTACTCGAAGAACCTATTCAGCCTCGGCGGTGATAGACGAGTCGAATCATCCGAGAAGACTCAATTAGTGGAGAAGGTCGTCTCCACTGAGGAACCCGTAGAAGTGGAATAAGGGGATGCTACGAAGCACATAGCGAAGAGATTCGGCGTCTTGACGGCCCCCTCTCGGTTCCACTACTCGAGCGGTGTGCCTCCCGCCGAGACTCGGACGTCTCCCATAGACTTGGAGTCCGAGACAAAGATTCGAAGAAGAGACAATTGGGATGGAAGCTTCGGTGATCGTATCCGAGCATCCCGAGAGATTCTTCAACATATTCCGTAGCTTGCCGACTACTCGATTTGTTGCTCATTGCAAAATCAGGCAAGGCTCCACATGTTGCTTGCGATTTCGTGGAGTGGCCCCATCTACAACGTCTAGTACTCCACTACTCCCGCCGGCCAGCCTTCATGAAGAAGAATTGAAGTTGAGGGAGCAAATAGGCTACTCGAGCCTGCCGACCTCGGCACCATGGAGAACCCGAGGGCCGCTATGCGGCAATGATACATGACAGTGCAGCCTAGCAACCGGCTCAAGACCCTCGAATGGATCGACCACGATGGTCAAGATCCACCTAGTGATTCGGGGCCCGGAAAGCCCGATGAGGGAAATCCCGGGACAAGGATACACATGCTACTTGAACAAGCTCAACCTCCACTCCGTATCCTTGGACTCGTGAAGTCCACGGCCGGTGCTTCATCCTCGGCGAGCCCGCTAAGCTCTTGCTTGGAGTCGACTTACGAGCGGCGCCCAACCCAACTTCCAAGAGATCTCGATCCATAGCAAAAGCTCTCACCGCTCGGGAATCCAGAATCGAGCTCTTGCGAAGGCCGTCCACAAGGTGTGGAAACAGATCGCGCTAGCCACAACCACCGAGCTACGGGGCCGAAAACATCGCATTAAAATCGCCGCCCCTCGTTGTCTCTCGCAATTGTATCCGAAGCTTTGCTAAGCATTAGAAGCGTTTGATGATCACCGTAATCATTCGGAAGGACAAGCCGAACTTCTCAAAGCATTCAAGGCTTCAATGTCCACTCATACCGAGTCCTTCACCGAACAAGCCCGGGCCACGAAAATCCAACTTGACAACATTCAACCGGTCGTGGAGGATAAGATTTCGAGAAGCGACTGAATTCAAGGCAACGGATGACCTCTCCCATAAGCAATACTCGGAGGAACCGACTAATGAGAGGAATGAGCTGCACTTGGCGCCGACAAAGATCCATGATGGCATCGGACGAACCGTCCGCCGTCTACAAACGCCTAGATAAGAAGGTACTCGTCCCTACCCCGGCCGTAATTGATGATGCCAAAAAGGGGGAAGGAAAAGAGAAGAGTACTGAGAAGCCGACCCCTACCAAAACTGCTGAATTACTTAAGGGGACATCTTCACTGAGATCTGAGAAAAAGACCAAGTCCGTGACTGAGATAAGAAGGACTAAGACTCAGACTCAGACAGAGGGTAAGGCCCAGGGTGTCTTGGGCTGCGAGCACAGCCGAGATCGGCCCAAGTGGCTCGGGAACCCGGAGCTACTCATGCAACCCGGACTCCGACCGATATTATCAAGGAGGTTGCGAGTATGCCGAGCAGAAGAGTCAGAAGAGGAAGAGGCTCCTCTCCCTCCACCTGTTCAGGGAAAAGGCAAGAAAGTGCTGACTCTCCCAACCCCTCCAGCCAAGAAAATGAAGAGATACATTTCAGCTGAGGAGGAGGCTCAAATTGCAGCTGATGAGAAGCTGGCAAGGGAGATTCTTTGAAACGAAGCTGCTAATAAACCAAAGTCTAAGCCTGTCAAAGGAAAGACAAAATCTCCAGCTCGAGGAGGAAGAAAGCCTGCTAGGATACCTCCAAGGAAACTGATTATCGAGGATGAAGAAGATAGGGAGAAAGAGAAGGAGCAAAAGCAGCAAAGCACTGAGAAGCAGGGTACGTCAAAAGAAAAATCAAGTACCCCTGCTGAATCTGAAGACATTCCTCAGAAAGCCACTGAAGCCCAAGATGATGAGATTGAGGCCATATTCGACCAAATGAACAGATACTTATACAGAGGCGAAGAGGCTAGACAAGTTCAGGCTGCCAGAGACAGAATCTGGGAGGCAGACCTTGAAGCACTGAGGAAAAGGACTGAGGAAGAGGTCAGGCTGAGAGTACCTTCAAAAGCTGATATTCCTTATCGATACAGAAGGTTCAGGAAGCCAGCTGATCTGAAATCGCACAGATGGCCAAAGACAGACAATTGGATACCTGCTCAATTTACTCAGAGATGGGAATCTGCAAAGATAGAGTTCATCAAGCGCAATTATTTCTGGAGGTTCTAGCCCAACATGACTAAGGCTGATGCCTACACAGAATGGATGATGATAATTGAACCTGATCTATACACATACTTGCATAAAGCCGTATCTGAAGGTATAGAAGTTAGTGTTCCGGAGCCCAGAATCATACCTCCACCTAGAAGAAATGATGACTCAATCCACTTTGGGGTAATAGAAGCTGAAGTGAAGTATGCTGCATCAAAAAGAGAACTGGACGAAGATGAGCCAGCAGACTTTGCTGCATACTTGAAGCTGAGGAAGAACACATACCGGATGTATGGAGTGCCACTACCAGAGACGCAATCTCAAGGATTCATGGAAAGGATCAAGCAGTTTAAGGGCTCCTAGGCTTACTTCTGATCTTCCTAGCTTAGCAAGATTTGTAATTGTACTGGTCTGAATCACTCATATATGCAAATCTGATTTTGGCTCTGACAACTACTTGTTGTCTATACAGCCGTGTTTGTATTATGCTTTAACACTCGTAATCACTGAAGTGATTACTGACTCACACACTCACTATTTACTTTCGTGTCAGTTTATTACTTCGTTGGATTCTGCTAGTCTAGTTTCTATGTAATGGGGGAAATTGTGTTTTGCCCTGTTTTCTCAGTAGTCTAGAACTGTTGGAACAACTCCACTGATCTTACCTGTAATATTGTAAGGGGCTCTGTTTCTGTTTGTTTAGTGTTAGCATAGATGATAGGTTTTGGCATCATCAAATAGGGGGAAATTGTTGGGTGATGATTCTGTCCTCAGCATAGTCTCAATTAGTGGGAAATGATTCTATCTTCTATACTGAACCATGCTCAGCAGCCTAGTGCTCTGATTGTTGAGAAGATTTGAAGATCCCAAAACCCTATCTGATTGGTGAACCATTCCGTTGTAATCGTTATTTGTCTCTGAGGTTTCAGACTCAGTAGACACTCTGCTCTGATCAAGGCGCTCAGTAGATTATCTGCCTTAACATCAAAAGTAGAAGACTCAGTGTTACTGGACTCAGCAGGAGTAGTATACTGAAAGAGTCGGTGAACCCGGACTCGGCGGAGCAGCTTCACTGAACTCGAGCCGATCTTCGATAGACTTTCCTCGGCTATCTACCTACCGAATACGGGATCGGACTCAAGATCGGCGGCATGGCGAACTCATCAAATACTTTTGAAAGACAATCCGCATTGTCATATACGAGGAAGAGAGAAGTCGCCTTCGGTTGCCTTGAAGTCTGTCGTTGTCTCAACCACTCTATCCACCTCGACGAATGACAAGAACACACGTGTCTTCTCACCTGCTAAAGCTGCAGTCAACCCTTTACCTAAAAAGGTGGGAAAATACACTGCTACCTACTTCAAAAGAGCCGTTTGCTACCAAAAGAGAGAGAGAAAGGAAGATCGTCTCCAACGGATCTTTTCCAATCTCTGCTCTATAAATAGAGGGACATTTCAAGAAGAGAGAGAGAATGCGCATAAGCTTAACGACGAAAACATACACAAGCATTCAAACGAGCTAGAACCAGAAAACCCTAAGTCTTCCGCAAGAATTTGAAGATCTATCTCCGGCGAAAGACTACATTCTCAGCTCATAGGGAACCAAGCTAAACTGTTAGAAGAGCCTCTAGTATCCAAATCGACGATACACGAACGTAAAGCTTATTTCAGCTGTTCGTCGATCTAGAAGCCACACTCTCATTCCCTATCCCTCTAACTCTAAGCTCAACAGAATATACTTATAGCTTAGACGAAGGAGTTCATATTTGAACACAATCCTTATTGTAAAAGGACTCCTTCATAGTTGGAGAAGTTTGTCAAACACTTTAGTTTGATGCCTTTGTAACCGGGACTTGCTCAAGATAATCCCCAAGCCACGGCTTTGTCCTCGTGTACAAGCCGACCGAGACCGACTCAGTATAATAAATAGCCTCCCCGAACTTTCGGGACAAGTGGACGTAGGATCGATTGATATCCGAACCACTTTAAAAATCTCGTGTCTTGTTATTGCTTTCCGATTCATGTTGCATTGATTTTACTTGTTCATACCGAAAACCTACTTTAAAATCATACAACTGTCTCGGCATGACTACCGAACCGTCTATTTACCGAACCGAGACTTGCTAAAACGGTTTTTCCACTCAACCGATTTGGGCCTACACTTTTCCGCACCGCCGAACTCTACCGCTTGATATCGAATTCGACTCGGCCGCCCAGCGGATCTCGGAGAGTCGACTCTTTACCACACACGATTCGTAATGCCTATTTGGTCTGTCGAATTATTTCAAGACGGCACTTTCCCCGAACAGGATCGTTCGTGTTCGAAGTTGAGAAAATTGGATTCGTGTGTATTCACCCCCCCCTCTACACCTGACCGTACACTCGGGACCAACAGGCTCGTATTCGATTCGTTACTGATATTCAAATTATTCAATTCGATTCAATTAGTGTTATTCATAACCTTAAATGATTATTAATTTATGATATTGACGGGGCTATATTTTACATTGGAGATTTCACAAAATTATTATCTTATTGTCTTATCGAATTTAATAATTTATTACACTAGCCCGAGTTGGTTACGGAGAAAAATATTATCTTAGAGAAATTATTAATTTATCGAGTATTAAATTATAGAGGTTTTACTATACTACTGACAGTTTAGCATATAATTAGAGCCTAATCTCGAGTTTTGTTGCCTAAAATCACTTATTTCTTACTCTCTCCATCTCACTCATCTTACAACATTTTCCTTTTCGGGCCGTCTCAGCTCACTCATCTTGCAACGTTTCCTAAAATAGAAAGAAATTAGTAGACCACAATCATCCTAAACAAGTGAACTTCATTATCTTTTATTTTACACCACTATTTTACATCTTTATATCACTATGTTAAACTCTGCATCCACTATAAATATTGTAAGATTAGTGGGATGGGGGAGTATAATTAAACACTAAGAATATGGAATATTGGCTGGGCCTAGTCTAACAGTACGACAAAATCTCAGTAAAAAGTTACGAATTCAAATTTTAGGATAGACAATTCTTATTCATAGTTTGTGGACCGTTCTATCCTTGTATGAATTGCTATTCGCAAAAGAAACAAGATACAAGTAGAGGTATGATGAGTTTATTTACTACGTTTAAATTAATGTGTGTTACGTATTAATAACAATTCCAAATTCCTAGTAATTTAATCCGTATCACCTTATGTATTATTCCCTCGTCCGTCCCAATATTTATTCATATCACCTTATGTATTATTCCATCCGTTAAAATATTTATGACTCAATTCGTTTGTCGCATGGAAATTTAGGAAATGATGTCATGTGGTGTAGATTGTTTGACTTTTTTATAATTAATTCTAGTCTACACAATTATTATATTTTTTAGAAGTGAGCCAAAAATATTGGGATATCAATTTAGGAAAAGTGATCAACAAATATTGGGACGGAGGAAATACATCTTTTAGATTCACGTGCATAATTTGTAGTGACTTTACATGCAATTATTACTGACATAAGAACATTAAGAGGTGTTTGCAAATGCTTATTTTAACCACTCTGCTTATTACGATAGTTATTCTAAAATTAAACAACTAAACTGCTTAATTAAATAATTTTTTTAAATATCTAATGAGATTTTTTTTGGTGCTTTATGCATTATAATTTTCGAAACTATCAAATATATATGCTTTTTATTATTTGTATTAAAAATCACCTACTTTTTCTTCAAATAAAAAGTGCTTATGATAAGTATTTACAAACACCTAGGGGTGTCCATCGGCCGGTTCGGTCGAAAAACCGGATCGGTTAATCGGTTAACCGGCCATCCGGTTAGAGAAAACTGTCGGCCGAAGATCGAATCGAACTAGACGGTTCGATGATCGGTTATAACCGGTCGGTTAATCAAACCGGTCATTTAACCAAACTTTTTTCAAAAATAAATTTTATTATACTTTTCTTAATTTCTTCTTTTTCATTTTTCATTTATAAAAAATCTTTCTTGACATTTTCAAATTAGGAATGGGAATACAAATAAATATGATTATATGAAACTAATTAAGTAATTAATAATTATCATTAATTTATCAACTTATAAGTCTAGATTCTAGAAGATTAGAACTCAAAAAACAAAAATGTAGAAAATAAGAAAATCTGAAGGTGAATTCATAAATCAAAATGTCAATATCTGGAAATTGAAACTGGCAACTGCGAGTTTGCGACACGCGCAGTCATGAAACCACAAGTCCACAACTAAAATCTGATTGTCTGAAAATCAAAATCTGCATGCATAATAAAGGCTAAAACCATTACTAAAGTCTGAAATCTAAAACTCTGAAACTGAAACTAGACAGTAAGCACTCCAATAGTGTTGGGATTTTGTATACTGGAAGCACTTTTTATGCTTGTATACAATGTGTTATGTCCCTACCACTATTTTATTCTCCTATCTGATAAATATATATATTTGCACATGTAATCATTTATCTTGTATAAAAGTTAGATTTGTGTGGTGTGTCAGGTATCACAGAAGACAACACAAATTAGTTGAACTAACAAGATATAAAAAGTTATCACAGTTGAGACAACTTAAGGATAAGTTCTCCTAAGGTGGTTTGTCTTAGATAAGAAGTGGTTTGTCTTAGCTATTTGTCTTTACTGGTACACTTAAGGTGGTGTATTGATGGATCACAGTGAGATGTGTTCTCCTAACTGACCTTAGTGGAGAACCAAGATCTCAGTGACTTAGCTGGTCTTAAGCTTGGTAAGACTTCACCGAGTGCATTTGGCTATCTATCACTTTGACCTACTATGGTGAACGTCATCGCGACCGGATCTACGTATCTTGGGTGTTAGTAGTTATTTGTGGCTCAGGCTGGTTGTCTGTATCTTGCAGCCGAATCCTAGTAAAATGGGTTGATAATATCCCCTGATGAACTCGAAAGGATTAGCACACTAAACCCGCCCGGTTGATTAAGTTCATGTGTGTTAATAAGGTCGAGTGGTACTACTCAGGAATATAAGATGTTAATTAATTTAGGCTGTCAGTGAGCTTAATTAATTAACGGATATTTCTATCTTAAATACGGGGATCGATTAAGTCTAAAATACAAGCCCATGCTCAAGTTGGGATAAAGGGGTAAGTCAACATGGATTCTCTAGTGGATCGATCGTGTTTATTAATTAATTTTGCTCTGGGCTGAGCATAGATAATTAATTAATTTGAGGCCCGACTTTATTTCTTGTATTAGATCCCTGATCTGGCCCAATTAGGTACCTAGTTATTTATTCTCTCATAAATCATTATTAATGGATTAATATATTTTTACATTATTTAATAGTGTTATTTATCTGGAATTAATTGGTTGGGCCAATTAATTGATAAATATTAGTAGCCAAGTGGATTAATTAATTATATTATGGGCTAATTATGTGGAAGCCCATTAGAAATATAATTAAATTAATGAGCTACAAATATATTAATATTATATTGGCTTTTGAAGCCTATATATATTTGTATTCTGTTCAGAAACAGATTACATACATACACATTATCATTCACGCTACACGCGAGTTTGGAGAGACAGTAATCTTAATTTTCTCCAGTTCTCTGACCACCCAGAGGGAGAAAAAGGCCGGGACACAGATCAGAAGATCTGACACACGAGCAACAATCAGAGCTGCAACAACATACGAAGGAGGAAGGTAGCGTTTCTAACCCTCAATTATCCTTCAAATAGTCCACCAATCTTCAAAGTTCAAATTCCATGAACCATCTGCCACTACCAAAAAAATTGAAAAAATCATAGTAAACAAATAATATGTAATATGAAATTGAATGGTAAAAATAATACTCGATTGAATAACCTTCAACTCTCATCTTCTTGCAGAAGGTGTAAGGCACGAGTGCGTGACACCATCTCTATAAAAAAAGATAGATGTTAAAATTATACGAGTAAATACAAGGTATTTATCAACACTTTATTAACTACAAAGTTAAAAATTTAAGCCCGACAAACCTTTTTCAATATTTTCAATTTTGTTATAATCTTCCTCGACGGGTATACGAGGTCCACTATGTATCCAATCTTGAAGGCATATCAGAGCTTGTATTATTTTTGGAGCCAAAGAGGATCTAAAATCATCAACTACACGGCCTCCAGTACTAAACGCAGACTCTGAAGCAACAGTAGAAATGGGCATAGCTAACAAGTCCCGAGCCATTCTTGATAAAATGGGAAAAGGGTCTTCTGATTTACTTTTCCACCACTTGAGAATGGCAAACTCCACATCGGGATTTTCTTTCACAGGCTTCTCATTTAAATATACATCCAACTCTGACTCACCATGCAACTCAGAAGACTCACCATAGCACCTATTCAATCTGTTCAATGATGCTTTAGCAATATTAGCTCTAACACGGTTGTCCTCCTGTGGTCCACTTTCTCCTTGAGTTTCGATTGGGCCATACAACTTCTTATACTCATCAAACATGGCATACAATGTTGACTTCACCTTAACATCAATCTCATTTCCCATTTCATCATAATACATGTCTTTCATAGTGAGAAGTAGATATTTCATTTTCCTTTTAGGATCAAGAATTAAAACTACAAGTAAGAACATATTCATTTTTATCGAGTCCCCCAATACTTGTCAAACTTATTTTTCATTCTTAAAGCAATAGAAGACAATTCTTTATCCTCACTCGAGATCCAACCTCTTTTGGCTTCATCAACATTAGCAATTTCATCCATAAAAACATGAGAACTCACATGCTTTGATGCATAAACTTTGAGAGTTAGTTCATAAAAACAACGTAACACATTCATCAATCTCTCAGCAACCTCCCAATCATATTTTGTTGGCTCTCCCACCTCACCATTAGGGGTGGCAAAATGAGCCCGGCCCGATGGGCCGGCCCGGGGTTGGGTTGGGCTTCAAAAATAGAAGCCCGAAATGAACCGGGCCTAAAAAAGCCCGCCCGATGAAAAGCCCGGGCTTATCGGGCTCGGGCCTAAAAAAGCCCGGGGTTTCGGGCCTAAAAAAGCCAGCCCGAAATTAATTGTTAATTATATTTTTTTTTATTTGTTTTGTTTGTTTTTATTTGTTTTGATTTTTGAATAATTAATTTCTACCCAACTTATTTATTCTATCTTATTGTAGGTCAAAAATCAAGACTAAAAAGAAAGAATTTTGGTAGAAAAAGAGGAATTCGAACGTCTCAAGTCTTTCATAGTTTGAGCTTTCGATCATAGACCAATCTATTAACTTGTTTTGTTAATTGTTATCAAATATCAACTCATCAAAAGACTCATATTTTGCACTTAAAGTTGTTTTTAATTTGTTTTTGTTGGTTTTAACTTTCAACTTTCGAATTTCGATTATATTTAAAAAAAACTCGGGTTAAGCCCGCCCGCCCGCCCGAAAGCCCGGGGCTGGGCTGGGCTTAAGATTTCTGGGCCCGACTGATTTTCGGGCAGGCCCGACCCGGTAAATAGCTAAAAGCCCGGTGGGCGGGCCTGGGCCGGCCCGGCCCGCTACTTTACCACCCCTACTCACCATAATGCCCACCCCCACTAAAGTCTTTCTAAAACTCAGCTTCAGATATAGAATAGCGTTCAAAAACACCTTTATAAACAATAGCAGTTTCAAGCATAAAGAAAACGGAATTCCATCGAGTAGGTACATCTAAACATAACACCTTCTTACTCGGTACATTTTCTTCCTCCGAATATGCTTTGAATTTTGAAACCTAGTAGGTGATTGTCTAATATATTTCACAACCATGCGAATTCGGTTCGCCGATGATTGTGACACCTCTTTCAATCCATCTTTCACAACAAGGTTAACAATATGAGCAAGCACATCTAACATGCAAATATCTACCACTCAAGAAAACATTTTTCCATGCAATCAACCTTTTCCTTAGATAAGCAATAGCAAAGGTCATTATTTGAAGCATTATCAACAGTAATTGTAAAAATATCTTCAATTCCTTCAGACATTTTTCAATTAACATTCCAATCTCTTCACCTCTGTGACTACCACATGGAACAAAACTAAGAATTAATTTATGCAGCTTCCAATCATCATCAATGTAGTGGCCAGTCAAACACAGAAAATTGATCTTACTATTACTAGTCCAAGTATCAGTCATCAATGACAATCTTTGCTTATGTTTTTTCAATAAAGCCTTCAAACGGTTATGTTCCTCAAGATACATATCCAAAATATCTTGAGTTATGGTACTTCTAGAAGGAACAATAAACTTAGGATAAATAATGGATAAAAACTCTCTAAATCCTTCATCTTCTACGAAAGAAAATGGCAATTCACATTTCACAATCATTCGAGCAATTTCCTTTCTACATGCTTCTTGATCAAATTTCATATTATTAAAGCACCCTAGCTCTCTTCCAACTCCCCCAAGAATGTTGCTACAAAAGCTATCTAAAGTGTGTGTAGACACTTTATTTTTCTTATTGTGTGGATTGTTTTTACAAACCTTCAAGTGGCAGTTCATGCTTGATGTCCCATTTTTATTTGGATCAGAGGCGTAAGTTTTATCACAATAGTTACATCTGCTACGCTCATTTCCCTTCTCATCAGTATACTTTGTAAAATGATCCCACACAACAGATCGTTTTTTTTATTGCTTTTCTTTTGTAGACGTAGTTTGAGAGGTACCTTGTGTGTCAGCAGTTTCTTCTTGGATTACAATTACGTAAGGATTCACATTTTCTTGAACCTCATCTTCATGCTCCATTTCAGTATCTATGCCTACTGATCCCAATTCTGGATTAATTTCATTAGTCATTCCTATTAAACAAGAGAAAATAGGAAAATTAGCATTCTCATAGCATGAAAGTTGAACAAGATTACAAGATTGGAAACAAGTCTGACTATCTCTCCTCTTTTCTCTTCTATTCTCTCTAGTATTTTATTTTGAAAAAAAAGGATAAGAACAGGAAAAAGAAATTGATGCAGCGGAAGATTAAATAAAATGAAATAGATAAAAATATGATAAAAAGATACCAATCGAATCCGTTGATTCTCGAAATGCCGGAGACGATTTACAAATATTAATCAAAATTCGTTGATTCGCGCACGAATACCGGAAGTTGATCTTCGTTAACCCATTGATTCGACGCATGAAAACCTAGGATAACGGCATCCAAAGCCGGTCCGCCTAGCGGAGGGGAATGGGGGACGAACGGTCACACCGTCGATTTTCTTGAATTCTCTCATCTCCTAAACTAAAACATAGAAATGCCTTTATATAGGCTTACAATAATAAACATTAAAACCTAGTAATAAATAAAAACAATTATCAATACTGCCTTTTGAGATTCTCCATGTGACTCTTCAAATTATGTTGTGACTTTTCATCATTCTCCCCGGGTTAGACAAAATTTGTCCTCGAATTTTCGATGTGCCTTCAACGAGCCCAAGATTCCGCCAAGCCAATCAAACAAATGCCCAAATGACCACAGCGGCCCAATAAGAATTAAATCAAGTTAACCCATTTTGAACAAACCCTAAACCTCTTCAGCAAGCTCCCAGCGGAAGATTAAATAAAAACGAAATAGATAAAAATACGATAAGATGATACCAATCGAATCCGTTGATTCTCGAAATGTCGGAGACGATTTACAAATATTAATCAAAATCCGTTGATTCGCGCACGAATACCGGAAGTTGATCTTCGTTAACCCATTGATTCGACGCACGAATACCTAGGATAACGGCATCCAAAGCCAGTCCGCCTAGCGGAGGGGAATGGGGGACGAACGGTCGCACCGTCGATTTTCTTCAATCCTCAAATGTAATAAACTAAAACATAGAGATGCATTTATATAGGCTCACAATAATAAACATTTAAAGTCTAATAATAAATAAAAACGATTATCTATGCTGCCTTTTGAGATTCTCAATGTGACTCTTCGATTTATGTTGTGCCTCTTCATCATTCTCTCTCGGTTGGAAGAAATTCGTCCTCAAATTTGTAGTATCCATAGTCAACGAGAAGAAGGCCACAAAAACCCAAACAAGAGTGGTTTATTCGCAAAGCCACGAACAAAGCCCAATCAAATATTCCCACTGAAGCACATAAGAAAATAAACCAACTTGGGCCCATGGGAAGAAGCCCAAGAAATTGGGGCCTGCAACAATCTTGTTTCCAGTTGCCCACTTCAACAACCTCTTCCATTGCTGCGTGGCGGAAGGAGGGAGGGACCGTGGCAGGTGGTTGATGGAATAACGCCTATAGTCTCCGATGGTGGTGGCGGCACAGGTGACGTGCTGTGCGATGGGTGGGGCCTGGACTTTGACGGCATGAGCGACGGCGCGCACAGGCAGATCTAACGGTCGGCGGCGCTGCTGACTATAGCGGCGGCGGCGGACAACCTATTCAAGGCGGGCAGATCTGGAGCGGTCGTGGCTAGAGCACGTTTGAAATACGTCTGGAGTACCAACCCTCTTCAGCATGGTTGTCCGTGGCGGACAGATATTGTATGATACGAGATCTGAAATGTCGGCAGACACCTATGGGAGATGTTGCGTCGTTGTCGGTTTTTTTTTTTTTTTTTGCACAATCGAACAGAACGGAAGTTGGCGGAGCTCTCCTCAACGTTGGGATTCGGCTCTGATACCAAGCTGATGCAGCGAAAGATTAAATAAAATGAAATAGATAAAATATGATAAAAAGATACCAATCGAATCCGTTGATTCTCGAAATGCCGGAGACGATTTACAAATATTAATCAAAATCCGTTGATTCACGCACGAATACCGAAAGTTGATCTTCGTTAACCCATTGATTCGACGCACGAATACCTAGGATAACGACATCCAAAGCCGGTCTGCCTAGCGGAGGGGAATGGGGGACGAACGGTCACACCGTCGATTTTCTTCAATTCTCTCATCTCCTAAACTAAAACATAGAAATGCTTTTATATAGGCTTACAATAATAAACATTAAAACCTAGTAATAAATAAAAACAATTATCAATACTGCCTTTTGAGATTCTCCATGTGACTCTTCAAATTATGTTGTGACTCTTCATCACAAATTCCACACCACATATACCAATTGACGTTAAGTTGACAAGGTTGGTCGAACCGTCGAAGGAATTAATGCAATGTGAGTTCTGACTTGAGAAAGTCGACCGCCAACGCTCAACAGGCGACGGCGACGTAAGGATTTAAGAAGGTGAAACCGTGAAAGAATTTCGAAGGGGGAGCCGGGGCGTTAGGCCGCTAGCAGTGGCCGCTGGTGAACGACTCCTTACAGTGCTCGGAGTCGGCGATGACAACGGCACTTTCAAGTTTCAAGCAAGAAAAGAATTCCCTGATTCTCTCTCAATCCTCAAGTCCTGAATGTGATTCAGAGTCAACGACTCAATTCAATTAGGGTTTCTGATTTTTAGTTTCTTATTATTATAATGAATATAATAAAGTAATAAACTAATGTATATTATATATTTTTGTTTTTTTAAGTAAATCTTAACCGGTTTTCGGTTCGGTCCAATTAAACTGGTAAAAAACACCAAACTGAGCCGATCACCGAACTATACAATTTCACATGACCGATCTCCGGACCAAATTTCAAACTTCGGTTCAATTTTGGCCGAACTCAGTTCGGTTCGGTTATTTCGGCCGGTTTAGCCGAACTGTGAACACCCCTACAAACACCCCTAACTAACTTATAAACTAGTGTCTCATATTCATTAAATGCTGAATATATAAGTACTTATGAATATCTACCTTTATACCTAATCTTTCGTGTTTATAGTCTGCATATTTCATAAAAAAATATTAATCTGTTCCACATATTAATTCCAAATCGTACATGGCACAGTAAGAACCAACTCTATGTTGGTATTCATTCAAGTACTATAACGAAATCCATTCTTACCAAAAAGCTTTTAATAATATTGGCAGTATAGAAGGAAAACAAAAAACAAAAAAGGCAAAAAAACACAAACGGGGTGAATTATATGCAACAATCTAGTAATCACATTCACTAAATAATAAAAAAATTATTTTTTTTGGATTTGAAACAAATTAAGAATCAATTATTAATAAAATTATATAATCTATAACATTAAGTTTTTAATTATAAAATATATATAATCGCTCACGCTGTTGATTCTTCATTATCTTCATTATTGTACTAGAAAGAAAATTTTTATTATGGTTGTCGATTACCAATTATTAAACTACATTTGATACTCTAACTTTTTAATGACAAAATCTAAATATCTTCCACATATGTTTTGGAGAAGTATCAATTTGCAATTATACAAACTACAGTAAAAAGTTTTTTTTTTCTTTTTTACACCACTTTAAAATATAAACTTATTAGGATTTTTCTATGTGAATGAAAATTATATGTTAAGTATAATTGAAAATTAGAAGAATAATTCCTTACTTAAGAACTTTTTTTACTTTAAGATTCATTTATTCGATTCGTTGGAGAGTTGATTGTTGACAGTTTCAATATGTGAAATTGTGGGTGTCAACCAGTTTGAAATCGATGGTTTTACGTTTTTAGATGGAGCAGACTAAAATCAAACTACAAACTGACACTTTAAGCAGTTTCAAATGATTTCATGTTTGGCTTGAAACCCGATTTGAGCCGGTCTCTATTTGAAAATGGACATGTCTATCCAAAGGTGATAGTTTAAGAAAAATTATAGTTGTATTTCAAAAATTTAAAGAAAGGTATAGTTCATGGCAGGGGCGGATCTAGCTCAAAAAATAGTTTGGGCTGGACATGAATCGGAAAAAATACCTTCTATTGGGCTAATATTTTTAACTTATATTTTAAAAAAAATCTAAAATTACTATTAGTGAAAAAAGAAAAAAAAATTACCAAGGCTGGAGCCCACCCCAACCCATAGGGTGGGTTCGCCCCTGGTTCATGGTGCAACTGAAGGTGTAGTCGTCTAGTCATTTGTATAGCCTAATGTCTTTATGAAAGCTGGATCGACTATTATCACTGATTGGCCATTGTAAAAGAGGGACTACCTGTTCCAACTTTGATTCATCTTTTCTAACCAGAACCATTATTCTATTTTGGAGAAATTGCAAGAAAATAGTCCTCAAACTTTGCGTTTTTGCGAATTTTGTCCTCTAACAATTTTTTTTTGTTTTTTTGACCCTCAACTCCTTGTTTTTGCGATTTTTGTCCGTTAGATTTTCCATCAATTTTAACGGTAATTCAATTTTAATTTTAAAAAATAAAAAATTAAAAGGTTTTATTTATATGGACCAAAATTGCAAATGAAAAATTATTTGGGACCTATTTAGCAAAATTAAATAGTTTAAGGACTGATTTCACAAGTTTTAAACAAATAAGCTAATTGCTTCGTATCGACGAGATTTTGCATTAATTTTTTGATTTTTCATATAACTTTATTGCTTCGTATCAAATATAAGCTAACGAAGACTTCGTACCAATATAAACAACATGTAATTCGAAATGCAAAATATTACTGTGAATTAACCATTAAAAAATAAAGCTATTATCACCCAAATTTTCTTAATTCAAAATAACAATTTAGAGCATAATATTTACTTCAAAATAACATGAATACGAGGAAAATATGTGTCAGTTCGTATTTTACGATGAATAATACTTCCTCCGTCCCGTTATTTATGGCTCAATTGGTTTCGGCACGGGAATTAAGAGAGTAGATGATAAAGTATGAGAGAGGGTAGATGATAAAGTATGAGAGAGAAGATGAGTAAGATAATGAGAGAGTATGAGAGAATGATGATAAAGTATGAGAGAATGTAATAAAGTAGGAAAGAGAATGTAATAAAGTAGGAGAGAGAAGATGATAGAGTAAAATATATGATAATAATTTTTTACCAAATTAGGAAAGTGGCCACAAATAACGGGACACCCCTTTCAGGAAAGTGAGCCACAAATAGCGGGACGGAGGGAGTATGTTATAAAAAACATTTAATTCATAATTTTTCATGAATAATAGAATACGAGGAAAATATGTATCAGTTCGTAAATAACATAAAATATTACGTAGTTTTATTTGCAAATACTATAATAAACCAAAAAAACTACTGCAAACAAGGTTAGTCCCTTATTCACATTCTCTGCATAGAACTGCCATGACGAATCCCCAACACCACCACCAGCCATTGAAGGTCGTAACCATAACTCACGTCCGCTACAGCCGATGATCGCCTCGGCCATTTCCCTCGCCCGGATCTACCTCGTCCCCATGTTCATCAGCTTCGGCGGATTCGTCTCCCACTTTCTCTTCCTCTGCGAGCTCCAGAGAATGTTCTTCGCCATCGGCCTCCTTCGCAATTCGTCAGCGAGCGCATCAATTGCGGATTCGCAATTCTCCTCATATTCTAGTTATTTTGAAGTAAATATTATGCGCTAAATGGTTATCTTGAAGTAAAAATTTTGGGTGATAATAACTTTATTTTTTAATGATTAATTCACAATATATATTTTGTATTTCGAATTAAATGTTGTTTATATTGGTACGAAATCTTCGTTAGCTTATATTTGATATGAAGCAATAAAATTATATGAAAAATCAAAAATTTAATGCAAAATCTCGTTGATACGAAGCAATTAGCTTATTTGTCTAAAATTTGTGAAATCAGTCCTTAAACTGTTTTATTTTGCTAAATAGGTCCCAAATCATTTTTTATTTGCAATTTTGGTCCGTGCAAATAAAAATTCTGATTTTGCCCTTTTGATTTTTTATTTAAAAAAAATTGAATTAACGGTTAAATTGACGGAAAATCTAACGGTTGGACTAAAATCGCAAAAACAAGGAGTTGAGGGTAAAAAAAAAAAAAAAAAAGAAGTTTGAGGACAAAATTCGCAAAAAAAAGAAGTTTGAGGACAAAATTTGCCAATTTGCCTTCTATTATTTTGATTCGATTTTAATTCTAAAAACCGGAGCACCAGAATTGCTAGTTTTGAATCGGAAATAAGCGAAGCAGAGAAAAGTATTGCAATGTGGAGCAAAGATACGTATATGTATGCAAGTTGAAGGTGGTGACACTTACACGCGTAAAGCACATATGAGTTCACAAACCATTTCAAACATTCCTTTTCCTGCTTTTTAGACCACTTGCAAGAAAGCAGGTGCTTTTTCACTTCTTAAATTACTCTCTCTTTCTCTCTCATCCCCCCTCCCTCTCTCTCTCTCTCCCCCATTCCCATCCTTTTCCAACCCATGGATACAACAGCTGCTCAATGGCCTCCTCAGGTACGCGCGCAGATCCATCACCTTTACTTCAATTATTTACATGCTTCTTCAACTTCGCTTTCTCTCTTTTTCTCAGTGGTAAAGGGACTCATATTTGTTCAACTTCGCTACTCCATAAATCATTATATTTGTTCTTATTATCATTTGTTCTTTTTCCTTTGGCTCTGATCTTCGCAAAAAAGTGATCCATTTTTCTTTGTTTTTTCTTTCTCTTTTATCATGGTTTTTAATTTGTTTTGTTTTCTCGATCTCCAACTTTTGGTGTCAAACACACAATAATTTGGATTATTAAATTTTTGCCCTTATATCTTTTATTTTTAGGAGATGGTGATGAAACCAATGGAGGAGATAGTCGTAAACTACCCAAAACCCTCATCGGAGAGAAAAATTAGGCCTCAGAAAGAGCAAGCAGTGAACTGCCCACGCTGCAACTCCACCAACACCAAGTTCTGCTACTACAACAACTACAGCCTCTCGCAGCCTAGGTATTTCTGCAAGACATGCAGAAGATATTGGACTGAAGGCGGATCTCTCCGCAGCATCCCCGTCGGCGGCGGCTCCAGGAAGAACAAGCGATCCTCCACCACTTCCTCCTCCTACGCCGCCAATTCCAAGAAACTCCCAGATTTGATCACCCCACCTCAAAACCCTAAGACCCTCGACACCCAAGATCTCAACTTGGGCTTCTCCATCCACCACCACCACCACGATTTCAAGTCCTTAACTGAGATGTTGCAGCACAACCCTTCTTCTTCTTCTCCGCCGCCGTCGTCGTCCCACCACCTCTCTTCTCTAGAGCTCTTGACTGGCTTCAGTGCCGCTACTTCGAGGGGTTTGAGTTCGTTTATGCCGTCTTCGGCCGGTCCGTCGGCGCTCTACTCTCCAGCCGGATCCGGGTTTGCTCTGCCGGAGTTCAAGCCTTCTCTTAACTTCTCGCTTGATGGGCTCGGGAGCGGCTATGGAAGCTTCCAGGAGGTTCAGGAAGCAAATGGGAAGCTTCTGTTTCCGTTTGAAGACTTGAAGGTCTCGAACAACGCTGCGAATGATCATGATGGCGATCACAATCGAGATCATAATGGTGATCATAATTCAACTGGATACTGGAATGGGGTTATAGGTGGAGGATCATGGTAATTGGTAAATTAATTAAACAACCACAAGTTATATATATGTTGTAATTAACTTCTTCTATTTGTGGGGTGGGTGACTTGTTTGATTTTAAAAAAAAAAAAAAAAAGAAGAAAGAACTGGCCTATATATATATATTTGGTGTTTTATTTCTTACATGATTTGAGCATGTTTGGAATTGGAAGCTTGTTTTTGAGATGGCTTCAGGTTGCAATTTGGAGTATAGTGTTAGAAGACGAGAGATGAAGTCGAATTGCGGCCTTGTTTTTGAAGGGTAAACACCATATGAGCTTATAATACGAGAATTATTAATTATATCCTAATTTTTAGGTCTCATCTTCTGAAACTGAATTTATGTATAACTCAACTTGTTTAATTATTCAGCATTCGTGATGGAAGATTTTCGGCCTCATCTTACACTCTTTCGTTCTCATAAGCTTCTTCATTCACACCTAGTTCACATTGTTTGTTTTCTTTGAGGTCATGCATGTGTTAGTTAAGAGTTTGAAGGCAGGGTAGATCTGATTCTTGTGTGAATCTTGAATTGAGATTATTTGGATTGGTTTAACACCTCGTGTATACCATACTATAAGGATTTTTATATGTATATACAAATATGATATATTGAAGCCACTCTAATTTAGCACTTTAGCTAGTTAGAGCTGATAGTTTGTTACAAAGGAAGGAGGGAGTTTCACCTAACCTGCCCTGTGTATCCAAACTGCCATGAAATGTGACAGACTATTTCAATTCAATCACCCATAACATGTGACAAAGACTATTTCAATTCAAACCGCTAGTTCCCATGGGATGGCCTAGCGGTTGAGGTGGGTGGCTCGGGACCGATAAGTCCTGGGTTTAATTCCCACCAAGACCGCTAAGTGTTGTCTGTCAGCCTGTCACATTAAGGGTGGTTGAACCTTCCTGTGTGGTTTGCAGGCTACTACACAAGGAGCGTGGTTTACCCAGTGCGCACCGAAGGTAGCGGCTGCGGATTCCATGAATAAAAAAAAAATAAAATAATTATCTATATATATGTGTGTGTGAGAGAGAGATATGTGTGTATGTGTGACAGCATGTACAGTAAAGAAAATTTCAAGGGAGTGATGATGATTCCCCATGCGATGTTTCCCTTTCTCTCTCATGTTGAAAGATCTGAGAAACCCTACTACTCACTTTTAGTCATTCAATGGACCCCACAAACATTCTCCTAGGCAAGTGTGCTGCTAAGGAATTATCTCCCTTACAACTCCCACTTCGATCTACACTACAGCCCAATATAAATAATTCTTAATAAACAAACATATATATATATATATATATATATGTATATGTTATCATCATGTTATCTGCTGTAGTGTAGTGTATATTAACATATATATATATATATATATCATCATGTTATCTGCTGTAAACCAATACATGCGCCACCACTAATGGATGAGTTTATTCGCCACCTTATTTTTATACCCATATTTTTTGTGTACCTGTTATTTTAGGTGTATACCCGGTAAATCTGTTATTATGTACTTCATCCGTCTCATTATTTATGTCTAATTCCAAAAATTTATATAAATGAGTGGTTCACATTCATCTAAATAGGTATTGTTAATACGGGGTGTGTCGAAATGACGATTATAACGTTAGCCGAGGCAAGAGTTGGACTCTTTCTCCGCAAGATGATAATGATCCGCTACTCGGTGCAAGCGGTCTATAGCATTCGTCTCCAAGATACAACGGCTTCTCAATTACGAGTAGTTGCACTACTTCTCGTAATTCCGGCGAACTACTTGATATTTGGGACTAAGGAAATGAAAATAATATATATGTATGTGATGAATGAAACATAAAATAAAATGGAGAATTGATTGTTGGTGTGGTTTCTTCTCGTATGGAGTGATCTATTTATAGACCAAGAAGTGTCTCCATAAAGAGTTGCCAACGTTTCATGCAAATGAGTTGAAAAGAAGCATGCAACCTTTCGCTATTAAAAGATCAAACCATCACAATGGTTGACAAATGCCACGTTGTGTCTCTTCATTGCCATGCAACGTTAAGCATGCAATGTTTCGTTAGTAAGAAAACAACGTGACTAATGCATGCAACGTTTTGAATTGAAACCAACGTATATCCATTCACATGCATTAAGTCTTGCATGCCACATGTCTATTCCATGCAACCCTTCATTACACAACGTGTCTCTTCATTTGTATGCATGAAGCCATGCATCAATTCCTTCAATTCAAAATTTCCACGTTTATTAATCTAATCTTAATTAAAAATCTAACAATCCCCCACATTAGATTATTAAATGCAAATGTAAAATGTTATGCAATCCAAAGTCCCAATGACCTATTATTGCATCAGGATAGATAGTTTTTTGCTTTGAACCTTCCTTAGTATAATATTATCGGATTTACTCGCTGCTCGGTGAACGCAATGTCTTGAACCGGTCAGCTTTCGTGTAAACCAAGACAATAACATATACACAATAATAGATACAATATCTTTCGTTCTCACGTTGTATCCATTTTGGCCTTGGTTTATATCTTGGAGTCATAAGTGTTTTTCTAATTGAAGCGGCCACACTTCTCACTTATATAGGTGATCTCCTATAAAGAGTATCCTGCCATACTCCACCATTAAGGCTATAGGAATCATTAAAAGCTTATACGCTTACCCTTTTACCACAAGCTACAGGTTTGCACTTGGGGCAGCTTCGAGAATGGATTTTTAGTTGTGTTTCCAAGTGCACAACTTGAACATTCTTAACTTAGTTGTCTCTTTGAACCATGTTCATGCGATCTCCAATTATCATGGTAGAGTTACCATTAAGAGCGTTCTTTTAGTGTGGATTTGAATCCCATTCCCCTAACTGCGTTGTACAATTGATCACGATTAATACCTTTAGTAAACGGTTCCGCAATATTATCTTTTGACTTCACATAGTCAATACATATTATTCCACTAGTGATCAATTGTCTAACGGTATTGTGTCTTCGACGAATATGTCGAGACTTACCATTATACATACTACTTTTTGCTCTCCCTATTGCAGACATACTATCACAATGTATTAAGACGGGAGGCACGAGTTTTTCCCAACACGGAATATCCTCTAAGAAGTTTCGTAGCCATTTGGCTTCTTTGCCAGCTTTATCTAGAGTAATGAATTCTGATTTCATTGTAGACCGAGCTATACAAGTCTGCTTAGAGGATTTCCATGACACTGCTCCTCCACATATGGTAAACACAAAACCACTTGTGGACTTGGAATCTTTTGTATCGGATATCCAATTTGCATCACTATATCCTTCTAACACAGCGGGATACCTTGTGTAATGTAGACTATGAGTTAAAGTATGCTTTAAATACCTTAGAACTCTAGTTAATGCGGTCCAATGATCCTTTCCGAGATTACTAGCGAACCGACTTAGCTTGCTTATAGAATATGCTATGTCGGGCCTTGTACAATTTGCTAAGTACATTAGGCTTCCAATGACCCTAGCGTAGTCCAATTGGTAAATTGGATCTCCTCGATTTTTGGCTAAGTGTAGGCTCAAGTCCACAGGAGTTTTAGCCGGAGGTAGATCAAAAGCATTGAATTTCTTAAGCACATTCTCTACATAGTGAGATTGTGATAAAGTAATTCCTTCGGATGTTCTAGAGATCTTAATCCCTAGAATTACATCAGCTATTCCCATATCTTTCATGTCGAACATTCTTTTCAACATTGCTTTAGTATTCATAATTATATTATGATTACTTCCCATAATAAGCATGTCATCAACATACGGACATATAATGACAAAGTTGTCGTGTGCCTTTAATGTACACACACTTGTCACACTCGTTTATTTTAAAACATTTGATAACATAACATGATCAAATTTCTCATGCCATTGTTTGGGAGCTTGTTTAAGTCCATATAATGACTTAACAAGTTTACTAACTTTCTTTTCTTGTCCGGGAATAACAAACCCTTCAGGTATACCATGTATATTTCATCTTCTAAATCTCCATTTAGAAATGCCGTTTTAGCATCCATTTGATGTATCTCAAGGTTGTGTAAAGCAGCAATGGCAATTAGCGTTCTTATGGAGGTTATCCTCTTTACGGGAGAGTATGTATCAAAATAATCATACCCTTCTTTTTGCTTGTAACCCTTGGCTACTAGTCGTGCTTTATACTTGTCAATAGACCTATCGGCCTTATATTTCTTCTTTAGAATCCATTTACATCCTAAAGGTTTACAACCGGGAGGAAGGTCAACAATCTCCCAAGTGTGATTGTTCATAATTGACTCGATTTCACTATTAATAGCTTCTCTCCATAGAGGAGCATCAGGACTTGACAATGCAGCCTTGATTGTATGTGGTTCATCTTCTAATGAATAGACTACAAAGTCTGGACCAAAAGACTTTGCTATTTTTGCTCGTTTTCCTCGTCTTGATTCTGGTATTGACCCATCACTTTGGTCAATCTTTTCTAGTGAGCTTTCTTCATGAGTTTGTTTCTTAGAACTCACATCACTCTTTTCTTTCTTAGGGAATATAGATTCGAAAAAGATAGCATTTCTGGATTCTATAATCATTCCCTCGTTTATGTCGGGTATTTCCGACTTATGTACCAAAAACCTATATGCGCTACTATTGCTTGCATATCCTATGAAGATGCAATCAATAGTTTTAGGTCCTAGCTTTACTTGTTTTGGTTTAGGTACTTCAACTTTTGCTAGGCACCCCCAAACTTTAGTGTATTTGTAGCATGGTTTCCTACCTTTCCATAGTTCAATGGAGTTTGATCTTGTTTCTTCGAGGGCAACTTATTTAAAATTTTATTTGCCGAAAGAATAGCTTCCCCCCACATGTTATGTGGTAAGCCCGAGCTTATCAGCATAACATTCATCATTTCTTTTAATATTCTATTCTTTCGTTCAGCAACACCATTTGATTGTGGTGAATAAAGTGCAGTTGTTTGATGGATAATGCCATTTTCACGACAAAAGTCCGCAAAAGGTGCAACATACTCACCGCCTCGATCACTTCGGATCATTTTGATCTTGGTGTTAAGTTGATTTTCAACTTCGTTTTTATAGCTTTTGAAAGCATCGAAAGCTTCGTCTTTGCTTCTCAAAAGATATACATAACAAAATCTTGTGCAATCATCTATAAATGTTATGAAATAATTCTTTCCACCTCTAGTTTGCACAAGTTTTAAGTCACATAAATCGGTGTGAATTAATTCAAGAGGTGTAGTCGATCTTTCCACCGAATGGAAAGGTTGTTTAGCCATTTTTGCTTCAACGCAAATTTCACATCTTGAATGTTTGTCAAATGACATTTTCGGCAACAATTCTAAATTCACTAATTTTCTTAGTGTATTTAGATTTACATGTCCTAATCTATCATGCCATAAATTAGGAGACTCAGTCAAGTAAACAACGGGGGTCTTTTTATTATCACGGATAGCATTTACATTGATACAATTCAACTTGAAAAGGCCGCTATCTACATAGCCTTTTCCTATAAATTGTCCATTCTTGGACAATACAACCTTATCCCCCTCAATTACTATTCTAAATCCGGTCTTGCTAAGAATAGAGCCGGAGATCAAATTCTTGCGAATGTCGGGAACATGCATCACGTTTTGAAGAGTCAAATTCAATCCCGACGTCATCTTGAGTACAACTTTTCCAATTCCATAGACCTTAGAAGTAGAGGAATCTCCCATGTATAGCATTTTCTCCTCCTTGACAACTTCATAAGTTGAAAACAGTGATTTATCCACACATACGTGCTTGGTAGCGCCGGTATCAATCCACCATCCTATCGGATTACCGAGCATGTTTACTTCATCTACGACCGCAGATAGGTCAAGTTCAGACATATTGACGGGCACATAATTTTCTTCCGCCATATTTGCTTGTGGACGGCCTTTGTATTCCTTCTTTGGCTTGCGGCAATCCTTTGCCATGTGGCCAGTTTTTCCACAATTGTAGCAATTTCCTTTGATCTTTTTCTTCCTTTTAGAATCTTGCTTCTTTTCAAAGAACTTGCGTTTCTTTGGGTTAGTGCTAGTGTTGCACTCGGCTAGATTAGCCCTTGCCTCTATAGACGGCTTGTTGGTCTTTCGATCTATCTTGCGATTGTCCTCTTCAATTCTGAGACGGACTATCAAATCTTCGAGACTCATCTCTTTACGTTTATGCTTGAGATAGTTCTTGAAATCCTTCCACATAGGTGGTAGTTTCTCGATCACAGTTGCAACTTGAAATGATTCAGAAAGGACCATACCTTCGGCAAGTATATCATGTACGATCAATTGAATCTCTTTGTTGGTCCGGAGACGATAGTCAGGTGTAGAGGGGGGGGGGTGAATACACCTGATCACAGTTTCTTTTCTCAGAATGTGAAGGACAACTGAGCTGTAGGTTGCAACTGATGAACAGTGCCAGATAATAACCTTCGATCACGGGTCAGAGTGTGTCGGCTACTGAGCTCTCCTACTGACTTTTGTCAGTATTTGAAACTCAGTCGGAGACGTGTTTTCGCAAGTTAAAGTATTTTGGCTAGTACGCTTTTATAAATACGTTTTATGCAAATATATGATTTTAAACCAGATTTGTATGTAATGCAATAAAAACAAGAATAACACAAGCAATTTAACGTGGTTCGGATACGCAAGATCCTACGTCCACGGTCCCGACAAGGCAGAGAACTTGTTAATTTATTTGAGCAAGCCTCAAGAAGGAACCCGTATGCCGGACGCACCTTTCTAAGTTATAGTCCTTAGCGACTTTACAAGTCAAACCGAAGTTTGAAGAGGAGGGGATAATCTCCAACTAGAAGGAGTTCTTACAATAAGAACAATTCACAGAAAGTGAACTCCTTCGAATTTCTAAGCTATGAATTTGACAATGAGCTTAGCTAGAGAAGAAGGGATCTAAATAACTCTAGAGAGAAGAACTAATGGTATTCTATGAAGGCAAGTTCTTCGCTGGATGATCTTTAAGCTTGCTAGAGTTGTTTGTGAGCTTGAGCTTTAAGCTTGGTATCCTCGTATGATCTTCTGCTGAACTTCGAAATGACTTTTATGACTAGGTCGTTTTCTGTCGGATACAGTAGATTCAAGACAATCTCTGTCTTCTTCGACTTAGTCGGCTGACAAGCTGATAAGGCTTTGGTGGGTCAGCTGATAACTGCGAAGGTACTGAGCTTTGCATTATGTTCTTCTCGCCGATAACTATCAACCGATGGGCCGTCTTCTACCAAGGTAAAGATCACCGTCCGAAAAACGTAAGCTCTTACACTGATGACGTGGGGTTCTGGAAAGTAACTTCGACAGAAGATCAATCCAACATTTGACCCCGTACAAGACTTAGACAAAAAGATAATCAATCACAAAAAGTCTAACCTATACATCATCTAATCCTATCGAGACACTACACTACTGATATCAGCTGGGTTTTGGGATCTTCAATTCCATAGTACTACTATGATTTCCCCCAATATTATTTTAACCGCTAATCAGCTGAATACCATCTACTGACTCATAACCCAACAATTTTCCCCTAATTGATGATGCCAAAACCTCTACTTCTATAAAAACAAAGACAGGAATGCTAGACTAATGACTTAGAAAGACTTCAGTAAAACTGAAACAGATAACTTCAGTAAGTTCAGCAGGTGAGAGATAGGCAAAATCAGAGAAACGGTTATGTGAGTGTGTGTGTCAGATCACTGATCAGTTGTGAAAGCACAAACAAAGGCCGTGAGACAATGAGTAATTGTCTGGCAAGAAATAGAAACTGATATATATGATCAGATGATTACAAGGTTTCTATTACTATTACAACAAACTGAGATAAGAAGATCAAGGCTGACGTCTGAATCTCTGCGTTCGGCTCTTGAAGTCTCGGCACTGTCACCGGAGGATCCGCATAAATAAAACTTGTAGATTCTTTTCCACAGAGTCTAGATTTCCTCGAGATCCTCGTGTCGATCGTAGCCGAGATTGTGATGATAAGCAATGCCTCGATCTCATCTTCTATCTCTTTTGTGCAAAGCACGCCGCGAGCAAACCATAGGAGGAGGGATTCTTCCGAAGGCCGGAGCTCGATGGGTATCTTCTCTTTCTCCATGATTGGCGTAGTTGTTCTCGCGAGCCGGGGAAAGTTATGATGAAGACATTCTTCGAATAGTTGATCAGCAGGTATCCCAGATGGATAGAAGTCCCATACAAGGTATCCCTTGATGAAAGATTCTTTGAGTTCCTCCCATAGCTCGTTTAGTTCGGCTGGTACCCATTTGTCTATGTGAGGAGTAGGCGCCTTCTTGACATAAGGTGCTCTGGGCGCTCTCCTATAATATTTTGAAGCTCGGGTATCCGCCTTTTCAAGTCACCGGCTTGTCGATAGACTAATCATTTTTGCCAGTCGCCAGGTCAGCTTTACGTTCTCCGAGGGCCGTCGCTCCAGTATCTCCTCTCCGGAGATTTAGTCCCCGCAGCGTAGCCTCCCTGTAGCTTTGTCTTCACTCTTGCTTAGCCTTTTCTTTGGCAATCTTGCCAATAGGCTTCCTAGGCTTCTTCGCCTTTTTAGCTTCTTCAAGCTGATGCTCATGATCTAGCTGGTCTTGCAGCTGTTGAACAACTTTTAGATCATACGCTTCCTGCTTCCGCTTTAGTTTTGAATTTGGGCGTCGGGAAGATGGAGGAGTGGCTTCGCTTGTAATCTCCTTCCCGGCCTTTGCGGTGTCGGGCTTGTTGTGGCTCGTCTTCGTCCTCCTGATCGAGGAAATGAGCTACGTCCTCGATGTGCTGAGCAGATGAGATAGGTGCTGGCTCAGTTATAGTCAGTTGGAGTGGGACATACTCCAGGAGGAGTACAGCTGAACTGGTTCCAGCCTGGGCGGCTGAACCTTCTCCTTGGGGTACGAGCCGGTTCCACTGACGGGCCGAACCTTCCCCCCCGAGTTCCTTCCTCAATAAGTTGGACTTCGGGACTCTTTTTGTACCTCACTGCTCCGCCTCGCATGTTCTTCTTTTACTTCTCCTTCCCTTTTTGGCATCATCGGCCGGGAGAGGTGAGTGCGGATGGCTTTTACGTCCTTCTCCAAATTGTAGACGAGGTCCTTAATGCTAGAGGCAAGGTGGCTTCAAATCCTTGACTAGGTCGCAATATTGCTCCCAGCTATTCTCTTGATCAGCTCTAAATGTTTTCAATTGAGCAAATGACTCTTTGTCTGGAGTTTCAAGCAGAGACCGATCATGAGAGGTTGTCATTTCCTCGCCGGATTTCTTTGAGTGCCTCCGCCTGTTGCTTAATTGCGGATTGGAGACCGGAGGTGGCCACTCGTTCCTCTCATCCATGGTGGCCCGGATCGCCACGATACTGAGTCACCGCTCGTAGAATGACTTCGCCGAGCTAATAAGAGCCGTTGACTCCGAGCGGCAAGGTCCGCCTTCCGAGCCGCAAGGGTCCGTCTCAATGATATTCCGAATATTGATCCGAGGAGTAGGAGCTTCGAGACTTTCTCGACCCCCGCCGCAAGTCGGTTGACGCTTTCGTCCCGGGCTTTTGTATACCGAGCCCACTTGATGTGTACGTCTTTGGCGAGGAGACGATTCTTGTCCCATTGGGCGCCCGATGGCTTTGTTCACCGACTTGGATGTCACAGAACCTATTGGTTGGATTTGATAGGAGCTGGTTCCGAGCCTCTGCTCAGATAACGCGAGTTGTTGCGCTCGACTCGGCTTCAAGGCAACTTGAGCTTCACCAGATTTAGAAGGTGGTGGTGATTGGCCCTTTTCGTGGGGAGTAGAGCCCTCGCCAGATCCTCCCAAATCTGCATCCTTGGGTGGCGCCTGTTCCATCTTGTCATCATCTTTGTCTTCGTTGTCATCATCATGATGAGATGGAGGCGAGGGGCTGTTGCAAGGGACTGAGGAGCGCAGACTAAGGAGATAAAGCATCGCTGCCCTCAGGTCCTCAAATGAAGTAAGGTTAGCTGGTTCCCCGAACCCTATAGCCGATCGCAAGTCTTGCTCCTCGGCAAGTAAGGACGGAGCCGACCGAGTTCCCGATAATATTTTCAAGAATATCCCACCGAGAAACCTCGAGAAGATATGTGTCCTGGCCCTTATGGCGCTTCACCAAGTCCGAATGCTCGCCGATTTCGTGAATCCGAGCATGGATTTCTCCGTAGCGCGAAGACGGGTGGAGTGTATCGTGGTCCACTCGGAGGATGTTTCCTCGGTTGGTACCCCGATGTCCGACCGAGTTTCCTCGAACCGATGTATTGAACCTTATCCTTTATCGTGGCACCCTCAATGCCGTGTCGTAGTCCAGGATTTGTTCTTCCCGAGTGGGTGGGGGAGAGGCTTGTCTTGCTTGTTCTACTGAGACCTCAGAAGGTCCAGTCTTGGTTAGCCTCTTCCTCTTAGGCGGGTCGGTGCGAGGGGGCAAGTCTGATACGTATCTCTTCTGATCAGGCGGCCCTCGCCCGATGGATTTCTCAGCAGCCGCTTTCGCCTTAAATTTAATATGCTTGTCAGCCGAAATACCCGGAGTCGGCAAAGGCCGAACTCCTCGAGACCGATCGCTCGATCGCATGGACATCTTGGTTCCATACGCAGCTTCCCCACACTAATAAGCCTTCTCTCTCTAGTGGGCGAGGCCGTGAACTTCGAGCCCGAGCCTTCGCCGGCTAAGTAATAGTCGGCCCGACTGACTTGGACTCCATCATCAATAGCCATCATCACCGGATGCGTGGCTTGGACAAATGATCATAGGAACCCGCCGAGCTCGTGAGGATATGCGAGACAATGTAAGCGAGCCCCCGGTGATTGTGGCAAGAGCCGATTCTTTCGCGTAGCCGTCTTGAAGACTATTTCGCTCCCGCCGCGTAACTTCGAACATAAGCGTTGATCTCCTTCTCCTTATATCCAATAGGAGAAATTCCATCGGGCCGGGAGATCAAATGCTAACTCTAATGCATCACGTATGTTGATGACGTGCCGACTCGCATCCCATGAATCTGGGTACAACCTCCTTCATGAATGCGAAGGATGATTCCTCTACCCCCGAATCTGTGGTTCTCCAGCTGAAGTAGACTTCCACCACTTGTCCGGGCAAATACGCCGAGGTTGCTCGGAGACGAGCGCTTCTAGTCCGTAACTTTCATGGCATCAAAAACGGGCTCCAAGTATGGAAGATCAACTTGGCGTAGCGCCATTGTTGGTTCGAACCGGATGCGAGAGACGATGATCTCGTCCATGTTGGTAGGTGCCTCGATCGTCGCCATGAGAATCGCAAAATAACTCGTTAGCACTTGAAAATAGAATAAGTTAGTATGAGTTTTAAGCAAGATTACCGAAAGATTTAGAGCTTTGATGAACGCAAATGCAAAGCAGTTTAAGGTTTTCGTAAATGACGTGAGACTGAATGCAGAGAAAAAGCTCTAAGATTTTCGTAAATGGCGATAAGTGAGGCGAAAGGTAGAAGATGAAAGATTTTGTAAGATTATGCGTATCAAGCCGTTTAGATCTGACGGTTGAGATTTAATCTCTCATTGTTATTTACGGCTGAGATTTAATGTTATAAATGGAATGATTGCATAGCCGCCTCTACCATAGACCCACGTAGGATAATGCGCAGTTAAAGTAAGTGAAAAGACATGCATTAAATGCGCTGCAGGCAGCATTAAAGACTAGGTCATTTTAAATAAGAACGGTTTTCTACTGACCTATCCTTAAAAATTAATGACGGGAAATAAATGCTCATTAACTACTGAGTGCTAGCGACTGAGATAATAAATGCGAGCATGCTTCTAATAAACTTTAAGTAAATACTACGCAAACCTCTTCAGCTGAACTTTTACGATCAGCTGGTTACCGTTAAGACTAAGGAGGATGGTTGACGTGCCGATGACCACGTTCCCCCCATCGTGTACGCTTTGATTCTCCCGACCGAATCATTGTGACCGAGTCTTCGCACTCGTCATACGATCCCTTACACTTGATACCAATTATTGGTATATCGGTGGTTGGCGTCTTACCGATACCAATTGATACCAACCAATTGTTGTGTTCTACCGACACGATTCAAGAGGGGATCCAAGAGACCTAGCTCAACCGATAATTCTCCGAATTGTTCTCGCCTAGTGGTTTGGTCAAGATGTCCGCCTTTGCTTGTCGGGCATGGATTTTCTCCATCCTCGATATCCTTCTTCTCGACATGGTCTCCCGATGAAGTGGTGTCGAATATCCACGTGCTTGCATCTCGTATGGAGAACCGGATTCTCGAGTTATTGCAATAGCACCGGTGGAGTCACGTAGATGGGCACTTCATCCCGAATTATACCATAGTCTCTCGCTTGTTGTCGAAGCCAAAGGATTCGGGCACAAAGAACTTCCAAAGAGCCATATATTCGGCTCGGAGTGGACGTTGCTACCGAATGCCGTTTCTTTGAAAACCAGGATATCGCCTTGCTCCCCTAGAACCGACACGTTCCTGAAGTTGACTTTCGATCTATCCCCGCATCCCGCATAATCGCATCGTAATATCCCCGTCGCATAAGATTATCATCGCCAGGATACCATAACCCCGCGTCGTGTTCCTCTTAGATATCGCAGGATCTTCTTTGCCGAGTCTAGATGACTTCGCTGGGATCCGATTGAAATCTTGCACATACACCTACAAAGATAAGTTATATCAGTCGGCTAGTCGTTAAGTATAATAATGAACCAATAATAGCTCTATAATCAGTAGAGTTAACAGAAGCTCCCTCTTTGTCTAGATCGATTTTGAAATTCGTATTCTTGGGGATTTTGACTGGCTTGCTCGAGTCGCAGCCGAATCTTTTGACAAGATCTCGAGTGTATTTGGCTTGATTGATGAAGATTCCTTCAGGTGATTGTTTCACTTGAAATCCAAGGAAATAATTCATCTCTCCCATCATGGACATCTCGAATTTCTCCTTCATCATTTTCTCGAATTGCTGACATATGGTTACGTTTCTGCAGCCAAAAATGATGTTGTCCACGTAGATTTGCACCAGTAGGATGTCATCTCCTGACTTTATGTTGAATAGGGTGTGATCTACTGTCCCCTTCTGAAAACCTTTCTGAAGTAGAAAGTCTGATAGGGTATCATACCAAGCCCTGGTGCTTGTTTTAACCCATACAGAGCTTTCCGAAGTCTGTACACCTGATGTCCCTGCTGAAAGCCGGGCGGTTGTTCTACGTAGACTTCTTCCTTTAGTACGCCGTTCAGAAAAGCTGACTTTACATCCATCTGATATACTTTGAATCCTTGATGCGTTGCATGAGCTAGGAAAAGACGAATAGCTTCCAATCTTGCGACTGGAGCGAATGTTTCATCAAAGTCGATTCCTTCTGCTTGACAGTATCCTTTGGCAACTAGTCGAGCTTTATTTCTGATGGTGACGTTGTTTTCATCACGCTTGTTTTTGAAGACCCACTTAGTACCAATAACATGCTGATGTCTAGGTCTGTCAACAAGCTCCCAAACTTCATTTCTGACGAATTGGTTCAGCTCTTCTTGCATGGCGATGATCCAGTCAGCATCATTGAGTGCGTCCTCTATTGACTGAGGTTCTTCTGTAGACAAGAAACAAGAATAGAGTGAGCTTTCTCCTTGACTTAATCTAGATCTTGTTCTTATCGTTGCTGACGGATCTCCTATAATGAGATCTGAAGAATGAGCATCAAGCCATGAACGTCTGAGTCTGGCTTCTTCTTCCGATACTACTTCGCACGCCGCAGGTGTATTAGGCATTTCGAGTACTCGTTTTGTGACCGTAGCAGCTCAAGAAGAAGGTTAGGATCTACTGAGTTTCCGTGTTCGGGGGCATTTTGCTCGGGAACATTAATCGTTCCCCCCGAAGTTTATATTCTCGCAGAGGTCTCGCTTATCACCGGGGCTTCTCATCGACCGTTGTTACCTCGTTGTTGATTTTGTTCGTAGAATCAACCAGGTCAGCTACATCGCTTGTTGGCTGAGTCTGAATTTCTTCATCGTCTGACTCATCATCCCAACAATGCTGGATCTTTTCACTTTATCGCTTAGTGCGAGATCCCGTAGCTTGCCGCCGACATTTTCGATTCGTGTCTCCGTAGTTTTCCCGTTCTCGCAACAAACTCATCAAAAACAACATGAGGGCTTTCCTCCACGCAAAGGGTCCGATAGTTAAAGACTCTGAAGGCTTTATGACTCGAGAGTATCCTAAGAATACTCCTTGATCAGATTTTCTATCAAAGACTCTCAACTTATCTTTCCCATTATTATGGATAAAGCAAGGACAGCCAAAAATATGAAGATGAGAAATAGAAGGAATTCTCCCTTTCCATAATTCGTAGGGTGTCTTCATGTGTTGCTGTGTAAGTAAAGAGCGATTCTGAGTATAGCAGGCGGTGTCAGTAGCATCAGCCCAAAACTTTGAGGGTAGTCCAGAGTCTGCTAGGAGCGTTCTTGCTGCTTCTTTGAGTGTTCTGTTCTTACGTTCAGCAAGTCCGTTCTGCTGAGGGGTACGAGCTGCTGATGTCTCGTGCTGAATTCCCTCTTTATCGCAGTACTCCTTAACTACTGAGTTGAGAAATTATGTTCCTCTGTCTGAGCGAATTCTTTGAATCTTGATGTCCTTTTCCACACTAAGTTTCTTCAGCAGATTGGGCAGCTCAGTTTGGACATCAGATTTGTTGGCGATGAAGATGACCCAAGTATATCTCGAGTAGTCGTCAATAAAGACGAGGGCATACTTCTTGCCTCTTATAGTCACTGGAGAGACTGGCCCGAATAAGTCCGTATGTAGCAGCTGAAGGATTCCATCAGTGGAAGGTGAAGGAATAGGTGGATTGCTTTTCTTTGTCTGCTTTCCCTTCAGGCATGCTTCACAATTTCTATCTTTGATAAACGATTCGTTGGGCAGTCCTCTGACTTTGGAGTTCTTGGCTAGCTTGTTCGTAGTCTTGAAGTTCAGGTGGCTAAGTCTCTTATGTCATAGCCATCCTGACTTGTCACTTGATTTCGTCTGTGCGAGTAAGCAAGCCTCATGTTCTGCGGTTTTCCAGTTTGCAACGTAGATATTCTTTTTCCGCGATCCTGATAACACTGTTTTCCCTGTAGATTTATCAACAATATCACAGAAACCAGCGTCAAAGATAACTCTGTTTAGATTGTCACAGAATTGACTGACAGAAAGGAGATTATGTTGAAGTCCTTCAACATATGTTACTCTTGGAACTGAAGCAGTCCCAATGTTCAGCGTTCCATATCCCTTTGTGTAGCCTCTTGAGTTGTCACCAAACTCAATTCTGGGACCATCTTCTTGTACGTAGTTGGTCAGCAGGCTCTTCTGGTATGTCATGTGTCTTGAGCAGCCGTTGTCCACTATCCAAGGGTCCTTATGCACCTACAAAATCGAAGCATTTTTAGGTACCCTGTGGTTCAGTTGGGTCCTTACATGTTAGTGGGTGATTTCGGAACCCAGATCTGTCTAGGAACCTTAGAAGTCCGAGACTTCTTTTTCTAAACCTTGTTAGCTTTCTTCTCCACAGGACTTGGAGATACTGACTTTCTGATGATTTTGGGTTCAGGAGCTTTCTTCTTCTGAGTCTTTGCGCTCCTCCTGACCTTGGGATCATAGTAGTACGAACCATACTGAGCCGGGTGCTCATACAGGGTTCATTGGAACTGTCCGGCCCACCTGCCCTTCTTGGTTCCCCCTAAGTTTGATCGTGGTGTCCTGGGGCTGGAACCTTTGGTCGCTGGCTCGCCGCTTCTTGGGCCGAGGTGCTACTATTTTCTATTTATTCTTCGTCCGAGGTGTGGTGTCATCGCCTTGCACCTTCCTCCGACGAACCTATCGCCCAAAGATTTCGAGCTTTTTGAAGTGGAAGCCTCGTGAGTATAGCCAAGTCCTTCTTTCATGATCGTTGGCCTTTGTGCTCTAAGCATACTTTCCAGCCTTCTCCTTAGCTCCCGTGCACGTTCAGCCATCGCCCTCGCTGCACCTCGTCACTTCTTCCGAGTGAGTCATAATCTTTTTCCACGTTTGTGAGCTTCTGACTGAGTCGGGCTATTTCAGTCTCTTTCTCAGAATTTTCCTTAGTCAGAACTGAGATCTGAGTCTCTTGAAGCTGAGACTTAGTCATAAGAGATTCAATCTCTTCCTTGAGTCTCGCTACTGCATTCTCCGACTCAAGAGAGACCCGACAATCAGAAGAAAGTCTCTGATTCTCAGCCTTTACCTATTCCAGTTCCTGATTAGTTCTGCTGAACTCTCTGCTCAGCTGAATCTGCTCCTCTCGTAGATCGTCGTAGGCTTGTACCACATCTAGAGGTTCATCTGTGACCGAGCACTTGTCGTGTGTGCTATGTGAAGAAGAGGTTATGTTAAGTTTAGAATTTACCTCAGCCTCTTCTCCGGCCATTAGATAGTATTCAGCCGTTTCTTCAGGAACCGTTTCTCCGATCTCAACTGCGACGAATGCAGCTTCGTCCTCAGAGGAATACATAAATGTATCTTCCTCGATTGAGTTGTCGGATATCTCTCCGGCTATGTAGGTCTGCCTCCCACGGGCAAATTTCTCGCGTCGGCTCGCCGTTCGCTCGTTGAGCACCGAGAGTTCGGGACAACAGATCGATAATGTCCCTCCTTCTTGCGCTTATAGCAGCATGCATGATCTCGCTACTTTTTCCACCGAGTCTTTAGAAGGACTAGCAAGTAGGCTCCGTGTTTCCGCATTCGCAGAAGGTTTAGATTCTTCCCTTTTCCGATAATCTTTCTTACCCGTGGGAGAATCTCTCGTTGTATTTCCTCAGCTTTCTGACTCTCTCCTTTTCTCTCTGATATTTGAGGGCCATCAGTGCTAGTTGGTCAGGGCCTGAAGTCTCAGTGGACTTTGCTACTGTTGTGGTCACTGCCTTGTTGGAGGAAATAGGTTTGGCTCCAGTTTTGCTGACTGTTTATTTGAAAGCATGGTCTATCTGAGTGTCAGCTGGAGCACTGGAACATCTTTGGGGTAAGCTATGCTCAAATTCCTCTGTTTTTAATTCTGAAAAGATAACATCAGGTGTTAGAGCATTAAGATCAGAGCGGCGTAAATAAGTAGCAAATGGAAGCCACTTCTATCGAGGTAGCGTTCTCAAGATCTTGGTGTTCATCTCTTTGTTGGTGAACATCCTCCCCAGCCCATTGATCACATTGACTTGATTTGTGAATCTGACGCTAAGCTCATCAATGGTTTCACTGGGCTCCATTGCAAAGGCATCAAACTTCTGTAGCTCTAACTCGAGCTTGTTTTCCTTAATCTGCGGGGTTCCTTGGCTCGCATGCCCGTGGCATCCCGCAGTTCTTTTACCGTTTTGCAGTCCTGCACCCTCCCGAGGTGAGAATCACTAAGTGTAGTCAGTATGGCATTTCGCGCAACTCGGTCGAGGTTGTGCAGCTTTTTCTCTTCTGGTGTGAAGGCTGATTTTTCTTTGGCGACCTTAGCACCTGTCTGTGCTCCTACACCTCCCACAACGGCAAATTGTACGTTGTCGATCATGGGAATGATGGGTCTTGTCTCAAGGACGTCCGTCATGCTGTCATGCAGCGATGTAAGGTGTGCCTCTATTCTCACACGACATACCATATAGTTCTCTATTGAGAACATAGGTACCATCCGAATACCTGACGTATCAGACATGTTGTGAATGAGTATAAGGATGAATGAAGAGATGCTTGTGCAGTAAAAACGTTTTCAGGATCTGTTCGAGAAGACCAGTAGTACAGAACCGGCGATCAGTATTTGAAACTCAGTCGGAGACGTTGTGCGGATAAGTGTGTAGGGCCCGGAGATTCGTCTCAGTTTGAAAACGTGTTTTCGCAAGTTAAAGTATTTTGGCTAGTACGCTTTTATAAATACGTTTTATGCAAAGATATGATTTTAAACCAGTTTGTATGCAATGCAATAAAACAGTAAATAACACAACCAATTTAACGTGGTTCGGATACGCAAGATCTTACGTCCACGGTCCTGACAAGGCAGGAGAACTTGTTAATTTATTTGAGCAAGCCTCAGCAAGGAACCTGTACACTGGACAGACCCTTCTAAGTTATAGTCCTTAGCGACTTTACAAGTCAAACCGAAGTTTGAAGAGGAGGGGATAATCTCCAACTAGAAGGAGTTCTTACAATAAGAACAATTCACAGAAAGTGAACTCCTTCGAATTTCTAAGCTATGAATTTGACAATGAGCTTAGCTAGAGAAGAAGGGATCTAAATAACTCTAGAGAGAAGAACTAATGGTATTCTATGAAGGCAAGTTCTTCGCTGGATGATCTTTAAGTTTGCTAGAGTTGTTCGTGAGTTTGATCGTTTTCCCTTGTGAATCCCGTGCGTGGAGCTCGGTTTTCTTCTCTATTTATAGTTGTGAGCAGGCATATGTCCGTTGGAGAAGACGATGCCACGTGTCACAAACTTCCAAAGAAAACGGCCATATTTTTCAAATTGTTGCAGCAAGGCAGTTGACACTGTACATGAGAGCAGCTTTAGTTGGTCAGAGTAGGTAAAGCGTTGTCGGCTTCTCATTGGTCGAGGTTTGTGGTAGGTGAGAATGTGTCAGTGTTCAGAGTTGACTATTCCACATCCTCGTATGATCTTCTCGCCGAACTTCGAAACGACTCTCATGACCGGGTCATTTTCTCGTCTGATACAATAGATTCAAGACAATCTCTGTCTTCTTCGACTTAGTCGGCCGACAAGCCGATAAGGCTTTGGTGGGTCACCGATGATCGCGAAGGTACTCGAGCCTTGCATTATGTTCTTCTCGCCGATAACTATCACCGATGGGTCAGTTTTCATCGAAGGTAAAGATCAGCAGTTTGGGCCAAGAACGCAAGCTCTTACAGTGATGACGTGGGGTTCTGGAAAGTAACTTCGACAGAAGATCAATCCAACATTTTACCCCGTACAGGACTTAGACAAAAAGATAATCAATCACAAAAAGTCTAACCTATACATCATCTAATCCTATCGAGACACTACACTACTGATATCAGCTGGGTTTTGGGATCTTCAATTCCATAGTACTACTATGATTTCCCCCAATATTATTTTAACCGCTAATCAGCTGAATACCATCTACTGACTCATAACCCAACACTCTTGCACTTGTTCGACTACAGTTTTGGCATCCACCATCTTGTAATCTAAGAATCGTCCAACGATGAACTTCTTTAGACCGGCATCTTCGGTCTTGTATTTTATCTCCAAAGAGTCCCACAATTCTTTCGACGTCTTTGCAGTCGAGTAGACACTATAGAGAGTGTCGTCAAGTCTATTTAGGACATAGTTGCGACATATGTAGTCGCTATGATACCATGCATCAGACGCTATGCGTTTTTTGCTCATCAGTTTCATTTTCCCCCACAATTGGAGGTGTCTCTTTCAAAAATCGAGATAGATTTAAAGTAGTTAAATAAAACAGCATTTTAGATTGCCAACGCTTAAATTCAGAACCTGAGAATTTTTCCAGCCTTTCCGCATGAACAGGGGCGCTTGGAATCTGATTGTTCGTTGCTGTTGTAAAGTTTGGCGGCATGTTACTACTACTTGTCGTTACTTGGACAAGGGGATCGGGTACATCACTGCTACTTGTAGTCATTTCTTCAACACGAATATCGTCTTGCGATTGTTAATACGGGGTGTGTCGAAATGACGATTATAACGTTAGCCGAGGCAAGAGTTGGACTCTTTCTCCGCAAGACGATAATGCTCCGCTACTCGGTGCAAGCAGGCCTATAGCATTCGTCTCCAAGATACAATGGCTTCTCAATTACGAGTAGTTGCACTACGTCTCGTAATTCCGGCGAACTACTTGATATTTGGGACTAAGGAAATGAAAAATAATATATATGTATGTGATGAATGAAACATAAAATAAAATGGAGAATTGATTGTTGGTGTGGTTTCTTCTCGTATGGAGTGATCTATTTATAGACCAAGAAGTGTCTCCATAAAGAGTTGCCAACGTTTCATGCAAATGAGTTGAAAAGAAGCATGCAACCTTTCGCTATTAAAAGATCAAACCATCACAATGGTTGACAAATGCCACGTTGTGTCTCTTCATTGCCATGCAACATTAAGCATGAAATGTTTCGTTAGTAAGAAAACAACGTGACTAATGCATGCAACGTTTTGAATTGAAACCAACGTATATCCATTCACATGCATTAAGTCTTGCATGCCACATGTCTATTCCATGCAACCCTTCATTACACAATGTGTCTCTTCATTTGTATGCATGAAGCCATGCATCAATTCCTTAAATTCAAAATTGTCACGTTTATTAATCTAATCTTAATTAAAAATCTAACAGGTATATCCCATCACTTTATACCTTTCAACCACCACTTTATATATTTCCAATATTACTTCATACATTTTCACAACTCTCCTTAATCTCCGTGCCGAGTCCCTATAGGTCATAAATGGGACGGAGGAAGTATAACGGATTATACTTACAAAGACGCTATTTTTAATTGAATTTATAATTTTTTATCATTAAACAACTCACACTACAGGAAAATTGATTTTTAGCGAGGCGCATTTTGTCGCCAATGGTACACTTTTAGCGACGAAATAGGGCATTCGCTAGGAATATTATTTTCTCGCCAATGTTTCGCCACTAATGACTTTCCTCGCTAATAACAAATTTCAGTAGCAAGGAAAAAATCATCTTCCTTTCTAATGCGTAAACTCAATAGCGAGAAAGAATTTTGTCGCCAATGTATAATGTGAAGTTACTGAAATACCCCTTTATAATGTGAAAAGTGAAATTTACCCCTCCTTGCCAATAAGCTCTGTTCCTCGCCAATGTTTAATGTGAAAATACCAAAATACCCTTCTTGGATGTGAAAAGTCAAATTTACCCCTCCTCGCCAATAAGTAGGTTTCCTCACCAATGTATAATATGAAAATATCAAAATACCCTTTTTGGATGTGAAAAGTCAAATTTACCCCTCCTCGCCAAAAGTCAAATTTTGAAATATTTGTTGTTGGGTGATGATTCAATCCTCAGCATGATCATACTTGTGGGAAATGACTCTATCTTCTATACTGAATCACGCTCAGTAGCCTCGTGCTTCCGAACTGTTGAGAAGATTTGAAGATCCCAAAACTCTATCTCGATTGGTGAACCATTCCTTTGTATTCTGTTTTGTCTCCGAGGTTTCGGACTCGTAGACACTCGCTGCTCGGTCAAGGCGCCGCAGCTTATTTGCCTCAAAGACCACCGGGCAGTAAGACTCGGTGATACTGGACTCAGCAGAGCAAGATATCGAAAGACTCAAGCGATACCGACTCAGCAGAGCAAGATATCGAGAGAGTCGATGAACCGAACTCAGCAGAGTAGTTCACTGGACTCGGAGTTGATCTTCGTAGACTTATCTCGGCAGCCTATCTACCGAATACAAGGTCGACTCAAGAACGGCAGATAGTCTTCGTGGATCGCCGAAATCTTTTTGAAAGACAATCGCATTGCCATGTACGAGGAAGAGAGAAGTCGCCTTCACCGTCTCGAAGTTTGTGCTGTCTCAACCACTCCATCCACCTCAACGAATGACAAGCATACACGTGTCTTCTCACTCGCTAAAGTCGCAGTCAACCTTTTACCTAAAAAGGTGGGAAAGTACACCGTTACCTACACCAAAAGAGCCGTTTGCTACCAAAAAGAGAGAGAGAGAAGAAGATCGTCTCCAACGGATCTATTTTCAATCTCTACTCTATAAATAGAGGGATCATTCAAGATTTAAAAAAAAAAAGAAACGCACAGAGCATTCAAACGAGCGAAATTAACGACTAAGTCTTCCGCAAGAATCAACCGAGTTATCTCCGACGAAAGACTACATCCAGAACCAAGCCGAACCGACATAAGCTTCTAGTATCCAAGCGACCGACACGAACCTATAGCTAAACCCTCACCTGTTCGTCGCTCTAGATAGCTACATTCTCGTTCCTTATCCCTCTAACCCTAAGCTCAACCGTTCTTATCTATAGCTTAGACGAAGGAGTTCACATTTGAACCCAATCCTTATCGTATAAGGACTCCTTCACCGTTGGAGAAGTTTGTCAAACACTTTAAGTTTGATAGTGTTGTAAACCGAGACTTGGATCGCATAAAAACCAAGACGCGGCTTTGCCCGGTGCAAGCCGATCGAGATTAACTCGGGATAATAAATAGCCTCCCGATCATTCGGGACAGTGGACGTAGGATTTGAGCGATATCCGAACCACTTTAAAAATCCCGTGTCTCTTATCGCTTACTTAATCGTTGCATTGATTTTACTATTCATACCGAACATCATATTTAAAATCAATCAACCGTCTCAAAGATACCGAACTTTTAAATCTACCGAACCGAGACTTAAAACGTTTTCTCACAAAAACCGATTTGGGGCCTACACTATTCCGCGCACCGAACTCTTACCTAGATACCGAATTCGACCTAGTCCGCTAGCGTATCTCACCGAGCCGGGACTCTTAGCCTTTTAACTCGATTCGGAACGCTTGTCCGGTCTCATCGAATCAAGCTTGACGGCCGACACCATCCTCGAATAGGACTGCTCGAGTTCGAAGTTGAGAAATCGAATCAAGTGTATTCACCCCCCTCCCCCTCTACACTCGACCGTACACTCTGGACCAACAATTGGTATCGGAGCGGGAGTTCTTTGACTTTTGTTATCTTTGAGACCGGTCTATTCGAACGGATCCGAGGGAAAACATTTTTTTTCACCGCATATCACTCTACATTCATATCTATATTCTTCATGGCCGATATGTCGTGTATAAGGATGGTACCCATGTTCTCGGTGGAAAATTATGGAGTATGGCGAGTCGAATGGAAGCACATCTCGACATCCCTCCATGACAAGTATGATCAAGTGCTTGAAGATGGACCTATCGTTCCCATGATCGATAGTGTCGTAACTCAGACCAAGCTCAAGGAGGAGGAATGGTGACCGGAAGAAGATTCCCAAAGACAAGTCTCTTCACTCCCCGAGGAGAAGAAGCTTCACAACTTAGACCGTGTTGCCGTAAAACGCTATACCGACCACCCTTAGTGATTCTTATCTTGGCGTGGTTCGGGAATGCAAGACTCGCTAAAGAACTCCGGGATGCTTCTTGCGCTACCGAGTCGAGGGACCCCGGAAGATTAAAGCCAACAAATTAGCGCTGGAACTCCAAAAGCCGGAAAGCTTGTCTCTCATGCCCGGGACAAAATCGAAGATCTAAACGCCGATTTACCAATCTGATGAATTCTATCAATGGGCTGGGAAAGACATTCAAGAATCGAGAGATGAATCAAGATTCCCGAGGGCACCGCCTGACGACACCGGACACCTTTTTGCCACTTTATTGCGACATTCCCGATTTAGATGATGTGTCTCCCGACCATATCTTTTCGTAATTACAAGTGCAGGAGTATGAGTTCGACGGACCTCAAAGAAAGCAGAGAGTCGAAGCCGACACAAAATCGACCATGCCTTCAAAGCATCACAAGACAAAGATCTCCAAAGAACGAGCAAAACGACGAGTAAGACCGAACCTTCACTCAATGATCTACAAGAAGGAAGTCTCGCTCAGAAGTATGCACTGCTCGCTGTAAAGTATCAAAAGGAGAAGGAGCGACACAGAAAAGTGACTAAAGCCTATCGAGAAACGAAAGGTAAGTCAAATTATATGTCGAAACATACTCCCGACTCATAATCTTCTCGAATGCGTAAAGAAAGATGACTCGTAACCATCAAAGAATAGCGAAAGCAAAGAAGAAAGAGTCATCGCTTGTTACAACCGCAAGAAGCCGGACATTATCGCATGATTGTCCCGAGCTCGAGAGTGCCGAACGCGCAAAGACGTAAGGCAATGAGAGAGAAATTCGCCTAGAAAAGACAATCCTACATAGTCGGGCAAAATCTCGGACGACTCGAAGAGGTCGACTCCTTTATGGATTCATCGGATGATGATGCAGCTTTCATGGCCTTAGAGCTTGAAGTCAAGAATCACTGAAAAGTGCATGATGGCAAAGAAGAGGATGAGGTAAATTCTCATGAACCACTTAACTCCTCTTCACACCGCACACACGACACTATTTCAAGTGCGGATGAGAATTTGGACGTCGCGACCGCATATGAAGAACTCGCCGACGAACAAATTCGATGATGAGTCTGCAGCTCAAGAAGACTCTTCGGGAGTTGGATACCCCGAAAGTAGAGAATCGTAGACTTTCTCGGAGAGTCAGGTTGCTACCGAGGCCGAAGGACTTGTGTTGAGACTCGTGGAGGAGATAAACTCTCGATGGCCAAGTCTCAAGCATCAAGAAGATCGGATTTCGGTTTTTGACCAATGACTTGACTCGTAAAGTTACCGAACCGAAGTCTGCCAAGCAAGAAATGTCGGGACTTCGGACCCTAGCACGACACACCGAAGAAGAGTGATGATGTCCGGAGGAGCCCGATGACCGAGAGGTACATGGGTGCCGAGAAGAAATTGGAGGCTATGCTAGCAAGCAATAAGCCAAAGCACTGCAAGGAAGGACTTGGATTCGCCTCAGGAGCTTCCTCATCTCGCCCCCAAGACACTCGGCACGGCTTGGCCGATAGGTTTGTTCAAGGGGAGACTATGAACGCAAATATACCGAACCCCCTAGCAAAGAACAAACAAAAGATGAAAGCACCTCATCCCACACATCAGCATTCTCGACAAGAAGATCGGTGCCAAGAAACCCCGGTTCGCCAAGGGGGAACCAAAGAAATCAAAATTGGCGGATCAAGATGGACCTCCAAAGCCGACACATCCAGCTTCATTGGGTCATACTATTATGAACCTATAGTCGAAGAGGCTCCAAAGGTCGAAGAAAAGGAAAGCCACACGTAAGGCTAAGGTCGCAGTCCACCAACTCGAAGATCGGGACTCCTAAACCTCGTAAGCCTCAAAAGTCACCAGTGACCACCCAAAGGGTCGATATGTTGACTCGTGAGGAAAGAAAATGTCCCGAAACCACCGTGGTTGTTGTAGCAGATTCGGGGTTATGAAAACTAACATCTAAGGACCCAAAATCAAAAATAAAGGGTACCCGAATATAATTCGCGTTTTTGCAGGTGCGTAAAGACCCATGGTATGTGGACAACGGATGCTCAAGACACATGACATACCAAAGGAGTCTACCAAGAATTACATCACGAAGAAGGACCCGTACCGAGTTCGAGACAATGCAAAAGGCTATACCAGAGGATATGGAACACTCAAAGATTGAACCGCCAACGTTCCAAGAGTATCATATGTTGAAGGACTTCAAAGATAATCTTCTCTCTCGTTAGTCAATTTTGTGATAACTCAAATAGAGTGATATTTGACGCCGGTTTCGTGATGTTATTGATAAATCTACAGGGAAAATAGTGTTATCGTGTTCGCGCAGAAAAGAACATATATGTGGTCGATCGGAACTCACCGAACCCCGAAGCTTGCTTATTGGCGAAGAATGACAACCGCACGGGGTGGCTATGGCACAGGAGACTCAGCCATCTCAACTTTAAGACGCTCAAAAAGCTTGCAAGAAACACTCTAGCAAGGGGACCGCCGAATGAAGTATTCAAGAAAGACACTCGGTGTGAAGCATGTCCGAAGGGAAAGCAAACAAGGAATCAAAATCCTCCGCTTCCATCGCCTTCCACGATGGAATTCTTCACCGCTACATATGGATTTGTTCGGTCCAGGCCTCCCCAAGAACGATCGAGGCGTAAAATATGCATTAGTGGTCATTGATGACTACTCGCGCTACACATGGGCCATATTCATTGCCAACAAGTCTGACGTCAAAACAGAGTTACCAACGCTTCTGAAAAAGCTCGCTGTTGAGAAGAACACCAAGATCGAAAAATACGTTCGTATGCAGGAACCGAGTTCCTTAATTCCATGGTAAAGGAGTTCTCGCAAGCGTAAGGAATAGAGCATGAGACTTCACCGCACGCACACCTCGCAGAATGGAGTTGCCGAACGAAAGAACGTAACTCTAAAAGAGGCAAAGAAGGACTCTACTCGCACTCCCAACCAAATTCCGGGACGAAGCTACCGACACGCATGTTATACTCGTAATAGATCTCTACCGACAAAGCAAAGATAAGCGGACACCATATGAACTATGGAACGGCAGGAAGCCTTCTCTATCTTATTTCCATATTTTTGGTTGTTCATGCTTTATCCACAATAATGGGAAAGATCAGTCAAGACTTTTGATAGCAAGTCAAATCGGGGAGTATTCTTAGGATATTCTCGGGTCAAGAAAGCTTTCGAGTATTCAACTATCGGACTCTTTGCGTGGAGGAAAGCCCTCATGTTGTTTTTAATGAGTTTGCTACCAAGACAGGAGCAATAACTCAAATTCCGAATCCGAGGACATCATTAAGCAGCCTACAGGATCTAAGCTTAAAAGACAAATCCGAAAAGATCCAGCCCTATGTTGGGATGATGATTCGTACGAAGAAACCAAGACAAATCTATCGAATCTCAACCACTGAGCAAGTAGGCGAGCGCATTGATTCTCCCGAACGTAATCAATCCCCGTGTAACTCGGTCGATGAGGAAACCGTAGAGGTAACTCGAGACCACTACCGAGAATAACAACTCGGGGGAACATCTAGTAATGTTCCCGAGCCGAATGCCCCCGAACCCCGTGACTCGAGAGATCATACTCTTATCACCGAAATTCTTCAATCTCGTAATAGTACAACCGAAATGCCTAACTCACCTACTCTCCGTGTTGAACAAATTTCGGATGAAGAGTTAAAACATCGTAGATCGTGGCTAGATGCTCACACCGCCGATCTTATAATTGGAGATCATTCAAGACATGTCAAGACAAGATCCAGCCGTCAAGGAGAAAGCGCATTATTTTCCCCGCTTCTTGTCTACCGAAGAGCCTCGTAATATTGAGGATGCACTTAAAGATGCTGACCGGATTATTGCTATGCAGAAGTGCCGAATCGGTTCACGAGAAACGAAGTATGGGAGCTTGTAGACGGACCCCGGCATCAACATGTCATTGGAACCAAATGGGTCTTCAAAAACAAGCGAGATGAAAACAACGTTATAGTCGGAACAAAGCAAGTGCTCGTGGCTAAAGGCTACCGCTGCCGAAGGGATAGATTTCGATGAAACTTTCGCTCCAAGCTTGCAAGATTGGAGGCAATTTGACTATTCCTAGCCTACGCAACACATCAACGATTCGTAGTTTATCAAATGGATGTGAAGTCTCGCTTTCCCGAATGGCGTGCTGAAAGAAGAAGTCTATGTGGAACAACCGCCCGGCTTTCAGCAGGGACATCGAGTATATGGACTCGGAAAGCTCGTACGGGTTAAAACAAGCACCCGTGGCTTGGTACGATACCCCGTCTCGAGTTTCTTCTTCGTAAAGGTTTTCGTAAAAGGCACGAGAGACCGCACTCTATTCAAGCATTCGACCGGAAGAAGACTTATTACTTGTGCAGATCTACGTGGATGACATTATATTCGGATCAAAGAATGTCATCATGTGTCAAGAATTTGAAAAGATGATGAAGGATAAGTTCGAGATGTCGATGATGGGTGAAATGAACTACTTTCTTGGTTTTCAAGTCAAGCAATCCGAAAAGGGAACGTTCATCAACCAAGGCAAATACACTCGAGACCTCATCAAAAGATTCGGCCGCACATCCGGCAAATCAATCAAGATCCCGATGAACACGAATATGAAGATAGATCTTGATAAAGAGGGAGTATCGTAGACCAAACTGAATACCGTGCTATAATTGGTTCTTTATTATATCTAACGGCCTACTCATCCCGACATAACTTATGTTGTAGGTGTCATGCTCGATTTCGTGGCGAATCCCAAGCGAGTCATATGGACTCAAGCAAAGAAGATTCTCCGCTATCTACGAGGAACACCGATATGGGTTTGTGGTATCCAACTGATGATAATATTGAACTAACCGAGTTATTCCGATGCCGACTATGCAGGATGTAGAATAGACCGAAAATCAACTTCGTGGAACATGTCGGTTCCTTGGCGGCAAGCCGATCTCATGGTTTTCAAAGAAACAAGACTCGGGGGCCACGTCGACTACCGAAGCCGAATACATGGCTGTCGGAAGTTGTTGCGCCTGCATCCTTTGGCCGAGACAAAGAACTGAGAGACTATGACGTCATTCGTAATGAAGTGCCGATCTTCTCGCGACGAGACTAGTGCTATTGCAATCACTCGTAACCCCGTACTTCACACAAGATGCAAGCACGTGGACATCGACATCACTTCATTCGTGACCATGTCGAAAAGAAGGATATCGAATGGAAAAGATCCATACCGACAAACAGAGGGCCGATATACCGACCAAGCCTCTAGCCGAATCCGCATTCGCAGAACTTTCGCAGAGCTAGGTCTGCTGGACCCTACCGACCCCGGCCGGTAATAAGGTTTCGGGGAGAGGAACATTCCAAGTGAGGGGGAATGATCACTCTCGCATCGAGTAAGTTCAAGACGTAGAGATTCGTAAAACCATCTACACGAGGTATCACTGACTACAATGTTCAGCGACGTGTTTGCGTATCTCTACTCTATAGTATCTAATGCAACAATGATAAGCATTTATTATGGAGATTCAAGCATGATTTAAATATCTCTTAGTTTGTCATTTATTGATAACGTATTACATTTAATACACGACATTCTATGCACAACTTTGCTGAACTCTGTGCGCATTAAATGCATGTCTTATCATAGTTACTCTTTAGGCATGTTTACAACTTGCATTGACTTAGACGGCTTTTGTGATCATTACCTTTTATAATATTGAATCTTAACCGTCCATCTCATAAAGTAGGTTTAAACTCACCTTAGATCGATAACCGTTCATCTTCTAGATATGTACATATTTCGATTAAATCTTAAGAACCGCCATTTTCGCACTTAACATTTCGATCATATCTTACCTCCGAAAAATCCGAGAATACCTTTGTACAAAAACCCTCATTTGCTTACTTTTACCTCGATCAAATTCTCGGTATGCCTACATGAAGTCACTTATGTGTTGATCATTATTGATTAGTATCATATATAAAAAGTTTTATTTAAAAATCGATACTGATAACAACTTCATGTAACAGGTACAATGGCGGAAACCAATATCTCTATGATATCTCCAGCGGATATGCGGAACATTCCCGAGAAGGATCGCGTGTGGTTTGAACCCACCATGGATTTCTATTCATGCGATCCGGAGTACATGGACGATATATTCTCGCCCGCGCGAGTCGTGGCCGGAGAAATTTCTCGTCTAGGAGGCCTTCGTTCTTCCTCCCGAGACAAGGTTGCGGAGCCGTACTTGAATTCGGACGCAGCTGTCCGGAGACATAGTGGCGAGATTTGTTGCCCATTCTATCCAAAACGCCACTACGGAGCCGAAGCGGATGTCCATCAAGGATGCTTTGAAGCGGAGTTTTGATCTCGCCCTCCGAAGGGACCAAGATGCGGGTACGTAGACGACCGAGTTGATGAATATCTTACCGTATTCTCGTGGAAAGCCCACTACATTCGTGAGCTGCTTTCCGAAGAACAAAGATGTTGCCTCGGTTCGTGGCACTTGCTTATATAGTGACGCAGCCTTACCGACAAGCCAAGCGTGGTCGTTTGACCAGGTGTCGAGGCCTAAGATTCGGATGATGATGGCCATATACGACCGAGCCCAAATTAATTGGACGGAGTTCTTTCTCCGAGAATTCATGGCTCAGCCGCTAAGTTCGACAAGGCATCGAACATGCCGAGCGCAAAGGGCAAATTGCTGTATGGACTCAAACTGTCCATCATGATCGAAGATTTATGTGGATCTCGAGTCTATCACCTACAAAGGACAAGGAGTACTTCAATGTGAAGAAGGTCGATTTCACAACAAGACAAGTAGCGCTTCGGCAGATAGGGTCGGGACCCTCGGCAGCCTCGCCGCAATCAAAGTCTCAAAGAGCTACGCCTACAAAGAAAAGAACCCCTCCCGCTAAAACTCCTAAGGCACCTGGCAAAGAAACCGAAGAAAGCCGTTGAGGTGCCAGCCACCGAGGAAGTTCCAGTACGTACCCGCCGAACGTGCTCCCGAGAAGACTACTCACCCTGCAGTGGTTGATGAGTCCGAGTCTTCCGAGAAGACTCGGGCCAATGGGAGAAGATCGTTTCCACCGAAAGGGACCAAGGGGATGCTTCGAAGCTCGGAGCGCAGATATTCGCCGCCTAGACAGCCCCCCTTTCGTCCCTCCACTCGCCCTCGTCCCCTCCAACCGAAGAGCAAACTTCACACATAGACTTGGAGTCCGAGACCGCATCCGAAGGTGAATCAATAGGGATGGAAGCTTCAATGATCTTATCTCGAGCCTCCCGTGAGATCCTTCAACGGATACCGAGCTTGTTGATCATTCGGACTTGATGATCATTGCCAAAACAAAGAAGGCTCCACATGCTTCTTCGCTTTCGGGAGTGGCCGCATCTACTTCGCCTTGTTCTCCACTACTCCCGTCGGCAACTCCATGAAGAAGAGATGAAGTTGAGGCAAGAAATAGGCTACTCGTAGCCCGCCGACCTCAGCACCATGGAGAATCTCGAGGGCCGCTATGCTTGCGATGATACATGACAAACAAGCGTAAGGCTCAGGACCCCCGAGATGGGTCGGATCATGATGACCAGGACCCACCCAAGGATTCAGCCCCCGGACAACCCGATGAGGGATCACTCCAGACAAGGATACACATGCCGAAATTCCCGATATTCCTCTCGGTATCCTTGGTCCCGAGAAGTCCAAGGCCGGGTGCTTCGTCCTCGCAGAGCCCGCTCGCTCTTCTTTGCAGCCGACTTTCAAAGCGGCGCCCGGCCGGACCGCAAAGAGATCTCGATCAGTGGCAAAAGCCTTAACGCCCAAGGGATCAAAAATCGAGATCTTGCGAAGGCTATCCATAGGACATGGAAGCAGCATTGCTCAAGCCACGACTAAAGAACTTCGTGGGCTGAAGTCTTCCGTCTCTTCATCGGCCGCCCCTAATGTTTCCGCGCTTATTTCGAAGCGTTGGCTCGGCAAGAAGTCAAATTCGAAGCTCAGCTAAAGATCTTTCAGGAGAGCCAAGCCAAGCTACTTGATGAATTTTTGGCTTCTAAACTCGGCTCATACTAACGCTATCACCGAACAATCCGAGGCCACCGAACAAAGACTTGAGAATATCCAACCGGCCTTGGAAGACAAGATCACCGAGAAGCCGAAAGACTTCAAGGAAGCAAACGACCTCTCTCACAAGCAAGACAAGGAAGACCTTACCATGGAGAGGAACGAGTTGCATGAGGCTCGACTAAGCTCCACTATCGTCTTGATGAGCCGTCAACCTCCTACAAAAGTCTGAAGAAGTCAGTCCTAGTCCCTACCCCGGTGCTCATTGATGATGCCAAAAAGGGGGAAAGTGAAGGAAAAAGGGAAGGAAAGAAGAGTACCGAGAAGCCGACTCCCACCAAAAGTCCAAAATCTAAGGGGGGGAAGCTACACCGAAGTCATCCCGGACTCGGACTCGGTCCTCGAAGGGTGAGGCCCGAGGTGTTTCGGCCTGCGAGCACAACGAAACCGGCCCAAGTGGCTCAGGACCCCAAAGCAGACTACTCGGGCAACCCGGACTCCCAAAGATATTATTAAGGAGGTTGCCGAGTATGCTGAACAAAGCGGTAGAGGACTCGTGAATCCGCTCAAGAAGGCAAGGGCAAACGAAGCTTAAAATTCCAACCCCTCCAAAGAAAGAAATTAAGATACATATCTCGCCGAGGAAGAAGCCCAAATAGGCTGCGGATGAGAAGTCGGCGCAGAAATTGCAGAGGCCGAAGTAGCTAACAAGCCAAAGTCTAAGCCCGCCAAAGGAAAGACTAAAGCCCCATCCGGAGGAGGAAAGAGAACTACTAGACGCTCCTCCGAGAAAGCTCATCATAACGTATGAAGAGGATAGAGAAAAATAAAAGGAGCAAAGCGCAGAAGAGTACCGAAAGGCGGTGGTACATCCAAATCTAGATCTAGTACCCTCGCCGAATCGTAACAAGCTCCTCGAAGCCTCAAGAGCAAGATGCGTAAATTGAAGAAATCTTTGCTCGATGGATAGATATCTCTACGAGAGGAGAGGAAGCTAGACGGATAAAGGCCGCGACGAAGGATACATTTGGCGGACCTTGAGGCACTCGGGAAGCGATCCGAACAAGAGGCCAGCCGAGAGTTCCTTCGAAAGCCGACATTCCTTATCGATACGTAAGGTTCGGGAAGCCAAACGATCCGAAAACACATAGATGGCCGAGATCGACGAATGGATGCCTATTCGGTTCAATCGTAGATGGGAATCGGCCAAGATAGAGTTTATCAAGAGAAATTATTTCACGCGATTCGGCTCGAAATGCTCTAAGGCCGATGCCTATGTCGAGTGGATGACCATTACCGAACCCGATCTTTACCCATATATGCACGAGCAAGAATCGAAGGGGTAGTAGTCGGCGTTCTCGAAGCAAGGATCATTCCTCCACCCGAGAAGACAAGACGACTCAAGACATCTCGGAATGATTGAACAAGAAGTGAAGAATGCCGCGTTGAACGCAGGTCTAGAACAAGATGATCCAAGCAGACTTCGCCGAATACCGGCGAGGAAGAACACGTTCGTGAATGTATGGAGTCCCACTGCCCGAAGATATATCCCAAGGTTTCATGAATAGGATTCAGCGTTTTAAGGGTTCTCCTTCTTAGTTCTCCTTTTAGCTTAGCAAGATTTGTAATGTATTGAACTATTTATTATATATATACAAATCTTCTTTTGACTCTGACAACTACTTGTTGTCTAAATAGCCGTGTTTGCTTTATGCTTTAACATTCAGAATCACTGAAGTGATTACTGACACACACACACTTTGTTTATTTACTTGTTAGTTTTTGCTCGGTTAGATCTCTGATAGACTAGACTTTCGAAGAGTTATTATTTCTCTTAAGGGGAAATTGTTGCATGGGGGAAATTATTGTAAAGGGGGGAAATTGTTCCCGCCCTATCTCCCTCGTAGTCTAGCACTTACCGGCACAACTCCACCGATCCTACTTGTAATATTTGTAAGGAGCTCTTTTCGAGTAAGTTAGTATTTAGCATAGTTGATAGGACATAGATGATAGGTTTTGGCATCATCAAATAGGGGGAAATTGTTGGGTGATGATTCAATCCTCAAGCATGATCATACTTGTGGGAAATGACTCTATCTTCTATATTGAATCACGCCGGAGCCTCGTGCTCCGAACCGTTGAGAAGATTTGAAGATCCCAAAACCCTATCCGATTGGTGAACCATTCCTTTGTATTCTCGTTTGTCTCCGAGGTTTCGGACTCGGGACACTCTGCTCCGGTCAAGGCGCTCGGTAGCTTATTTGCCTCAAGGACCACTGCAGAAGACTCGGTGATACTGGACTCGGCAGAGCAAGATATCGAAAGACTCGATGATCTCGGACTCAGACAGAGCAAGATATCGAGAGAGTCGGTTGAACCGAACTCACAGGAGTAGTTCATTGGACTCGTAGCCGATCTTCGGTAGACTTATCTCGGCCAGCTATCTACCGAATACAAGGTCGACTCAAGAACGGCGGATAGTCTTCGGGATCGGCAATCTTTTGAAAGACAATCAGCATTGCTCATGTACGAGGAAGAGAGAAGTCGGCTTCACGTCTCCCGAAGTTTGTGCTGTCTCAACCACTCCATCCACCTCAACGAATGACAAGCATACACGTGTCTTCTCACCTGCTAAAGCTGTAGTCAACCTTTTACCTAAAAAGGTGGGAAAGTACACTGTTACCTACATCAAAAGAGCCGTTTGCTACTAAAAAGAGAGAGAGAGAAGAAGATCGTCTCCAACGGATCTATTTTCAATCTCTACTCTATAAATAGAGGGATCATTCAAGATTAAAAAAAAAAAAAGAAACGTACAGAGCATTCAAACGAGCGAAATTAACGACTAAGTCTTCCGCAAGAATCAACCGAGTTATCTCCCGGCGAAAGACTACATCCAAGGAACCAAGTCGAACCGACATAAGCTTCTAGTATCCAAGCGACCGACACGAACCTATAGCTAAACCCTCACTGTTCGTCGCTCTAGATAGCTACATTCTCGTTCCTTATCCCTCTAACCCTAAGCTCAACCGTTCTTATCTATAGCTTAGACGAAGGAGTTCACATTTGAACCCAATCCTTATTGTATAAGGACTCCTTCACCGTTGGAGAAGTTTGTCAAACACTTTAAGTTTGATAGTGTTGTAAACCGAGACTTGGATCGATATAAAAACCAAGACGCGGCTTTGCCCGAGTGTGCAAGCCGACCGAGACTAACTCGGGATAATAAATAGCCTCCCGATCATTCGGGACAGATGGACGTAGGATTTGAGCGATATCCGAACCACTTTAAAAATCCTGTGTCTCTTCTTGCTTTCTTAAGCGTTGCATTGATTTTACTATTCATACCGAACATCATATTTAAAATCAATCAACTGTCTCAAGATATCGAACTTTTAAATCTACCGAACCGAGACTTAAAACGTTTTCTCACAAAAAACCGATTTGGGCCTACACTATTCCGCGCACCGAACTCTTATCGTAGATACCGAATTCGACCTAGTCGGTTAGCGCGATCTCACCGAGTCAGGATCTCTTAGCCTTTAACTCGATTCGTAACGGTTGTGCGGTCCGCCGAACTGTTTTCGATCGACACCATCCCGAATAGGACTGTTCGAGTTCGAAGTTGAGAAATCGAATCAGTGTATTCACCCCCCCCCTCTACACCTGACCGTACACTCGGGACCAACATTTGTTTATCTTCTTTTCTTAAAAAAATAATTAATGTGCTAATTTCCATGATTATCATGTAATAAGATTTAATTTTTAGTTCCTTATAAATTATTTACGAGTATTATCTCTCTAATTTTATTTTTATATTTATTTTCCATTTCTTATCTATTCTATTAAATATTATTCTTTATATTAATTCTTCATTTGGCATAACTAATTCTTTATCTTAATTCTTTAATATGTAATACATTCTTAATTTTATCATAAATTTAGTACTTAAATGTACAATCTCGAATCGAATTGATTAGTATCAAAGTCAACCAAGTTCAAACTGGATAATATTGTTTTTAAAATACGACTAATTTTATTAATTAGGTTTGTAAAAGAATAAGATTCAAATTTAACATTCGAACAATAATCGACTATACATCAAATTTAATAATCCAATAATAAATTAATAAGGTCTTTTGAATGTCGAATCGAATACGAATCAGAGTGATTCCATTCGTTTACATACCTATCTAATAAAATAGTTTATAATTAAGTTGTAATTGTTACTGAGTTGTTTCTTTTGGTTCAAATACTATATGGAAATATTTTATGAAATATTATATTACTAGCCTTGAAATTCAAATTACTTGATTAATTAAGCAATATAAAGTAAAACATCTAATACTATAGGTTTATCTCTTAATAATTCTATATCTAGCATGATTTAAAAATTAAATCCATTTGGTTCAATTTTGTATTCGAATTCCAATTTTGATTTTTTCATTCGAGACTTTGATATTTGAGTTTGAATGTATATTATTATATAATTTATCAACATTTATCAAATACAAATTAAATTTAACATTCAAATGAATAATGAACAAACATTATTACTACATATATTTTAATAACTAATCGATTAGTGCATATTTGATTCGATTTGTTTATTACCCTATAATTTTACTATATATTATAATTAGAAACCTTCCTTTTTTTTAGATATATATGTAGTTAGATTAGATAATTATAAGATTATCGAATATGTGTGGTTGTAATGATAATAAAATCATTATATTCAATTTTTAAGTATTTTTGATGTAATCAATCGATTAACCGAATCAAATTGAACTAAAATATTATAATATATATATATTAATAAAAGATTATTTTATTTCTTATTTTTCTGGGAAATTGTGTTTAAAACGAAACCGAATTGAAAATTTAGTTTGATTTTACCAAATTAACAGTCATATCGAAAATGTTATTTTTTAATACATACCAAAAATGTGTTTTATGATGAAACTTAATAGTCTATTTTTAATGGAGAAATTAAGATACGTTAGCCATAAAACATGTATAACAACAGATAATAAAGATAAAAACCATATATATATATATATATATATATATATAATATATAATATGTAAGATTACTATATAGGCATGTGTGACGACCATCTACCTATCATTGATGAACACACGTGAATTTTCAAATAGTTTTCTAAAAAAATATTTTCCAAATTGATATTCTGTTTAAATTTTTTCTCAAAGTAGTCTAATTTATGTTACATACGTAACGACTTGAAAATTCATTAATCTGTTTCTATCCCTTGTCTTAGATATATTAAGTAAATAAGTCTACAATTAAAGATTAGTAAATATAGATAAGAATTGATATTTCGTAAATATATACATGAATATATACAGAAACAGAATTTGATATTTCGTAAATATATACATGAATTTATTTCGTAAATGTATACATGAATTTATTTAAATTGATGGCTATATTTTAATTAATTAATCCGACATCATATTTAATTAATTGATTATCATGTTGTTAATAATCTATAGTTATTAACTTAAAATTTAATTGATGATTAAAAATTCTTGATGGCGTTTTTATTTGTTACTTCTTACCATCATATTAAATAAAATCTTTTACTACCCTATTTTTTTGTTTTTTTATTATGTGTTTAAAATATAATGAAAAATAGTTTAAAATACTAATAGAAAATATAACTTGCAAACAATACAAATTGAAACTTGAGGTAGACACAATAAATGGAATAGTAAGGATATTCTACCAATTTACATTTGAAGAAAAGGTCACAGTAAAGCAATAAATATAATTTTTTTTTTTATAAAATGCAAAGTGAAATTGCACATATGTTGTCATAATGAAAGGGAAAAAAAAGTGAGAATACATGGTTCAAGATGTGAAAATGTGGGAGAGGATAATGGATAGATTATATATATTTGTGGAAGTTATCATATATAATTGGTGGGTTCCAAAAATTTAAATAACCCTCCAAAAAATTTCATTTAGAATTTAAATTTTGGCAAAAATTTAAACAGATATCGAAAATTATCCTATTGGTAACTATATTACCTATAAATGTGGATACTATATTGAATTATATAAATTTGATCATTTAAAAAATAGGATATTATACTAACACATTAGCTTATTATAAAAAGAAAAAAATGAAAAAAGAAAGTAAAAGAAATAACAATGGTTGTTAGAAAATACGGAAAAAAATATAATGAACAGAAAAAAAAATATATCATGTTAGTATATTATAAAATACTAAAAAATGGGAAAAAAATAAATGAATCATCCATTGGTTAATATAGTATAAATAACAAACGAAAAAAAAGAATCATTAATTCAATTTACGTTAGAAAATTACTTGTTGGGTTTACTTTATTTGCTAACATATTACTGGAAAAAAACAAGAAAAATAAAAATAAAAAACTGTGAATAGTGTTTGAAATAAAAAATAATTATTAATAGTGTTTAACGAATAGAAAAAATAAACAAAACAAAAATTCTTTATTTTGCCAAATTATTGGAATTATCTTAATTTGATTATCCCAAAAAAAATAAAAAGAGAATATTAAGTTATCTTATTACAAAAAATTAAAAACAGAAATTACGAAAAAAATTGTGAATAGTTTTATCAAACAATAATAAATAAACTACAATTCTTTAAAAAACCATCATTCATTTTTTTACTTTTAGAAATATAATTGTTGGAATTATGTTAATTTGATTATTGAAAAATAGGGAAAATAAATTAGGTAAACTTGTTATAAAGTAAAAATAAAAAAAACAAATAAGTAATATAAGAATAGTAAGGAAATGTTTAAGAGTAGATTTTAAAAAATCGCCCATTATTTTATTTTAAAAAATTAGTAATTGGAATTGTGTTAGAAAATATTATATTCTTATTATAAGAAAATAAAAAATATAAAAAATTAATAGTGTTTAACAAAAAAGTAAATTAAAGAATCATCACCACTGTTTCATTCTCAAATAAATAAATAATTTATTTGAGTTAGGTTCATTTGATTCACCAAAAGAATTATGTTAACTAATAATAAAATTATAAAAAGGAAGAAGAAAATAAATAATCATGAAAAATCATATTAATTTACGATGAATTAATAAAAGATAAAAAAAGAAAATCATTGATTCTTTCATTAGTAAATAAAACATTACAAAACAATAAAGGAACCATCCCTTCTTTTATTTTAACAAATACAGGAAAAAGAGAATAATATGATAATTTATTATATAATAAAAATAATGAAGAAAAAATGCAATGAATACTAAAAAATTTACTCAACAGTAAAAAAAATATGAGTAAATAAAATAAAACAATATATATATATATATATATATATATATATATATAATGAATAGTGAGAAAAAATATCATTTTTATTTATGATAAATCAAAAAATAATAAAAGAACTGTCCACTCTTTTATTTTAAAAGATTAATAATTGAAATTAAATTATTATTAAAAAAAGAAAAATATTTATGTTAATTTATCATAAAGTAAAAAGGAAACTAGTAAAAGAAGTTACTATTAATAGTAAAAAAAATAATTGTTATGTTAACTTAGTACATAAAAAAAAATCATGAAATATAATGAACCGTGATTTTAAAATTAAAAATGAATAAATTATCATCAATTCAATTCTTTGCCCTTTAATTATTAGAATACATGATTAAATCACGGTTATTTGAAAGTTTTCCTAATAAAGTTATCCATGGCCAAACGTACCACTTTTTTATTAATATATATATTTTTTTTAAAAAGGATTTGATTTAGCGAGGAATCATATAAATAGAGGGAGTGTACTTTTCGATTATAAATTTAGCGGGATTTTTGAATTTTTTTATTTAACAACTTACAGCGAGAAAAATATGGCGAGAAATAGATTTATTTCTCACTATAGAGTATTGAGAATTTAACATATTTTTTTGGAGACTATTAGCTAGGAGAACATGATGAAGTTCCTCACAAAAAAATTTTGAATTTCTTTTTTGAAATTATTAGCTAGGAAAACATGGTGAAGTTCCTCACTAAAAAATATTTGATATTTTGAATTTATTATTAGCGAGGAAAACATGATGAAGTTCCTCCCAAAAAAATATCTGTAATTTTGAATTTTTTTTCTTTTGGATTATTAACGAGGAAAACATGGCGAGGAAAAAAATATTTTCTCACTAATTATCTTAAATTTGAATTTCCTCGCTAAAACATTTTTTTAGCGAGAAAATTTAAAATAACTTCCTCGCTAAAGATCATTTTTCCAGTAGTGTCATTTCGGGGCTAGGAGAGGTAGATCATAGATGGTTCCATACTACTTTATGATTAGCCAAATGTAAAGTGCACGTTCCTTTGTTTCTGCAAGTTAACGGCCAGTACTAAACATAACACGACAATGCAACTACTCTCCCATGTGCAGTGTGATCTCTATATTCTCTCTCTATATATCACTAGTAAAGGTCCAAAAGTACGGAATATATATCTTCAGCTCTCTAAATTTAATATTTTTTGGCATTATAGACAATCCGGAAAAATGCACCATCTAAGTGTTAGAACTTGGAATGTTGAAAGAGTATATTAATATGTGCACATAATTAAATAAAAGCAACAAAACGTGGGAGAGGCGAGATATAGCAGTTTGATTTATTTGTATACTTAATTTTTATGTTTAACTTTGACACATCTGATTTGCATGGGTGATTGTGAAACATGGCAAACAAATACTCCTTCCGTCCCAATATATTTCATTTTGAAATAGGACAGAAATATCGGAAAATTCCGATGAGAAAAATATGACAATAATAGCGGTACAAAGGGAATATGTAATAAAAAATCTCATTCGCATATGTGTGACCTGCGATGCAAATAGATAATATAAGGGTCTCTCAAAACTTTTTTAAAATGGTAATTTCCTATCATTTGATAAAATGGGATGTAAATTGTAATTGGAAAAAAAAGCTGCAAATTATTAGTCATAGAAAAAAGAACATACATTAAACTCATGGTGATCTAGTTATTGACCATATACCGATTTGGGCCATTAATAGTTTGTGATCATATAAGGGCCTTAATTTATATAGCCTCTACACATATACGTGCCCATATATTGTTCTTTTATACTTAGAACTTAGAAGGGACAATATCCTAATTGTTCGTACTAACGAGAAAACTAAAATACAGGGTTATAGAAAAAGAAAGAAAATTTTCTATTTTTAGTTAATAGCTCCCTAAGTTATTGAAAATTGAATGAATGAATCCCTCCATTAAATTTTTGGGTATTCAACTCAAAATACACAAACTTTTGTCAAGTTCTCATTTTGCACACGAACTATAAAATCTGTCAATAAATACATGAACTTTTGATTTGTTTGAAATTACACATGAGTCAAAAATTCGGCGAAATTAAAGTTGACATGACATTTTCTAGTGTGACGTATCTGCATACGTGGATGTCCAGTCAGCATTGAACTATAAGTCTAAGGTTTTTTATTCTTGTAAATACATAAACTTTGTAAAAATTTTCGTTTTGCACATAAACATTGAATTTTTTTAAAATTTGTACATTAACTTAAATTTTTATTTTGATTTATAAATAAGGTTAGAATTTCATTTAAACATTATTATGAAAACACATGTATTTTTTATGTGGGGTGTGTCGGCTCTAAGAAATTTGTAGAACTAATGAATATAGTTATCGACTCTAATTTTTTTTATTTGGAGTATCTTCATAAATTTTCAATCTCAACATAACCCACATAAAAAAAGAAAAAAAAAAGATTCAAGTCGATAACTACATCCATTAGTTTTATAAATTTCTTGGAGTCGACATGTCCCCACATAAAAAATACATTTATTTCCTTAACAAAATTTAAATAAAATTCACACTTTATTTACAAGTTAAAATAAAATTATAAGTTTATGTACAAATTTAAATGAAATTTAAAGTTCATATGCAAAATGAGAATTATTACAAAGTTTATGTACTTACAAGAATAAAAAAATTCAAACTTTAGTTCAATGCTGATTGGACGCCCACATGACACTATGGGAGCTGGCCATGCCCGAAGTCGTTACCTTAACCGCAAGGAGGTTGATGCCGAAGGCAGGGCTAGTGACTGGAGTGAAGTCGTAACGCGCAGACACTTCATGCTGGAAAATGTCATGTCAGCTTTGATTTTGCCGAATTTTTTACCTATGTGCAATTTTAAAAAAATTGAAAGTTCAGGTATTTACAAGTCGATTTTAAAGTTCATGTGCAAAATGAGAATTTGACAAAAGTTCGTGTATTTTGAGGCAAATAACCCTAAAATTTTTGATATTCAACGACATTTTAAATAAAATACAAAGATGTCATTGTTATTATAAATTTATTAAGAACTAATTCATCCAAATAGTTGAAATTTTGAGGACCAATTTGACAAACTTTTTATTTTACTTAAAAATTTGTTAAGTTTTTTACTAAAAATCCATTTAACTAGAAAATTAGATTATCGATTTCTTTAAAAGATTTTTTTTTAATTTTATGTTTTAGTTAATTAGATTTTTTTAGTAAATTAATTTTGAAAATAAAATAGTTAATTTATTCAAATTTCAATAGTTTGGAGACCTATTAACTAGAAATAAAAGATAATCGACCAATTAAGCAAATGTTCACACTTTGAGGACTAAAAGCCCAATTTACCTACAAAATATCAAATTAACGAGGATTGGAAGTGTATTAAGCTAATTTAGTAACTTGTAATCCTACATTGCTACATATAGGGGGTGTTGAAAAAAAGTCGTCCGCTACACTCCGTACCTGCCTTTTCTTTTTAGGGAAAGTGCAAGAATAGTCAAACCACAACAACTAATTGCAAAAATAGTCAAGTTTTACCATAAATGCAATAATAGTCAAAAATACATTTTCACTCCTAAAAAACATGTCTAGCTACTTGTATTAAGTATATATTATGTAATCATTACTAATGTTTATCCTTAAATCATTTACGTAATGTTATAAATAAATCAAGATATTTATAACATTTACGTAATATTATAAATAAATCCTTATATCAAGATAATCACGTTATTTATGAGATTTGGGGAATTATATGTGCAGATTTATCAAAAGTGATGTCACGTAGGGGTATAATGGACTCAATGACTATTTTTGCTATTACTCCTACACAATGGCTATTTTTGCAATTACAAGTTTACAACATTAGTTTTGATTACTTTTGACATTGCAGTCTTCTTTTTATGTCATAATTAACTACCGCTTAGTTTTTGAACAAATCGCCTCGTGGCAGGCGATAGTTTGCAGGTGTCGGGTAAGGAAAAGAGTAAAACAGGACGGAAGAAGTAGTATAAATTATGAAATTCTACGAGGTTTCCCTACGCCCGCTGTTATTAAAAATTAGGTGTGAAGAAATGTAGCGATAATAAGTCAAATGTTAGTATAAATACTACAACAATATAACAAACAATATATGATAATAGATTAGCGAAAATAACGAAATGCAAACCGAGGCGAGAGTTAGACTCTCTCTCCGCAAGACGATAATACTCCACTACTCGGTGCAAGCGATCTATAGCACTCATCTCCAAGATACAACGGTTTTTCAATTACGAGTAGTTGCACTACTTCTCGTAATTCCGGCGAACTACTTGATATTTGGGACTAAGGAAATGAAAGTATGTGATGAAAGGAAACACAAATAAATTGGAAAATTCATTCTTAATAATCGGATGGAATGGTCTATTTATAGATTTGAAGCACCCATTCATAAAAGACATAACTCTTCACAAATGTCGCAACTTTTCGTAATGGACACAATTCTTCATAATGGACACAATTCTTCACAATAAGATGAATTGTGAATGGTTGCATTTGTTCAACTTCCAAGTACCTCTTGGCATGAACCAATATATCTCTTCATGAATCAACACATTCGTTCATCATTTTATTTATGAAATAATATGTCCATTCCACGAAGTAACGTGTCCATTCATCTAGGAACCAACGCATCCTTTCAATTAATTAATTTAATAATCTAATTTCCATAGTAAAAATCTAACAATCCCCCACATGGAAGTTAGATTATTAAATGCATATGCAAATGCAAAATGTTATGCAAACCAAAGTCCCAATGACCTATTATTGCATCAGGATATGTAGTTTTTTGCTTTGAACCTTCCATAGTATAATGTTATCGGATTTACTCGCTGCTCGGTGAATGCGATGTCTTGAACCGGTCAGTTTTTTGTGTAAACCAAGACAATAACATATACACAATAATAGATACAATATCTTTCGTTCTCACGTTTTGTCCATTTTGGCCTTGGACCATATCTTGGATTCATAAGTGTTTTTCTATTTGAAGCGGCCACACTTCTCACTTATATAGGTGATCTCCTATAAAGAGTATCCTGTCATACTCCACCAATAAGGCTATAGGAATCATTAAAAGCTTATAGCTTACCCTTTTACCACAAGCTACAGGTTTGCACTTGGGGCAGCTTTGAGAATGGATTTTTAGTTGTGTTTTCAAGTGCACAACTTGAACATTCTTAACTTAGTTGTCTCTTTGAACCATGTTCATGGGATCTCCAATTATCATGGTAGAGTTACCATTAAGAGCGTTCTTTTAGTGTGGATTTTAATCCCATTCCCCTAACTGCATTGTACAATTGATCACGGTTAATACCTTTAGTAAACAGATCCGCAATATTGTCTTTTGACTTCACATAGTCAATACCTATTATTCCACTAGTGATCAATTGTCTAACGGTATTATGTCTTCGACGAATATGTCGAGACTTACCATCATACATACTACTTTGTGTTCTCCCTATTGCATACATACTATCACAATGTATCAAGACGGGAGACACGGATTTTTCCCAACAAGGAATATCCTCTAAGAAGTTCCGTAGTCATTCGGCTTCTTCGTATGTAATCGTTATGATGTCATGCATCATACGCTATGCGTTTTTGCTCATTTTTTTCATCTTCCCCCACAATTGGAGGTGTCTCTTTCAAGAATCGAGACAGATTCAAAGTAGTTAAATAAAATAACATTTTAGATTGTCAATCCTAGCGCGTTCTTTTAGTTACTCTTGCGATCCCGGAACACATCCTCGTTGGATCCACTTTTATTGCGATCCCGGAACGTATCCTCGTCGGATCCAATTTCATCTAGGGTCTCGAGCCGTTACTCAGAGTACCCTTTTCAACGTTGGATATCGGGTCTTTCCTCAGATAATCCCTTATAATACAAACTTTGCAACGCCGCAAACTGTTCGTAAATCGGACCTCGAACCCCGAAGTTATCCGCTGCCGAAGATGGCACTCCGAACTGCCTCGGTGTCACAGGCAGTGAACCGGCTATGTTCAAACAACTCCCGATCACTCAAAACCAACTAACACCTATCGAAAATCATACCTCTGGAAAGCCACTTGTATAGGCTTTCCAACGCATCTCGCAGTTCGATAAACGGACTCTCGATTTAGGAGTTACACCCTGTTAAACTGCCCAAAATCATCACTAAACCCAGATTTTTCTTGCGAAAGAAAAACTGTTCATCTTGCGAACTTGCGTCGCAATTTCCGACCGGAGTAATGAAAAACAATGCCCAAAGTCTATACCATTGCAAACATTGTACTTTTAGATTTTCAACACACCTATCGGTTCGTGAAACGGAGATCGGACCAAGGAATTATTCGCCGTCGAAGAAGGCTCGCCGCACTACCTACGATTTTCAAGGCTGCGGAGCAAAGATGTTCCGAGCATTTCCAACACACTATTTGTTTATCCGAAAACCCCTTGAAACCCATACCGTTGTAAATCCACGACTACAGGCTTTCCAACGCAACTTGCCTCTCGTTATTTGGAGTTCGGACCGGAATGTTATACCCCTCGGAAAAAGCTTACTCAAAACACCAAACGGCGAGAAGCGCGAGCGGCCAAGTTTCGACCCGATTTTCATGACCCAATCGAACTCATAATTCTAGAAAACTGACATCCACACAAACCTTGATAAACAAGGATTCCAGAGCATATCTTCGATCGTAAAACGAGTCCCGACCGCCGAGATACATCTGCTCGAATGTCGCCCGTAAGCCGTTTGATTAAATGCCACACCTGAATCTGAAATGAGGCTTAGCTCCACCCATTTTGAGAGATATTTTGTGAACAGACCTCAAATCTGGAAACCAAAGTCCTATACCGTATCGAACCTTGTCATTCAAAGGATCTCCAGAACTTTTCCGTTCGCCATTGGGAGATCGTATCAAGAAGTTACGGATCTACGAAAAGGCACTACCGAAACGCCATCCTCCCCGGGATGTGCCGAACCCCCAACTTTAGAATAGCCTAGGAGCTTCGTCCCTTCTCGAAACTCACCGATTCTTATACCGATAGAAAGCTGAGTTCGTTGGCTTTCCAAAACTATGCTCGACGCATAAAATGGAGTTCAGACGAAGAAGATACAAGCCCGCGAAGTACAGTGGCAGAACTGCCACAAACTCGCCGACTCAAGTTTGGAGGCCATTTTAATTATCGTAACGACACCCGATCGAAAAGCTTACTTCTACGAACTTGAAGCCCTCCCGGGGCGTAACCTATTTTCGTCAAAGACTGACGGTCGGATCCTTTCCGCATGAACAGGGATCCTTTCCGCGTGAATTTGGTTGTTCGTTGCTGTTGTAAAGTTCGGCAGCACGTTACTACTGTTGGGTTTGTATACTGAAAGCAATCTACGTATTTGATGTATTTGCTTGTATGCAATGTTTCCATGTACCACTATTATAATTCTCCTATCTCGATTATTATAATTGCACATTTTAGTCCTTTATCTCACAAAAAGTTAGATCATACAGGTGTGTAGTAGATCACGAAGACGTAGTGATTGGTTGAACTAGTGGGATATAAACAGCTTATCACAACCGGAGGTAACTTTGGAACAAGTTGCTGGTTTAAGCTCGCAATATAGATAAGAGGTGGCTTGTCTTGGTCACTTGTCTATGTTGGTACATTTAATGTATTGATGGACCGCGGTGAGACGTGTTCTTCTATCCGACCCGTGTGAAGAACCAAGGTCTCTGGAGACTCAGCCTATTCTTAAGCTTGATGAGATTTCACTGAGTGCATACGACTAAGTAATCACTTTGACTTACTATGGGTGAATGTCATCGCGACCGGATCTCCGTATCTTGGGTGACTGGCCGTTGTGTGTAGCTGGGCGGTTATCCGCATCATGCATCCGTATCCTGTTACGGGGTTGATGATATCCCCTGAGGAGCTCGAAAGGTTTATCATACTAAACCCCGCAGGGTTGATTAAGTTCAAGTATGATAAACAAGGTCGAGTGGTACTACTTCGAGGATAAGATATTAATTGTATTAAGTGGTCGAAGAACTTAATCAATTAATGGATATTCGATATCTTAAATACGGGGATTAACTGAAGTTAAATATACAAGCCCCGGACTCAACATTTGGGAATAAAGGGGTAGGTCGGCATTGGATTCTTTTAGTGGAATGTAATCCATGTTTGAGAATTAATATTACTCGTATTGAGTATGGAAAATTAATTCTCTTGGGGCCCGCTTTATTTCTTTGATTGGGTCCCCTGGTGGCCCGAACATATGCCCAGCTTGATGTTGACATTCTATGACAAACTCACATGATACTTTCTTAGTTACTAATTTACCCGAAATTGTTTGGTTCTTAAACGGATCGAAACAATTGGTAATAGAGTAAGTTGAGGCCTGTATATAATTGCTAATACTATTTGGCCCTTTCTGGCCCAATACTATTAGGCCCATTAAGGCCCATTACTATGCAACCCTTCCTCCTATATATAGGGGCTTGGGATTCATTTCATAGTGCACCCAAGTTTTCGATAACATCCGAACGACGTTTCTTCGAGCTTTTGCTTGAGTGAAATATCGTAGGAAGTTTTTCGAGCTTGAAAGTTTGTGAGTCGGTTATAGTGTGTCGGGAGAGCTTTCTAGCGTCTCCGTCCATCCGGAGTTGGGAGCTCGGGCACGGCGAACAGATTCGAAGACCTTTTCTGAACCGAGTCAAGAAGATCGTATTCTTGGACGATCTAAGGTATGGGACACTTTCCCCCTACAATTGGTATCAGAGCTAGATTCCTAGCTCTGCGTTCTTTTTGATTCGTAGTATCATGCATAGGACGATTGTATGTATGATTTAAATTCTTGTTCGTCTTCGTCGGGTTCGTATTTATGGGACGGCCTGTGTGCCAATTGTTTTGATCCCGGATATGTAATCTCGTGAGATAAATCCACGAGTAGACTACGGCCAATGTGAATGTTATGTATCTGCTTGATTATGTAATCGGATTGGTTCGTTGATGGCGTCGAGAGCACGAATTTGGATCGGTAAAAATCCTCATTTTATGTGGGTTGACCGGATGTTTTTCGACTCTACCGGAGCCACCCATTGTGTTCGGACAGTGGGAGATGGTTCGTGGCAGTGAGAGTGTGCTGTTCGCAAACTCCGTCAGTGGATATTGACGGCAGCGTGACAACCCGCGGTGGCGCGCGGCGGCGCTGCACAGATCCGGCCAGAAATGGCGCAGATCTCGCAGCTGCTGGCCAGTGCGATCCCTGCATGGCGTCGGCGGTGTGCTGGGCAGGCAGCAGAGGCGACGGCGCGGCGGCAGCAGGAAGTTGCAGCGGCGGAGTCGGGCTGTTGCCGACACCGATCTACGCCGCTGCAGGCGGCGGCGCCGGTCGGGGTGACCGGTTCTGGGCTCAGCGTTGTCTGGCGCTTCTTTGGGAGTAGACCGATGGCCGGAAACCGGCCGGGACTGCGGCGGCGGTCTGGCCGGTTCGCTGAGGTTGAAGACGATGACGTGGCTGACACGTCAGCAATGACGTGGCACGCCACATGGCAGGCATTGCCGACGTGGTGGGCTGACAGTGCGTTCCACGTGGCTTGTCCACATGGCAGTCAGCAGATGACGTGGCGCCAGGTGGCAGCTGACATGGCTGTTCATCTAGTTTCGTCTGTTTCGTCCCGTTTTTTCGTCTCCGAGCTCCGTTTTCGAAAATATGTATTTGTTCGGGCCATGTAATAGATAGATTTTATTTTTCTATGTGTTTGGGCGATGACGACATTTATTACTTGCTTTTATTATGTCGTGGATGTTTAAATTCATGTTTTAGCATGATTAATTGCTTTATTAATTGTGCTTAGAAATCATGAAATTAGGGCGTTACTCGTATTTAAAGCATGTGTTAATTTTCTGCGAGCATGTTTTATTAAATGTGCTTAGATATTATGCTTTATGGATTACGAGCTTTTGTGAACCCGTTTTGTAAAACCTTTTGTAAGAAAAGACTAAGCAAATATAATTTTGATATTTTTTTATGGTTATTTAAATTATCAAAATAGACCTCCACCAATTGGACCTTAGACAAAGTGATGGAGACCGTAGGTAAACGTCCACCCACGTGGCTTGCCTATCTTCTTTATTCATAAGTTTGTCAGATAGGTTTTCTATAAAAATATTTCAATTCTATTGAGTAGTGGGAGTCAGGTCGTAAACGTCCACCCACGTGGCTTGCGTGCTTGATTTTCATAAGTACTCTGGAAGATAGAATTGGAATAAGATGGCTAAGAAATCAAATTGAAAGCGGTATGTTCTTCGTGAGGTACTAATTTTGAGAATTTGATTGTCTTGTGTCAAATTGAGTGGTCAATGCTTAGATGTCACCGGGGGTACAATTCACTTCTCCGAAGTCCCTTCCCTCGTGTTTAATAGTGACATGGTCTAGTTATATCGGACTATTAATTCTATTTGTCATAGGTACTTGACATGGATTAGAATTAAAGTGCTAGGTAAATAAGCATGGTCGGGAATTGCATGTGTAAACGTCCACCCACGTGGCTTGCATGTGTGATTTTTTGGGTCGTTCGAGTTTTTCAAGTCAATATTGTTTTATCAAAAGGTTACAATATTGTTTGTTAACGAATATAACCTGTGCAATTGTATTTTATATACGTTTATTAATTTTCAGATATGTCTCTAAATCCCGTTGTTCAATCTCTTACCAAAAATCCCTTAATTGGGAGTAATAATTATATGGAGTGGAAACAAAAACTTGGAATATGTACTCATTGTTGAGGAACATATGTTTGTCATAACTGGGGACAAACCTGCCAATCTCACTGATCAGTCAACTGATGTTGAGCGAGTTGTAGTGAAAGCATGGGAACGGTCTAATAACATGGCAAAAGCCTTGATTATATTGCTCATGTCTCCTACATTACAGCTGCAACATCGGTGTTTCATCGATGCACGCGATATTTGGATAAATCTCGCAGAAATGTATGGTGAGGCTGATAGAACTGCCAAGTTCAACATTATGCGTGACATCATGAGATGTCACATGGTTGAAGGTAGTTCTGTGCAAGAGCATGTCATGCACATGATTGACCTGTTTAACAGGCTTGACATGCTAGGAGGAGGTATCGACGGTGAAAACAAGGTCGATATCATCCTCCACACTTTGCCCAAGTCTTTCGAGACTGTTCACATTAACACTGTGTTGTCAAAGAGGGAATATACTCTTAATGAGTTACTTAATGACATGGTCACAGCGGAGAGTGTGATTGGCAAAGGTGCACAGGTCTTGAACACTTCGACCTCTAGGGGCTCAAAGTTTTCACTGAAAGGTGGAAAAAAAAAAAAAAGGGCTATAAGGGTGAAGGGTTCAAGATAAATAGTGGGAGTAAGCATTTGGGCACTTCCAGATACTTGGCTAAGACCAAGGGGAAGGGTAAATGCTTTAATTGTGGCAGGGATGGGCATTGGAAGGCTAATTGCCCTATGCTCAAGGCAAAGAACAAAGGTACTCGAATCACTTTTGTAAGCAGACTCGTATCGGTTTCCTCTTCTACCCATGAATGGGTAGTGGAATTTGGGGGCAACCGATCATGTCGGTTACTCCTTGCGGGGGTTTCCTCGCGGATAAGGAATATGAGTGATGTCGAGGTGATAATCTCAATGAGCGTTGGATCGAGAGTTCCTGCAATCGCCATTGGAGATTTATCATTGTGTTTTCTAGATAAAGTATTAGTATTAAGAAACGTTTTGTATGTGCCAGACTTTAGACGGAATATTATTTCCGTCGCAAACCTGTCTAAGCAAGATGGGTATAAATCTAATTTTTTGATGATAGTGTTTCTATCATGCGAAATAATGATTTCATCTCGGTGGCACATTGAACGAAGATCTTTATACTATATCTAGCGAACATTTACCTTGTTCTTATGTTGCAACTACATCATCATCATCACCTAAGAAGAGGTAACAATCTTCTAAGGATAATTCCACATATCTTTGGCATCTTAGACTAGGTCACATAAGTCTTAATAGGATCCAAAGGATGGTGAAAGATGGTTCATTGGAGTCTCTCTAGGTTGAACCATTTCCAACCTGCGAATCCTGTTTGGAGGGCAATATGGTGACCAGGCCTTTTAAGGCAAAGGGTAATAGAGCCAAAGATATGTTGGGATTGATACATTCTGACTTGTGTGGACCAATGTCCACACAAGCTCATGGAGGTTATGAGTATTTCGTTAATTTTATTGACGATTACTCAAGATTTGGGGTATATCTATCTTCTTCGCCATAAGTCCGAATGTTTCGAGAAATTCAAGGAATATAAGGCGGAATGGAGAAGAAGTTAGATGCCGTATCAAGTCACTACGATTCGATCGTGGTGGCAAGTACCTAAGCCACGAGTTCAAGTGTTACTTGAAAGAATGTGGGATTACATCCCAGCTGACATCACCAGGTACGCCTCAGCAGAATGGTGTGTCAGAAAGAAGGAACCGAACCTTAATGGTTATGGTTCGATCGATGATGAGTTATGCAACCTTGCCTCGTTTTGTTCGGGGATATGCCTTGGACACAAAGAACATATGCCTTAATCTAAGTACCATCCAAGTCGGTGCCTCGGCCGCACTTTTTCGAAGTTGTGGTTTGGGCGAAAGCCCGCTTTAAACCACATAAGGATTTGGGGTAGTCCAGCATACGTGCTGAACAAGCAAACTGACAAGTTGGAGGCTAGATCTGAGGCTATGCTCTTTGTAGGCTATCCTAAGGGAACGAAAGGTGGTTATTTTTATAATCCTAAGGATCGGAAGGTCGTTATTAGCACTCAACGCCGGATTCCTTGAAGAGGATTATGTAAATAATCACAAGTCCAAAGTTGACATTATCCTTGAAGAAATTCAAGGTGATCAAGTTTCACTCCATAAGCCAAGTGTGCAAGAAATGTTACCACAAGTAACCGCAAAAATCCGTTGACACGGTGCCATTAACCACCGTGTGTAGTGGGAGGGTTGTTTTACAACCCGATCGATACATGTTCGTGGGAGAGACTTCGGATCTTCTCCCGGCCAGACGAACAAGATGTAGTCGACCCCCGACCTACGCCGGCAGATGGGAGATCAAGATGCGAGATTCATGGCAATTCGCTATGGATTCGTAGTATGAGTCTATAAAGTGTTATGGATGTATACGGGATCATCGAACTACCAGTGGGTGCACAGCTATTGGTAGTAAGTGGGTATACAAACGAAAGCGAGGTTCCGATGGAGAGGTCACGGCTTTTAAAGCCGTGCTAGCGGCGAAAGGATTTACTCGTGAAAGAGGGTATCGATTATGAGGAAACCTTTTCGCCCGTAGTGATGCTCAAGTCCATCGAACATTGCTAGCCATAGCCGCTCACATGAACCTAGGAGGTTTGGCGGATGGATGTCAAAACCGCTTTTCTATACGGTTACCTTGAAGAAGGTAGGGACATCTATATGCGTCAACCGAAGGTTATGTGAAGCAAGGCGAAGAGCATCTTGTGTGGAAGGTTAAGAAGTCCATTTATGGACTTAAACAAGCTTCCCGGTCATGGAACATTCGCTTCAACGATGTGATCAAATCTTTTGGATTTGTTCGGTGTGAAAGGGAAAGTTGTGTGTACCGTTATTGTGTCGATAGATTCGTGGTTTTTCTTGCACTTTATGTAGATGACATTCTTCTTATTGGGCAACAATTTGAAGTTGTTATCGTACATAAAGATATGGTTATCCGAACAGTTCGAGATGAAGGATTTAGGAGAAGCCGCTTACATCCTAGGGATCGAAGTTTTTCCGAGATCGCCGTAAACGGATGTTAAGCTTGTCTCATGCATCCCACATTGATATCTGTAATGGCTTGTTTTAGCATGCGTAACGCCAAGAAAGGATTGCTACCTTTCGGGCATGGTGTTCCTCTATCTAAAGTGGAGTGTCCTATGACATCGAAGGAGATAGAGGACATGAGACTAGTTCCTTATGCTTCCGTGTCGGAAGTCTCATGTACGCTATGCTATGTACGAGGCCGGATATCCGTTATGCCGTTGGCATAGTCTCGTAATATCGGTCCCAACCCCGGACAGGCTTATCTAGTGCCATCGGGTTATACGGTCTTCGGATTTCCAGGCAGATTGAGACGAAAAGACTTCTACCTTGGGCTATGTGTTAGTACCACATTATACGAGTATTCGTACGCCAAGGAGACGTGGTAATTGAGACGATTGATACAAGGGATAATCTAGCAGATCCATTCACTAGGCGTCACCACAAGGGCCCTTCGACATGTATGTTCGAGGTCCGGGCTTGTGTAGAGCGCCTACTTACTCGTAAATCTTAGTATAAGTGGGAGAAGTGATTGGGAGCTAGTTGTTGAGACACATTGTATACTTAAGATTTGCTTTAAGTATAAGTGGGAGAATTGTTGGGTTTGTATACTGAAAGCAATCTACGTATTTGATGTATTTGCTTGTATGCAATGTTTCCATGTACCACTATTATAATTCTCCTATCTGATTATTATAATTGCACATTTTAGTCCTTTATCTCACAAAAAGTTAGATCATACAGTGTGTAGTAGATCACAGAAGACTGTAGTGATTGGTTGAACTAGTGGGATATAAACAGTTATCACAGCTGAGGTAACTTTGGAACAAGTTGCCGGTTTAAGCTGCAATATAGATAAGAGGTGGCTTGTCTTGGTCACTTGTCTATGTTGGTACATTTAATGTATTGATGGACCGCGGTGAGACGTGTTCTTCTATCTGACCCGTGTGAAGAACCAAGGTCTCGGAGACTCAGCTATTCTTAAGCTTGATGAGATTTGATCGAGTGCATACGACTAGTAATCACTTTGACTTACTATGGGTGAATGTCATCGCGACTGGATCTCCGTATCTTGGGTGACTGCTGTTGTGTGTAGCTCAGGCTGGTTATCTGCATCATGCATCCGTATCCTGTTACAGGGTTGATGATATCCCCTTGAGGAGCTCGAAAGGTTTATCATACTAAACCCTGCAGGTTGATTAAGTTCAAGTATGATAAACAAGGTCGAGTGGTACTACTCAAGGATAAGATATTAATTGTATTAAGTGGTCAGTAACTTAATCAATTAATGGATATTCGATATCTTAAATACGGGGATTAACTGAAGTTAAATATACAAGCCCAGACTCAACATTTGGGAATAAAGGGGTAGGTCGGCATGGATTCTTTAGTGGAATGTAATCTATGTTTGAGAATTAATATTACTCGAAATGAGTATGGAAAATTAATTCTCTTGAGGCCCGTCTTTATTTCTTGTATTAGGTCCCTGGACTGGCCCGAACATATGCCCAGTTGATGTTGACATTCTATGACAAACTCACATGATACTTTCTTAGTTACTAATTTACCTGAAATTGTTTGGTTCTTAAACGGATCGAAACAATTGGTAATAGAGTAAGTTGGGCTTGTATATAATTGGCCCAATACTATTTGGCCCTTTGGCCCAATACTATTAGGCCCATTAAGGCCCATTACTATGCAACCCTTCCTCCTATATATAGGGGGCTTGGGATTCATTTCATGGTGCACCCAAGTCTTCGATAACATCCGAACGACGTTTCTTCGAGCTTTTGCTTGAGTGAAATATCGTAGGAAGTTTTTCGAGCTTGAAAGTTTGTGAGTCGGTTATAGTGTGTCAGGAGCTTTCTAGCGTCTCCGTCCATCCGGAGTTGGGAGCTCGGGCAACGGGAACAGTTCAGAAGACCTTTTCTGAACCGAGTCAAGAAGATCGTATTCTTGGACGATCTAAGGTATGGGACACTTTCCCCCTACAACTACTACTGTCATCATTTCTTCAACACGAATTATCATCTTGCGATTGTTATTAAAAAATTAGGTGTGAAGAAATGTAGCGATAATAAGTCAAATGTTAGTATAAATACTACAACAATATAACAAACAATATATGAGAATAGATTAGCGAAAATAACGAAATGCAAACCGAGGCGAGAGTTAGACTCTCTCTCGCAAGACGATAATGCTCCACTACTCGGTGCAAGCGGTGCTATAGCACTCGTCTCCAAGATACAACGGTTTTTCAATTACGAGTAGTTGCACTACTTCTCGTAATTCGGCGAACTACTTGATATTTGGGACTAAGGAAATGAAAGTATGTGATGAAAGGAAACACAAATAAATTGGAAAATTCATTCTTAATAATCGGATGGAATGGTCTATTTATAGATTTGAAGCACCCATTCATAAAAGACATAACTCTTCACAAAGGTCGCAACTTTTCGTAATGGACACAATTCTTCATAATGGACACAATTCCTCACAATAAGATGAATTGTGAATGGTTGCATTTGTTCAACTTCCAAGTACCTCTTGGCATGAACCAATATATCTCTTCATGAATCAACACATTCGTTCATCATTTAATTTATGAAATAATATGTCCATTCCACGAAATAACGTGTCCATTCATCTAGGAACCAACGCATCCTTTCAATTAATTAATTTAATAATCTAATTTCCATAATAAAAATCTAACACTCGCAACAAAACAGGGGTAATTTCTTTGGTGAGTTACAGTGAGTTACCAAAGAGCCAAGCTCACGCGCATCCACCATTCACCCTTTGCCAAGTTCTGATCACGTGGTGGAACGAGGTTTCACTTGGGGGACCTCGTAATTGTGGAACCCCACATAAAAGAGGCTCCCGGCGTAGCAGTTTGCCGACACAATGTTTTCATCGTAATCACCACCATTAGATTCGAGACATCACTAACCATCCCGCGGCTTTCTCCTATACCTCTTCGATTCCATATTTCCACTTGAACTTTGAGGTTGCATAATGCCATTTATAATGTATAATCTACTTATTGTTTTTTTGGATGATATATATTTTTTTGGTTGATATATTATTTGTATTATACCTTAGTCGATATATATGATTAGTTTAGGCAATTTAAATAGATTTTTAACTTCAATCTAGATCGAAATAACATAAAATAGAACTACAATTCATATATTCACACTATATTTAGAGATAACAATATTTTTATCATTTAAGTTTTTTACTCCTTCCATCCAACTTAATTTTTTTCTTTAGGGCATATCTTTCTACACAGTCCATCACTTATCTTAATCTTCATACCGAAAAAAAAAAAAAAAAAAAAGACAAGGCTCAAGCGGGATAAAGGGAGCATATTTAATATTATCACCGTAATAAGAACAATCAATTACGACGTTCATCATGTTTAATGTACATTGAATTATTATAAAAATAAATCAACTGAAGTTGTGTTGGATGCAATTCCGACTTGTTCATGATTATTTTATCATACTTAAATTGTTTATGATTAGTAATTAATAATAAATATGTCACAGTACTAGCATTGTAATTTCACATCATGCACGTCACTATTAATTTATGATGATTGCATTTGGCACCTAATATATCATCATCGATCTCGATCGTATTAGTTTATATATCGTCGCTAATTGATTTTATATTGTTGCAGTTGGCGATGTATTCAAGAATCAAAAGTGTAGGTGATCACAGTCTATACCATTTACTTAAGTTAAAATATACCATTTACTTGAGTTAAAATAGATAAATTGAAAGCTAGAAAACAAGAAGAAAATGCTCAAACATAAAAGAAGACAACATAAATAAAGAGAAGAAAAAGCCTAAAATGATATAGACATTCTCTGTACTATTTTCTTGACTGGAAGGGCATAGAGGAGACCAATGCCTCTAAAAACATAGGCTTTTTTATTTAATTTTTTGGTTTTGTTTTGTCTTTCCTTTCTACACACCAAGGGCATAACTTTACCTTTAACAAAATTTAGATACTGTCTTAATTACAGATTCCTAGATTATACACAACATACCCTACTAGACCCAACCAAAAAAACCGGAATTGGCGGTTAGGTTTCAGTTTAGAACCGTGACCGTGAACCGTGTCTCGGGGTGGGTCAGTTTTTTGGTTCAAGATTTTTTAATTATATATATATATATATATATATATATATATATATATATATATATATATATATATATATATATATATATATTTGTAATGAGAACAAGGTCTTATTGAGAGAAATAAGAACACCTTACATCCATAGATCAACAACAATGGATGGCTAGGATTAGAAGGGATTTTGTTTCTTTTGTCATTTTTTTAATAGATAAATGGTTGCATAAGGTTATTTAAGGAATAAATTGGGCAAAAGTTTAAAAGTGAATCAAAACCCCCTTCTCCACCATTTTACCTCATTCACTATCAAATTCAAAAACTTCCCAATCGCTTCCCTCAAATCTCCGCGAAAATCGATCACACCCCTTCGTTCCGACGACAATCGTCGATCCTAGGTACCGATTGCGAGTGTGAAACACCATTTCGTAGAGTCGGCGCTTCGACGATTCTCAATTCCTTCGACGATTGTATTTCACGAAAGGGGGGTTCTATGGGTAGACGCAGCTTTCACGAAAGGGGATTTCACGAAAGGGTTCGATTGGATTTGCTGTGGTTTGGAATTGCAGAGTCGATATTCGAGTTGAAGATTGACAAAATAGATTTGTTGTTCTTCCTCCCTGTCTTCTATCTCTCTCAGCTCTTCTCATTTATGTAGATCTGTTTCAGATCTGTGTAGATCTGTTCATATTTATGTAGATCTGTTCCAAATCTATGTAGACATGTCTCAGATTTGGAATTCGAGATTGGTGGTGTTTGGGGCGTACGCATCTAGAGTTCGAATCTGGAATTCAACCAATGTTTTGCGAATTCGAGAAGCATGTGCATACAAATTACAATTAATGTGCATAGAAGATATAAAAAATGTGCATATAAAAAATGTGCATACAAATTATAGAGAATGTGCATAGAACACACACAAAATGTGCATAGAACACACACAAAATGTGCATAAAAAATATTGACGAAATCAGGAGAAGTCGATCCCCTTCAAAATCCCTTGTTGACTAAATTAGAAAGACAAAATACCAAAATACCCTTAATGAGGCTTCAAAAATTACGAAAATTACGAAAATGTCATTAATGAGCTCCTCAATCTTGACCACACATCTTGTAAAGGAAGGGTTGAGATTTGTTCTCTAGTCTCTCAATAAGACCTTGTTCTCAAATTATCCTTCTTATATATATATATATATATATATATATATATATATATATATATATATATATTATGAGATCCAAATCTTAAAAGAGATACGAAAACCGATCTCGTCCCTCCATTTCGCAAATCTAAGGCTCTCATTTTATCCCCAAAAGCATTTAAATTTAAATCAAAAAAGGAGAAAATAGTCTCATTAAAGGCAAATTTGTAATCTTCTCTTTTCTTTTTCCCTAGCCCTCCATTTCGGCTGTTTGTGGGTACTATATTTCTCACTCTTCATTTTTGAAATGGATAACTCACGAGCGCTGCCTCAAGATTTTCTTCAAATCGAACACTTGGAAGTCGATTATTTATGCTGGGTTTCGAAGTTCTATGTTTCTTGAGTGATTTAAGCTCGTTTTCCTTGTCTATTTATCCCGATTATTGCCGATTTTGAAGATTGATTTCTGCACATTTTTCAAATTTTTACAGATTTTGCTACGAAGGTAAGAATTACTTATGGTTTTCGAAAAATTGTAGTTCAATATTTGTGGAATGCTTTGTTGGGTTCAAATTCTTGAAGCTCGATGTTATTTCAGATTTTTTTCGTCGAGATTTTTCGATTTATAGGGTAGTAGTCGTTTTTTCAAGTGATTAGGGTTTCTCTTCTTTATTTATGAGATGTATGTATCGATTAAGTATTGTTTTTATGTTGTAG